>JBBDHG010000072.1:1440000-2040000 GCA_037951165.1 Lophius americanus | reverse complement strand
GCTGCGGCCGATTCAGTCCAGGTCCTCACTAAGACCAGGAGAGTGGATCATATTATTCAGTTCTTAGATCTTTACACGGGCTTCTTGTCTGCCAAAGAATCGATTTCAAAATGCTGCTGATGGTTTACAAAGCCCCGAAGGGTTTAGGAACAAAATACATTTCTAATCTGCTGCTCCATTATGAACCACCCAGACACCCCAGGTCATGTGAGGAAGGTCTGCATTTTGTCCCCAGGGTCAAAACTGTCTGTCTGTCTGTCTGTCTGTCTGTCTGTTTTTTATTTGTCATCTCATTGCTTTAGCTGAAGCCGTGAACTCAGAGCAACAGTCCAAAGGTGAAGCAGCAGAACGAGACAAATACCTGGAGGGCTTTTCAGGAGGGGCAGTATTTAAGCACTCCTACACTCACAGATCCTGTTTAGCCTGTGGATAAGCAAACACACTGCCTCCACTCCACGTCCCTCCAGACTGTGCAAACAGGAAAATTCTCTTTCACAAAGTAAACGCTGTAATATGATTGTTATGGCCTGCCATATGTGCACGGATGATGAAAGTAATTCACATCTGAAATGAATGCCCGCCTTTTTTTCTCCCCATCTCCCATGGAACAAACCCCCTCAATCACGCCCTTTGATGTGCCTGTGTGTGAGCGTTCAGTTCCCATTTAGTCGGCGGACACACACGTCACACTGTTTGCTTGGTATCAATTTTAGAGAAAGACTCTGAGCTTTCAAAATAGATTAGTCAACTTTTTTCCTTTCTTTCGTCGCCTCATCGTTATTCATGTGCGTGCACTGCAAAAAGAAAAAAAAAAAAAAATCACAGCTGTGATGCTGAGCTCCTGCTCAGGAGGCCTAATTACCTGTTGAGCCAACCCACGACAGATGAGTGGGAAAATAAAAATAGTAGTGGAGCTCTTCTGGCAGTCAAGCTTCATTGTGCTGTCGCGATCTCAGATAAGTGAAGGACTCGGTCATTGCAGCGATGAGGAGTATCTCAGAAGTGATCAAGATGACACTGAATGCCATTCACGACTCCTGTTCAACTGTGGATGTAATCTTTAAGCTGTAGAAAACAGATAAATGTCATCGCTCCCTTTCAGTCATTTAAGCACACGCGCACACACACACACACACACACACACACACACACACACACACACACACACACACACACACACACACACACACACACACACTGTATGGTCTGAATCTGCATTTCTAATCACTGAGGATGTGATTTTCCTACAGAATATTGTGAATATGCGGTTGTGGAGAGGGTGAGTTAGTTTCATTCTGTATGGAGGGGCTTTTCTCCACTTCCTCCAGGAGCTCAGATCCTTTTTGGCCAGGTTTGTAGTCCCCTTTATCTAAAGTTATCCCACGGCAGAGCTGCTCCTGATTTATGGCTGGCACCCAAACTGTAGATTTATTACACACAAACACACGCACACACGCACACACACACACACATACTTGCATCTCAGTATCACCCTCCACCTGCAGCCACAGTACCATACTTCACCTTAACTTCTCCCACTTGGATCTGACCTCTTTCGACTTCAAAAACAAGTCTCCAGATGTTGGTATTTCGCCGATGATTTAAGATGAACCAGCTCCAGCAGAGATGTAATCACACAGATGATGCAATCAGTGTCACTTTTAAGGCTAAGCTTTGGTTCGGCTCTTTAAGAAGCTTGTATCTTAAAGCCATACGAGGAAGCGCTGTGATTGTGGACCGCGATAGACTTTGGGCCGTCTTCGTCGCGGTGACTAATTAACAGTGCCCTAATTTGGAAATCAGTCATTATTTGGTGCAGAAGCAGGCTGTGATTAATAGCACAATCAAAATCAGACCCCATCACACAGGCTTTCAGGGTCTGCAGGATTATGTTTTTTTCCAAGTTTGTTACCATGGCAAGGCCATCCCATCATTTCCTCAGCGTAGTGAAGGATTAGATGGTTATGTCAGACATCAGTGTCAAATCCGTCTCCAGCTCATTTCAGCCATTTGTCATGTTCTTAGATGACAGATGACGTCCTGACGCTGGCAGAGGAAGCAAATGCACTGCAGCTCCATGATGAGTTTCAAACTCTTGTTTATACCCAGTCTCTTGGCTTCTTTGCACCCTATTCTGTCCCCCCTGAGGTAATATGGCCTTTGAGGTAAATACCATTTGTTTTGTGGCTTTCCTATGATGGCTGAATGATGGCTGGAAGTATGTGGCTAAATGAGAATCTGAGGCTGGGCCGGGAGTAATCTTGCCTTTCTCTCTAAGTATGGTGACACAGGCCAATGGAGATTAATGAGAGAGCAGGGGTCTTAACATTTTCCCTGCAGCCAGAGAAATCTGCTCAGCTCCATGTTGTTTACACGTTTATTCTTTCAGCACCATTTAGCATAATCCTTGCATAACTCTGGATATAAAAGAAAAAAGTTCAGATGATACTGGAGTGAGGATTTTTAGAAAAACCAGGCTCCTTTATCCAAATAACCCCCCCGTCAGCCAATACTGACCAGATTATTCATGGTCTCCAGATGTTGGATCTAACTGAATTGTTTCCCACCATTGGAAAATGTCTGCATCTACTAAATTAAGTTACACAAAATGTTGTACAGGAAGATAAAATTCCCAGATGTCCAGCAAACAAGGAAATCGAACACAAGGTTGTTGTTTTTTCTTGCTACTGGCCAAGATCCACCCTCTTCCCACTTCCATTAAAAAGAACAGACATCCAGAAAGAAAGAATGAAGTGAAAATAAATAAGGAATCATTTGTTGCGACCATATCCATGCACACACATATATAATAATTAGATTATAAACGCTTCATGTATAATAAATGAAAAGAACAACAACCGTGTGGTTGATGCAGAAGAAAAATCTCCCTGATTGATGTTACTTTTGGTATTTAATTTTTATAAAAATCTTAATCATTTTCATTTTGTTTCGGTTAATTAATTATGAAACACATTATTTCGAGATTTAATTTACCCAATGGGTATCAAATACTTAATTTTTCTTTATCCGTAGGAACCAGTCCAAACATACAAAGTCTTCTTCATTCAAAGACAACCATTAATATGATTATTTATTTATGTATTTTATTTACTCATTCATTCATTTTGAAAATGAGCTTTCTGTCAATTATTGGTATTCAGTTATGTACCTTTTTTTCTTTGCTTCTGTAATTTTGTTTAGTCTACATTTTTACGTGTCTTTTTCTTTTCTTTTTTTTGATTGTTTTGCACTTCTGGGGCCTCATAATAAAGTTGCCAGCGATTTGTTATAACACTGCAAACTCTGGATTTCTGCATGGCGTTCAGAAAGTCCGCACTGACTTTAATGTGTTTTCAGGCTAGATGTGATTTTCAGCAATCTTAACAGATATTGTAAGTTTGCTGCTTCCAATCGCAAAGTGCTGGTGGAAGGTCAGCTGATGTGGAGTCAACATTTCCCACCATCTGTATACCACATTTAATCTCTGGAGGACTAATCCGGTTCTCCGTGGGTACTATTACAGATTTCTTGCATTCATAATGTATGTGGTTTTCTTAAAATGCTCAGTAGTAGCTCATCATGCATACATTTTGGAGTCCTGCTCTGGGTGGTGACATTAAAAAAGGAATACAGTTTAATGAGCGAGGAAAGGAATTTAAAACGTTTGTAATAAAGGTTTTTCTCTTGCTGCCCCCCATCAGCCCCCCCCCCCCCCCCCCCCAAACTGTGAAATACAACAGATTATCACTAGAAATAGATTGGATTACATTCAAAAAAATTTTTGACAGACTGAGAATGGTCTCCATTGTGGGTCTATCTGTCAGCCACACGTGATAGTCGGCTCCCAGCCAGGACGAATGATTCCCTCCAACAGTAAACCAGTTTTAATTATGGAAAATTTAGCCTTATTTCTGTGAAAAGACCTCCAATAACGTTTTTTTGGTCCTATCACAAAATGCAAAGATCATATCACACCAGTCACGTTCAGGATTTATTTCATAAACCTGAACTCCTTCCACTGCCGTGGAGTCAGATTTGAATGCTTAAATTTAATAAGCACTGCTGCATGAGGAATGGATTATTTCCTCATGCAGTAATAGCTCTGTAATGCATTCAGAGCCGGGTTCCTCCCAGGGCCCTCGTTTAAAGGCATGAGAGAAATTAACCGTGAACAGAGTCTTTATCTCTTGCTCATATGCTAAAAAGGGTTACACATAAAGAAAAGTGCCCTGGAGCTATTTGAGGAAGATTTATAAAGCAACAACACCTCAAGGTATGGTTCGGGGATGCAATCGTAATTGCGCGGAGCAGGAAGAACATTGCGAAAAACTAAGCCAATATTCCCCCTACTGATTATTTAATGGGCTGACACATTAGCTGAGGACAGCACATTTTACTGTACGAACTGTGGCTCAACAGAAAAGTCAAATCGTCTGTCTCTACTCCAGCACAGTCACAAGCTCCATCACGAAACCGGTGGAAGGTTCTTCCGTGATTTCAGCCTCCTCACTGATGAAGTCCTTATCCATTCTCCAATAACTGTTGACCTGCATTCCTTGTCTGTTATCACAGCTCACACAATCATTATTCTTCAGATTTACGGTTTAGCGTCCGACGGTATTTTATCCTTTCCAATATAGTCTGTACTCTTCCTTTGATTTATAATAGCCGTCGCCCTGCTCAGGAGGACACGCCACTGTGAGCTGCTTTGCTCTGCGGTGTAGCAGCACTGATCAGTAGCCCTTGGAGGAGCAGGTGATTTATGAGCGTTGGGATTTCCGGTCAGGACAGCTTAATTGAACCTGTATATTCTCCAGAGTGAGTCTTTAAGAAAGGGTTAAAGCAATGAGGTTGAAATATGACCATTGGAGACACTTGTACCGTCTTAAACATGCAGGGGGGGACATGTTTTAAATAAAACTTTAAGAATGTGTGCACAGATGCCACAAAGCTTCAAGTTTACTTCCCTGACCTCGTAACAGACAGTGGAGAGGTTTCTTTATTGCAACCTAATTTTTCTTCCTTCCAGTCCCGGGGGAGGAACCCATGTGAAAATGCAGCGCCGTCTCTGCTTCACCCTTTTCCTGTCACCACTCAGGACCTTGGATATTTTTTCCTATGTTTTAGTGCAGGATGCAGAGGGATCCCACAGGGGGATCGGATGAATATCCGAGAACGTATGGCGCTGCAGAGATTATACATCCAGAATCATAACAAGCGGTAATGCTGACAGCCTGGGTCGTCGCTTGAGCTCAGTGCCGGCGCCAGAGCAGTGAGCTCAGGGAAGATGTAGGGCGCCATATGAGTACAGAAGTAGAATGCTGATGTCAGCACTATTGACTGGCACCTGTCACTGCAGAGTTTGTGTGTGTTTGTGTGAGTGTTTGTGTGAGTGCGTGTGTGTGTGTGTGTGTGAGTGTGTGTGTGTGTGTGTGTGTGTGTGTGTGTGTGTGTGTGTGTGTGTGTGTGTGTGTGTGTGTGTGTGTGTGTGTGTGTGTGTGTGTGTGTACTCATACTGATAAGAACAAGACCTCATTCTATCCCTGAAAAGTTGGAGATCTTCCTGATAACACATAAAACAACTTTTTAGATAAGAAAAAATCTACTAAAAAAAAATCTAAAAATTGGACTAAATTGGACTAATTGGTCCAATTTAGTCCAAAATTGGTTCATACAACCCTGAACAGGATAAGCGGTTACAGATAATAGATGCACGGGTGAATCGAATTCAGGATATTTTCAATTTTTGTTTTATTTTACTTGAATAGTTCATATTTTACGCACCAGGGTGAGCATATTATATAAAAACACTGTTTTTTGGAGATAACTTCGAACAGTAAGTCCGATATAGACTATCAATCAGAGGGTTTGCTGGTACAATGCAGGGGATTGGGGTTTTCTTGTTGGGGATATAGCCTTGCTGTCTGGTAAGACAGCGTAGGTCCAGCTCAGAAAAGGGAATCACCATAATTTATCTTATCTAAGTAGTATATAAGTTTACCTCAGCCTGAGGTGATAATTATTTCATGGCTAAGCTAAGGCCATTTTGATTTAGGGTGTATGTGATCATTTAAGATGTGAAGAACTACTTACATTCATTATTTTTAGACGCATACACTTAATCGCTGTATTGCGGCGTAGTGGGGGCCACAGTTGCCCC
This sequence comes from Lophius americanus, assembly GCA_037951165.1. Classification (NCBI taxonomy): domain Eukaryota; kingdom Metazoa; phylum Chordata; class Actinopteri; order Lophiiformes; family Lophiidae; genus Lophius; species Lophius americanus. The sequence goes on along the minus strand of JBBDHG010000072.1, from coordinate 2,033,840 downwards.
CCATCAACAAGGTTCTGGGCTCAAATCCCCAAAAGCTCTTCGGGCTTTTTCTTTGTGAAGTTCTCATCCGTGTGCGATGGTTCCCTCTGAGTTCTCCAGCTTCCTTGAACAATCTAAGAACTTGTGATGTAGGTGAGTCTGTGACTGTGAATTGCCCGTAGGAGTGATTGAGAGCTTAAATGGTTCTGTCTCTATGTGTCGGCTCTGTGATGAACTGGCAGTTTGTCCAGGGTGTGCCTCGTCTTTCACCCACAATGCCAGCCGGGATTGGCTCCTGCCCAGGGCAGCGGCATATAAATCTATAACTCAGGAGGAAACGACCTGACATAATCTTATTTATATCACACATTGATCATAACAAAACATATGTAAATTATCTAGAAGAAGTGAAATTAAAAAAAATGTAATCTCATCTATTATCTCTGTTTATCTCACAATAACCATTTCTCTTACCTCAGTCTTAAAAACTCTTTGTCTCATTATCTCATCTTTTCTCCTAGGGAGGTTTTAGGGGCAAAAAAATGGCATACATATATTTAAATCAAGAGTAAATATACAAAAAGTACAAGAAAGTTGTAAATGATGGAGTGGTCTGAGTGTGCAAGGGGATAGTATTCATTACTGAACTTACGCTTGATCGTTGATTTCAATGAACACATTGTAAAATTAAAAGCCTCGTAACAGTTGGATTTATTGCAGGACCATTGAGGCGGACAAGAACTCTGTGTTATTTAAATCAGAGGTTTGGGGGCATCAGAGGGAAATTGAGTTTGTTGATGGGGCTCACAGCGCTACAAATGAATCACCTATTCACAAACGCCAATCCAATATTATCCGGAATTATCCACAGAGCTGAGAGTGTCGACAGTTTTTACGGAGACTATTCATTGTGTGGAAAATAGCTCACAAGAAGCCTATTCACTGTGGATTCTCCAAAGTAACCGGCACCCATTTTTTGGATTATTGCATTTTCAAGTATAACCTTTCAACGCCTCAAGCTGCTCAGACAAAAGTCTATTCAGCATTTTTTGTATTGGGGTTGCAGTGGAAAACCTTTCCACAGATGGGTAAAACTCCTGAATGACTTGACAACACTTTAATGATTCGGGTCGGTCACCTTAAATTTAGCTCATATTTGGATATCTTGTGGATAATTGATATCAAATCAGTCAAATTAGGCATTTAAAAGCCCAGATTTCATCAATGAATTGGTCCAAATGTGTATCACGCTTATTGATAATGGATTTTCAGATGCAGCGGAATGATAAATTTGGAATGAGATGAAAGCCGGCGTGTGTCCCACCAAAGTTAATCTTTTTGCATTCTCGCAGGGAGTCCCACCATGCGGGATATTGCTCCCAATTTTTCTGCTTGGGTTGACAGTTATGACCCCCGCTGTGATTTTTGTCCTTTGTCCTCATGGTTTCATTTGTTATCTGTTACACTGGCACTTCCATGCATTGGATTTGGCAGAATCAGGCCAGAGTACGACTGGAAACGAGCTCCAAGGCTGTACATTGGCTCACATTTCTCTAACTACACATCCCTGCAGGCTCCCCACATAAAAAGAAGACAGTATGTTGGTTCTTAGAGCGACGTTTAGCTTAACCCATAAGAACCTGGACCCATTTTTCCTTAAAGGAAAAGTATGGGGGATCCACTATAGACTAACTGGAACACTTACTGCGCCCGATGTCAGAGATGTGATAGTTACATTCAATATTTACAATAAGACCTATTCTGTTGTCACTGACAGCGAGTGTATATCCCCGAAAAGTCCCGAATCCCCTGCGTTGCACAAGAAACCCGTCAGATCAAATTAAATATAAATTTATGTCCACAGTAATTGTTTTATGATGGATAGATGGATAGATAGATAGATAGATAGATAGATAGATAGATAGATAGATAGATAGATAGATAGATAGATAGATAGATAGATAGATAGATAGATAGATAGATAGATAGATAGATAGATAGATAGATAGATAGATAGATAGATAGATAGATGTTTAGGGGTCTCACCAGACTGTCTAGCCTTCGTTGGACTCTGGAGGGGGCTCTTTGAACTGGTGGGGGACTTGCTGCATCAACACACAAGCATCTACTACGACCCAGTCTTCAGGTTTGATTGGGGCCACCAGTGGCTTCTGGGCCAGTGTTTGAGGTCAAAGTCACCGCTCTGTGTTCGGTTCTTGGGACTCTTTAAGCTCTGGGCCAGCCTGGACCGCACGGAACATAAACCACTACACTGCTCATTAATATTACCGCCTCTCTGTTCATCCTTGTTTGTCATGTTTTGTCCTTATGTGTCACACAAGGTGGATCTCGCCCTCTTTCATGAGAAATAGGTTATTAGTTCCAAATAAAAATGTAATAGATTAGCCTTCCAAAGAGGGCTGGTGTAGGTCACAAACACACACTCACACACACAGAAATAATACTCATCTGCTGCAAGATCAAACCGCATGTATTTAAAGGAATGTTTTTACCAATAAAGTATAAATGCAGACAGATTTAAAAATTTTAAAAAATCAAGAATAATGCTGCAGAAAGGACTTTCATGCCGCTGAAAGAGGATGTGGCACATTTTCTATGGTGGGTTATTATGGGTTATAAGGGAGTGAAAATGGGAAATTGACCATGTTAGCAGTCATTTAACCCCTTCAATATCCTCAACAAGAAACAAATTATTTATATGTATATTTTATTACTGTGGGGCATTTTTTCATTCAATATCTCAGACACTCATACTCAGACATAAAATGGCAAATTTTTTGTTTCAACAGTAAAAATAATTAAATAAATTAAAAAGTAAAGCATGTTTTTGGAAAATTATTCCATCCTTATTAGATTTACAGTTTCTGGTTGTATGAAGTGACATAATTACATTTGATAAGTCCTAACATGCTTAAATATACCCCCCAAGAATTATAAATGAATAAAAATCCTACTCAAAGGATCCAATAGGACTTTCTAAATAGTTATGGATAATGCCACCTTTTTGGTGGCTCATTTGACCCAGGGCTCCATCCTTGGCCCCTTACTCTTTAGCATCTACATGCTGCCACTGGGTCACATTATAAACAGGTTCAGGCAAATTGCACACATCTTTATTTCCCATGTAATAGTGACTCAAAATGTGCTTAACCAAATAGTTGGCAGGGCATTAGAGGGTTAATTAAGTCTGTGTAATGCATATTTTGTGAAAATAAAGTTTCACTTACGTATCATCTGCACCAAATTTCTCCGTGTAACAAAGTTATCTTCCAACATTCCAAGAAAATTTCTTCTTCAGTCTTTCATGACAAATGTAGCTTGATCAAATGTGTGACCGTCTTTGAGTAACAAGCATCAGCACATGATCCGTTTTTTAATGAAAGCTGCGACATGGTCTTGAGAATCTCCCATTATGATGAACAAATATGCAAATCACGCAGGAATGATCACGAGGATAGACATCTTAAGTCTTCGCCAGCCTCAGCCGTATTCCCGCTGGATCCCGCAATATTTATAAAACTCAGATGTCAGTCTTCTAAAATGAGGGGAATGAAGAGAGAGAAAAAAGAAGACATATTGTCCTTGGATATTCTTGAAGGGAAAAGAGATAAATTGCATGTCTCGTCTCTCTAATCCAGATGTTGGCACACATTCTCCTGCACCTGCTGTTCAAATCCAGACTTCAGCTAAACACCAGCTAGCATGTCAGATTGATGACCACAGGAAAAGTGAATTACAGTCTCTTCCAAACGTTGTAGTTTAATCCTCATTTTCACTGCAGGAAATATTAAATCTTGTTTGTGTGGTTTTACATCACGCTTCTATTATTGCACGTGTGAATAAAAGTCATTTCTGGTCGCCTTAAATCTGATAAGCAAGGTATTTCTCCCACTCGTCAATCCACAGGCTTTGCAGTCATTTTCTATTATAAGGGCTGTAATTATGCTGTCAGACCTATCTCTTGCTACAGAAAGTGGTTGTGGGAAATGCAAGGCCTTAGGCAACCCTGCCTGATAGTTGAGAGTGGTTAGCGGTGGCAGAGATGTTTTTTTGATTGAAGATTTAATGTTACTTTGAATCTAAGAGGAGGATGTCGGTTATCGACCGTCAATAAAGACTGCAGGGCCGGGGCCAGGATCTGAGGGTATTGATTTTATAAGGAGAGCCGGGTGGCAACAGATAGCTGCGTTCAGGTGATTGTGTGGGATATGTCAGAAAGGTCAGCTGGACTGGGGCCGGGCAACATTTGTGTATATTTGATATGCAAAAAACAGAGTAATTGATTTTTCATTGGGGTATTAAGATTCACATCGTGGTAAGTGCAGGGCGAAATGTCATCCAAAGCGGATCTGGTCTTCAAAGGTGGGGAATTGGATTTCAAACAAAGGGATTTCATGCTGTTTTCATATTGAATGGAAGCGGAGAAGAAAGGATACAAGTCTGAGACAAGTCTAAAGAGAGACAAGGCTAAAGAGAAGCCTTCATTTCCGTGACAAATCCCTTATGTTACACTCCCCTTAAAAGTTTTTGGCTATTTTGCTCTCTTCTGTTGTAATAAGAATGTTATTACCCTTTAATATTCATTTTTCTATTCACATCTTAACCCTATATCTCTGTTTTGACAATTAACAGCAAAATATATCATAAATATATACTTTTTATCCCAACCCCATCCATTCGCCATCCATACACACACTTACATGCACAACAACATAAAACACTATTTTACATTTAATATCCACTGACATTATTTTGTTCTCTCCTCACAAAAAGTGTTCTGTTATTTGTCCCTCTATGAATGTATAGTATTGTCTATCTGCTACTACAACGGTCCAGGGTCTGGATAGGAAACCTGCATTGATGATCACACTGACTGTTTTTTTGCGGTTGCAGTGATAAAGTCTCCTTACAGTTGTGACGTAGTAACACTGCAGAAAATCTGTTTGCTAAAAATAGTGCTCTCTGTGGTGCTTGTGATGCACCGCTAAGGTCCCCTTCCCTCTTCATGGATATCCTCTCAGGAGGATGAACCACAGATTTGGAATATCAACAAGGAGGGATATGTTTCACTGCTTAGATGATGGCAGTTTTCAGAGGAGTTGGATGATTTGCTGGTGATAGTGGGTAGTGGAGTGTCCTTATTTCCTATTTTTCTACTTTGCAGTACCCCTGAGTGTCAGTGCTAATTGTTTAATCCGCAGTACTCACTTATGATACTGTAACAATGCAAAGGATTATTGAGAATTTGTCGTTTTTGTTGATGTTTTGCAACTTGTCTCGATGTTACTGTTGCGTTATATTATTATTCTGTCACTAAATGTTTTCTATGACGCACCCTTCTGGTGCATAAGAAATACATTTTGTATACCACGTATGTGTCTGAAAGACAATTAAACACTTTAAGTTGATGTATAATGGAAGATCCAGGCTTAAACCAAAGCTATAGTCAGAATATAGCTTTTAATAGCCGGATTTCCTTATGTCCTTTAAATGTTTCCTGTTAAGAAATTGCCGTCAATACATAAAAGACTTCTGCAGAGGTTTTCATATTCGGTCGGTTCGGTCGGATTTTTGTTAGTTTGCCGTCAAGTATTGAACTGTGTGATAGTTACCTATGATTCTTGTTTTTAACCTTCTAGCCAATGAGAGCAGATGCTCTGAAATTTTGCTGTACATTTGTTTAATGACTAGGAAGTATTCTATTCTATTCTATTCTATTCTATTCTTAGTTTCTTTATTTTTATTGAAAGATATGGCACATGTACAAAGAATGATTGCATTTTTTTAAAATGTGATTTTGTGAAAGAAATAGTATAACAATGTAATTACAATATCTTATCTGACAAAATTAAAAAATTAAAAAAGAGGGCCATACTTAGTTTGTTCTCTTCTGTTCTGTCTTGTTCTATACCTTGCCACTATAGTTTCTGCTGTTGCAGCACTTCATACAAGCTGTCTTTGCTCAACACACATAGAATTTGCAACGACATTGAAAAAATGGTTCATTAATTTTACACCAGATAAGAAAACAGTCGATGATTATATCTCTGACCGATTACCTCTCTAGCTTTGTATCAAGGATCCATCCATCCATCCATCAACACATTTTCTTCTGCTTATCTGGGGTCGGGTCATGTTGGCAACAGACTAATTAGGGTACTCCAGACATCCCTCTCCCCAACTACGTCCTCCAGCTCATCCTTGGGGGATCCTGAGGCGTTCCCAGGCCAGATGAGGTATATAGTCTCTCCAACGAGGTTCTGGTTCTACACCGGGGCTCCTTCCTTCCAAATGGACTTTCCTGGAAAGACTCCAAAAGGAGGCATCCTAGAGGCATCTTAATCAGATACTTGAGCCACCTCCGCCGGAGCAGCAGCTCCAAACCGAGCTCCCTCAGGATGCCCAAGCTCCTCACCTTATCTTTAAGGCTGAGCCCAGCCAATCCCATGAAGGAAGTTTATTTCAGTCGCTTTTATCCTTGACCTCATTCTTTTGGTCACTACCCAGAGCTTGTGGCGTTCGGTGAGGGCTGTAACGTAGATGGACTGATAAACTGAGAGCTGTGCCTTGCAATTCAGGCTATTTTTAACCGTGACTGGGTTCAAGACAGATGTCCATATAAGGTGTAGGGTATGCGCCTCTTTAGAGTATATCCTGTAACCCTACAAAAAGTTCTGTCAAACAATAAGTTCAATTCTTACACATTTATTGGCTTTTATTGCACACTTACACCCAAGAATTAGTTAAATATCCATTTACATTGTACACTCTACAGACACAACATCATCTATCCAACATATAATTACAACATTGGACAAAACGTTTTTACAATGGCAAACAGATCGATAGGCAGTGCTTTCCGTAATTAGAGTAGTCTCAGTCATTAGACACCATTTTTACCCATCACACAGAAAAAGAAATTCAAAGTTTTCTTTGATATTGCATAATTATGCTAAGGGTGAGATGACATGCAGTGCCGTTCTCAAAGTCTACTTGAGGAATACGTTATCGGTGAGGTTAAGTGATATTCCATTGCTACCAGACAGCACCATTGGGTACATCCATTTTTTTTTTTTAAAACAGCTATTGTGGGTATTTGCACATACAGTGTGTGACAGGTTGATGGTTTGAAATGGTTTTGCCCCTGAGGTTGCTTTTTAAATCAATTAATCATATAATAGCCTTTAGCGTGAGAACAGGGTTATTGACCTAAGTCCCAACAGGAGTAATCTCATTTCCACATGTGTATATTAAACACAACACTGTGCATACGTTACAGATCATTCTGATTTGTACCTTTTGTGCTCAACCACCCATGATGGCAGGAAATGTGGCCTTAGTTTTTTTTGTTAGTTTTTTTTCAATAAAGTACTCAGGAGTTGGAGTCTGTCGCCTCATCAGTTCACAATCTTCATTAACCTTGGTGAGATAATCCCAACTCTCCCTTCCTTACCTCCTCCTAACACTCACATTTAGAGACGGTACTTTCTCAGGAGCTCTGACTGCCACATGTACTTCCTCTCCGGGAAGCGATCCGGAATCCTAATCCGTCGGAAGTCTTGGATGCATTTCTCCAGCTCCTCCTCCGGTGTCATCTTCTCCTTGTTCGCTTTCCTCTTTGCGGCCTCTCGTTCGCGGGCCCCAAAGGTCCTCACTCGGAGCATGTCAGTCTTGCGGCGCATTTCTGTATGCTGCAGCATGTGAGCTGGTCCTTTAGGCATGGGGCGGTCCAGGGTCTGGACGTTGGCCCGCCGTCTCACGGGCCCACAGATCACAGTTCCTTGAGGAGAACTGGCCTCCGACTGGGTCTCAGAACAGGAAGTGGAGAGCTCATTGAAGGAAGTGCCGCTCTCTCCCTCACGCTCACTTTTGTGGCTCTTGCAGCAGCAGTCACAGTGGGAGGAGAGCCACCTGGAGGGCCCGCCTAGGCAAAGAAACATACATTTGTTAGTTCTTTTGATGACATAAATTGTATTTCCTTTTGCAGCGGATCTCTTTCATGTTGGCTTAGGCTTTCTGTGTGGAGGCAGATCGGCGCTGTTTTCGAAAGAAACAGATGCACTGATTAAGCAAAAGCGTATGAATGCAAACACGGCAGTTTCACAGGCCACACAAACATCAACTGAATTTCAGATGTGTGGGTGTGTGTGGGTATTTGGGAAGACGATGTAGGAACGTCCCCTTTTTCTGGCTTTGACATTTAATGACAGAATCTCAAAAAAGCTGGCGATTTTTGCATTTCCCCCCCTCTGATAAAGAGAACCCCGGAGCTCTGTTCTCCTCAGTGTGGCTCCTTAAAGGACCTTTCCCATTTCCCAAAGCAGAACTGGTCTCTGAGCTAGACGCTTATTAAAACTCTAGCCTCACTGCCAGGCATTAAGGCGGTAGCAAATTATTTTTTGTTTTCAGAACACAATATTGACATGGAGCTTTTCTATCTTGAGGGAGACAGCATGGTATTTAAGTAGGTGGACGCAGAATTAATTATACCTCGGGTATCAACAGAGCTGACAGTGAACGGTGGAAAGCAAAACTTTACCTGTGGGACCTACAGGTGTCTGACCTCCTGCCATGCTAGGCAGGAGAAAAAAAGGGAAGAACAGAGAGGAGGTTTCTGGATGTGGTGAAAAGGACATGCAGTTGGTTGGTGCGACAGAAGACGATGCGGAGGACAGGGGAAGATGTCCAAAGGGAACCCTAAAGGCAACCGCCGAAAGAGGAAGAAGGAGAATAAAGTAGCCTACTTCTTCCTAGCATGAGAAAGTTTTCAGCGAAAGACAGAAAACCCCACTGCCTTTCATTTCTTGAAATGAACCTTGAACTATTTAGATTAAGTAACTAGTAGAAATGTGCTGAAATTAGCTGCTAATGCAAACTCTAAAACCCTCTTAATGATTTTCCAATGTGGTGATACGGACAGCAATGATAAATCAGAGGGAGCAGTAATTTCTCCATTCCCTCCTTCCAATGCAGGCACCAATTTGTACTGAACAGAGTTCAAGGGGGATTTTAACCTCTTTGCACACTCTGTAATAATGACCTTATCGCTGGTGCGATGATTGCATCGAGCCGATACTGAGAGAGTCACTAACAGCTTTTTAATGGCTAATCCACCAGTAAAGAGGCCAATCAGAGCACCAATTTCCCCCCGCAGAAAATGAATCAAGCTGAAACCAGCAGATCAGCAGCACCAGACAAATGGATGCACGCGAATATAGTTGGAGGATGAAGAGGAGGGAGGCTGAGCATCGCTTCTAAATGGATGGGCACTGTAGCCCAGTGGGGCAACCATTTAGGATACATGCGAACTCTGAATAATAGCGTCACAAAAATGTCAGCCCATGCAGGGGAATGAATTGCATCACAGCCGTCGGACGTTCTGAAAAGCCTTAAATTTCGCTTTACGCAAAAAAAAAAGTTGTCTCAATGGTGCAAGTGACACAGAAATATACCTGCTTGAGGACAAACCAGAGACTGTGTTTAGTTTGAGAGGTTGGCGTGTCGAGCTTTGAACTCGTCAGCGCCGAGACAGGAAGAGACTAAAAGCTTTGACAGGAAATGCAGCCCTTCTCTGGTACATTTAAACAAGTGGGTGTGTAAAATAACCTTTGCTATCTTTTCAGGGAAGCCAATTGATTCGATAGGGCTGTCTAAGAGATCATATTCCAACCACATTAAAAGACTGGGTCTGATTCTACGACTATACCGAGGTGGTGCACTAGAAGCAGATCTCTGAACAGAAGCGTGCAGGCGTGTCCTAAAAACATCTCCATCTCTTCAATGTGAGCAGTGAGTCCTCGTGTGATGAGAGGTCAAGTGTTTATAGGATTTCAACAGCGTGGGTTTTGGATTAAAATGGCATTTTATCCGTTTTCTTAAATGGTAGAAAAGTAGGACATGATGGGGACTGAAGGCACGACATTCCGTCCAACCAAAATGTCATTGGGTTCCTGGAGAGACATTAGTGCGTTTGTTTGTAAAGTGTCTGGTCATAATGTTTTTACCCGCGGGGCCACTCTGTGCCTCAGTCATGTTTTCATTATTTAATAGTTTAATTTAAACAAACTTATAGTCTGGGAAAGTCCTTTTTCAGCTCATCACAAGAAAATATCTCTGCTGCAGAAAGAGTTTACCGGTTTTGCAACTTGTTCCAAACTTGATGCACAAACTGCTCCTCTCTCTAAACCACATTTGTTGTCCATTTTTGATATAAACAACAATAAACATATGATCTTCCTTTAGATTTATATATTAAAATACAGATGAACCTTAGGTACAATTACCTCCCAAAAAAGTCGGGAATGTTTTGAAATTGGCAACGCCGCCGCTGATCCTTCTTGTTAACGCGATAACTCGCAAACCCTTTCATGGATCATTTTTCGAATTGTGTACCCACATAGACCGAATTGCGAGGAAGAATTGGATTGATTTTGGGAAAGATCGTTCGCAGATTTCTCGCACAAGGGGGAGCTTTTCAACCGTTCTTGGAGGAGGTCTATCTTGCATATATCGAGTTCCACTCTAATAGTTCATATTTTACCCACAAGGGGGAGTTTTTTACGACATACGCAGTTTTAAGGACATAGCCTCCTGACCGTTGGTCTGATTTAGTGAATCAACTCAACGAGATCTATCCTATATAAATGTATATGTACTGTATATATATATGTATGTATGTATGTATGTATATATATATATATATATTGATCCAAATGTAAAGTTCGTTATAAATTAAATGTATTATTATTATTATTATTATTATTTTATATGTGTTATATGTGTATATGTATGTATATATTTATGTAGAAATATGTATTTTTTCAGTTATTGTTGCAACAACATTTTGTTTTGATCAGTTCTCTGCCATTAGAAGCTAATATCTTACCGGTTTCCATTTATTTTTTAATTTTATTTAGTGAGGAAGTGGAAAAAATAGTGTGCTTGTTTATTGAAGCACCTGTCTTTTATTTTGCCAAAAAATGAACGGAGAGATTCCCAGTCCTTAGGCTCATTAACGCTCAAGACAGAATTCCACCGGTTACACTTACACATACTTTTTCTTTTATAAGATTTCCTTTTCATGTCTTGTGTTGATGGGTGTGAATTCAGCCAACAAAAAAAAAAACCTATGCTGTAAGTCGAGATGAAGAGGAGCAAGAAAGACACATTGATCCATACGGTTAATGCAGAATTACTTTGTATTTTCACTTGAATGAACTGAAGCTGTCTGCTGCATAAACCAGTGGTGTGAATCATCTTCACATGGTTCAGTGATTAGTTCTAGTACAATAATACTCAGTCGGACTGGCGAGGACTTATGAACCAAAAACAAAAGAAGAAATTGAGCATCAGCCCCCATTAGCCTGGTGAAAAAACAGTTAAATATGCATACTCATGCAACCGACCAGCGAATTAAGATCATAAGAGTGGAATTATCTGATCTCAGACGTACTCGTCCATTCTCCTGCTCCCATATATCCAGTTACACATTTATCTTTCATTCTGCCACTGCCTCAGGAAGAGTGTAGTTTACATGCTTGTTAGTTCACAAATGAGGCCAGCGCGTCCTTGCAGCAGGAAAAAAGGGCTTGTCTTGCAAAGGCAGTGACCGTCCTTCCAGGGTGAGGGAAATCCATTTCACTAGTCCACAAGTTTCACTTCAGCACATTGTGTCCTGCGTACCTGGTGGCTACGGCCGTCTTCTTGCCAAGTCTAATGAAGTTTGCAAAATCTGCATACAATCGAATTTGTCCATATTAATTAGCCGCATCTCCACAACCTGCTCTGCTTAAACAGCCCTCATCGGGCGCCGTACGCAGGAATCCCAACGAGATTTGCACTCAAGGACACTCTTACCCCCTCGTCGACCCATCACCGCCCGGCCCATATAATCTGCCCTCCATGAAGAGTGACAGCTTCACTGGCTGATAGTTAACGACAAGAGGGTGCTGCACCCTCTAAGAGTCAGAGGGTGCCCGCCTGCTGAGTATCTCCCTGACAGCAACGCAGACAGATTGAAATGTCTCATATCAGCCTCTCCCTGTGGGTCTGTCCCCCGACCCAGAGCCACAGCCCTTCACTCAGCAAGCACTGATGAGGCAGGATGAATGCAAGAAGGTGTCCTGAGTATTTACCAAGCTCCTGTCAACACAGCTTCCTCAAGAGGTAAGAGGAAAGAATAGGCCCATCTCTGGTGCTTCACCTTGTCAAGTAGGTGACATTCAAAGAGGGAGAGCTTTCAGGCATCCACACATCTCACCATCTAACTAACACAACATGCAGCAATTCTTCAGCATATATGTACGGTTTAGATCCGAAAAACACGCGGAACACGATCACAAAGTTCGCCTGCATGCTAACAGACAGGATCCCCTGTCTTCACCAAACTCTCAGCTCGGCCGCACATGTGAGCTGCACCATCCGAGCAGCCATTAAAGGGTCTCAGGGGGCATCATTAAGGTGTTAGATGTCAGATGGGAAGAGCTGCTACACCGGCTCTGCAACAGCTACAGCGTGCAAAAAAATAGAAAATAAAATACTGACGGTGTTCTGATTACATCTGGAAATGTTATTCATTGGATTTTAATTGTTTTCCAGTGACTGTATCCGAAGTATCAAGTGACTTTGTCAGAGACTTTGTCTTGTCAAAACAGAAGCTACAGGATGAAACTTTTTTTTAAATCTCTTTGCTGGTTTATTATGGAATTAGATTTCAGTGGTATCAAACAGTTATAATAAAGAGAATAGAAATTGATATAAAACCAAGATTTATTTTGACACTATTAAAAGTTTCTAAACTAAAACGCTCTGAAATGGAGCCATCAATACTCCTGGAGGCACTTAGGAGTGCTGCAGGGGGTTTTGGAGGGTTTTTATTGTTTTGTTGTTGTTTTGTTGTTGTGTTTTTAAACATGTCCCGTCCGATAACTGTCCGAAGGTGTGGATGCCTCACAGTGCCAGACAGACTTTGCTCTGCAGAGGAGGAGTCTATCATCCTCCTCCTGTTGCATAATCTGCATTTGATTTACTATAGAATTAGACTAGTTGACTGGACATGATAGGGGTGGTGGGGGTGGGGTAGGTTAGATAGTGGAGAGTGGGAGGGGAATAGAAATAGAATGGGGCTCGGGGGACAAGATCCCCAGAGAACTATAATAATAACAAAAAATAAACAACAACAAGAGCAAAAAAAATCCTGTCTTAACCATAAAAGTATGACCATTGTTTCCTTATTGTGCTTGCATGTGTGTGCGTGTGTGTGTGTGTGTGTGTGTGTATGTGTGTGTGTGTGTGTGTGTGTGTGTGTGTGTGTGTGTGCGTGCGTGTGTGTGTGTTTGTGTGTGTGTGAGAACAGAAATTAATGGTCGAAACATAGCAGTGTGTAGCATAAGGAAGAGAATAAACAAGCTAAAACCTACCCAAGAGAATGGCCTGTTACTCAGTTCAATATTGTGTTACTACAAAGTATTAGTTTGTCATATATTTATGCTAGATTGTAAATAAGCGTTGCATCAGACACTGGTGGAACAGCGTTACAAAGTTTGAAAACCCCTGACCATAAAATATCAAAAACTACCAATACAGTCCTTTGAAATTCTGTGCTTCAAAGATGATTGATAGATTTTTGCATCGGCAGCATTTCAGTGAACTCAGAAATAGACCTCCTAGGTGAATCAGATGGCCTCCATGGTCTAATGTAGTGCACAAACCCCTGTCTTACTTCTGACCATTTCTCTGCCTCAACATGACAAGTTGTTCACAGGCGTATCATCCATCTCTTGTAAGCATTGCCAATCCACCCAGACTCCAGGCGGTCTCCCTGGGAGACCCAGAGAAACCCGATTTCTGCCTGCATTACACCAAAGCCATTGATTATTGTCTCCCATCTCTCCCTGCCGCCTGGTGGCCATTGTTCAGGAGCCATTATGGCCACACATGGTCCAAATGAAGACTGCACAGTTGTATTAACGGCACACCTGACAAGTATCATCAGTCTCCATCCGTACTGTACGTGTCTCCCATCTCTGGGAGCCACTCTTGCGCAACCACTGTAGGTGGACAGAGACGAAGCTGCGTGTGATGTTACCAGTCTGCTGATCAATTATGATTTTTTTTTTCTGCTACTGCTGTAAGCAGAAATGTCAAAGTGAGTTATTCACTCATCCAGCAGTGGTCTGATGAATAGGATTGAAATGTACATGTGTGAAACCCATTAATCAAGTCTTAATAGGGTCTTCTTAATTTTTGGTTTTGACTTATTGATCAGAAAAGGATAGGCAGGTTTTTTGTGTTTTTTTTTCTCTGTCTGACTCTTTTCTGTTTTTTCTCCAGGTGGTAAAAATGTAACCGGTCCCCACCTGTGTAGTCCAGCCACTGGTTTCCTCAGAGATCACGTTCACAAGCAATGAGAACACCCAATCAAACAAGCACACCTAAGGGGGGCGCTGTTCTTTCGTTTCCTGGTTGGCCCTGTTGAGGAAGTTCTCCATTTGTACCACAAAGTTATGAAAATGATCCACGAGCACAGACATCCGCAAAAACGCTGTAATGTGCCGTTTATAGTCGGCAGGAATATCCATCCATTTTTTTGTAACTGCTAATCCTGTACAGGGTCACAGTGGGCTGGAGCCAATCCCAGCTGACATCGGTGAGCCGCGGCGGGGTAGACCATGGAGGAGTCGCCAGTTAATCACAGGGTCAATACATAGTGGTAGACCATAATTCATGCTCACATACACACTAACGGCCAATTTAGAGCCTTTAGAGTCTTTTTGGACTGTGGGAGGAAGCTGGAGAACCCGTAGAGAGACCAGGCAAACACGTGGAGAACATACAAGACCCAACAATGTTGCTGGGTCAGCACGGTGGTGCAGTGGGTTCGCATGTTCGCCCCCGTCCAAGAGGCTACCTCAGTTTTAAAACTCAAACTAGCCCTAAAGTTCTAGAACTAAAGAAGCCTCTTGGGTGAGAGGTGAAACATCTTCAAGCCAAAACAGATTTGCAGTTGCTTTGGATTCAACCCTCATGGATTACCATGACTTTGATGAATGACAATCTACACAGACAACTCCTGCCTCCATGTATATTCTAAAGGTATGTAACACCAAGTCTAACAACTTTTTTAGATCTCATGACCGATCCTCGGATACGGAGAGCACCAGTTTTAACGCCAGAATGGGTGGAGCAACACTGCTTGTTCGGTTTGCTGGCACAAGCCCCATTCATTTATGCAATATTACAGATTATTTAACTTCCATTTTCCCGTTTTAGAATATGGTATTGTGTTTTTAATTGCCTGTAAATAGGTTAGCATTTGTCTTTCTTAAACGGCATCTCCATTCTGGATGACTCAGGCAAATATTTTGGGATCACAGATTGCCTTTTAATGAGCCAACGCTCTCCAATGTCCCCAGAAATAATTAACTATGAGACGGGTCCCAAATGCCAACGGGGAGGTTCGAGTTGTTAATCACTACAGTAATGATGTTGTTCCTGCTCATCACAAAAACTAAATGTCCCCATAAAGCTGAACAACCTGTATTACTGCCTGAGAGATGAGCAGACCATCGGGACCACCTATCTGTGGTAGACTATTAAAACTTATAATCTGTCAGAAATTAAGTATTTTTACTTAAACTCGAAGAAAATTTAAAAACACTTTCTCATATTTTTATACTCAAGTCTCAAAACAGTGATTTACCATTTCGTTATTCCAATAAGGTCACACATGAATCCAAATTATCTTAATTTTCTCTCAATTTTACTTTGTCTTATCTGAATTCTACCCTTTATCTTTGTAACATTTTCTCATTTTTACTCTATATCTTTAAAGTATACGTTTCTTTTTTATATTTTCCTACTCTTTTTATTCTTTTCTTTTTAAAATAAAGCAATTTTAACTGATTTAATCAATTTTAAAAAATGTTCTAGCTCCCTCTATGCCTGCTGCTGTTAGGATATATATGTGAAAAACACAATATCGCCTCTCACTCTATGCTGATGATACTCAGGTTTATTTACGTCTGAATCCTGAGAATCTCAGGATTATTTTTGATTCATCTTTAATATTTGATATGCCGATTCATTCAGTTTTCAAAACCAGCTTTTCCAGAGTTTTAGCTCAGTTCAAAACCTTCCTGTCCAAAATTCCGCTGTGTGAGCATTAGCAATTGACAATAATCCTGACATCCATACATTGGCTGCCTGTTCAGCACAGGATAAAAGGAAAAGAAAAGTAAGTAAAGAAAGTTTTTCTGATGGTTTTTAAATGCATGAATGGACTTCCCTTTCAGTCCCTATGGTCCAAATCTCCGTCTGAGTTCTTTTGACCAGCAACCTCTTGTTGTACCGAGATCCAGACTGGTGGTTAAAACCAATTTTTAGAATCCTGTAACTATGATGACCACTGTAGACTTTTGGTATAATATCTTGCTGTCCTTTTTACCTTGATCTGCTGTGTTCTTAATGTTGTGTTCTTAATGTTTTCTTTACCAGATTTTGTACCTTTCAAAATAAGTTTTTCTCCAAATTTGTGGTTTCATTTGTTACCTCCGCCATGGAGGTTATATTTCCACTCCTCTGTTTGTTTGCTTGTTTATTTGTATGTTTGCGATCAAAGATACTGAAAAACTAATGAAGAGATTCGCATGAAATTGTACTCAGTAGGTAGGTTTTGGCATATCCAAGTGGTGATTAAATTCTGGTTGACGTAACGCGTTTTGCAGCATTCAAAATAAAAAGAAATAAATGAATAGGCCGTTTGGAGTAGTGACCTCACAACGTGGCTATAGCTACCCTTTGTTCCTTTGATTCCCTTGATGTTTCTTTGGAGGTGGAGCTCGGTGGGCTGAACAGAGATGCTAAAGTGAAAGGCCCAGGAGAAAACCAGCGACAGAGTATTTGAGAGCTACTCTGGTGGTAGATTTAGAGGCTTGCAATAACTCAGGCATTAATGGAGAAACCTGCATGAATTTTTCCTAAGCTAAGGTACTGTTGTGGCTTGACGGAAGTTGCCCCTCACTGAGTACTTCCTCTAGTTATATGCTTTGAAGAACTTTGGTCATCTCTGTGCTGTATCTTAAATGTGAAAAAATTAGTTGACTTGACCTTTTATCTAAATGATAAATGTTGTTAAAGAAGTTAAGCGTTTGACTGAACGTGAGCAATTCTTGGATCAAGACTTAACTTCTTTTTTTTTTTAATTAAAATTTGGCATTCCATATGAAAATCTATGAAAGATGTTGACGGTGTACGACTCTTCAGCGCTCAGCCCCTCCAAAATGAACTGTTTCACTTTTTGATAAATTTCCCTCTGGCGCGGTTGTTTATCTAAAGGGTGAACAAATGACACCCGGTCAGAGGCTCATTATTCAACGCAGCCATCAGGTGCTGAAACTCTTGCTGGTGATGAATGCTCAGACACTGATGCCTCCTGGAGGGAGTGCCCTTTAGCTGAAGGAACCATTTGTTTTATGGTGTTGTGGATAAAACAGCGACATGCAGTAAACTCTAGTGGGCAGGAAAGGGTAGAAAATGTCCCGGCGTCTTCATTTTGTGAGAGAATTACTGTTAGGCACATTTTGTTGGCATTTTGGAAAGTCCAAACTAATACTGCGAGTCGGGGAAGCCTGCGAAAGAACAACTGACACGTTTAAAGAGAAGAGTCACACGAATGAGTCCGAAAGGAAGTGATGGTCTGGAAGTGCCTCTCAGTTTGTTTGCTGTGCTGGATGGCTCTTTTTACACTCTGAGCAAACCCTTCCCTCGTTTGACTCTATATGATTGAATAGAGCGGGTTCTAGGTAGGAGCGGCGAGCTGTTCCGCTGAAAAACAAAAATAACACCGACTGTCTCGTTCTCACCCCAAAGGTTCACTTGTCTACGCGCATTCTTAGTTCCGGACTACCTGCCCGAGGCCAGCCAGTGTTCCACATTCAGAATCAGGTTACACTTCTCAAAGTGGATGCTGTGCTGCTGAGACGTAAAGGTTTTCACGCCAAGCTTGCCTTCCTGTCCATCCATCATCTGGAATAAAGGCCTCTGTCTCCTGATCTTCTCTCTTTTACGTGAAAACTTATTCTCTTCTGCACTTCTTCCATGTAACGCCACGAAATAATGCTTTTCTTCTCTCCTTTGTACCCAATGAACCTCCCCGTCTGACACTTACTTGAATCTATTTTTTGCTTGCTCAGTCCTTCTCCCCCATGGCCAGGTCTCATGCAACTTTTACTCCCTTGTCCCTCCCACTCAGTTGCTTCCTCCTCCATCGGCTTGCCTCCCTCATCCTCACTTCTTTGCAGCTCTCTTCCTCAAATCAACGTCCCTCACACAGCGTTGTATCTTCTTTCCATATCCTGCTGCACTTCTCCCCTCTGTCTCTTTGTTTTTTCGTCCTTCTACAGACCCATAGTGCATAAAACTATCATACACTGCAAAAAAGAGAATTGTTCATTAACTCAAAGACTTTACTTCAACTGCTACAATCAATTAAGTGAAGTATTATAATACGTAAGTTAAACTCAAAAATACAAAATTTCATTTAGTGTTATTAGTTGAAGTAATTTTATAAACCGTTTTGTTTTTTTTCAGTGCGTAATTAAACCCAAAAAAGCCTAAAAACTCTTAAGATCTCTATCAAAAGATTTTTTTTCTTCACATCAAAAAATCCGAAATATAGTAGTGCAAATAAATATTTATTTATTATCGATGCACAAGTGTGACATTCTTTTCTTCATGTAGCATTTTAAGATGAGTTTTACACACTGTAAAATTCAACTTAAATTTTAGACTTGACAAAATTTCATTTAATTGTGTGTTACAGTTGATTTTTTTCTTTTTTTTTTACGTTGTGGACCCAGAAAAGTGAATGATACCAGGCAGGATGTCCACATGGGTGAAATTGGAGCCCATTAACAACATGATTGGTAAATCATTAGCAAACCATATGTCATGTTTCCCTCGGCAATCCCCCCCCCCCACACACACATACACACGCACACACAGTTCCAGGCCACGGACTGAGTTCACTTCAACTCCTCCAAAGGAGATCATTCAGAATAATGAACGTGAAGCTTTTTAATAAGCCATATGGTCCAACTCCTCCCTCTGCAGAGGAAAAGGATGAACCATATTTGCAGCTAATTGATGAACAAGCGTTGTCTTTAATTAAAAGCAATGCTGATTCAAGGGATTCAGCAGCAGTATAGTGTGAAATTTTGATGCCAACTGATGCATTATTATCATTCATAACCAACGTAATTTAGAGCAGAGCCCATGTTCATTACATCGCATGTGTACTTGAAGTGAAGCAGCATCGTGACTCAACTCCCCTGAGCCCTGTGAGCAAGTTTGCTTCACAAAAAAAAAAAAGCTTCCCGAAGTACGTGGTGTAACTCGACATTGGCTCCTAGTGGTTTGACCTTTACATTTTCTGCGGATTACCTCTAAATGTAGACATTTATATGCAAATTAAGTTTAATGTGGTGAGCGATGTAATTATACCTTTAACACGCTCAAAAAAGGTGAACTCTGTGACATATTCAATTCAATAAATGCAGTTTATAGGTTACTATATGTTAGCTTTTTAAACGTAGCCCCCTTTAGCAGTTATAACTTCAACAATTTAACTAGTTAGACCGACAGAAGATGATTGATTTACTCAAATTAACAGGTTTTGAGTCAATGGCACAGTCGAAAGATTATCCTAGAATATTTTGTGCACAGCAGTATAAAAAAAGTCAAGTGATAGAAAATAAATAATATTTTGTTTAATTTATGTTGCTCAGATTTGTTAGCTGGACAGTAATTATCCGTGTTTGAAAGATATTGCTGCAGTTTTCCAACACAATCATCTTAGTCGCACATTTTTTCGGTGGGAATCGATGACATATATGGATTATTCGAATTTAACAACTTATTTTGCAAGTGCAATCTTTTTAATCATTTCTGATAGCATCACCTGAACATCATGTTTCCTGAAAGTGGGTGTATCAGTGGAGCAATGGGAAGACCAATTAATTCCACATCACTTAAAGGTATGCTCCAAAAGAAAAGTGAATGTTGTGAGTTGTTTGGTTGAATAAACGTATTTATACCCAATATATAATAGTTGCGTTTTTAATTTAGCCTAATTTGGTAGGCGTAACTTGAAGTTATAACTCGTCAGATAAACAAACTTTGAGTGATTTGTGAAGTCCATGTTGCTCAGTCCAGCTACCTGGACAAAATAATAAAAAATAAAGCTGAAATTGCTCAATGCAGCCATTTCTTTTTTTTTTTTTTTGAAGATCTTAAATATGTCATTCAGTTACATCTAACCCAGATGAGTTTGGTGACATATCTGGATTAAGTAAATTCAACCTCTATTAATGAAAAAAACCCACCATTTCTGATATAGCCGTCACGTGATCGTGTCTCCTGGATGTGGTCATGTGGGGTGAAGAAGGGGACCTTCCTTTATTTTTTATATATATTTTTTGCTGTCATTTATTGGCTTTCTTTGCATTCCAATTCTGTCTGGAGGTCATGGGGAGAAACTTATCTCACATTACTAAGAGCTATAGAGAGTGGGAATAAAAATTTCACTCACGGTAGAATATGTAGTGTGCGTAATTGGACCAGAACCTGTCATCCGCGTAATGACTTATGGGGGACGCAGCCAGGGACGAATTGCAGGCCACGAGGTGGAAGCCGCTCTCTGACAGCATGTCAAAAGCTCTTTCCAGGTGCCGAAACTTGAGGTAAAACCTGCAGGTGTAACGGTCCGGTGGTCTGTCACAGTCCCGGTTCTCATTCAGCGCCTCTCCAAATACTTCTTTGGCCAAGCCGATCCTGCTGCTTATGATGATCCTCGGTAACTTTTTGGGTTTGGCATCAGTTTCTCTGCTTCCCCCGGTGCAAACGCCTTTCAATGAGACCGTGATGTAGCCGTACCTCCGGTCCAGGGAGTAAGGCGGGTAGAACCTCTGCTCGCTGCCCTGTGACGCGTCATCCAAATCGCTGTAGGAGAGCTCGTCCGGGAAGAGGTTGGAGTCATCGGACGACAAAAGTTTGGCCAAATCTGGCAGCTGGAAATATTCCGCCTCTCTTTTCAGTCTCCCTCTCTCCGGGAAATGATCAGGGAGGACAACTTGTTTGTCTCTAAGGTAATCCAATATGTACCGAAACAGGAAGCCATCCCTGTCGATAAAATAACGTCCTCTGAGGTCGCGGGACAAGTCGTTGGAAGACTCTTTTTTGCTGGAGAACAGTCTGCCGAGTAGTGAATTTGGGAAGCCGGTCAAGGTGGCGTGACGCGTGTAATACACCTGTCCACCCACGTTCAGCTCAATCACATCAGATGCAGGGTTTGGCGCCGAGCCTTGCTCTTTCGCAGGTTGCGTTTTGCAGTTTTCGCTGAGTGCCATTATTATTTGTTCAAGTCTCGCATGTAACCGGAGCGCAAAAAAAAAAAACCCGTCCAGAAGTTCAGGGTGTGAGATGAAGCTGCATGATGCTGATGCACTCAGACCCGAAGCACAGTCCCGAATCAAGCTGCAGTCATCGCAATCATCGAACGCTGTGCCAAGGTGTGCCTACAGTAGATCCATTAACCCCATGCGTAAATGTGCAAGCATCCTCCTTTCTCTCTTCTTCTTTTTTTTTTACAGAATCGATTATCATAACCATCAGGCGAATCATGTTACCCTCATCCACTGAGATGGGGATCCACTGAATATAATCCTCCCTTCATTCTGAAACTCCACGCAATATTTAAAAAAGGAAAGGAAATTGGATTCGGCGTCGCGCGTCTGACTAAAAAGTTCACTCGAATTATTCCCCGATTAATCGAGGATTGTACGTAAGAGTCATCGACCTGCAAATGAGCATTACTCCTGACAGCTGGGATGTTGTTGAAACATTCTTCCAGGATGCTGACAGAGAGGAGAGACTCCTGCGCGCATCCATCTCTCCAAACTGCTGAGTGCGGAAACGCTGGTTCCGGCAGAAGGTTTAAGATAATGTTGTTCCAAGATGTGCTGGAGAGAGAGAGAGAGAGAGAGAGAGAGAGAGAGAGAGAGAGAGAGAGGGAGAGAGAGGGGGAGAGAAAGAGAGAGAGGGGGGGAGAGAGAGAGAGAGAGAGGGGGGGAGAGAAAGAGAGAGAGCGAGGGGGGGAGAGAGAGAGGGGGGGGAGAGAGAGAGAGAGGGGGAGAGAGAGAGAGAGAGAGGGGGGGGAGAGAGAGAGAGAGGGAGGGGGAGAGAGAGGGGGGGGAGAGAGAGAGAGAGAGAGAGAAAGAGAGAGGGGGGGGGAGAGAGAGGGGGGGAGAGAGAGAGAGGGGGAGAGAGAGAGAGGGGGGGAGAGAGAGAGAGGGGAGGGGGAGAGAGAGAGGGGGGGGGGAGAGAGAGAGAGAGAGAGAAAGAGAGAGGGGGTAGAGAGAGGGGGGAGAGAGAGAGAGAGGGGGGGGGAGAGAGAGAAAGAGAGAGGGGGGGGAGATAGGGGGGGAGAGAGAGAGAGAGCTGTCCCACGAAGAGACGTCTTACATCATCTTAAAGGAAAAATGATGTTTACAGACGATTGACGTGGAGAAGAGAGACCTGGGTGCATCTTCTTTTCTTTTTTTCACCCTTCTTTTTTCAGTTTTTGGTGAATTTCTGGTGCCGCCACAGGCGCCCTGCAGCTGGCAGAGAGGACTCTCATCGGATGCTGCTCCAATATCCAGCGATGGGGATTTTAATCCCTGCCTCTGAATCCCCACAGAGGCTTTTCGCATTTACATTTAACGCTTTTAGATGACGTGCTTGTCACGAGAGATGGGTGAGGGGTTATGACCCAGTGTCCTGCTCAGAGGTTCAGAGGCAGCTGCGGCTGATCTGTGCACTCAAGAAACATGATGTCCACATGATGGATCTCAAAAAGGTTTTTTTTGTCATTAAAGAGTACACTCAAAACTTAATTTGCTAAATTGATTTAATTTGGATATGTCAGCAATCTTCACCAAACCGAGTTATGCCATATATTGAATTTAATAGTATTATTAAGATGAGAAATTAAAGGCCCATGTGCAAATTTGTTAATTGAATTATTAACTTTTAAACACGGATTATGAGTTTTTCACTTTGATCATTGAGCAAAGTGACGTAAATTTGGCAAAATGCTACTTCTTAACTTTTTTCCGGTCATATCTGAAATAATCTAGGACAAACTGAATATGATGTCATAATCGTTGGATCCACTCTATACAGTAAAGTTGAAAATTAGTCATGTTTTGTGTGACTCTTGATTTTAAATCACACCTGCTAACGTGGGTTAAGTGTAAAGAACTCACACACATGTATTAACCCTTTATATTTTCTCTCAACGTTTTGGTCGAGCATGTTTTGAAGCACTGTTTCTTACTGAAAAATGTGTGTCACTTCACTGAACTTTATTATAATACGACCCAGTTGTAGCTTGGATATGCTAAAGAGTATAAGGGGCCACAGATGGAGCCCTGGGGGACACCACAGCCACAGGTAAAAAAAAAAAAAAAAAAAGCCTAGAAAGTCTTACTCAATAAGTGAGATTTGTTTTTTTTTGTTTTTATATTTTTGTATGTATGTGAGGGTTTACCACACAACAATTTAAAAAAGTCTCAAAAGGGGCAATTAGTTTTCTGAAAACATGCTTTAAATAAAGGTGTAGCTTATCTAATTAAAATTGACTATTTTCCATGAAATACAACCTGTTATCATGAAGATAATTTCTATAAGTCTGATATTTGTTTTGACTGCATGATTTGCAAATTTATGGTACATTTAGAGTGTTTAAGATATAAAACGAATTAATGACCCAAAGAAAAATATATGGAAAGAAATGATTTTTTTCGATATTTTCTTTTTATCTTGGTGAGGAAATTTAAGGGATTAATTAAATTGGGCATGTGTACTTTGAATGTGTATATTTTTTCTATTTAGCTACCCCAAAAGATTAGCACATGAAATGAAACATCCTTCAACTAAGACCTAGACTACAATTGACTGAATCATATTAAACTTTGGGGTTCGAGTCTAAATTCTTTCACACAGGAAACTGTGACTGAACACGAAAATGCATCCTTTCCTCATCGGTTTGACCCACTCAATTCACAATTTATCACCACATAAGTGTGAGTTTTAATGCTGAACGAAGAAACTTCATGCATGAAGCCCACTTTCATATCAAATCCCCCGTCCCAAGTAGAGAGAAACTCAATGAGATGACCACTACAAACAAAAACTAACTCTTTAAAGGACCTTGGAAACTATTTCCACATGAATAGAAGGTTTTATTTCAGTGTTATAAAGATTGTTTCAACTTAATTACTTGGAATGGATCCATCTTTATTCAGTAGATAATAAAGACCGGTTCAACTAATTTTGCAGGAGTAAAATTAGGATAAGTACGGAAAATACCGTTGATTATAAATGCAAAATTAAAGTCAATAAGAAGTAAATGAACCACAGGCTAACGTTCAGTTTTGGAGATCACTCCCTCTTTCAATGATTGGAAGGATCAATTCAACTAAAATGATTTTCCTTCCACAGCTGTTGTACCAAAATCCTTTTTTAAACGATTAGATTCCATTATTCTCTCGTTCATTTGGGGATCATAAAACTCAGAGAATTGAAAAAGCTCCTCACAGTAAATCCAAACTGGCTGACATTACTCCTGTATCCACTTTGGGATTAATTAACCCTCTCTAATCCTGATCCCTGTCGCACAATATCCTACGATTCAGCCATCCCAGCTCCATTGGGAAGTTTTAAAGTGGAGAGACTTGGGTATTCATTCAATCGGTGTCTTCTACCTGAGTGGTACCTTTGCTTGGTTCTCCCAGGTTCAAGAGAAGTATGGACTTCCTAGGAATATGTTTTTCAGATATCTACAGATTTAAAAAATGACGTGCAAACTCTTTTACCTTTTTTCCAAAGTGCTTCACAATCAGTTCTGGATGGATGTTTTACCCAAAATAAGGGCCTCAACAGAGGGACCTCACATTTTTATAAAGTTTTGTCAACAATTGATCCTCCCTCTATGACCAAAAATAAAAACGGTGTTGGAAAATGAGTTTGGGATCACTGACGAGACCTGCTGAGGATGGTCTCAAGGCGATAAATGCTTCAAATCCATCAATTCAAAGCATCGTCTAAAATAGTTTCGGGTCATCCATAGACTCCACTACTCCAAATTCAACGTCGACATGATGTTTTCAGACATCTCCTCACATCTCCTCCATAGACTCGTTCTGTGTCCTGGGAAAAAAAGGGATCTTTTTAAAACATTCTCTGAAATCTTTAGATCTCGCATCGAAGCGGATCCCGCTTCAAATGTTCTTGGTGTCTCTGACTCTACGGCTTTTCCAACAAGAGCCCAACAGTAACTTCTTTCTAATGGTCTGATCACGGGAAATACAATAATTTTGATATTTTGGAAGAAAAAGGAAGTCTTGGAAAAAATAAGGTGAGTTTATGTTTGTTTTATTTGTTGTTTGTTTTTTTAGTTTTTTATGTTTATTTGCTTTATAATAGAAATGCAGCTTGTGCATTTGTATCCTACATCTTGTTATGCATCTTTTTTCTTTAATAAACATATTTGAAGAGAAGTTAAAGCAAACTATTGTCTAGAAATAACAGTATGATAATGAGCGTAATATTGCACATGATAATAAATGTAATGTAGTAAACTTAAATAGAAGTAGAAGTAAACCAGTGCTTTCGAATAACTTCATAAAAACATTTCTAAACTTCTAAATGGAATTGAAGTAAAACATTTAGTTGGCCCAAAATAATTGTTTAGTGATGCAGAAAACCAATTTAAGCACTATTTGATTAAATTTATCCAAAGAGTACTTTTTTAGTGTTTACAATGTGATCCGTAACAGAAACGAAAGTTTCAAAACCTGCTTTCATCAAAGGTGGACAGGAAACAAGACTAACAAAATCAATCAGTATCAGTTTATGCTGACCTGATTGAATCATGTCAAAGTTGAGTTATGGAATTCCATGTAATTCTGACATAATGTAATCATTTAAGTCTTGCAAACATGGGATTATTTCATTAAAAAACACATTTTTTTATTCAAGCAACTGTAAGCCAACCTTGTTACTGTTATTACTCGATGTCCGCTCAGGGAATTTCTCGTATGAACTCGTCAGTGTTCTTTATAATGAACCATCCAGTTTGGAGAAAGTGAAAAGCAAGACTTGACGCATGTCATCAACCACACATGTAGTCATATATCGACCACACACACTATAGAACTGAATATATATGTGAACATTTACTCAACTGTATGCATTCATACTTGCAGGCAGGGAATCCGTTGTTGGTGTAACACATGGAGCCTGGAGCAGATCTGGGATCAGACTCTCTTGTTTGCTGTCCAGATTGTTTTTCTTTTTGTCGGTTTTGAATGGATGCCCTAATAAATCAGAGGCTTTTATTGCTGCGGTGCAGAGAGAAGGCGTTGATGATGGGAGAACACCCTTGACTCTTGGTTTTTCGAGGAGGCAGCGGTCACGCTTCATCCTGTTAATTCTGACTGTAATGTGCTGTGGAGGGGTTGCTAAGCAGCCACGGGGGACTGAGTGGGATTCAAAGGGCGGGGATTTGAAACTACGCTCAGCATACCACTGATCTCTTTTTCTGTGATGTGAGGTTTAGCCGCTTTCTTTACTTTAATATTTAGTGGATTGCGTGAACGTGGAGTAAGACTGTTGAGAGAAACAAACGTTAAAAAGATTATTCTGTGCAGAAATGCCCGCTCGGCTCTTTCTTTGGTAATATATGCAAATATTCATTCATAGATTTTGAGTGTATCTCTGGGATTTAAATGATATGATAGTAAGAGTTGTAGATTACTTTTTACCCCTTTGTTTTGGGGTGACTTTCATCCCATATGGTCTGTTACTTATCATCTCACTCATTCTCTCATTGAAGTCGACTTTCTTACCCCATGCCTTCACTTTATTTCTTGTTTGTGTGCTTCTCCACGGTTAGATTCTATTTTATGGAAGGGGTTGGATTTCATGCAACTCAAGCAAGAATAATGAAAGACAATACGGGTCCCAGCTGAGCGGAGTCAGAGAATGTGTACACTGATTCGACGGTAAATTGACATTGGAGGATTTGCATGCTATTGTGTTAGAATCTGCTATGTCACCTGGGTGGAAATATTTAAGAATCACACCAACTGGAGGCAGATTAAGCTGTGCGTGTAATTTTTTAAATAGTAAAGTGTTTTCGAAAAAGGTGTTTCTGAATCTTAACAATTAAAAACATTGCTCCAGTCATTTGGAATTTTACAAACAAACCTGGAAACGTTCTTTCCGCAGCATTTTTGTAATTCTCAGCTGTGCGGCTTTGACAGCAATAAATTATACAGGCCCCAAATTCTCTGCAAGTTGGTATTCTTTTGTCCATACCCTTAACATCCTTACCTTATTTCCACTCCTCCCACACGCTTTTCTGCTACTCAAAGCAGAAAAAGATGAAAGAGGCAGGGTGAGAGATGGCATTTCTCATTTTTCTATCTACCACAAATGAAGTAAATATGTTTAATAAGTTTTAAAAAAAAGCCCTTTGAAAACCTTTAATGGAATAAAGTTATGTAATGCTTTATAATATTGTTGAAAAAGAGGCATTTCATTCCAAATGTTAAAAGGTGACTCATTCCATCCTGCTGATTAATGAATATCCAATAATGTTTCTGTTTTATGGTGCACTCATTGCAACGGCCAACATTCCTTCTGAGTCCCACGAGGAAACAGATTAAAAAAGTCCTATGGGAGTCCCAGTCCTGGAATATTATCAGTTAATATATGCTTTGCTCAAATAATTTATAACCATTTATTGAAGTCAGGAGTATTGTTTGACATTACTAACATAAATTCACAATATTTACACAGACAATCTTCAACCATAATAACTGTTAATAAACACTGAATGTAAATGTGAGCTCAAATACTGATGATCATTTACACCTGATTCAATTCACTTTGTAGGCGAGGTAAAATTAATGTTAGTTGTTTCACTACTCAAAAAAGTAGTTGGACGAGCACATAAAGTTGGATTTATTCCATGTTACTAAATTGTATCAACCCTAGTAAATTGTGTTGAATCTAATCCAAGTATGAATCAAGCATATTATGTTAGACCAATGTATTATCTTAATAGCCCAAAAAAACAATTTAATCACCTTAAAATACTTTCCAGGATTTTTTGTTTGGTTCAAAAATGTATTTTTTGAGGGTCTGTGTTTATTACAATCTTAGAGTTATGGTGGTGTCTATGAAGTTCACCAATTAATGCTCAGACCTCATCATTTGGTCGGCTTATGATTATTCGGGGGAAGTGATGCATTAATTAATTGCACTGAAATTAAAGTCAGAATACTGTTTACTGACTTTTTTGTGCAGAATTCTACAAATAATTTCTATTAAAGTTAGCAGAAAAGTCAAAATTGTGAGTCAAAAGTCAGATGATAAAAGTAAAGTCAGAAATCCTTATCCATTGTTCTAATTATCTTAAAAATTTTTTTGAAACGATTCACAGAATTTATAGAATAAAAGTCAGAGTTCCAACTTCATTATCATAACTTGTCATTCGGAATTCTGACTCAATTCTGACTCCTTTTTTTTTTTTTTGTATGAGTTGGAGATCTTTTAACTTAGGAGCTAATTTATTATGAATATGTAATTCCATGAAATGTTTCTAAATTTTCCCTTCAGGTTCATTTTATTGACATTTAGCCACATGCACAGGTAATAAAATAATAATAATACATTTAATTTATGAACCCATTGTTGTTACATGCAGACAAGAACATTGCACATGGAAAAATATGACCTAACAACTGCAGTCAATGGTACTTATAAACAGGATAAATAAGTGAATAAATAAATAAGTCAATGTTTGAATGAACAATGACGCACAGGGGTGATGTCGAAAAGAGACAGTGCTGTAACAGCCATGTCCAAATATATTTGTCCATGTGTGAATGTGTATGTGTGTGCGTGTGTTTGTGTGTGTGTGTTTGTTGTCATCACAGTGAGTCAGGTTGTTGTCACTGCACTACCCTACCAGTTGTTACCTCCACTCCACAAGATGTTTACTCATTGCTGCTGATGGGGCCCGCCACTGTGGTGTCATCAGCAAACTTCATAATGAGGTTTGATTCTGATTTGGCAGGACAGTAAGGGGTGAGAAGTATGAACGTCAGAGGACTCATTAGGTTTAATGATATGAAAGTAAAATACTGATAAAATTGTCCAAAGTGTGTTATCAGAGCTGGTAGTTGTTATAAAACCCTTTTTTTTAATTTTTTTTTTAAAGTATTTGGATTTGATGAAATGTAAGTGTATTGACATTAATTAACAAAAACAAAAATCAAACCTAAAGCTTTTTATGAAACTGTTTATAGCATTTCAAAGGTTTGTGACAAATGCGTTACCATGGTTTATTTTGGGCACTTTATTATTATCAAGACATTAATGTCTTTAGTGAGGGCAGGATGAAGGTGGAAGAAAATCTTGAGTGGAGACAAAGTAAGAGAGGCCATACTGAGATGGTTTGGAAAGAAGGTATAGTGGATATATTGATGGAGAGATGCTTAAGATGCAGGTTTCAGGCGTGACAAAAAAAAGGAAGACCAAATAGGAGATTTCTTAATGTGGTGACAGATGACATGCAGTTTTTTAGTGCGACAGATGAAGATCTTAGAGGGGAGGGTAAGATGCAAGCAGATGTGGCGACCCCTAAAGGTAACAGCTGAAAAAAGAAGATAAAGAAGATCCCCAAAGTCGCCCTGAGAACCTGAGCTTTATATATTTGACCATAACAACATGCAATATTCTTCTGGGCCAGCGGGGGTCGCTGCTTCCTGTCAGTGGACCTGCTGCGCTGCTGTCTCGGTCAGGTCTCCATTTTGTATGTTTTTCCTGGAGGTTAGCACCTACTTTCCTAATGGCTAGCTGCGACTCTCCGTAGTCCTACGCGCACTGCGTAACAATGTATCGCTATCGTTGACAGAAATCTCTGTGGTAGACTGCAAACAGACAGAACGCACCCAACTTGATGGTGTTTTGTTGTCTAATCACGCCATGCAGCTTCGGTGTGGCTTGAGAGGAGCAGCATTTTAACAAACATTTAGTGTTCTGTGTTGTTTGTCCGCTACTTTCAACCAAAACAATGTTGACAGGCGACCTGTGGACACATGCCAACAATCAGTCAATTCAAGGGTAAATATGAGCTTTTATTGTAGATTGGGTCTATAAATTGACGTATTCGCTAAAGAAATATACAATTACCTAGCAGATTTATGAGTTAATGTATTTTATTATGCTAACGTGAGCTAGCAGTCTAACGTTACTGTCAACGGCCGAAATGAGCCACTTTTAGCAAGCTACGTCACTACCTAGCACGCTAGCAGTTAGCATTAGTCCAACGCTAAACATTGTTTAAATTTAGCTAAAAATATGGTTATTTCAAAAAACTTCATCAGTGTTTACTTTCAGCGTAGTGCATACAGTATGGACAAGATTGTCTATATGGTTGTTGTTTTTTCTCTCACGGGGATAGCTAGCGATTAGCTTCGAAAGCTATCAAGGGCGCGCGGGGGGCGTGCTTGGCAACTTTCTGCACAGACTCATTTTGACCAAACGTTCGTTTTTACTGGTTTTCTGCACGAGAGTTTAGTCTTGCAATCAATGTTCGTATTGCGATACGTATTGCATTATATTGCAAAATTATTGTTCATGGCATAACATGCACAGAAAATGATCGAAATGCCTCATGTGTTTACCATTTTGGGTATTTTAATATTATTCTCAGCTCTATTAAATTGTCGAAAATGACAGCCAATTTAGTTGAATAAAAAAAATAACAACATTGGTTTAAATGCTTTATTTTGATTGAAATAAAAGCAAGTTCATTTGTTATGAGTAAATAGTAATAAATAGGTTTCGAACATGCTCAACAAATTACATCGCAGATGTTTATTTTAACGTGTTTGGGGTCTTATATTTGTTTACGTACGTCATTGTACTGATTTCAGTGATACGTTTTATATTGGTCTCGTCCCAAACGTGTTTTTATTATTACTTGCCTGTATGACGTTTCATAGAATGTCAAAATTAATACATAATCTTCTGGTCACAGTGTTAATGGTGAAACATCTCTCCAGGCAGTTTGGTGTAAGAAAATGTCATATTTATTCACTATCTCAATCTTTTTCCATTGTTGTGTTAATGTTTGACTGGTTTTAATTATGTCATGATCATCTTATTCAGTGGGCGCTTCAAGGGAGCTGCTCACTGCTGTCTTTGGGATGGTTCAAATAAAGAGAACCTCAAATTCCCTCGGGATAAATAAAGAGTCTATTCCATTTTTATTTATTTAATTTTTTTCTTAATGAGTAATATAATCATGCCAAAACATGTTTTTTCTTCATTAATTGATGTATTTATACAGGTATTATTGTTATTAGACTGAAACTGTAAGTAAATTTTGGGGCCGAATAGACCATGATTATTACAAAGCAAAATCCTGTGCGTTTACCCTTTAGTTGATGACTGCAAAACTGACAATGTTTTTCTGGCAACTCAATACGGTTGTCACACAACAAAGTTAAACTATTGCAAACTGTTTAAGTTTTCTGAACATACCCGTGAAATTTAACATGAAACAGTTTAGCGGTTTTTAATCAACCCTAAAGTGCAGATCCTGAAACAATTTTAACTCACATTACTTTGCATTGTTGTTTATTTATTTTTATTGAGCATTCAATTTTAACACTGTTTGTTTCTCCTGTCAAAAAAACAGATGGATAAATTTGGAGTAAAGAAGATCATATTTAGAAGAGATGATCATTTAAGCAAACTGGTCTACACTGAAAGCCCTGAGGAGGGAGGTCTGTTGAAAGTGGCTCCTCATAGTGCCATGCCCATCACCTCTACCACATCTGTTATTCTTCCATCAAGCCCATTAATGCAGCCAGGACAGGTGCTGAACGGCCTCAGCTACAGCCCCCTTCCAGAGGAGCTCATCACTGTTAATTCTAGCATAGGTGCATTGTTGGAAAACCCGGAATCCAGGGCCCTCACCAAAGATCAGAAGCTCCAGCAGCAGTTACTCCATACACATACCTCTACTGCATTTGGGCGTCAGACCACAAGCGAGATTTTGCCACATTTGGAGGCCAACATAGTTGCCATTACTCAGTCCTCCATGGATTCGCTTATTGGAGGATCGGATCCAAACTTCTTCCCAATGAAAACAGAGGATTTCTCCATGGACAAGGGGGACCAGGACCCCATTGACCTCGATCATGCCTTTGAGCACATGGGGAAAGATGTGGACATCCACCAGAAGTTGTTCAGTGACAACGCTCTGGACCTGCTTCAAGACTTTGAGCTCACTGGGTCACCTTCAGATTTTTACGTAGGAGATGATGCCTTTTTGTCCTCTCTGGCAGATGATTCTTTGCTTGGAGACGTGAGTTCAGAGAGGGACATAAAACCTGCTGTGATTGAGAGCATTAATGGCAGTGGGTCAGTCTCTGTTGCTCTGAATGGCAGCAATATGGCAATTCCAGATCAGTTATGTTCTAGCATATCCACAATTGCCCCCTTAACCCCATCAACCACTTTGGCTTTGTTAGTGAAGAAAGAGAAAGATACTGGCTTCCTTCAAATTTGCACCCCGGGTATTATCAAACAGGAAAGGTCATCTGCAGGCCAGAGTTACTGCCAAATGAGCAGTACCTCCTCCACAGAAGTGCACAAATCGAGCCCCATCTCAATTTGTGGGGTCAGCACGTCCGGTGGACAGAGCTACCACTTTGGACTCAACACCAGCAGCACTGAAGCTCAGCAGCAGAAGGATCAGAAGCCAGTGTCCAGCCAGTATCTCCCAGTAACCACCATTAGTGGGCCCTGGAACAGAGTCCTGGGTTCTGGAGACACCTCTGCACTGCACAAGGCCAATGAGGTTTTCTCAAGCGCTCCCTCCATCTCCATCAGCTTTGGGAGGTAAGACATTATAAAAAAATTGTAGAGACTAAGCTGTGTAGCCTCACCGGTCTTACTAACATGAGCTCATGTTTTTTTTGGGGGGGGGGGATTTCAAATATGTCGGTTTTATTTCTTCCACTGCTACATTAGACATCTAATGGTCTTTGCTCACAGACTGGAAGTTTTAATAATGGTCTTTGCAACAAATATCCAGCCTCCAGAGTATTTGAAACAAATCTTGTCATTTGCTGAAATAATTAGCCCTTTTTTAAAATTAGTTTTGAGCAGATTACTGTTTAATCGCAATTTAGATTATGTACATTATTAGTCGGAGATAATTATTGTCAAACTCACCGGGGACCTTCAATTTTTTTTGTCTTTGAATTCCTAAAAACAATGGCAGTTCGCCAAATCCTATTGTCAAAAAAGAATTGTGAGGAATTTGTTACTCAGAGCTATTTTTGATAATGTTTGATATTCTAGATTTTTAAGTATCACATTCAAGAACATGTTCTCATTGCATTTATTCTTTCTGAGTGTTTAATAGTATATACTTAACACAGATTAAATGGGGGAAAAAAATCTTTATCTTTTCAATTTCCAACTTAATTGACTCACTTTTCCAACCACATTTCTAAAGAAGCGTATTGCTTTCACTTGTGAAAAGCAATAAATTAAAGACTACATTTTTGTAAATTATAGACTACATTTTTGTAAATCTTGGCCGTTAAATGTAAGGGTTTATTTAATGCTGCCTTAAAAATGATGGAATGCCACCAGCCTTGCAAATATAGCCACCTAGCGGAAGTACACTTCAATATGTTGCAACTGTACTTTTTCTATTAATCATTGAGTTATCTGTTCAGTGGAATGCAAATGTGCTTTTTGCAGTGCTTTGAGCACCACACATTTGGAAACACAGTACCAGTCAAAAATTTGGTTATGTCTCCTCATACCCAATTTTGTATAATTTTTACTGTTCTTTATATTTTAGAAAAATCCTGAAAACGTCAACTGTCAGACTGTTTACTGTGACTAAATGACTGCTTTGCACACTATTAGTATCATCTTAACCAGCTTCATGGGGTAGGATAACATGTGCCTTGTGAAATTAGTGGAATCTTCTGCCTTTATGTGTTTGAGACTCATCAGCCATGCTGTGTTGAGAATAGAGCTGCAAGATTAATCAATTTGCAATTGAGATGTCAGCCTGTGCGATTACATGATAGCCAAAGGCTGTGTTTCAATTAAATAAGCATGTGTGAGAGAACGTGACTACCCATTGTCTGTTTGTGTGCTGTCTGCTCCTTGTCTACGCCCACAATAAAGAAATGGCCAATCAGTGTCTGTGATGTGAGTGAGTTTCGTGACTAGGATGACAGATTTAAAACTGGGGGCATTTCAGAATGAGGGCCTAGTGGAAATTCCGAGTTGGTAAAGCCTGGCATGAGGGAAACGCTTTTTTTTTTTTTCACATAAGCGGGATACGTACAGCTCTGAGTCAGTTACCGCAGTAACTACCTCCGTGAATCTAACCCCCTCGCTGGCTAGTAAACTTCAAGGAAGTCTGAGATCGTTCCTTACTCTACCGTCTGAGCCTGAAGCAGAGCTGCAGAGCTGCAGAGCTGCAGACCTGACCTTTCCATCAACCAAATGTCATATTAATAGATTGACAACGGGAGAGGACTGAGAAACCCAGATTGCCTGTGCTTTAATTCAATAATTTCTCATTCAGTGGATGTCTTTCACATCTGAGCTTGTTGTTCACCTTTCTTTTTTTCAACTGAAAGAGCTGCGAATATTTTTGCTATTAAAGCTACTGGAAAATGAGGCACTGACGGATATTGTACGTATGTTTACAACCAAAGTGAAGTATAATTATGAATCCATCTGCCATCCATCAAATTTTATTCGTATCAGTGGTCGCAATGCTCGCTGGCACCACACTACCGTCTCCGGCTCATCCCAGGGGGGCAGGGGGGGGATCCCAAAGTGTTCTCAGAGGAAATAGGAAATTCCTACAGCTAGTTCTGTGTCCCCCCAGGATTAACTTCGTATTTGTGGGCAATCTTCAACTGCTTTCATGTGAGCTCAGTGCCCATAAATGAATGTAAAAATCTGTTCAATATAATTCGGCCACTTTGTCACACACAGTATTCACAGAAAATATGGTAACACTAATATATACATTCACTCCGCAGAGACAGCAGGGAGTTTCTTAAGCCCGCTGCCTTAAATACCCCCTTGTCTGAGGAGCGCCAGATCGATATAATAACAGACAACAGCATGAGCATCCTTCAAAATATCGTATTTTGAAAATTAGAATTTTATCTTTATTTTATATGGTTGTACCACCGAGAGTCTGCAAAATGCTTTTATTATGAAAAATATATTTGTTATTGTTACTTGCTTAGTTTCGTAAAATATTAACTTATTTTAAAAACCATATTGTGCAAGTAGTTTAGTCTTTTTTTTCTCTGCAAGTTCAACTTTGTATGTTTGTACTGAGAAATACAAAGTTCAAAATGATCAGGTATGTGGGTATTTTCCTGGATAACCACTATATTGCAGTATTGTTCACTATCATTGCAATATGACTATTTCACCAAACCCTATTTAACATCTGTATTGATCCATTTTATGTCAAGAAACACTAGAACTAAGGAGAGGAAAAGGAATTTTTATTATTACCTTGAGACAGAAATATACTTTTATCATGAAAATTGCTATAACTTTGCATTTATCCTCAATTTAAGTTGCAATAACCATCAGTTGTTACGAAGACAGGGACTGTAATGAGGACTGGCTTAGAAAAGGATGACCAATCTCCACTGTAGAGGATAAGATCATTACATTTAACAGTCTCAAATCAACAATTAGCAACAGCTTATGTTAAAGCCTTCATAAAAGTGTCGGAGTTCAAGTAACAGACACATTGAAACATGAACAGTTTAGAGAAGAGGGCGTGAATCAGGTTTGGCGTCAAACTGCTGCAAAGAAACCATGACTTTAGCGTGGCCAAAAAAAAAAAGAATTGTTTGAGCCCAGCAACACATGCTATATCATTTATATACCATGTGAAAGTAGACCAGTAGAACTCTGTATAATGGTCTGATGAGTCTTCGTGAGATGTAGAAAAAGAGAAACTGAATATCTGTGGGAACAATATAGTTGTTCCCACTGTGAAGCATTAAGAAGTTGTGATGATGTGGGTCTGTTTTGATGACGACACTGTTGCTGATTCATTGAAAACTGAAGGCAATTTAGCCATCACTACCAACGCATTCTGAAACAACATTCCAACCCATCTGATTACTACTTGGGAGGACAATAAAACATCTTATGTGCTCAAACCTTAAATCACCAATTGGACCAAAGAGCAAACAAGTGCTCTTCATACATGAGAACTCCTCCTCCTCCTCCTCCAAGATTGATTGAATGCCATTGAGGTGACTTCCTCATGTAATAATAATAATAATACATTTAATTTATAATGCACTTTATGTAGCTGGTTGAGAGAATGCCAAGGGTCTGCAAAATATTTTATTAAAGCAAAAGGTGTTTTTTTTTAAGACTTTGAAGATTATAGTAATTTTAACCAATTATATCCCATGGGTGTTATTTCACAGTTTCTATTTCATAGTTAGTATTTCATAGTCACTTGTGTTGATTGATAAGTTCTACTACAGGTAAGAGGAAATTGATGAATGAAAAGCCTTTCTCCTGTTAAGAGGTTGTTAGCGTCAGTTACAATGACCATTATCTAAAAAGTACTTGTTGCATGGCTTTAAAGTCATGGATTGGAAACGTGTTGACGTTCGATCCTTTGGCCAATGTTTGATGCATTAAAAAAACATTCTGCACCTGCCACTGGAGACAGAGTTCCCCTGAGGAATGTCCCTGTGACATGTGAACCCAAAGACTTGACTCGCTAATGTTAGCTGGGTTTGTTATTTAAAGCCGCTGCCTGCTGATTTTTTGTTTAAACAGCTTTATGGCTCATATTTATAGCCTTGTGTGTGAGGAAACAGTTTCAGTATTATGATGGAGCTGTCTTTAATCAGCTCATTACCGGAATCCAGTAACCAGCGGATCAGCAGAGCATACAGTAGCGATGCCTCATATCCAGTTCCATTAAAAGATGGATTTTTTTTTTTTAAAAAGGGCATAACAAGAGTGTCAGTAACTTTCCATCAACTTTGTTTTTAATATACTGTGAATGAAGTTGTTAATTAATACTGAAAAAGAATGGGTAATCTATCAGCTTTACCCGTGTGTTGTTCAACTTTGGCTTGCTCAAATGTTGAACGCTGATTTCATGGTTTCAAGAAACACTGGGGATTCTCGACAACCCCTCGGACAACATTATTAATCAGCTGATGGCGTAAGGCCAGTCCTTACCAAGTATATGACTGCTTACACATTAGGGAGGAAGGCTTTTTACAAACACTCAATCACATGGTGTTTGTAAAAAGCCTTACAAACAAATGAATGTTGAAGATATTGATGCCTGCTCAAAAGTCGGAAAACAGTGCTATTTAAAAAGTATAGAGTCAGCAAAGGAGACACTGCATAATGGAAAGTGTGGAAGTGTTGGAAAGAGAAGGAAAAGATAGTCAGTAAAAAAAAAAAACAAGACGGCAGTGTGTATGAACTAAATGTTTATATTTGTGATCAATTCTTTTTAGGGCTTGGTGTTCTTGAAAAATTTAATTGTTTGCATAACTCGCAGTTTGACGGTTTTAAACTGATATTGATCTTGAGGGTGTCTCCAATTAACTTTTCCGACGCATACTAGAAAATTCAGCATTTAATGTCCACTCCCTTTTTTTTACAAAATTCGCTTAACTTCTTTTCAACAAAAACAGCCATATGAGAACATATCAATAGAGGGATAGATCCATAGCATATCCCTCTAGTTTCAAAGTAGTTATTTAAGTGCATTGTTGTTGTTTTTTAATATCTGAAGAAAAGTTCAAGCCCTCTATGAATATGGAGGCAGCTTTTTCAAACTAAATGTGTTAATGTTGTTTGGCTTTAATGTAACACCAAATGGACTGTACTTATATTGCGCTTCTCTAGTCTGCTCGACCATTCAACGCACTTTACATTCGGAGCCAACATTCAGCCATTCACACAAACAATAATACAGGGATGATAGCGGTTGCCATGCAAGGCGCCACATGCTCATCAGGAGCAGTAACCCTTGATGGCATCACTCACACATCAATAGCACAGCCATTAGGAGCAACTTGAGGTTCATTATCTTGCTCAAGGATACTTAAACCTGTGGACTGAAGTAGCCAGGGATCAAACCAATTGTTCTTTAGATTAGTGGACGTCCGCTCTGCCAACAGAGCAACCGTCGCCCCAAACCCAACTAGCTTTGCTGTCCGTGGCTCATACTATTTCCTGATGACGGCATCTAAACCTTCATATACCTAATATTTTATATAACAGTGTCCCATCCATATGATTCTTCCCGGTAAGCCCCCTTAACTTTGTTTTAAAAGTGGACAGTGATTGCTTACTTCTTCCTATGCCCTATCACTCTTTGTTCTTCCTCTTGCTTTCTGACTGCAGTCTTTGGTACCTTTACCAGGGAAAAAAGCGATAGCACCATCTACGGGCTCGGAATAGCAGTTCTTTTTCTCTTCTACTACCAAAGTTAATATTTTCAAGTTATGGAAAAGAGAAATATATATATATCGGAATACAATGTCAAGTTGTGATGCGATAATGCCACAAATATTGCAATATAACCCTGAATCTGCTTTCTTACAGTAGATGCTAATCGGCCTTCTTATATGTGATAATGCCATAGCATACTGGATAGCATGTTTGGCAACATACTACATATGTCATTTAGGATAATCTGGTTTTCTCCCATGTAGTGGCAGTCAAAGCACAAGTGTTAGAGGGAAAAGTCTGACTGTTAAAGCATACTAGTTCCCACCCCTTATATGAGAACCACTCATTTCTCTTATGTGATTTTGCATTTGCTTGCACACATGCATTTTGTGATGTTGACGCTGAAGTGATGTTTGCATCCCAAAGCCAAAGCTTGGGAGTCTTAAATCCCAAAACATTCAGCTTCCATAAAGAGAAATTAAATCTAGTACAATATAATGAGGAATCCTGCTGTGGTCAGTAAATACACCTCTCTGTGTTCTTTTATAATTGGCACCTCTACATCCGCAAGATATTTTTCTGTTGTTTTGGAATGTTTTCATTTCCTTCCCAGTTGGTGCATGAGGAGGTGGACATGGTAGGTGTCCACCATTGTAGGAGGTGGACAACACTTTGATAATCCTGAAGAAAACATATTAGTGGTAGTATTGGTTTTCAGTGTTGGTTGCCTTAGGATTATAGCTTGAATTTACCTATTTTCATGAGACAAAAAACACCTATTTTTAATCCTTAAGTAGGTGAACAAACCCACGAACCCTGCTTTGTGGGAAAGGCTCATAACAGGATGTAGCTGAAGCAACAAGCACCATAATCTAGTAAAAAGGATATGCTGTTAAGATCCAGGGAAAATCCACTTTTATTCATGTTAGTCATTTAATCTATTTCCCCCCAGACCATATAACCCTGAACATTGGGCTGCACAACAGTCTTGATATGGTATCTGATAGAACAGTTATGTAGATACAGTGATAAACTTCCAAAACTTTCCCTTGCTTTGATCTGGATAAATCTCACAGCCCGTCACACAGCAGAAATAAATACTACAACAACCACTCATTGTCTTCCCTTTCTGTCTCTTAGTTTCACTGCCTGTCGCTGGTCTTGCATCAAGGGCCAGAGTTATTGTTCACACACAGCGGACATAAGCACAACCTCACAGTGGACAGACAAAGAAAAAGGCTTAAGGATATGTTATACTGTAGTCATTGATTACAAAGCTCATTATCCAAGTGTGTTTGAACAATTTATCAAGACCATCAAGTGATAGAAACATTCACTTGGTTCTGCCCAGCCTCTCTTTGAAGTTTCTACTCAGTGGGGAACTATGAGGTTTTGAGCATACTTCTCTGATTCTCCAGTAGGGCTGAGCAATTCAGGATAAAATGAAAACACAATGTTTTAGCTGAGAATTGAGATCAAAATTCTCCCCATCATTTTCAATTTCATTGCACTCAACATCCCTTATAGAGATTCAGCAAAGCAGAGAAAATATATGATGTTACAAAATACTACAAAAACGTGAAATATTCTATAAAACTAGCACGCCATTGCCTTGCTGCTACTATGGCAAACCAGAGCTTGCAATGCATATATTTTTGAATTTCATAAAGCACAAGTTAGTTTGATTCTTTCTCATCTGCACCAGTCAGATTTCCTTCTGATTACATTTTGTCTTTTCACTTGTTGTTTTCTTGCACAGCTTTCCCCCCACATATTTGACTGTCTCTTTCTTTCTCTCACTGTTTAAAGTTATTGCTACTCTGCAACATATGGGCTTACCTTTTCATTTGTTGAGGGCGAAAGTAGAAGCCCTTGTTTTCTTACAGCTGTAGTCCTGAATGAAAATGCGGCATAAATCTTTCTTCTTCAGAAATGAGATTGCATAAATCTATGAATCAAAATTGTGATTTTATTAAGATCATTCCCCTGTTCCAGTCTCACGTGCATCACAAAATTAAAACATTTGCGCTTCTTCAGTCTCATCTGATGTGTCCAAAAGGTCCAGTGGAGAGGGATCAGTCAAAAATTTGAATGGATGAATTGTGTAAGAGAAAGAAAGATGAATTTAAGAATTAATTTCTCCACTAACAAAGCATGTCTTTACTCAGGAAAACAGATACGGATACTTGTTCCACTGATTTACTCTTATAATTTGCCTCCATCTTTGGATTTGTTTCCCTGATGGGTATCAGGTCACGGTATTGGGACTCTATACAGACCCACAAAGTGTCTATTGTATCATTATTACTTTGCTGTCCTGTAGAGTTTTATGGATCCATCTGGGAAAGTGGCTTTAGAATCCAGTTGTGAAGCGTTGCATGTCTTGGAAGCTTTTTTGTTTGTCTCTTATTTTCCAGCCTGTCGGATTCAGACGTTATTGGTGTAAAACAACCGTGTAGTTGAACCATGATCTGAATAAATCGCCTCCCATGGCTCGGTATACATGTGGTCCATGGATAAATGGCAAAGATTAATCATGGTAGTCTGTATTCATGTTAAATTTATGACTTATATGCAAACAAAAATACAGGAGGAACGAAAAAAGACGCCAAACAGCCTTACTTCCACTGTAATCCTTACTTCCACTGTAACAATAAAAGCACTTAAAATATACTACGCATTATGGTTTTAAAACTTTAAAGAAAAGAAAAACGGTAGCTGCTGGTCAAACGATAAAAATCAGTGATCAGTCAAGAAAATTGCAATAAATGCACCTCTAATTCCAACGCCTTTTTCCCATGGTTTGATGTTGTCGCTCCATGTTGACGTCAACCGGTTGAGCTTATTCAACATTGTGTAAATAATTAACATTATACCTTAAGCGGCTCTGGTTTCTTCACTCGATGAGTTAAAACTTTTTCGATGAGCATCTGTTGATGTGAACATTATGGATCATATAGTCGCAAAGCCTAACACCACAACACAGCACTAATAATACCAGATATATAAAAAACCTTTTCCAGATTCACCATTTTACCAACTAAACAAATACCTGAGCTCCATTCCTTATATCTCTAGCACACCACAAACTTATCTGATCACTTGAACCCCGAAATCATAGTATTTGAGGCATTCTTAAAGATTGTCACACAGTACAATCTGAACAAGGCCACATTAGTAATTGTGCTTGTGATGCTTGTGCAGA
The DNA here is from genome assembly GCA_037951165.1 of Lophius americanus. Taxonomy (NCBI): domain Eukaryota; kingdom Metazoa; phylum Chordata; class Actinopteri; order Lophiiformes; family Lophiidae; genus Lophius; species Lophius americanus. The sequence goes on along the minus strand of JBBDHG010000072.1, from coordinate 1,991,998 downwards.
TGATGCTTCACAAATATTTGGCATTTTGATGTGGTCTTAATTGTGCAACAGAAATGGACAGGGATATGAGACAACTCACATCTTTTTCACCTGAAGATTTAATCGACATGTCCTGTTATCTTTTGGTGATTTTGTGTGTCGGTGTTTGGCTATTGGCTTATCAGTCTGTAAACTTCACTCTGTGTGCTTCTCTGTATCGAGTGAGTGTTTTTGTGCATTGCCTGTTCTGTCCAATCTGTATGACATTTAGCAGCCTTAAATTAGCTGAATGCTGGGCTGTACCGCTTTGCCCTTGTGAGGCTGTTGGCATAAGGTCACTATCAACTCCAGCTTCTCACGCGACATTGCTGCTTCCTGCTGTAGCCGACACTCTCAGTATCTTACGCCGCACTGAGTACCTGACCTGGTGTAACTCCAGTTTTCTGGTTTGCACTGTGCATGTCTTCTTAGATTAGTTAAACATGATGGAAATCATAAGGCCGGAACAATTGCACTCCCACATCACACATTGTTCAATGTCAAGCAGAAATGCAAAACAACCTGGATTTTTTCATTTGCTGCTTCTCTTTTTTCTTATATAATACTGAACTGAATATCTTTACTTCAGTATTTTCTGGCATTCTAGGTATCAGGCGATTTTTGGTTTGATTGAGAGGAGATTTGCAGGACATCTGATGACTATGACTGATATTAACCAACTCATGGCAGTAAATCTGACCCTCTGACACAGGGCCTGTTTTGAGGTCAGACCTGGGCTAAAAGAAGAAGTGCCTGGGCAAGTAGCCAACCATGTCTTCACCCCTGTGTTAAATCTGAAGAGTAATTTTACATTTGGGATCATTTATTCAATTTAGGGAAATGGCTATGACTAACTGCTTACTAAAAACCAGGAACAAAACCGCTTAAAATAAGAATTTGTTAAAGCATTTTCTTAAACCAACCGACTACTGCTTACAGAGAAAATGCATTTACTCTTTCTATGGGCTCCTCACATTCTATAAAAAATAAAAACGGCTAACATGTTTCATGCAAAACTACTATTGTTGGCTAACGATTAGGGGTGGGCATTTCAATTAAAAATTCAATTCAATCATCACTCATAACTGTTCAAATGTTTACCCTGTGGCTGTGTTTGCTATTTTTCTCTTAGTTTTCAGAAGAATGTCTCTGGTGTTACTTCTCTCCACAGATTAACACCCTGATTTCCCATTGGCGTCTATAATAACAAGTAATCGTCTCATACGATTACGTTTTAAATCTTTCCATAAATCTGAGGTTAGCTAATTCATTAAACGAGATTGTAGCTCATATAGATTTTCATAAAGTTTCAGCAGTTTTGTCGTGAGGTCTAGGGATAAAGGCAGCTCAAATGAGCTTCCTTCGTTGGCTGACTGTGCTCAGTCTTAGAGATAAGGTGAAGAGCTCGGAAATCCAGAGGGAGCTTGGAGTGGAGGTGTTGCTCCTCTGCGTTGAAAGATGCCAGTTGAGGTGGTTCAGACATCTGATTATGTGCCTCCAGGGCGCCCCCAATGGCGGGACGATATATCACCTGACCTGGGCCTCAGGAACCCCCAGGATGAGTTGGAGTGAGTAGCTGGAGAGAGGGACGTCTTGAACTTTTTTTTAGCTTTTTGGCGTTGTGATCCGACTCTGGATACGTTTCAAGATTTTCTAGATGGCGCTGTAAACTGGGAAACATTTTCAGCAAAGTTTTTGGGAACATGTGTTAATCTCTCACCTTTGAGATTACGATTGTTGTTTGTTCTTCATGTCTAATATCAAACTTACTTCGTCTGCCAGAATTGTTGAAGCGTGGGTCGACCTTCCTCCGCTGGGGGCGTTTCTCTCCTATGATGAGTTCTTGTTTTCTTAGAAGTGCTTGGTGTGGGCAATGAGTTGAGCGTGAGCTAACAATTATCATAAATGTCACCATTTTTTATTTCCATTCTTCTCGGAAGTTAGTCCCTAACACTTTCTTCCAGGTGACATGACCGGTTTTGTTCGAAAGAGTAAGCAACTATTGGTCAGGGAGCAATATGTAGTGTTTAAGATATCATGTGTCTCAGCCAAAGACAGAAAGATTTGTTAGTTATTTAACAATGATAGTGGAAAACATTCTGTGTAGGCTGAACGCACCATTATTTGTAATGGAATTAACAACGGTGCCTGCTAGTCTTTGTAACAACTTATTCAACGTGTGAGTTTCTTGGTTGACGAAGCTCAGTAGTAGAGCTGGGTGATGAGCAGGTCGTTACTCTGTCTCAGCTCATAAAATACTTCATCACACCAGTGCAGTGACCAGAGTGATATGTCCTTATCTGTACGGCTGCAACGTAATCCAAACCATTAAGTCAACTGCTGCTGGTGAAGTATATATATTTGTCACAGCTGTCACATGTTTCAGTGGTTTGATGCACATCAGTTTATGGTCCTCGGCCCATTTCTAAATATCTCTATGTATAAATAGAAGCTGTTTATGTTGGGTGTGAGTAGAAGTAGTACCAGTAGTAATATCAGTCTTTGTATAGTCTTTTGAGCAAAATCTTTGGTCATAGACACACTTCAGTTCATCTTGCTCTGACACTCCTCACATCTCTCCATCCACCTCACTCACCCATTGTATCTCACTGTCGATCCCCCCATTTTAGCTTCCTGCTACTGAGAACAGATACCTTTACTGCATGGATGAACCAATTATCTGCCTGGCTGATAATCTAACTTGATACTCAGCATTTTTCAATTCCAATAAATGATTTCTGTGTGTGAGTGTATTCCCGACTGCAGATGAAACAGATAGTTTTAAAATGATTCAAGCAGCTCTTTGTCTGCATGTCTGCCACTCAGTGGTTTTGATTTGCATCTAACCCACAACATTATCAGTTCAGTCACGTATAAGAACTTATCAGTACCGCGCAATTTCAATCTTCAGTTAGTGGAGTAAAAAATAAAAATATTGTCCTCTGTAATTTAACAGATAATAAGTCAAATGTATCAGAGAATGAGAATATTTAATAAAAATTAAAAATACAACTTTCTCAAACTGTGCTTGATTACATTACTTGAATAATCTTGACTTGCCACAATTGGCACTCAATTGTATGTGGTTCTCTGATGTTTATGACTAATGAATTTTAGTTTTCAGTATTGTTTTTGTTTCTTTGATAATTAATCATAGGTATATGCCCTGATAAAACACATGGGTGGATCTCTGCTTGACTCTCAGCCGTTATAAATCAGTTTTTATGATCTGGCTTATGTGTGTATGCGTGTGTGTTGGTCTGCACATGTGTGCGCATGTGGGTGTGTCATAAGTGCTGCAGCAGGGAAAATGCTGTGAGTCTCTCACTTGCCTGACCTACTTTGTCTCCCGCCTGCCCACAGCTGGCGCCTTTTGAATGCAACAGATCAAATTCCAGCCATTCCAGGCCCTTTTGCATTATTAGCACATTGCCCCGTTGCCACATTTTTTTATGTTTTTTTTGGTTTGTTTTTTCGTGTTTAGTTTTGTTGTGTTTTGTCACTGAACAGGCTCAAACAATTGTACACATCGAGGTTAAGAGGACATATCTAAGCCCGTGCTTTGTTTGCTTACTTCTATTTCAACTTTGTGCACAGTTGCCAAGTCAGCACAGTTAGACTTTGGGAGTGGGTTCCTCCTACATGCAGTGGTATCCAGCTCACGGTATTATGGTCATGCATATGGTGGCAGAAGCAAGCCTTCAATTCATTTTACAGGCCAGGAAGCCACCTCCCACCTAAACACAATTCACTAAAGGCTCCTATTATGGAAAGTAATATGAATACTTAACTCCATTGGGGATTTTTATTTTTCCTGTACACTGTGATGGGTTTGATTTATTTCCTTTGCTGTTTAAAGCCCAGTTGTAGGTTTTGCACATATGTTGGTGTTATTGAATTGAATATTGCATGAAGGAGGAGACTGTTTGGCATCATCCATTGTGACATGCATGTTTATCTCACTAAGGACTTTTATTATGAACTAAAACACTTAATGTCAGTTTAATTCAAGTCCAAAGGGGACAATATGCCCATTGTTCTCATTTTCTTTAGCAGCATGGTTATAATATCAAGAAATATAGCGACATTTTACTTGGTGAGACAGAAGGCAGATATTTTACTGAAGTCTAGCCTAGCTTTTGTCTTAACAAGCCCAGTCCCTTAACTCCATCATTGAAGCGGTGTTGTTGTTCTGCATGCATGACTGATTCAGAGCGTGCAGACCAGTTCTCTTTTCTATTTTGGTGACTCTTACCTCAAGGAAAGATCACTTCCTTCTAGGCCTCCTTTGCAATCTTCTTCACATGAAGACGTGGAGAAGTGCGATGTCGAACCATATTAGTGATTAACGTATCACCGCAACCAAGCCAGATCTTTACTATGTTATTTTCAGTCTTATTTAGGAGCTTGACCTCCCCACATGTCACAAGATCCAGAGAAACTAAATACCTATTCATATTTTGGTCTGAAATGGTCTGAACTACATAAAGTAGGACAGTGTGGACTGGGATGTGACACAAATCATCTATCGAGCCATAAAATACATGGACCTGTTATTGCAAAGGTGTAGTTTAGTCTTAAGACAGCTCATCCGAATTGAGGTTGGGGGTATATAAAGCAGCGGCCTGTCAAGCTGCTCGTGACACTCCCGGCTAAGAGGAGATTATGAATTGTTAAGCGGGGCACTGGGCCACTGGCATTATCGTAAGTGCATGAAGTGGCTTTCCTCATTTAAAACCACGGCTGATTGATCACACTCCTACATACAAAAGCCGTTAAGTTTCTCAGGTTTGCTGTTGTTGAAGCCGAGGCCCGTCTCGGGGCGCCCAAGCCTTTGTGCTGGTGCTGTGCTCTGACCGATAGTAAACTCCGATGGAATGCGAGAACTTCCTGTCAATGGCGAGCTCTCACTTCAGCAGATGCTTTCAGAAAGAGGAAACTTAGTCTCTGAAGGTTGCTCTGCAGCTTTGATTGATTTGTGTCTGACAATCTACAAAAACAGGTCTGTAACACATCTTGGGGCTAAGTTGAATGTCATCAAGTGACTCCAAATTGAGTTTTGAGAATATACTTAAAAGCAGTGACTTAACTTAAGGCTTGCGTTGGTGTTGGGAAAACAAGTAGCAGCTGCAGGAATTGGATTTGACCCAGTAGCCTAAAGCCTTCTAATCAAGCTGCCCTGCTTACATCATCCCAGTGGGCCAGTGGAAGACAACCCCTCCACACCCTGTGACATAATCACCATCATTGGTCTGAATTCATTAACCTCCTCCAACAAGATGACAAGTTGGCCATTGTCAGGTGGTGTGTGGTCTTGCATGGTCTCAGTGATGTCAATGTTTGACATGTCACTAATGGTTAAAAGTACAAACAAAGCTGTCAGGTCATAGTTACAGCAATGAGGCACAGAAAGACACAGTTGAGTGACAAACAGCTGAAACCCAAAAACAGCTGCAAGAAGTATTCCACAGGAAGGAACGATTTACTTAAAACAATGACCCACTCAAGGGTAAAAATGAGACCATATCTGTTGTGTGCGAGTAAAAATCACAATATCACGTAGTGTAGATTTGATGAGATGATACACCAGTCACCCATAACATTATAATCACTTACAGGTGAAGTCAGAATAACATTTATTATCTCCTTACAATTGTCACTGTCAGTGGATGGGAGGATTTAGGCACCAAGTTAACATGTTGTCCACAATGTATTGAAAGCAGGAGAGATGGGCCAGAGTAAGGATCTGTGTGACTTTGACAACTCTACATGTTGATCGGTCTGACAGGAGCAGTAGAATAGACGGTAGAGAGGCATAATAACAATATCAAAGATACCACAGATAATAAGAACTAATGAACACATTAACATGAATTGAATTGGATTGGAGCCACAGCGAGGAGCATTGACTCCCAAAAAATGTTTGACATCTTCATTTTTATGAAAGATCAATCTGAAAATATAATTTGGCTTAATTTGCTACTTGCTTCAAATTTTTCATCCGCTGTTTTTAAAAGAAGAGCATGTCTGCATACCTCGTATCGCAAAAAGTATTGGACTTCTTAAATGTTGTTTTTATTTAAGACCATGGGCAAAACATCCTTGCTTGAAGTGTTCAATAATTTATTTGATAAATAAATGTAAAGCAAGGTTATTTTTGTCAAATCCAAAAAAATAATTAGAAAAAATCAAACCAAACCTCTGGCTTCCTGCTAGCTTAAGGTGAAATAAAAATAAGTGTTAACTTCAGATCATAATATAACATTGATATTGTCAATATATTATAACTGGGGAATAAAGATTCCAAACTGTGGGTCACAGTACTTCAACATAAAGAGAACCATGACTCTGAATGTTTAATAACATGTCTGAGCTGTGTAAGCGTGAACTCGACTCCCCTCCTCCTCAGTTGTGAATAACTCCTGTGTATGCAGTAGCAGGTCAGCTGTTGAAAACAAATAACACTGTTGTCATTACAATGGTGGACCTGTGCACCCATGGACAAACGGGCGGTTATTTTTCAGGCCTCATATCCTGTCTTTGTGGGAGTGGTAGTCACTGTTGCCAATGAATTAGAAAGGGGGTGTGAATGTCCTATTCATGGATGCTGCAAAGGCAGGAGACCTCTTGTGGTCATTTGAACAAAGTGCATTTCTAATCATTGATGACATGCTCTAATCTGGACATGTTTGTGGTTCAATCAAAGTGTTGTTTGATAGCAATCTTTGGATTTAGGATTGGTCCAAATATTTATATAATTAGGCGTTAAAGCTCAAATGGGCACAGTGTACTCACTTCTCTTCACTCATACTTTGAATGAAGGCCAAGTTGAGCCCAAAAACAACACAAGGAACGCATTGACTCCGACAACCGTATTTGTAGGTTTAGTGTATTTGTGTAGTTAATTTTAAGTTTTAGTGCAGGATTGTAAATATGACCTCCAGCTGAACGTTCAAACCTGAGAGGGTGCTCTGAAAAGTAAGATTGGGCAGTATGTTAAATTGAATGTTGTGGACAGTCACTATTTATATCAATGGATTTGACCAGAATGTTCATGCAGCTTTTGTGTCTTACTACAGATTATTTTAAATGCCCTTGTCCAACTGTCAAATGCCCTTGTCTAATTCAAACTGGAGTGATTGCTCCCTGCGAGGGGGAATGGCCCGGTTGGGGACGGGGCGCTCTGAAGCGCATGGCCATTACCTCCAGCCTCCATCCTGGTGCGGCTGTTGGGAAGGAGTTGAATACTCTAGGCTGTCGGAAGATCTTACATCTGAACGTTTCATGAGTAGTCATGTGTCCTTTATGACAACGAGGCCTGGTGCGTCCTTGCTTTTTCTTGTTTTTAAATAATAATTATGATCTTCCATTTGTCAAAAAATGATAACTTTAAATGCCAAATCTCTCCCATACATCAGTGTGAACATGACTTCCTCTTTATCGACCCACTCCATGGAGATAAAAGGGCTTTTTCTAAACAAAAAATATATATTTTTACTTTCAGCTGAAGAACACACAAAAAAATTTGTTAAGACTTATATTCTATTTATTGAAAGCAAAAGCCCTAAAGAAGCCTTATATTTTACACAACTCCATTGAACAACCCTTCTCTGTTCCAATCTTTGTTTACACCAAACAATTCAGCAGAGGTATGTTTTTCCTAATGGGATGCCCGGATTCAGCAAGCAAAAGAAGCATGACACATCACCGTCACGCCTCCTCTCCTGGTCCGTCCATCTATAAAGAGGTTGATTCGGTGCAGTCACTCCTTCTGCCTCTGCCTCAGAGATGACCCCACCCCGACCTTCTTATGTGCACCTTTCTAAAACTTGTACCCCCCCCAAAAAAAACAATTCTCCTGCTTTTAGCAGTCTGTGTAACGACTGTCATGATTATTAAACCTTCTTCTCGGTTGATAAAATACTAAATGTTTTCTTGATTAAGGTTTGTTTTGTTGAATTCTCTCGTCAACAAAAGTAATGTTTCTGACTTGCAGAAGTCTAACAAATAAACATTAATAATGGATGTTCATCCTCGGGAAAAAAAAACAATGTTTCCTCAAATTTCAAACCTGCATTTATTCACATTAATATTTACTAGCAATGCACCCACTTCTTTTTATATTTGCTTCCAAACCAGGATCTGAAGACTAAATATCGTTCCCTTTCATGCACCAACCTGTTCTGCTAATGGCTATAAACTTCCTTGAAACCTAGCAACCAGATTCTTCTAATGGGACATGGCTAAACAAAAAATGGGACCCACCGTCATATAGAACTGTGAGGTCAATAACTTTGAGATACTGAATATTATTGACCTTTTTTTGTGCTCTGTCTCCCCTGCTCTCCTCCAGTTCTACTTCCAGACATGAAGGGATCCCAGCTGCATCCTCTGCACAGGGGAAGACTGGGAGTAAAATCTGTCTTGTGTGCTCTGATGAGGCTTCAGGCTGCCACTATGGCGTTCTCACCTGTGGTAGCTGCAAGGTCTTCTTCAAAAGAGCAGTTGAAGGTAAGACATCCTTATTACATCATTGTTTCGCTCATTTTCTGTGATAAGCTCTTTCATCAATAATAAAAGTTACCTCAAATGCTTGAAACATTAAGTTTTTTTTTTTTTAATGGTACAATTACTTCAGGGACTGTGATATAGATAATTAGTTTCATGTCCCCAGAGTGTTTTACACAGTAATAAAGCAAAATGGATTCTGTATCTTCTGTGTTCCTCAGGGCAGCATAATTACCTGTGTGCTGGGAGGAATGACTGCATTATAGACAAGATCAGGAGGAAAAACTGTCCGGCCTGTCGCTTCCGCAAGTGTCTGATGGCAGGCATGAACCTGGAAGGTACGTGTAAACATCCAACTAATCATTACCCTCTAGTATGTCTTATTCCATCCCAACTCCTTGTCACTTCCCCATCGATCTTACTTTTGTTAACGCAAGTCCATCCCTGTTTTCTGTCATGCAGCACGCAAAACCAAAAAGTTAAACCGCCTAAAGGGGACTCAGCAGAGCAACCCGCCCGAGCTGACGACACGTCCGCCAATCCAGGCTCGCTCCCTCGTCCCTAAGTGCATGCCCCAGCTGGTTCCCACAATGTTGTCCCTGTTGAAGGCCATTGAGCCGGACACCATTTATGCAGGATATGACAGCACGCTTCCCGACACCTCCACCCGCCTCATGACCACCCTCAACAGACTGGGCGGCCGGCAGGTCATCTCTGCGGTCAAGTGGGCAAAGGCTCTGCCAGGTTAGTGCTATACTCTAACAGGAGGAATGAAAAAAACCATTACTGAGCAATATGGAGATTTCTGCCATGAGTGTTACCACAAACAGGAGGATTACATCTTGTGCTTAGCTGCATAGATTTGGGTAATCTTCACCCTGTCGCACACTGGACCCCACATTTGGAGGTTGCAAAATGCTCTCCTTTTCATAAGACTTCTGTACATCACTCGGTCACTCTTATTAGTTAGTTGAAACACTCTTCTTCATTCACAGCACTAAGCCAATATCATCTGACCGACACGAAAAACTAAACACGCTTATTAAAAAATATGATATTACCCCAGTGCTAAAACAGTGCTAAAATAAATTGCTGATGTTTCAATATGTCTGAGCTACTCATAACTTATGGTGAGGTTCGGTGTATGAACCAGTTTATAATATATCAGTGTGACATACCAGTGAACACATAGAGTACATAAAGGAATTTAATTTCCATCTTTAACCCATAAGTCATACATTTGCGCATCAAAATAATGAAAGAAAGACTTTACAATTAAGATTGGGCTTGTTTTAATATTATTATTAGTGTATACACTGCAGCATCCTCTGCACACTGTGACTCTCTCAGTTGTTTGATGTATTTCCGCATGCCGCCCTTCAGGTTTCAGAAACTTGCACCTGGACGATCAGATGACCCTGCTGCAGTGCTCCTGGCTCTTCCTTATGTCTTTTGGTCTGGGCTGGAGGTCCTACCAGCAGTGCAACGGCAATATGCTCTGCTTCGCACCGGACCTGGTCATAAACGAGTACGTACCTGTTGGTATTTAGTGTAGCCCTTGTTTTTTATGACCTGGCTAAAGGATGAACCATGTCTTTCTTACATACATAACTGGGAATAGTCTACCCAAATCTCATCAAACATCAAGGATCAGAATTCTATGGAGTTCCAAAAGTGCTTTAAGGAAGCCCTAAAGGTGTGCATCCCTGAAATGTTTGGTTTATATGAACCGTGTCTTGGTACAAGAGCGCATTATTGTACATCTTTCTAGATACATTCTTTATTGACTTTCTGAGGACACACCATTTTTCAATTTTCTTGCCGCCTAAATGCATAATACCTTTAAATACTCATCTAATTCTCGCCTTCTGGCATTTGACACGCAACTGCAGATATAGGAGAGTTTATCTTCTTGCTGCTCCTAACACGGGGGTGACGGATCTTATTGGATTTATTTCAAATTTGATCCAATTTTTCTGTATGGATCTTCAGAAGCAATTGGGTTGTTTTTTCTTGCTGCCAAAAAGCCCTTGAGCAACTTTGTGTCCCTTGTTTGTTTTAAGAAGATGGCATGGCCCAGATGAACACTTGACACATTTTCATACCATTTTGCTCTCATGTGTCTGTGATAGATGTTTCAGTCTATCAGTATCAGCTAACTATGCCCTTTGAGACAAATGTTCTAAATGATTTTAATACCAATAAGAACCCTACATATAGAAAAGATTCTTCATCTGCTTCCCTTATAAGTTCTGTGCTGATATGAGGCTTTCTTTCATCACTCAGCCAACACGTTCTTCAGTTTGTTAATGTCTATGAATGGCGCTGCTCTATGCTGTATCGCACCTACGGAGAAACAAACGGCATCTGTCTGCTGTCTTCGGCAATCAGACTTAATGACGGCGCAGTGAGCAGTCGAGACAGCTTCCATGGTGGATGCAGTAATACGCCTCCTGGGTTTTTTTTGTTCGTAATCACAGTCTGAGAATAAATGGGAGCAAAATTAATTTCTTGTGATGTCGTGTTCTCCATTTGTCAGTCAGCCTCCAAACAAATTTCTCTCTGTCAGTTTGTTGTGTTTGCCTTTTATTAAGATGGCCCAAACACAATCATTCTCAATTTGAGAACAGACTTTTTACTTTTGCATTCAAAATGTGGTTTCACGAATAAAGGCCGAGAGTCTGGTATTTTGTGATGTACATCTTAATGAGATTTCTGTTCATCTGAAGTCAAGGGATCTGAAAATGAACCCTTTACCATAGATTTGAGGAGTTTTTAAATGTCTGCCCATGAATTTCACCCACAATATCACACGATCACTGAAATGACACGTCTCAACCTTCCACTTCAACAAACTAATGGACTGAATCTCATTTATGGAATATGGATTAAAAGTGGGATCAATAAAATTCTTAGTGGCAGGGTCTTGAACATTTAATCGTCAGGGAGTTGTTTCATCTCTAAGCCTAAGTTCGATAAATCAAGTGTGACTTGAGGTGAAACAATACTGTCCTGTTTATCACTTGTTTCTGTCCAACTCCACCAGTGAGCGGATGAAGCTGCCCTACATGGCTGACCAGTGTGAGCAGATGCTGAAGATCTCCAGCGAGTTTGTCCGGCTGCAGGTTTCCCATGACGAGTATTTGTGCATGAAGGTCCTGTTGCTGCTCAGCACAGGTCAGACTTTATACCTTTTAAGCAGCAAAACCCCCCCCACACACTTTTTCCCACTCAGACACACGGGTCCTAGTGTTTGTGTTAATGTTATCACATTAGAGGAACCATTACTCTGATCCAATACTGTCTACAGAGGCTGAAGAAATAATGTTGATGCATGCACAAGACAATACGCCACATCCCAGCACTTTCCCAACTCATTAACTAGCCTGCCATTATTCTAAATAAGAATTGAGATGCCTATTTGGTCTGACACAGAAAACATGGACAGCCAATTTCACCAGCCAGTGCACTTACTGATTAACTACAGTAGAACCAGAATGTAATTTAGAGCAGGAGAATTAAAGATGTAAACGGAGGCTCAATCATTATAGAACCACGATTGCAGGTAACTTAAGCTTCGCTGACAGCACAGCCCTCCCCCTCAGGGTGGGTTTGTTTTCCTCTACTAGACGAGGGTCCTGTAAGCGCTGTTGAATGCTGGTCAGAGCGCAGTCTGAAGATATTAAACGGTTGAGATAGATGTTGGAGATTAAAACTGTAAAGGATGTTGCTCTTCCTTGCGTCTGCTTCCTTCAGAAGCAGGTGGTAGAAGGTCAATACTTGAACCTGGAGGTGTCGAGTATTGGAACTAACGACTCATAGATTCGTCACAACCTTATTTTCTGTCCCACAACGTTGACCCTAAGTTTTCCTCTCTGCTGCAGTGCCAAAGGACGGCCTGAAGAGCCAGGCGGTGTTCGATGATATTCGGATGTCGTACATTAAGGAGCTGGGGAAAGCCATTGTGAAGCGTGAGGAGAACTCCAGCCAGAACTGGCAGCGTTTCTATCAGCTGACCAAGCTGCTGGACTCCATGCATGAGGTACAGAGACAGAGCTCCCAAACACAAAAATCTATCCGTGGCCATCAACTATTGACCACCTGCTGTCTGCAGCTTTCTTCATCCTTTACACTGTCTCAATCATCTCATTAATTAGTGGAAAAAGTTTAACTAGTTTAAGGGAACTTTATGCCCCTTCAAAAGGAGTTTCGGGTAGAGTCGGTCCTAATGATTCAGTGAAACAACAAACATGCCTTGTAGTTACACTAAAGGAGTGCATCTCAGGTATATTTATTTATTTTCTTATTTATACACATTTAGGCATTTGACAGAGTCAGCAGTTTCATTTAGCTTTAGTCCTTTCTCAAAGGTCCTTCTAAATGGAGAAACCAAAAAGGGAGCACAAACAAAATTGCAGTGCAAGTTGACTAAACTCAGTTACATCAATTTATTTGGGCTTTGTCATTATAACATGCGTGCTAACGTTTCGGCCTAGTGGGCCTTCATCAGAGCACAAAAGTTGACCGCAGATCAGACCGTTTATAGGGAGGTACCTTTTGAGGTCACAAAAGAGTTGTAAGAGTCTGGTTGGCTTTGAGGTTTGACTGAAGGTATTCTCTTTGATCTTCTGGTGAGAGCATATTTGTGAAATGTCTGTTGTCTTTGCTCTTCTGTCTTTGTCGGGATATCCAATCCTCAGCATCAGCAGAGTCATTTGAATGAACTGACTGGAGTTAGGACATTTACTACACTGATCTACAAATGGAAGTTTAAAATGAACTCGGTAGTCACGGATATTTTAATTGTTTGGATATTAAGTAAACATTATCCTTGTTCCTTTGGGTCAAGCTTTAGGCGACTGAACGTTCCAGGCGTTTCACTCTTATTTTAGTAAAAGAAAGTATTTAAATCATGTTTAAGTGAATGAAAATAGTTTTCTCAGACTTTATCTGATCCTTATCTGAAACCAAATAGGTTGAGTGATTAGGAATGTTGCTTTGCATAAAAGTGTCTGTTCTGATGATGTCAATTGAAGGAATACATCCAGGAAAATACTTTCTCATTAATGTATTTGTTTTGAGTCATGGGCCAGTGAAGGTGATTCCGCCTCAGCCAACACAGCAGGGACCAAACTTGCTGTCCACGCGGTACAAAGAACAGAATATTTGTGAAAATAAAGACAAAATATTTGCTAGTTGGTTTGTTTTTTTATGACGGTTTAGTCTCATCTTTCTTCATCATTGACATTGGATGTTGATTTAATCACAGCTGTTGTATACAGATGTCTTCATCTCATTTTCATCATGAATAACCAATATTAGTTTTAGTTAAAAATATGAAAAACTAATTGAATTGGAACACTGTTATTACTCTGCTGTGAGAGGGAAATTTTTTTTCAAATAGTTTTCATTCATTCAAAGTAACTTTGAGTGGCTGTGTTTGACAAACAGGATCCTAAAGACGAGTCTACATTCATCCACACATCTAACACACGATATGAACCCAGGACTTGTTGTTGAACCCAGAAACAAAAGCCTGCTTCCTTCCATGCGAGCTCATGGGACACCCAAAGTGCGATTTGAGCACTGGTCACCCTGTTAAAGGCTTGAAAAGGCTGCAAAGGAAGACTGCCAGCCTAACGTTTTTTTAACGAGGGGCAAATATGATAGTGTAGACCTAAAGAAGAATGTAAGGGATATAATAATTATCTTTAATTAAAGGATTAAACAATGGTTTTAATATAAAGTCAAAACAGTTTCCAAGTTTGAATTTTCCACGGTTTCTCTATTTCAAATACCTCCAAAAGCAAAATGTAGTTGAATTCTTTCTACCCATATCAACAAACAACGAACTTCATGTTTCCTGTCACTGATCCAGCACCACTCTCCTCTCCTCTCCTCCTCTCCTCTCCTCTCCTCTCTTCTCCTCTCCTCTCCTCTCCTCTCCTCTGTGTCTGCAGATGGTTGGTGGACTGCTCAGCTTCTGCTTCTACACCTTTGTGAATAAATCCCTGAGTGTGGAGTTCCCAGAGATGCTGGCCGAGATCATCAGCAACCAGTTACCAAAATTCAAAGCTGGGAGTGTCAAACCCCTCATGTTCCACCAGAGATGACTGTGCCCAGTAACAGACACAATGCCTTAAAATCCCACCATATCCCCACCCCCCATGAGTGTGACGATGAAAAGACTGAGGATCCACAGCAAGGAGTGAATTATGTGTTTTGGGAGCAAGTATGCAACGTTGTGTTCTGGTTCTGGAGGGAGAGAGTGAGATGTTTGCAGAAGTCAAACATCAGCACAGAGGTTTGAGGAAACGTTTGTAAGATAAACGATATTGCAAGGAAAAAATAGGCAACATCTGTGACGTCTCAGGTTTCTTACCTTCAATTTAAGATCCTTATCTAAGATAGATAAAATAATTATCTATGTTCATGTTCTGATAGTATTTTCTACATTTTCAGCCTCTAACGGTTTATACAGTTTTCCAGTTCATTCTTACCGAGGACGGTGACAAGGATATTCAATAACATGCTCCTAAGTAGGCTCTCTGACTGTGTTCCTCTTTTAGTCTTTGTAGCTTTTAACAAAACATCTCTCAGTCACATGGACAAAAAAAAAAAATCTCATTGCTTTGATACTTCGAACGAGCAATTTTGTTGAATTTTTAATCTTAGGATGGTTTCTCCCACACGCAGACCTCTTCCAGGTTTACACAAGTCTATTATAAAAGGGAAAAATATGTGCCTTTTTTGCTTCAAATATTATCTTAGTCATTTCAAACTCGCTCTTGATCATAGTCTACCTTCATTGTACATTGATTGTACGCTGTGTGAAAATGCAGTTTTACTTGTTCCTTTTTTCAATGGCTGTTTGTCTTTAGGAGTGGCAGCTGCTGGTCCATCCTCTGTATGCAGAAACAAAAGCCTGCTTCCTTCCATGCGAGCTCATGGGACACCCAAAGTGCGATTTGAGCACTGGTCACCCTGTTAAAGGCTTGAAAAGGCTGCAAAGGAAGACTGTTATCCTCTCGTAGTTGATTTGGGTCCGAACGTGATGATAGAGAACTATTTCTAGTAGGAAATAGTCTGCTTTAATGTTTGATGTAGCCCCCTCCCCCTCGCTCCTGCCCAATTAGTCTAACAGTTGATTGTGAAAGTACCTGCGTCTATCAATCATAGAAGAGAGGCCCTATTTTTCTATGTTTTTGAAATGGTGTCATTTTTATTTCATCAGGACTAGTTTCTGTGGTTTAACGTGGTTCTGACTGGTTGGTTAAGAACCGTCCTTCACTTTATTAAGCTCTTAATTAACAGTCTATGTTTAAAAACGGACAAACATGCAGTCTGGTCAACACGTCCACACTCCTCCTAACAAGGATCTGATTGAAAGCCAAATCACCCAAAATGTCAAACTGCTCCTTTTAAAAAAAACAGTTTGCAGCTTGTTTATGTGGCACTTTGGATCAGATGTTGGCAGATTAATAAAACCCTCCCACAGCTGCTCATGACCTCTGACCCCCTCCCCATACTGTTCTTCTATCTCCCTGTAGGCACCTTGTCTTAATGCATGTGTATCTTTGGTACATGTGCACGTTTGTTTGCCTGTTAGACAGTCAAACTTCCCCAATGTTTGAAAGCACTTAGCATTAGTCAGCTCGTTGAGTCGCGCCACCGTCGTTATGTAGCGCCAACCACCGTGGGGGGGGCAGGCAGAATGGATTCTTTTCAGTCCCAAACAGCTGTTTTGTCTGTTCTCACAGTCAGTCAGTGTTTGTGTCAGTAGAAGAGAAAAGTTCCAGTATTGACGATTGGAGATTTGTTCATTTAGATAAAAACCGGAATCCCTTCAAGGTTGTCATTAACGAGTGATAAGAAGAGGAAACTGAGAGATTGTAATAAAGTTGTTCTGCAGTACCCCCCACCCCCCTTTTGTAGGTTGTCTAAGTAGAGATTTCAAATGTGCTACAGTATTTTCATCAGCACTAACCAGTCCTGGTTTTGACATGAATGTGAAACTAATTTAATTAGAAGTGATTACCTTCCACAGTTCAAAGGCGATGATTCCCCGCCAGTTTAGAATAACTGGGAAAAAACGTGTCAAGTGAGCGGCAGCATCAGCAGCAAAGCACTGCCTTTAAATACGGAGGACGTCTCATTATTCCGCTGTGGGGATTTTTGCCAGGCTACAGTAACAGATATGAAAGCACTCATTATTTCCTGCTCCCATGCTCAGGTCGTTGAAATGTGCCGTCGTCGTCTGTGTTGAAATCGTTTCTGTCCTGACTTTAAGAACCAAAAACGTTCACTTTGGATTCCCCTCAATGTGTCTGCTTCTGTGATTCATGCCGTGTGTTTTTGTTTTGAGGTTCATGTTAAGGATAAAGTATGAGGAGTGCGCTACTACAGCCCTCCTTCAGAATAAATGCATATTTTTTATTCTAAAGTTTAGTTCATTAATGCGTCGGGTTTAGTCCTGGGTTACTTTCACATCCAGTGTATCCACATCTCTGCTGCTGCTGATCATTAAAACAGGTTTTAATATACATATATATATATATATATATATATATATATATATATATAAAAATATATAAATATATACATATATTATAATATAATAGCACACTCACCTCTTTTTCAAAGTTTTATCCTTCCTTACTTTTTTGTACATAATTGTTGAAACAGAATATGCAATAGAAACAACAGATTATCTATCACCCTCACTCACATAACCACCACCAGTTTTTCCTCGTTTCCACTAGAAGCCATTTTTTCATACAGGAGATTCACATTTAACTTTATTTCCGGAGGCCACATTTTCACAAAAACAGATCAATCAGTCAAAAGGCCGCACAAGAACAAGGCTCATTTGATGTTTTGAGTACGAGTCGACCAAAGCGAGTTCAAATTCACCACACGAGTAGCTCCTAGAAGACCGTATGTACCGATGTTTGTTTTGATGCTAAACAAAGCTGTGAATAGGAGTCGGTCTTCTGGTTTCATGCCAACTGTTTGTGAAAGTAATCAACCAGCTTGAATCTACAAAAAGAAAAAAGATTTGCACTACCCAAGTATTGTTTGAAAGTCTATTTTGTATAAAACATATGCAGACATTTACTTCTGAGGATCACCATAAAGCAGATCATCTTCCACTGGTGTTTTGCTCTGGCTACACACAGTTTGTGTTGCTTCAGATATTTTGAATATGTACATATATGTGGTGTATTTGTCTCCAAATAATAGTTTCTGCTCCTCCCGGCCGTCTGTATTATTTCTCCTCCTCTGTAGTGTGACGCCACGTTTCTTTCCTCCATGGATTCATGGTTGAACATGTGCTCTGTGTGGTACTTCTCCAAACGAGGAACTGTAAGCTGATGTTTTTATAGCCATCTTGTTAAACTCGGTGATTCTTATCAGTGCAAACCGTGAGCTCATTGTAAGACACCTTCCATGATCACACCTAGCACTTGTTCAGCAAATAAATGCGCTTTTGCATTCTGACACCTGGTTTGTCTTGTTTTGATTGAAGTCATCTATTTAGCAAAATTCTCCGCAAGAGTTTTTAGGAACACACAACAAGAAAAGGTTTATGACAGGATGATACAGGCTGTTCGTCACTGACACCTTCCTTTATTTTATTTTCATTTGTTTTTGCTTTGACTGTTTGGATCCATCCCTTTAGACCATGATGCTCACGGATTCCAGGAACTGACATGACCTTCTTCCATAGGAGGGGGGGGGGGTAAAGTTTAGAGATAAAGTTCAGAGCTGGGACATCTGGAGGGAGCTCAGAATGGAGTCGCTGCTCCTTCACGTCCTGAGGAGCAGGCTGGGATAGTTCAGGCATCTGATCAGGATTCCTCCAGAACAGCTTACTTACGAGGTTTTCCTGTCCGGTCCAGCTGGGAGGAACATAGACATAGAACTCACTGGAAGGACTGTATATCTCATCTGGCCTGGGACCGCCTCAGGATCCCCCCAGGATAAGCCGGAGAGTGTTGCTGGGGATGGGGTTGTAACGAAAACCTTTCACAGCCGCGAGCGACCCGACGCGGATAAGCGAAGGGAAATGGATGAATGTTTGCATCCACCTTTGCATGCCACCGTATGAGAGAGATGGGGACATGGTCTTAACAACTTTTGAGGTCCAGACCCAGATATTTTTTCCGAGGTTTGTTTAAAGAAAGTCATGAAATAGTTGTTATGCCTGTACTGAGAAGTTCTTTAATGTCAGGATAACGGACCCTCTGAACTGATTGAATGTGTCGGTGCTTGTGTGTGGGTTAGTGGGTGGAATGAACGATCTTGGCCTCACTGCACTCTTTGGGTCTCTGATGACGTCTACAAACCAGACAGGCAGCTGAGTCCACCTCACCTTGTTAGAATATTTTTTATTTCCTGACATCGAAACGGATTTCAGCCTCATTGGAAGGGATAATAATGTGTAGAAAAGACGACTGCGTGATGGATCCAGTGAATATCACACAACAGATCAAACAGACATATGAAGGAAAGGGGTGGGGTCAGCATTTCTATAATCCACTTTGTTTATCTCTACTTGTGTTCTACGCAATAATCATTCAACGTTGAAGTGTTTTTCTTTCCTTGGCAATAACCGAAGAATGAAACGAAGTTAATAATCCATTTAATTAATAATTGACCTTATTTTTTTCTTTCTTTTAAACATTGATTGGATTTCAGAGCTGGTTTGTATCAATAGGTAAGTGATAAGTTGAATTTTGATTAAAGTGCATATTCTTTTAGACCTGATCTGCAAATTACAAAGTGATTCCAAAGTTTTTCTCCAACATTTAGTCATTCCATAATTTCTTTTTTCTCTCTTCAACTTGATCTTGAAGAAAATATTTTAATAATTGAATGATATGCTCCAGGTATTTTATTAATGAAGCCTGAATGTTCAGCTATTAGACAATAATTGTTTTGAGTAATAATTGTGATTTTTGTTTGTTTGGGGCAAAGTTACCAAAAAAACAAAGAGTAAAAAGGGGGATGGTCTGAGGTCTGGGTCAGAGGTCATATAAAACATCCCAGCTGCAGGTTGATTTCGGTCACGCGCATCCCGCCTCTTGTGTGGTCACTGCGCTCGATCACGAGCGTGCACGCACCTGACCACTGCAGGGGGACCTATCAGCTGATTACTCCCAGACGGACCACCTTGCGCAGCCTCCTGCCTGTTTTCTTCTCCGGGTGGGATGGCGGACGAAGTGGATTTCATATCCGAGCAGCGGACGTTGGACCTCGGTCTGCTGCAGGACTACCGGAGGCTGACCCGGTTGTACTGCATGAACGGCGGACACCACCTCCAGATCCGGCCCGATGGAGCCGTGCAGGGCCAGAGGGATGACGGGGACCTTCACAGTAAGATTGCAGCGCACTGCGCACTTCACTCTCACAGCAGGCCTGATGCGTTCACGTACCGAGCTGCAGGAGTGTCAGGTTCAAGGTAGTCATGTGTCCAGTAAATATGTAAACAGGTTTGTCAGCATTTAAAGGGCAATGCCACTTATTTTGTTGGTGTAGATTCTCATTGATCCAGGTCAAGGTAATCCAGTCCAATCCAAGGTGGAATCAGATGAAGTCATGATCATTCATGAATAGATCAAAACTTTCAGTCATTCATGAATGAAGTCATGATCTTTCATGAATGAAGTCATGATCATTCACGAATGATCTGTTGTTTAAGTGTAAACAGAACATGGAACACTAAAACACACTTTAGAGGGAACAGGAACAAGTTGTGCTGGTTGGCCATTTATGTGTAGCTCATTTTGAGGCATGTCTGTGACTGCAGCTACCTTTGACCTCAAAGCCACCTAATGCTTCAGGAATAGGGCGCACAGCCTCACCTGCTGGAGGGAGTGATCAGTCCGACCAGACAGAACTCCCTGGTTCCACCTTCCTTCTAATGAAGGTGGACATTGTTTTAAGGAAGTTAAAAAATAAGTTCTGGGCCCAGCCCCTTATTTGGATCTGCACCAACATGGAATAGGGCCCCTGTCTTCTGGTCCGAGACAAATCATCCCACCAGGTTTAGTTGGAATTCATCTTGTGAAAATGTAAACTCTCAAAGGCGACATTATATTCAACGAGGGAGATGTTGTGAAGTTTATTTGGGACTGTCGATCCCCTTGGGTTTAGAGTTTCACGTTCACATGGTTGTTCAATTCAAAACAAAAACTCTGAATAGTGTGAATGTTTTCATCCGTCCTTTCATCTGTAGGCAGACCAGAGGAAAAAACAAAGAGCGGGTTTGGAGCCGACACATGAATCTCAAATTTCTGTTTTCCTCCATCCTTTCAGCCACTTTGAGGCTCAAAGCTGTGGACAGAGGCGTCGTGATCATCCAAGGGTCAGAAGCCAGGAGATATCTGGCCATGAGTGACGAGGGCCAGCTGTACAGTTCAGTGAGTATGTGACGATCCAAGTCAGGCTAAAGCTGTGAACCTCTGAAGACAATCACTCAATCTGGAGTTTAAACCACAAAGCAAACAACTAGAATGTTCTTCAGCTCTTCTTCATCTGTCGCCTCTCAGGCCAACGTGAACGAGGAGTGTTATTTCCTGGAGAAGCTGGAGGAGAACCACTACAACACCTATATGTCTCAGAAGCATCAGGACACGAAGTGGTACGTAGCGCTGAAAAAGAACGGGAAACCCAAACTGGGTCCGAGGACTCACATCGGGCAGAAGGCCATCTTCTTCCTGCCCCGACAGCTGCTTGATTCTGGGGAGTGACTGGTTCCTGTTGATGAACTGGGCCACATGTGAAGAATTGATGTGAAGGTAGCTGCTAAAAGATTAATGTCTGTGAAGTTTGGGTTTGGATTTAGGCTCATCTGAACCAAAGAGGAGCTGGGCCTTGCACTAATGATCATTTATCAAAGTTAACAGGATGTGTGTGTGTCACTTTTTGTCCACCAACAGCCTCTCGTTTTGATTGGTTGCGGGTTTTTAACTAAAACAACCAGTAGTGATTTCATGGGGGTGTAGTGTTCTGGCACAGTTGCCTCACAGCAAGGGGGTCACAGGTTCAAGTCCCTCTCTCTGTGTAGGAGTTTGTATGTTCTCCCCATGTTTGCGTGAGTTCTCCCAAAGTGCAAAAACATGTCATGTGACTCTGAATGAAAGTGATGAATTGGCGACTTGTCCAGTGTGTACCCGGCCTTTCACCCAATGTCAGCTGGGATAAGTTCCAGCCCCCTGCAACCCTTCTTCATAGGAATAATAATCTATATAATTTCATAATTATACAAGAAAACCCCTGTATGAGTAAATTTGGAGCTTTATAAATGAATGGGTGCAACACCTTTAGTGTTGAGGACGACTGATCTGACGGAAAATTAAAATAATGATCCCTCACTTAGTCTGAGATTTAATGCAGGAGTGGATCCTAATTGTGATTCCTTTTTCCATTTTCTTCAAATTTGCACGGTGTTAACATATTTCTAATATCCATCCACCCATTTTCTGTAACCTCTTATCCTGTTAAGGGGTGCTGGAGCCAATCCCAGCTGACATTGGGCGGTTAAACCATCAACTAGTGAGCAGTTCATCACAGGATCGACCCAGAGACAGTTCAGCACCTACAGACAAACAAGAGTCACCAATTCACCCATATTACATTGTTTTTGGTCAGTGAGGGAACCTGGAGAACCCAGAGAGAACCCAGAGGGAACCCAGAGAGAACATGAATAATCCAAACAGAAAGCCACATGGTCAGAAGGGGATTTGAGCCTGGAAACTTCTTGCTAAGAGGCCTGCACTACCAACTAATCCACCATAAATCAATCTAAAATAACCCAGGTATGAACAATTCACCATGTTTCCACAAGTTCATGCTCCCGAACCCTCCAGTGTGGGAGCACTATGTCACTTCTTCGAGGAAGAGTGGGCTAAAGTTCCACTACAGTGATGTCAAGAGACTCCTGTCATCGGAAATGTTTGTGAGTGTTACGGCTAATGGAACAATTACCTGTTAAGTTCAGGAAAACTTTTGTCATCTTGGGTTTTTATCTTTGGGGTATCAAACAACCGTTTGCCCTATAATTAAAAATCATTCACAACTTGAAACTTCAATTTATTTGACTCCACACGCGTCATTTTATCGTTTTGGTGCCTTCAGCGTCGTTCTCACAATAGGAAATAATAGTAACATAGAAAACCATTTAATACATTGTGTGTGAAAAGTTAGACTTTATAGATCTAGAGGGATATAGATCAGGACCTGCCGAAATGGATCATCGTATTTCTGTCGATGATAAACCCAAGATTAAATGCTAATAATCATCTAGGAGAAAGTAACATCGTAACTTCATGTGTGTGTGATTGTCAATATGTGTGTTTATTGTAATTCTTTATATTTTGTTATTACTGTCTGTTTTTTTTAACATGTTTGAGATGAAGCTTTTTGCTATCAGGCTAAAATAAACTTGATTTTATCCTGAGGAGGTGCAATCATGCAAACATTGAGGATTTGTTCATTTAATTAGTTACTTTCTAAACCACTTGGCTTATCCTGGTCAGGGTCACTGTGGGGTTTGGGCCCATCTCAGCTGACATTGGGTGGGAGGTGGGGTCATTCATTAAATATGTTTACAAGTTCTGGTTCTGTTGCCTTTATAATTCTGACCCGTGGCTTCGAAACCAGAGCACATTTAACCGTTCATATTCAGCAGTCATCCAGAGAGCTCAGAAATGACGCATTAAAAGTGACATTTATTCAACATTGAACATTTTTGTACAATTTCATATCAACAAAATCTCGAAGTCGAAGCTCTACATCACATGGAAATGAACATGATGGGATGTGTGTTGAAGCCATGGCAGCATTAATTAATGAGGCAAACAGCGACAAAAACCAACAGCATCATCCCCACCGCCTGTTTCCCTCACTTAATAATCCACAGAACCAATCATGCACCACTCCGTCTTTAATGTGTCTGGGACTTAAAATCATGATGGGTTTTATGGGTTATGTTTCTAAAAGTGCACATGCATACAACATTCGTTGATATAGTTCCGAGAGCTAACGTCCGACATAACTGCAGGAGTCTGAAGGAGAAGAAAACCGTTCCCTTTCCCAATCTGTCAATTAAATCTTAATTGCAAAAACCCACCTGAAAATGGAGTTTGAGTTACTTCTATGTTCATAGAGCGTCTGAAATGTCTGAGTGACATCCGCAGCTGAACTCCAGACAGTTACGGCTCTTTTCCGTGACGACAAAAGTTATCACGGAAACTGTCGTTGAATGAGACGACTCTCCGCAGAGTCACTGCGGACTCGTGGAAAAGTCCACGCCGTTACAATTAAACAACCTTTTTAAAAAGGAGGTGAACCAGGAGCTGTTGCTCCTGTGCCCCGACACTTCATACCCCTCCTGTACATTGGTACATCATCTGCTATGAAGATAGTTCATATTATTCAGTATTCTCTCACGTCTATCTTTCACTGTGAAATTTTCATATTTAGTATAATATTTTTGTTGTACACATTTGTATATTTTTGTCATTCATGCTGCTCATATTTTTCAATAATCTTCTTGTACACTCGGTTTATTGTTACAGTCTTCCTCTCCCTGCTGCTGTGGCACTGAAATGTCCCTTTAGGAGATCGATAAAGTTCTATCCATCAAAAAAAAACAACTCTAAGCACTAATTGTGCTCATTTGTGGACTGAGCTGCTCTGAGATTTGAAACCTGACATTCTGGTTCCATTCTGGAATCTATGATGATATCTGAAACCCAAACTCATATCCAGGTGGGTTATTTGACCCGACTTGATGTTTAACAAAACATTTAAAAACAGACAGATGTGATTTTATGCTCCACAGACGCTGTTTGAATCGCAAACATTTACAGTATTGAATTCTGATGAGTTTATGCCTTGGAAGCAGGAGAGAAAAAGAAAAGCAGGGGAGAACAGCAGCCCCTCCTGGCGAAAAAACAAAACATAAAAAAAACAACAACTTAAAGCCAACAGGTGAGTGAAACCTGTCTCTCCGCATTAACATCCTAATAAGAGCTTACTAAGTTTTTAATTCGAGCCTGTTATAACTACGGTAAAATCATTAAGTGAGATTAGATGAGAAATGTGCTGCATGCCGCGGTACGTCTACAGAGTGGTGTACTAAAATACCTGCTGGCTTCGAGTGTCGCCAGCATGAGGCTCTTTATTTATTGATCTTAAGGGCAGAGATTCATGCTTGTCTGCTACCATCAAAAAAAATGATATAAGGCATCACTTTTACGTTACAGACGGATGTAAATAGCACTTCACATTCTCCACTAACCAGTACATTAAAGAACTAATTCATGTTAACCAGCCATTTATAGTTTCAAAAAACAAAATAGAACAAGTGATATAATTCCTGAAGATTTTATTGACAGTTGTCTTCATCTAAAACTCGCCTGGCAGATTTCTCGCTGAGGAGACTCTTCAGAATTGTGTCCTGTGTCGGTCCGATCCAGTCCGTCCAACATCCTGAATTAGGATTAAAGGAAAGATGCGGTTTTATTTACATATATAACGACAATTGAAACTGACAAGATAAAGGTGAAAATTTAATTTCCTCTTTGTCTGCTTATGAAAATGAGGGCGTCATGTGTTGAACCTGTTTAACACAAGTACATTTTCAGGTCTCACACAGGTTGGGAGAATTACAAATACTTGCACCGAGGAGACGCTCCACCCCTTCATTTCTGCCGTTATTCCTCATTGTCAAAACCATGAAAGCAAAATTACCCACAAAGATATTTAAAAGTGGTGCAGTTCCCATTTAAACAGCGAGTAGGCGTCTCACTGAGACGAAGGTATCATGTGAAGACGGCGGATAATCAAAGAGCAGCCAGTCTGGAGAGGCGCTATCTCATATCCCTCCAGGATCCTGACTGATGTTAAGACCTCGTTTTTAGGGATTTTGACAAATCTAAGATCATTATCAATAAAATGAAGACAAAAAAAAGAAAGATTCTAAATGTGACGGAATATTTTTAAGTTCCAAAGAAAATATTTGATACTATTCATATGTGTATTTATATTGTTCACAGAACCATAAGTACACAATAATCTATTTGTGTTTATTTGGACAGAAAATGTGACAGAATGGACAAAAAGACAAATGATAGTTCAAACATGCTGGAAGCATTTAAGTGAGCATTGTTAACTTAGTGTTAAATGAACATTAACATATTAAAGGCTTAAAAAAACGACACATTTTAGATTCAATACACATCTCCAGTGACGGAGGATGACGATTGTGATGACATTAGCAGAGCTTACCTCTAATAGATGAAGAGCACCCTTGTTCGGGGAAGAGTGGCGTAGGCGGGATCAGCCAGTTTACGCACCCTGGAGTAGTTGACGAAGCCTCTGATGAACAGCATGAAGCCTGGAAAGAAAAGATACATTCAACATCAGAATCATCCAACAGTGACAGTGAGGTTATACTGCTGGGTATCATACCGGCAGAGGTGGGAAGTAATAAAGTACAAATACTTTGTTAGTGTACTAAAGTACAGTTTTAAGGTATCTGTACTTTCCTTGAGAATTATATACACACATATATATATATATATATATATATATATATATACATATATATATACATATATATATACATATATATATATATATACATATATATATATATATATATATATATATACATATATATATATATATATATATATATATATATGTGTATATATATATATATATATATATATGTGTATATATATATATATATATATATATATATATATATATATATATATATATATATATATATATATATATATATATATATATATATATATATATATATATATATATATATATATATATACATATATATACACATATATACATATATATATATATATATATATATATATATATATGATATATCTCACAAAATTTTACTGATACTTCCTGCATTTAAACATAAAAATTTGAACTTGTTTTCTTTTCAAAACAGATTTGTTACTTTTGTTGATTATTTATTTTCATTTTGAATCATGTTTTGAATGAATGCATGTTTTTTGTAACACCTAAAAAGAAACTATATTCGAAAAACACACAGAAATAGTCCGACATTTGGACGCAGTTTCGCCTGAATGCTACCTTTTCATTTTATTGACATCCTAATACTTTTCACTTTTATACTTAACCCTCTCTGTCTTTTTAATCATATATTACTACATTTTACTTTAAAACCTTTCACATTTTCTTTTGATACTTTATACTTGTTCCACCCCTGCATTCTCGACCGATACCAACTCCATACCAACACGCTATTTAGTATTTACCGTTGAGATTTACAGTGTGTATAAAACCAATAGAAGGTGAATTACAGGGAGGAATGGGCAACAAGTGTTGATGTCACATTATTTTAAATAGTTTTAATCCACTCCTCTTTATATTTTATCCTTTTGTGATATTTGTAGTTTCAATCATCAGGGGTTTTAATTGTATTCCTCTTCATTCTTTTAGCCTTTGTCCTGTTATTATCATACGTGATTGTTAATATTGTTTATCTGTACGTTTGTTCTAAAGCACTTTTAAAATAACATTTTTATAACTGCAAAGAGATTAAAGGTTTCAAAAACAATGCAATGGGAAAGCTTATTTCTCTAACTTACCCAGAGCCAGGAACACCCACCACAACCAGTACTGGCCATCAAAGTAACCAGGGAAGTAGGTAGAAAACTGAAAGACATCAAAGATTAAATGAGTTTTTATTGGAAAATGCATGATTGGGAGGTATTATTCCAGCACCTTCTATCCACGGAGCCGTGTTTTAATGGTTAATATTGAGTGAATCAACTCTTACCCTGACGATAAGAACCCATTTGATGAGGGACAGGCCGAAGCCAGAGATGGCGCCGTATCGGCCGGCAGCTGATGTTGTCAAACAGAAGGACAAGAAGAAGCCGATCCAGTTGAAGAGGAATGCCACTGAAAGTTAAAAACATGTATCAGCACATTTTTATTGAGAAATTATAGCTGTCAATATTAGCTAGAGAAGCACTCAACAGAGTTCATACTTTAGTGTTGTGATAGTCCTCTGATAAATACAACAAATAGAACCCTTTTGGCAGTGGTGCAGTAGTAACCATCTTGGTAAACAACTGAGACTCTGTCTGCTCAGCATATGTCAACTGCTGAAGTGCTAAACAAGTTCTTACTGAAGAAGGTGAGCATGAAGATGCCGTCGTTTCCTATCCGCAGCTGATCGGCATCCTCAAAGTCATCTCTGGCCACAAAGTCGTCATCCTGCAATAACAACAAGAAATACAAAGATTTTAAAAAATGACCAGCATTATTAACCTGGTGTATTTGTGTACAACAGAGTAAGCAGTTATCAGGACAATGTCTAAGTGTGGAGATCTACCGTGACTCGTCCAGAGACCAGTGGGATGGTGGCTTCTTCTTTGCTTCTCTCAGCCTCGTCGTAGGACGGCAGAGTGGTGGCAACGCTGTAGGAAGGAGGGTTGGGGAATCTTCCTCCGTCTTCCTTGTATTCAAAGAAAGCTGGGGAGGGAAAAAAAACACAAGCCTTTACATCCATTTACATATAGTGTACTGTCAAAAATATCATGTAACCATACTTATTATTTCTTCTATGAATAGATTCTACAACCACAGCTATACGTTCTGTTCCTACTGAAAGTATCTGAGAAAATCTAGCTATATAATTGAAACATTGTGTGACTGAACGAGACTGGTAGCAGTCTGAAGACCAGGCCAATACCGACTCCTGAGAGCATAGACCCATTTAGCTTTCCCACAACCTTCTGAAAACATCAGAATATCTCATCTCAAAATATACCAAATTCCTTCGTAATGTACCCGTTCTTGGTAAAAACCTCTCGACCTTTCCTGCTGCAAGAGCCGCTGTCCTTTCAGCTAAAGCTGATTACTTTGTGGATCTCTTTTTCTTTCTTTACTAAGTAACACACAGACAAGTGTTACATACATTCAGTAACTTTCTACATTGTGACACTTAGGAAAATATCCATCTGCAGCAGGCCTTCAAGCGCACAGACTAATAATTGGCAAGAGAAAATATTCTTGAGCAAAAAATAACTTCAGACAAAAATCTATTCAATAAATGCATTTCTGTGTTTACTGTTATCATCATACATGCACTGTAACAACTCCTCCGTTCAGTTTGAGACATTTGTTCGCTCAGATTTCTGTGTGCTGCTTCACACTTTAACTCCGTGTGCCTCCCACACAAGTTGGTGTTACAATGCACCGACGTCCTCTCGCACAGCGAGGGGTTATAAGAGAGAAAAAAAGTGACCCACTTTAGAAACAAATACTCATTTGCATCTATCATGTTTGAACTACTGTGGAAGTAATGTGTTCACTAACATATGGAGTCTCGGAGTGCCTTTAATTACTGTTTTTCATAACTGAGTCATCATAATTCAATTATTATATCTATTGTTTTCCAATAAAAACAAATTCAATTCCAAAAAGTAAAAACAAAAACTTCATTCCAGTACAATATTAAGTATTTTGTTAAAAATACAACTCTTAAATGTAATTCTTTAAAACAATAATTCAAGAAATACGTCTACAAACAATTATATAACCTGACAAGAGGATGGACGGGAGAAGATGAGCTACAACAGGACACAAGACATTAGCAGTAGATGTGTGCATTACTGTTTGTGTGTTGTCCCATTAAGAGAGAGACTTTTATCTGGGTCATTTGGCAGCGACCCATAATGCTTCTCTCTATGTTGTTCACATAAAAAAAAAAAAAAAGCACTGAACTCAATCAATGTACTCACCCTGGAGCTCAAAGACTACACCCTCTTATGTAACATGCTGACCTTTGCCCCCTTAAGAAGTGAGATTAGACACAGTAGGCCGTTCTAAAAGGCCTTTCACAACAGCTATCCCTCTCTGCGTTATTCATTCTAAGGTTAACGGCGCAGACTTCTTACTACCATTTTAACCCGACTGAATGTAAAATCAAATAGGAGAATTATTAATAATCATTTTTTCCCCAAACATAGGTACTACTTGGGCGGCCCGCCCAAGTACATCAGCTTGGTGTGGCGGAGCCACATGAGATGCACACAAATCTGCGGACTAATGGGTACAACCAGAGGCTGCAGTTTCCTTTTGTCTTTTTATTCTGCTCTCCCTGAACATCATCATTTTCTTTGGCAGATAAACATTTCTTCAAATGAGAGACAAAAGCTTCCAGGGGCAGTCTGGATGTTTATTTTCTCACAACACTGCGGAAAAATAATTAGCACTTAGCTTAATGCTACCATATGAAGCATACGATGCTCTGAATATTTTTTAATTATAAAGAGAGGTGAACTACGGAGCCACTGAAGTCCCTTGAGGAAAAAAAACACTGAGGGCTCAACCTTATTATCTTCTCAAAAGAGATAAATTACCGTTATTCCATATCTGTCTCTCGATGAACAAAGCCACCATATACACATATAACAGACTTATTTTCCCTTTGAAATGTCATGTCATTGGTTTATGAAACACACCGCCAGGATAACTGATCGTAAGTATTTCATCAGGTCAGAGAAGTTTGACATGCAATTAGTTTTTTATGTTGACCTAAGATAGAAGATAGTCATTCATTTGCAATAAATGGAGTAAGTGATAAGCTTTTGTTTGATTAGTTTGTTAGTGACCCCATCCGTCACACACTGTGCTTTGCCTCCCACCACCGCCAGTAAATTCTCAACACGCTATTGGTCTTCATCACAAAGAATGAGACTCTCAAAAGCAAGATTAACATGACACAGACGAAAGAACTCTTCCCCATGATAACGTGAAATCCTGTTAGGTAGAGTTACGTCATTGTGATTAGTTAAATATCAGTGCTGTTTTAGGATGCTACCATAACATTTAATGAGAGTTATTATGTGATGGCATACAGCGGAGTCAGATATTTCTCTTAGTTCTGAGTTTTCTGGCAGTATGTGATGGGAGAGGTTAATGTTCTTTCTACCTGCGTTCGCTGCAGCAATGCTACTGTAGGGTGGTGGTGCATCCTGGGCAGGAGTGTCCTGAGATGACTGGACAGGCTCTTCTTCATTCACCAGCTGAAAAATGTAAATAAATGACAACACAAGCTGGGTCAAACATCCATTAAAACTTAGAAGGCCACAAGTGAGGATGAGCTACCAGAAATCAGGCTGTTTTTAGAGTGTCATTACAGACTAGAGCTACAGGCGAACCATTTTGTCCTGTTAAATTAGTGAATCTGTAATCTTCCAGTGAGACCATTATTGCCTGCAGGAGTAATTTACTTCCATCAATAAAAGAATGTGAAATAAAGAAGAGATTTGGACAGAATAGCCTTTTGCCTTACAGCCTGCTCCTTCTAACTAAATGTGTATCAATCAACTGTCATTCACCATCTTTGCTGGTAATATTTAAAAGTCACATTACCAAATGACTGATGCAATCAAAGCCAATCTGCGGGTCTAATCCAGAGTTTTGGTTGTTTTTGCTTAAATACTGGTGATTGTGAGAAATACATGGTTTGAGGCAAAGAGTGGCTCATTCAGGGGTTTCATTAGAGGTCTCCTTGTGTAATTATAGATAGGTACTACCACGATGCATATCATGTCTAGAGGTAAGCATTGGTAGGAAAGAAATGGCAATTCCTGGCAAGAACACAACTCAGATGAAAATCTGTTTGCAACGACTTTTAAGCGAATCTAAACAAATGCGTCCAATGTTCTGTTTCGATGTTCTCTTTCAATATTGTGGTTTTGTATGTTTTTTACCGATAAAATAAGTACAAATTCAAGGCCCATTTTTATTGCTTCTGTTTATCAACAGTCTTTACTGAGTGACATAGTGACATATACATACAGACATATTGTTTTATTGCAGATGTTGTGCAGAATCTTAATCTGTGTGGTACTTGGACCGTACAAGAAGC
The DNA here is from genome assembly GCA_037951165.1 of Lophius americanus. Lineage (NCBI taxonomy): Eukaryota > Metazoa > Chordata > Actinopteri > Lophiiformes > Lophiidae > Lophius > Lophius americanus. The sequence goes on along the minus strand of JBBDHG010000072.1, from coordinate 1,960,515 downwards.
ATTCTTCAGAGTTCAGAGGATTATTGTGTGTCACAAAGGGTTGAGAAAAACGATTTATCTTCAGCAATAGGAAACAATAAAATGAATTTAAGAGAAGAAGCAATACCGTTGAAAAATAAATATTATAATATAAATATATATTGTTGGGAAATATGACAATACCTACATTTTGTAGATAGTAAAATCCAAAATAAGTCCATGAGCAGGGCATTTTTCATTTAACTATTGTATTCCAGTTTTGGGAATCACCAGAGGCCCCATTATGTATTACGACACACATTATTATCATGATATCATGTGTTTTCAATATTTGCTGATGCTACATATTTCAATACAATGCATTACAAATAACTCTGAATTTACAATAATACAATAAACCTTTTTCAAATCCAACTTTTGACCGTAAATGAAAAGTTTGTCAACATGTGTCTCATCCAACAAGATCACGTTTCAGTATTTTCAGTAATGTTTTTCTGGCCACAGCAACAAACAAACAGAAAACTGTATCCCTGTCTAGTGAACTTAATGTGCCCCTAATAGTCCCCATAGGAAAGGAAACGATTTTTTGGTTCAGGTACCAACAATTGTGAAATTCATATTTTCAAATTTATGTTGTAACATTAATACTCAGCATCCATGTATCAACACAAAATCCCCACGCCAAATATTGGGATGTTATGCCCTATAGATAAACCCAACCCCTGATTCAATTTATGTTATGTTTTACATTAATATGGATCGATTCTTAGATTTCTCCATTTCATAATACCAAAACACACAATTCATATTTTAATCTGTAACAACCTAACAATTTGAATATCTAATTGAATGTCTAACAGCATGGATAAACGGATTTATCCATATATGATCCAAATGTAAAGTGCATTATAAATTAAATGTATTATTATTATTATACAATACACCCCTATGTCAGAAGACTTCTTGACCTGCTTTGAACACCACACATCTATTTAGATTTATTGTGCAGCATGTTGCTTTGCTATGCAACCACTCCCTTCTTCAAATATCGCAGAACATGAACAGGTAATACATTATTACTGCTTAGAGCCAGTTAAGCAGTAACCTTTTTTGTAAAGCGTAAATGCATGTGTCAATCAATGGTCAGTGTTTTAATACAATACTAACTGTTGCATTTAAGGTCCAGACAAACTGTCGGGTTTTATTTTATGAAGTAACACTGCACAATATTAGTGTTCAGAAAAACCCAAACTAGCAAATGATACGGCGTTAGGCGTTAATCTTCAAAATATGACTGACGAAACGATACCCATTGATTTACTTCTTCATATTAGTTTTAGACATTAGTTTTGATAGAACAATCGGATATTCAGCCAGACACAAAGATACTTCAGCTCGTTCTCAGTGACAGGAAAATGTTGACTGTTAGCTAGTAGTTAGCTAGCAAATAGCTCTTAGCCTTCAATCAAACTGGGTCATACCTCTTGATATCTGGCGTTGCTGTTTTGTTCTGCCATGATGGAAGAGGAGCGAAATGTTTCAAAATGTTCCCTTCACAAGTCAGCGGCGAAGTTGTGTTCTCTATCAGGGTTCTTGCCAGCGAAACAGAGGTTATGTTTCTTCCTAGTCGGCCATCTCCTTCTCTCCAAACCTCTGACGGCAGCAGAGTTCTGTGCTGTCTTCAAGGACTGTCGGAATTTCCCCCAGTCAGCGCATGAGCTATAGAAGTACAACACGTACATCATGTAACAAATTTAAAAGTACTTACTTTGACGAATTTCATTTAATTCATCTATTATAGAATCCATAGTATTGATGTGTAGAATTCTGATGTTGCAGTTGGTTCAGAAATGCATTCAATAAAACTGAACTATTTGCAGTTAACCGTCAGCTAAACATTATTTGGTTATTTGCCCCTGAGTAAAGTGGTATAGAATAATAGCTTTTAGTGTGTGTGCTTGATGTAGTAAGTGCCCGATAATCAAAAAAGTAAAAAAGATCTTACAGAAATATATCCATAAGTTTTATGCTTATGATAGTCATCTACATGTCTGGTTTTAAAGTAGAAATTAATATACAGTAAATGAAAATAAAATGACAGTAAATGTAGTAAATATTAAATTCATAACTCATCAAGAAATTAAAGTCACATTACAAGAACACATTTGTATTATCACGAGAAAAACTTTGTAATTCTAGGAAAATAAAGTCTCAATTTTGGGAGAAAAAAGGTAGTTTGTTTTCTTCTTCTTAATCTTATAAGAAATTTGACAATCTATGGTGCCTAAGAGTATCGTTGTGTTTAGAAACAATAAGTTCTGGATTAGCTGCTTATTGTCCCAATCAAACCATAACAACTAGTCCTTAAATATCTTGGACAAAACACAAATAAGGTACTATCGACACAATTTGCATAAATATAAAATTTTAAGCTTTTGGAACTTTATCAAGTACTCATTTTTAGTATATAATGTATTGTTTTGAGATGTTTGTTATATGATACTGAATAGTCAGTTTACCTCCTTTCACTTCTATGCTTCATTCTCTATGATATAGTAAAGCCTTTCAATTGACACGCAATGCAAACTATTAATAATAATAATAATAATGTAGCCTTTATTGTTCACATAAAGCCATACACAGTACAACATAGTAAAATTATTATTCTGCATTTGAACAATCCCAGAGGGAGACGTGGGCGGCCTCTTTGAAGCGCCAGGGGAGCTTGTGTTTCAGGGTTTTGCTCAAGGACCCTACGACAAGTAGACCCTGGTGGTGCTCGAACCTTCCGATCTTCTGATTGGGAGGCGGCCGCACTACCCACTCTGCTACAGCTTAGCATTTGTTTTAAGCAGCAAGGCACTAGCTAAGATTTGATATCTTTATCAATGCATGATTTATCAGTCGATATCAATGCATGATTTATCAGTCCATATCAAGTAAAGTTTAAATAAATAAACATGATGAGCCTCAATACTGTACATGGGAACAGCATTTGCCTACTTTTTATTTAAAGTAGTGATATGCCATCACTGGCAGTAAGCCTTCTTGTACTCCTCCATTTATTAGACAGGGCTTTTTAAAATTTATTTCCAGTACAAACCTTGAAAAAGTAAAGTTGCAACGAAACCATGCATGAAATATTAGTTGTTATGAGTTGTCATATTACAGGACCGACAAACAGAAGAGCACACCATCAGCGCCAAGACACACAAAAGGACCAGAGATATAAAAATGAAAAGCACTTTATTGGAAAGAAAACAGAGACAAAACTGTATGAAAAATCAACAGAATGTGCAGCACTTAATCATTAGAGTCTGTCGAGGTCAACACCGAGCACTATTTGATTAGACTGATGTATCTCCACCAGAAGATTATAGGAACATGGAATGTTGATTAATGAAGAAAATTCCCTTACAGAATTTGTAAACAATCTCTTTTAGTTCTTCTTTTGGCTTGAGGGAAGCGTCTCCACCAGCTTGTTGTGAACATGCATCATTCCTTAAGAAAGAACAGGAATGCTTTCAGTGAGTCACATCTGCTCTGCAAATGTTTTAGCTTAATACAACCCTTGTGAAAGTACATGCAAATGAATGATAGTGACTGCACTTGAACTTTATTATTATTTCTCTTACCTTTGAAGTATTTCACAGTTTTGACTCGCAGTTCCAGGGTGGCGTCTTCGTCGCATACGAAAACCGTTTTTGGGTGCTGCTGGAACGCAGACACTGTCCACATGTGATTCACACCGTCCTCTATGGCTTTGTATAAAGCAAATGCCTTGTGTGCGCCGGTGATGAGAATCATGACCTGTTGAGAAATAAAAAAAAGTTCGACCTTTTGCTCTTTTGTTGTGTTTGGAATATCATACAACAATTAGCTGTTCTCTGTTACAACAGGCCATAACATACAATGATTCATCTGAGATTTTGCAGGGACACGAATGCGATAATAGATCGTCAACAATCATCCGAGCTTCTAACCTCTTTTGAATCCATGACCGTGCCCACTCCCACAGTCAGTGCCATGGTGGGCACCTTTGAGAGATCCCCATCAAAGAATCGTGCATTAGCCATGATGGTGTCCCTCGCCAAAGTCTTCACCCGAGTCCTGGAAACAAGACTCGAACCAGGCTCGTTGAAAGCAATATGGCCATCTGGTCCAATACCTGACAGGACAGGAGGAGCATATTGAATTTTAATCTTGCTTCATAAGTTACTACAAAAAATAATTGATGGACACATCTTTCATTATCAGCACTGTAAACACCTGACCTCCAACAAAGAGCTCGATTCCCCCAGCTGCTGTTATCTTTTCTTCAAAAGCGTCGCACTCTGCTTGCAGGTCAGCAGTGTTGCCATTGAGGATATGGGTGTTCTCTGCTTTTATATCTATGTGCTTGAAGAAGTTATTCCACATAAAGGAGTGGTAGCTCTCAGGGTGATCTCTGGGAAGCCCTGCACAGGATTTATGACAGTTTCTTATGTGTGATTACAGCTTGTCATTCCACAATGGCTAACCATTTTAAATTGGGAACACAAACATGAAGACTTACCTACATATTCATCCATGTTGAATGTTTTTACATACTGGAATGAAACCTCTCCGTTTTTGTAATACTCGATCAGTTTCTTGTAACAACCCAGGGGAGTGCTTCCTGAGGAAATGCAAATGCTTAGAAGGCAAAATCATGTAGGTCATGGAGTCTTTCCCAAAATGGAGACTCCTATTCTATTAGGGTGAATAAAACCGATGGCTGACCTGTCATTTTGTAAAAGTTCCGAGTCTTTACTCATAACTTTTACAAAATTTTTACAAAATTAATTGATTATAAACTCCTGGACAAATAAGACAACCTCAAACATTAGATCCACTTAGTTTTATGTAAGAATATAAGCTATTTCACTTTTTTTATGATATAATTTCTTACACATTTTATTGTAATACATCAGCCTGATGTTTCATTGCAGCAGATGAGGGGTAATTATTGCCACCTTCATCGTTGTATTAGACACTGTGGTAGATCAACACCTTCATTTAATCATTAGATATAAACACGCAATCTTTACCTGTGGGTAGCCCCATGGTGAAGTATCTGTCCGGACCTGGTCCAAACAATAAAATCTTGTTTCTGATATATTTTGCAGCCCACTCGCTTGCCTGGTCGTAGTCATTGAGGATGATCAGCTTCATCGTCCTGGAGAAGAAAGACAGTGTTGTTTAAACGAAGGAGCTCAACAGAAGGAGAAAGCACACCTAAATCAGACTTTAGACTCATCAATGTAAGTTAACTGTATAGTACGGTTATATTAAAATCGATAACTGTTTATCGCTCGTTTGAACGGGCTTATAAAAAACTGACAAAAGAAAAAACAACACGTGACATGACCAAAACTTTCATTGCATTGACAGTTTACCAAGAAAACACAATAATAATAGTTGATACATAAACCTGTAGCTTGGAGTATGTGCAGCTTTTACTTTCAGCAGGCAGGATCTAGAATGATCATGTGATCCTTGCTTGCAGACAGAGCTCACCGCGGAGGTGACGTTTGCCAAATTTATGCCACTAACGTCATGCTAATGAGGAAGCTGGGAAAGAAAAGACGAATCCTACTATGGCGATGACAGGATCCGTCTTGGTCTGCCTCTGATTGGCTTATCTTTATATGTTTTTACTGTAATAACCAAACATCTTAGCTTACACTGCGACGTTACTAAAATGACTGCCCAATCATAGGCAGAATGTGGCGTAACATGCCTTCACCGTAGTAGTAAAAACAATTAGCTATTGGTTACGCATCAAAATTCTTAAAGAAAGATATATAGCCAGAAATCAAAGCTTCTAATTTCATACAAGCAATAAAGCCTGCTCGCGGCTGTATATATATATATATATATATATATATATATATATATATATATATATATATATATATATATATAAAATATATGTTAGGTTTGATCTGTTATTCTTCTTGTAGATTGTTAGAGATTAGACTTCTATTTATCTTGTATTTTATACTTTTATTACATGTATGGGTCTGTGTTTCTGTTTTTCGCTTTTTAAATCATATTTACATATGAATTTGATTGCCTGTATATTTATTTATGTACATTTCTTATTTTTCAATAATATATATATATTTTTTATATCAAACTATCTCTTTTCCCATGTACAACTACTGTCTGCTTTTGTAATGTTTTTGAGCCACTGCAATAACTAAATATTTAATATCTATCCATCAATCTTATCCCATTTCATACCACAATGATTCACCGCTGTTTTTTTTTTTTATTGTAAATTTATAAATTATGCCTCAGATTTTTTTATTACTCCTACTGTAAATGTTTTAAAGCCGTATCTTACTCACCTTCTCTTCCTGCATCAACACTTTGTTATCCTGCTGAATATTCACTGACATGTGTCAGTTGTTCTTTTTATTGTGGCCATAATCCTTAGCCTGAAATTCTTGAGTTGCCCCAATTAGAAACACTTTAAATTCCCTCCACAGTTAAAACTTTGTATTCACTATTCATTTTACTCTCACGCCTCCTATTTACAAACTTAAGCCACCTGGCCCAAATTGTGGCAATTAAAACATGTCATTGCCTTTAATAAGACCTATTATTATTAAATAATTTCCAAAAACTTGTAACTCATCTAAATACCTAATTTTGCTACAATTCTATGGTTTTTCTGTCAGTCTTTCAGCAAATCAACTAACATTTTTCTACACCAGCTAATACATATCCAGCGTAAAAGGGTTCAAGAAATAGCCCTTCACACCAAAAGAACATCACAATATTTTCAAAAGTACTGATATCAGTCACCTATTTGGTGCAATTTGAGCAGTACACTGAAATGCTCCATGGTGGTGTCATGGTTTTTATTTTATTTAGTGCATTGAGTGTAAATATTATCCTAATATTTTATACTCTGCTCAACAAAAAAAAAATCAAAGGGAACTCTTCCATTGGATATCAGATCTCAATGAATAAAATATTCATGTTGTAATCTTTAGTGATATACATTGTGTAATTTGTTTATAACAATATGACTTTAGAATAATCTATGGAAATTAGAATCATGAACCCACTGTGGACTGGACTCTAAATCAAACCCATAATCCAAGCGAGAAACTGAAATTACATGCTTATCCAACTGAATTTCTACCAGAACAACTCATAATGCGGGTCGGTAGTGTGTTTGTACTCCAAGTGCCTGTCTGCATTCCAGACGGCATGTGGGCTTGGTCCTGATGAGATAAAGCGTGGTGTCCTGGGGCATCTCCTCCCAGAACTGAATCAGGGCATCTCTGATCTTTTGAGTCTTTGGTGCTACTTGCTGGTGTCTGATTCACCAACATATTATGTTCCAGAGGTTCTCAGTTAGATTCAGTTATAGTTCAACGACAATGTTATCAATGCCTTGGGATAAATAAAGTAGTTATCTAATAAAGTGGATGATACAGGGCTTTGAGCACAGATCCGACTGAAGGATGTCAGGCCATCATGCAAACACGCAGAGTCTGTTTCTGAGTTTGGTCGGAAACATCACACCAGTTACTGCTGGAGGTCATTTTGTATGGCTCTTCCAGTTCTTTCTCACCCAAAGGAGCAGATACAGGTCCTGCAGCTGGTTTGTTGCCTCCTTTTTGCATTGGTATGCATGGATGTGCCCTCAGGGAGGACCTGGATCAACTGTGGGAAACCAGAATGGACTGCAGGTATAGCAGCATGCTACCACTAGTGACAAGGGCACTATCATAATTCTTAACTAGGGGAAAATCAGCCAAGAGAGGATGAGGAGATATAAATGGTCTGTAGCCACCACTTATCCTTTTAAGCGTTGGATCAGGGAGTTGCTGGGGCCAATCGTAGTAAACATTGGACCGACACCCTGGTCTGCTCACAATTCAGCGCATTTACGCCTACGGATAGTTTATAGTCACCAATTTTTCTTTGTTGCATGCTTTTAGCCTTTGGGAGGAAGCTGGAGTGGCGTCGCAAACGTAGGGAATACATGCCAACTCCACACTGACCCCAGGTGAATTTGAACCCAGAACCCTCCATGGGTCTCAGAAAATTAAGAAAATGTCATGATTCTCAATAACTTTATTAAAACCATAATGTGACACAGACCAGAACACGTACAGAGCACACAACAGAAATAAATACCATCATGTGTACAGCGCTCATTGTGAAACAGGCTTATTGCAGCTGGCTTTTGATTTATGTCATACGGAAAGAGAGAGGGCATGCTAAGTCAGAGACACCACCAGGAGCCGGGCTCAGTGCGCTAATCACCCTGCCTGTTTTTGACTTGAGTGCGGTTCCTGAAACACTTTAACCTGCTGAGATATACACCCGGCCGGTACCTCAATCTGAAAAATCTAGCTTCCTATTCAGCTTCGCTTCGGGAGGCTTTGTTTTGATTTTGTTTTAATCGAGGTCCATGTCGGGTTTGTTTTCTGTGGTCTCTGAGGTGGGGTTGCCCGTGTTCTCGTTCATTCCCTTGTCTGCCGTTTGCTCCTGGCTTTTCTCCTGGCCGTTGACGGGCCCGTTCTGCTCTGCAGGTGTGTCCTCCTTGGGGAGCTCAACCTTGGGCTTAGGCTTGGTCACAATGGGGTTACAAGCAGAGAACAGCTCCTGGAAAATTTAATAAAGTCAACATGTAATGAAGTTTCATTTAAATACAATTATTTTTCACTCCATTTATTGCACAATTCGATCAGTCTTGTTATGTTTTGGCATATGAGGAAATGTCTTTCTTTAAGTTACTGTGTTATATTTATTTTGTCAGTGCTTTGATATGTTTTGATGAGTAAAACTGACCCTTGTTTTAGCTTGAATGTCTTTTATTTTGATGGAGGGGTCCACTGACAAGCCCTGTTTGCTCTGCTGGTTCATGGCGCTGTTCATCCAGATCATTGCATCGTTGGTCAATTTCTCCACTTTGGTCACATCTGCTTCATCTAAATGGTCATACTGCTCCTCCTGGAAATCAAAATTCAACAACAAAAGCTGTGTATTTAATTACTGCTGGCCTACTTATTAATTTGTCATATGCCTTCAGTTTTTAATTATGAGTTGATATTAGCTTCACCTTCATTTTGTATGCCTCAACAAATTTCATGTACTGCTGGATTTGTTTCCCCATCTCTTCGAATGCTTTAGGTCTCTCTTCAGCCTCTGTAAACCTCTCCTGGATGGGCTGGCCAAGTTTCTACAATCAAACGGTGTACATCTCAGTAAGAGACATTGAAATCCAACAAATACAGAAGAAAAGCGATTCATAGAGCAATAATAACCTTCAACTCTGCCAGTTTGTCAATATACACTTGTTTGGGTTGGTCCTCTCCATCTTCATACAGCCAGTTTTCAGTATCCTCCAGCTTCAATGACAATACATCGCGGTCCTACAAGTATGAAAATAATTACATTATGTGTAAAGGAAAGCCAAATCTATTGAACAGTGATAAGGTACAATCTTGGGCCTTGTTAAGACCGCTAGCCCAAGTGTTTTTTGCCATGTCCAAATTGGATTTACAGAGTGTATAAACCATAAATACCATTTTGGTCATTCAGATCCAAACAAATGTGACCTGATTACTTTCAAATCAGGCTGTTAAAAGTCCATCTTAAATATCAGACTGAACAAATCTGACTTTCATGCAAAATTTGTATTTTGTACCACAGAATCCTCAATTTACGTTTAGTCAGAAGTGACTTTTTACTCACAGATTCACTAACAAACTTCTCCAGCATCCCATGTAGTTTGTCCCTCATGTCGTACACATACTCCTCCACATTATTCTTAGCATCATTCCTCTCCTTCTCCAACTTGTCCTGCATGATCATCTTACCCTGTGGAGAATCCAAACAGCAACTGTAACTAATGAACATTTCAAAATAGACAGTAATCAAAGATGACAGATATGTGGATTTAGTCATGGCTGCATGTGGCGCCAAAAGTTTAGTTACCTCATTTTCTACAAAAAGGTTGAGCATGTCATCTGCTAGCTGCCACTGTGGACTATTTTCAATCGGAAGATCCAGCAGTTTTGTTTTGACTTTGGGCTTTTTGGCTTGCGGAGGTTGGTCAGACTTCTTCTCGCCTTTGCCCTCTTCTGTGGTGGTCTAGACAGAAAGAAAGAGAGGCTTAAGGATTCAAAATATGACCCAAAAATAATCAAGAGGCACACTGACAGCAGCCTCTAGAACGTCAGGAGAATTTTTAAAACATTTGAAGTTTAATTGATGTTTATACTGTCAGAAAGGTGCTAATTCAAATATAGAATTAAATATGGATCATTACTGAAATTGAAATATAGCAGTATATGTGCTTGTTTTAAACAAACTGAGCATCTTACCTCCATCTCTTCATTCTCGCGCGGTGTTTTTTCTTCGGTCTCTTTCTGACCATGTCCCTGACTCTGTTGCTCGTCTTGATCAGTCTGCATCTTGATCTTCAAAGTAAACAGATGTTTTAGTCTCAGGAGGCCCACATTCTGAGGAGGCCCACATTCTGAATTTGTGCTTATTATAAAAGGACATGACAACAGAAAAGTATGAGATCAAAATACCTCTCCATCTTTGTCATTGGCCTGCTCAGTTTCCATGGGCTCCTCAGTCTCATCTGACTTCTGCACTTCAACCAGGGAAGCGCTGGAGACGCTGAAGATGCCATGGATGTTCACCCGCACCTTGACTTTCACCTTGGAGCTCTCACCAGACGCCTGTGCGACAACCTTCTGGACAAGAAATTGACCTGCAAGGAAAACAAGCATGGCAGGATATTGACCTTCCTGTATCAGCTGCATGTGTATGGTAAAACATTAGGTCATATCTTTCTATACATTAGTGACCATTTGCACCCTTATCACACTGAGATATTTTGTTTTAATATTGGATCAGTGATATGTTATGTTCTCTACAATTTTGTTGATTCCTCAGTAAAACAAATGAGTGATAACTCTTGAAATCAGTTTTAGTAATTTCCCTAGGTTTAAAAATGAATCTAATCTCTAATTTTGATGTGGAACTTGGAATATGAAGCTTTTCTTTCTTACCAATTGTAGGGTCGGGGTATGGCAGCTCATTAGGGCAATTATAGTAGGCCTCCAAAGAAAAAGGCTCTCTGCGGTAGAAAGTCAGGACTTTGGAGAAAGGTGCTGCATGGTTCCTGGGAAATACCTCGCAATCACTGCAATAAGTGATTATTTCTATTATTACCCTTATTCAACAATTGAGTGCTGAAGAATCAGGAAAAAAGGAGAATGATCGAAAGTTGTATATATATATTTGTTTTTACCTCAGACCTTCCTCTGCAGCAGAATGCCACTTCAAGGAGATGGGATAGGCAACGACATCTGTGATTGAGAATTCACGCACTTTGAATGCAGGTGACAATATAGCGCACTGTGGAAATAAAACAAACATTTTTATGAGAGCTGCATCCATAGTTAAATAATTACGTCCCAAAAAGAAATTCTCATTTAAAAACAAAAAACAAACCAAAGACCATTTCCTGGTAGAGAAGAGGAAGCATGTAAGTCAGCTCTAATCCACAAACTGTGACATACCTGCAGGGCACATCCTCTTGCCACAGCCTCATCAGCATTGAGTGTAGTGTTTAACTCCTTCCCAAAAAATTTGCCGATTCTCTCTTTGACAGCTGGGATCCTGGAGGCTCCGCCCACTATCTCCACTGCATAAATGTCATCCTTTTTCAGTTCTTATGGAACAAAAATACAGTTATATTTAAAAAAAATAAATAAATTCACGTGCATACATTGCATTTCTCGGAGAAAGGTAAGGGAAGTATTCACTATACTCACTCGTCTGCTCCAGAAGGCTCTGCAGTGGAGCCTCAACTCGGGTCAAAATATCAGCACACATCTCCTCAAACTGAGCCCTGGTGTAAGAGTTAAAATGATCAAACAATAACTTGAATGTCGTGGACAAATTAATCCAAAATAAAATATGAATAACCAGTTGAAATGAAAAATGTATACAAAAAGCAGTAAAGGATAACTTTTGTCTACCTGTTCAGTTTTCCAGAGACATCAATGTCATTCATGAAGCACTCGATGTTCAGGGGAAGGTCAGAAGAGTTGGCACTCATGAGTTTTTTCAGTTTTTCACACTCCTGGTAGAGTCTGACAAGAGCTCTCGGCTTTGACTTGACATCAAGCTTGTACTTCTTGCCAAATTCCTCGCAGAAATACTTAACCAGCACCTCGTCAAAGTCCTTTCCTCCTAACTCTTGGTCACAAGCTGTGGAAAGTATCTGAGAGACACAGAGAAAGCCGAGGAGTGGAATGACAGAAAGCCTCTCATAGATTGCCAAAAAAATATTGAACATGATCATTTGTCTACCCACCTTGAGTTTGCCCTTGTTAAAGGCACACACCGATGTCTGGTACCCAGAATGGCCCAGGTCCACAAACACTACATTCCTGGCTTTTTCCTCAGGACCAGGGAGATCTTGTTTATAGATTCCATATGCCAATGCAACTGCAGGAGAAATTTCAAAGTTATTGATGAAGGAAAAAATTGGTAAAATCAATTGAGAAAAGTGCCCAATTATGACCACCGTGAATCTGCATAACAATCAGAAACATGCCTTGCCTCTAAACATCTCATACTGACCTGCAGTTGTCTCATTCATGAGCCTCAGACAGTTGAGACCAGCAATCTGAGCAGCATCCACCACTGATCTCCTCTCAGCATCCGTGTAATAGCAGGGAACCTATTCAGAATTAAGAATATTAAAGAGAGTCTCATTTTTGACAAAGTTGCAGATATTTTCAGTAAGCTGTTTTGATCGGATATCTTATCATTATGAAACTGGGTGGAGCTATTCTGGGACTTAGGTGACGTCAACCAACGTTTGATTAATAATGACAAGTAACCCAGCATCACAGGGGGAAACACCTGTAGGTGTAAAGCAATTATGATTTTATGTGCAGGCCAAAAAACTAGTACTTACAGACACGACACAGTCAGCCACAGGCTTCTTAAGGGCAGTCTCAGCGGTCTCCTTCAGTTTGGTTAACAGCATTGCAGTGACCTGTTCAATGCTGAACACCTTCTCTTCCTCCATGTACATCACCTTTAGCGACAGACAAATTAACAGACAAGATGATATATATGAAAATATATTATAGTATATTTAGTCACCTTTAGAATGTCTGTCTGTTGGAGCTGCTGTAATGACCAAATTTCCCCTTTGGGGAATAATAAAGTTCTCTATCTGTTCATAACGGCTTGGTCTCAGACCCCAGATGGTTAATCTTTTCGAGCAAAATTAGTAGTCTTCAAATTAGTTCATACTTTGACAAATCAGACTGGAGTTTATTTTCATTTCCTACCTTTATGCCAGTTGTTCCTGTAGGCATTTGTGCAATGTCGTAAACCAAGCTGTTTTTGACATGCTGCACATAGGGATCTGAAAGTGCCCTGCCATGAAATCTCTTGAAACCTTGGACCGTGTTCTTACAGTTTGTGACCACCTGTGGAACAAAAAAAAGAAAAATATTAAATAGAGAAGAATCCTAGAAAAGTGCATTCGTGAGTTGAATGCATGTACTTTGTGCAGCACCTGTGCCGACTTTTTAATGCAATACATCTGTAATGTGGAAAGCCTCTTCGGACTGGTGAATTATCATATATTTAGTGTCCGAATACACACATTTAAAAACATACCTGGCTTTTGGCAGCTGCACCAATAGATCGATTCCGGGGTCCAAAGGAAACGCATGCTCTAAAACAGGAAAACACAATCTATATAAAATGACTGGACTGAAAGGACTGAGTAAGTAAAGTAAAACCAGCTAACCAAAACCTAACAAACAATAAAATACATAAATATATACAATTTTTTACAGTTATAAATTACAGGCTACATTTTTATTATTGAATAAACTGGACAGTGATTAACCGATATTTCTTTTGATCTTTTGTCTTTGGACATTATAATTTAGTGAAATTATTAAGGAACTACCATTGTGTAATTTCAGCTAGGGTTTTTTTTTTTTTTACGGCCTTTTTGGACTATAGAATTATATGGGATCAAGTTAGTGGAAATCTTTAATAAATGATTATGAAAGAAAACCTATAATAACCTATATGATATTCTGGGCTCAATATTTCTGTTTTGTCAAATTTCGAGAGATTAGTTGATTTCATTAACCTTTATCGTGCGATTACTTTGGTTCAAGTTGGGTTTTGTGCAGCTTTTGTAAAACGATTGTATCAATGTGTAAGGTGCACATTATGATTGAGCATATCATTATAGGAAATTTGATTATACACAAACAGAGCCAGTCAGGAGTGAGACCAAGCTGGAACTCCTAAACAAATATTAATTTTAACAAATAAAGTAAGGACTCAAAAACCATAAGTGGACTCTTCTTCACCGTTTTCTAAGAATTTTAGCTTTTGTGTAGGGGTATTGAGCATTAATAGAATGACAATCAAGACTGTACTGATAAATACTTATTTATTTACTAATACACCAAGCCTAAACTTTCCATTATCTGTTGGTCTCTTGATTATTATTTCTGATCTTGAAGCACAATAGATCAATCAAGCCGTTTTGACAGAAACAACCAGGCCTCCTCCCATTATGCGCTCATTCACGGTCGCACTTAAATAAAATCCGCTACCTGTGTGGGAAGATCACTTATCACCAATAGGATTAAGAAGACAGTATCCATAGGCATGCATTATTTCGTCACCTGGTGTTTTGAGTATTCGGATTTCTTTATAATCACAGTGGGTTTTTTGGAGCTAGCATTAGCTTTAGCAATCACATGCCGTTTCCGGTTGCTAAACCTTTTAGCATGTTAATAGGCTACTAGCATTGTTAGCTCCTCCAAACGTTATGGTAGACTCATAAGCATCATATATAATAAAATAAATCTCATCCAGACTAATGTCTTTAATTGTACTTACGGTGTACATCTATCGCTGTATTCATTAGCGACGGTTTCAATCCCTCCGGCTCTAGCTACCGCTACATAGCAGTTCATGAAGCCGACGTCAAACCCGACGACTGACATCTTGGCTCGTTAAACTGAACGGTAGAGCTCGGTAGATTCAGTGGAGGACAGAGAATTAGGCGCTGAGCGTCACGGCAGCAGCTACGGAGGATTCAAGTCAGCGGACGGTGAGACACCCTTCTTCTTGTTCCATGAATATGAGCTGCAGCATGCGGTACGCCGGCTGGTGCGTGACAGCGTTCCGGAATCTTCGCTCAGTCCTTCCGACCAATAGAAACCGACTGCAGAGCGCGAGACTCTCTGATCGCGCGCCCCTCAGAGGCGAGGATCGGGACTACAGCAGCGGTCTGCTAATGGTAAAGCTGCCCCAACGCATATTACTGGATATAAGTGGGAGCAGCATCTTTCTATCCATCTTTCACTTTGCAGCAGCACTGTAGGTGTAAAATAAGTGCGTATGGATGCATGATGGATTTTTGCCATGCGCAAAACATTATAGAGTGAAAATTATTTAGTAACGAGACACGACAAAGGTGGTGCAGTGGAAGTATTAAATAGCATGAAACTGATTAAAGTATTCAAGTTATGTAGAAATACACCAAATTTGTATTAAAATACAAGTTAACAAGTTAATGTCCACACACCTCATTTCAGTTCCAATAATGTAGGTTAATGGTTTTTCAAACCTTTTTCATAATTTTGTCCTTTAAATATTTTTCTGTAAATTATGTAAATTTTTAGTAGAAAAAAAACACCTTCAAAAGAACTATAAAAAAAACATATATATATATATATGATATATATATATATATAGATGATATATATATATATCTATATAAATATTATTTGATAGTTGTAAAGCTTACAGAGACCGACTCAACAATTTACAGTAGCAATCACTTGCAAAATCAATTTTCTTGGTAATATTTTCAAAATTGAATAACCAGTTATCTTTTTAGTCTTTCAGATGATAGAAGATTTGGAGAAATTTCATCATTCCATGACCCATACATGACATCTCCGTCTTTAAACCACAGCTAAAAATAAAATAATAATTTAAATAGATTTAAATTAGAAAATCAGAATTTAAAAATGTAAAACAAAACAACTTATTACCCCTTTATTAAAGCATCTATCAAAACCTCAGCTTCAATTTGTTTTCTGACTTAGTATTAACTACCCTCACATCAAAAGACATGAGACTTAACGCAAATACAAGGAAAAGGCAGAATTAAATGGATTAAGACTGATATCACGCAAATAATTTTCATCTTTATTGTTGAAACACACAGAATTGGAATTCAGAACAAATGGCAGCTTTCAGGATGGTGACAGGAGTTTATTCATCATTCTCATAGTCAGCAGCATTCTTCCTCTTGCCCTGCTGATGGACGCTGTTACCCCAGGTGTACGTCAGGTACATGAGAATCATAGCTGGAGACACAAGATGATAAAAGCAAAATCAGTATCAGTTGCAAAACTGAGTTTTCTAGTGTTTAGCATACAAACATATACATAGGAGGATCCTTTAATAAAAATATTTAGCCATTATTGCTGTGAAGTAAAAGCAACTAGTAAAACATTGGTATCAATTTGCAAATACCGTACCAACCCGAAAAAAGTGAGGGACATAACCATCATTTTCCAAATCTTACCCTGCAGATGAGAAAAAAATACCCTAACGCAATAGTAACATGTTCTACTGACCTGCATTAGAAAAAAACATTTTAAAAGGTGATTTCTATGAAGGCTTTCTGGTGATATTGAAGAAAAAATAATTATCTTGTAGCCACAACTTAATTACTCTTGGAAACAAGATAATATGTAAGAAAGGAAAGATAATTTTTTAAACTCGGCCCCAGAAGTTAAGAAATGGTAGGAAACTTTGTTATGGGTTGCACAGGGGAAAAATTAGTTAAGTGCTCAAGATAGGATATCCGGTGTTTGAGTTTTGAGATGAGGTGCATAAAATACATATATATATGAACAATAGAACATAGTGTCAGAAGTGAAGACGTTTGCAGAAAACTAAGTTTAAAGCTACTGATGAGACATGACTTCTCATTAGGTCGTGGCAAAGACTTATAATCTCGTTCCCAGTAGTTCTTAAGTAGTTCTCGCGACTTCCTTAACTTGTGGGAATGAAAATAAAAGTGTTAAAATCTCATATCTTGTAATTGCATTTCTAAGATCCATTTACATCTATTTGAATAAAAAGTTTGCAGCTGAATGTGTACTTTAATTTTTACTACCCTTGGTGCTGCTGCCCCTGTGACTTCACTTCACCTCAAGAAGATCAGTGAGGGGAAAGATCCATAGGGAAGGAGGATGGAGGAGAGGTTTTATAACAAAATAATGCAATCACACATTTCACATTTAATCACACAGAGGAACATAGCAAGTTAAAAATAAATCGGAATCAGGCAAAAAATCAGTTTCTGACGGTTAGACTTTATAAAAATTGGTGATGGGCCAAGGATGTTGCAATCGGTGCATTTTAAACCAAAAGGACAGGACATGAATTTCTCTTCCTGTAAAAATTGCATATTTGCTCATCTAATATTCCTTCCAATAACACAAAACATTATCTAAAAAAAGGAAAAGATATGAAGCAAAATCAGAAAAAAATTATTATTTAGGAAATTCAATTGTTCCATATTATTCATTCTAACCCAAAAGCAAAAAATTGCTTCTTCATAAAATTCAATTTATTAGCAGAAATGTGAGCTTAGATAGAATTGTAACATCAGTGTATGTGATAATCGATTTGGATCTAAAATCTATTCCGGCTTTAATGAATAATTCAAACACATGCTATATAAACTCACGGGGGGCAACTTTGAAGAAAGATCCTGTGACCCGTCTCCAAACATTTGGGATTCCTTTTGAGAAGTAGTTGGGGAAAGCCCTCTGCTCAAAGGGGGACAAACTGTAGGTGATGACATGCCTCATCCGGGCCAAGTCTCCAAAGTGGCGACCCATTTTCACTGGAGAGCTGATCTGAAAACACAAGAAGAAATTTAGCAAAGTGAATTAATAAACTTCCACGGACGTAGAAAATTATGTGAACAAAATGCCAACCATTTAAGTCAAATAGTTGGCATCAAAGAGGTCTGAGAACTTTGTTATGAAGCAAGTTTAACTCGATATATCTTATGAAATAGAAATTTAACAATCAACAAACTGCTAAATATATAAATAAATAATGGTCATAGGCCATGGAATTGATGAACTGAAAACAAATTGTCATTATGAATATCAATGTTTTCTAAATATTAAGAATGAAATTGCCTTTTATGACATGCTAGATGTAATGTAACATTTGTATGTCGTCTACCAATTACACGTTTCTAAATTAATTTATTGACTTACAGAATAGTAATACATATTGTATTCATTTGAGAGAATTTCGAGTATCAATAGGATATGAAAAAGTAACTTAAAGCAATGTTTATAAAAAGAAAAGTGTGGAATTATGTAAGGTTATAAAATAAGAGTTAAGTAAAATAAACAAATCACACACAGACGAAGATACTGGACAGGCAGTCGCACTCGACGGCACCTGGAGGTCAGAGGAGGTTTCAACTGACTAAGCAAGACAATACAGATAAAAAGTGAGACATCAGTTTATGAACAACTGTTCATAAACATCTTGAGCGGCTTTAACAGCCATGTTTGCCAGGTCGAAAATGCCTTAGCAATCTTATTACATTTTCATCAGTTGCAAAAACAAATTGAAAATATTCAATGGCCTCTGTGTATTTAAAAGATGACTGTTAAGTGACAGAAACATTACAATAAAATTTACAAATGATAATAAGTTAACAATGTGGGGATTAATAAAATTCGACCTTTCTTAACGCTATCCATTTTTACAGGTGCCTCCTTTCAACATTAAGAGTATAAGACATTGGTTGAAAAGTGATACCGTTTATGAATGCCTCCAGGTGAAAATGTAAGGCAAATACATGGCTGCCAAACATGTACAGTAAGCCAGGTAATCGACCTGAGGGTTGTTTAGGACTGGTTAGCCGAATCTCTCCATATCAGCCTCATCGGCTAACTATGGGCTAGCTGTTGCGTACACAGTCCTTGAACTGTTTCCGTGACTGGAAGATTTTATGTTGTCAATTAAATAAAATTAACTACTCTATCTTTCATTAAAGCAGTTATATTTCAAAAAATTCGGTGACAAAAACCAAAGGAGGCAGAAATTGTTGGTTTAAACCATGACATTGAGACTTACGGTGTTGTTGCTCGATAGTGCTTCTTCGCAAGACTTCCGGTGTCCTTCGGCTTCTTAATACGTCACTTCCCATTATGCATGCGTCACATTTCCCTACGATTTTCAAATGGGCCACTGGTTTTATTCATGATATTTGCAGAACTCAAAAACATTGATGTAAGCTAAACATTTCATGGACAACTCGGTAACTATGTTTTATTCATTTTGCAGTCTTGTGCAAACAAAATGTGTGTGGTATAAATTATCCTCAACACATACATATCCTCTCTTTGCCTTGTTAGACATTTTTTTATTTGCATTTGTAATCTTAAACAGGATTCTGTCCTCTTAAAAGTTTTAAGTGAAAAAAATGTTTGGAAGAGACTGCCCATATCGGACAATAGTTTTCTTCAATGTCCGAATGCACAAACAAAATAGACGTCTCTAATCCTCGTTGTTACCTTATGGTGACCCAACACATATAGCCACCCTTCAAATGTATATTCTAATCCCCCTGACATATACTATTGATCATAATGGTTGCGTAAGTTGAGTTGTCCTTGTCTGAACATTCTTATTTTCATTGATTATTATTGGTCATAATTTTAGCAAACTTAAAAATCTGCCTCACCACACACCATGTGTGTTCCTCTTGCAATATTGCAAAAATTCACTGCTGCACCTTGATTATTTTAATTCATATATACACACATACATATACTTGTTTATTTGGTTACCATTGTGCTGTCAATGCTAATTCTGTTAATATGTATATGGCAATTCCAGATTTTTTCCTACACATTATTGTGAGGCAATAAACATTCAGACTGCATCTGGATGCCTTTGTCTCTCATTTGAATAAGTGTTTACCTAAACAAAGTGAACGCTAACGCTCAGGGAGATCAGAATCAAAGGACTAGTTTAAACTGCAGCCTCAGCAGGTCCGCGTTCATCTACCTCGGCAGGTCTATGACTTACCTGGGCGGGCCGCCAAAGTAGAGCCTATGTATGGGAAACAAAGATTTATTCAGCAAGGCTATTCACAATAAATATTTCTCAAGTTTTGTTAGTAGACAAATTTTTCCAATGCTGTGCAAGCAATGGTAACCATCTAAACGCAGACAATATTTATGCAGGTTATTTTTTTATTTTCCAACATTTCAGAAAATATGTCTACATATTTTTTTAATGCTTTCAATGATTCCTTTGCTGAGCACAGACACAAACTGAATTCATTCAATTTGAATAAATAGACATGACATGCATTAGTCACATTCAACCAGTACAAAATCATTAGTACACAGTCAAGTCATTCATATGCAGTCACTCAGTGACCAGAAGTAACTCAAACCTTGTCAACTTTCATTCAGGCAGCTGTCTGTAATCCCCATGTGGTCCGTAATCCCCAGGAATAAAATGATTCGTAAAAGGTTTGATGAGGTTTTATAAATGTATTTTCATCTAGAACAGGGCTACTTAAAACTTTGTGTAAAATTAAACAATAATGACATACCACACACCCAAAATAAGTTAACAAAAAATAACTTACAAAATCATACAAAACTCATATTTCTTATTCAAGCGTGTCAGATTCTACACTATGTTGCAACCAGTACAGTTGAAGAGTAGGGTCCATTTGGATGCTTTCTTGACACACCTTGACAAAAACGAATAGTCACCCATCTTTTTCCCCCCATTGGTATAAAATACATTTTGTTTAAGTAAACACACTGCTCCGGATCAAACTTATTTCATGCACAATGATTTTATAAATTCATGAAATCACTGAGCCTGGTCAGAGTATCTGATATATATATTTTTTCCCATCTGTGTAGACTGTTTAAGAAGTTTTTGTGATGTTCTTTTCAGCCTGTCAAAAAGGAAGAATCAAGAAGACTTGCTGGGGGCTGGATTAGCGACACGTGCATCGGGTGGCAACCATGTCTTCGTACTCCTTATAAACATAGGAACCATCTCTTTCAAAGAGCATGACACTCAGGGGACTGTAGTGGGAAGGGATGCACGAGGGCCTTGGTACTGAGGAGTCAAGCCTCTCATAGATGATGTTTTGCACTATAGTGTGGACAGGTGAACCGTACATGAAGCCTATGGTACTTGGGCAGATGCCTCGGCAGTACCTGGGGTTGTACTTGGGTGGAAAAACAATCCACTGGTCCAATTTAAGCTGACTGAATCGCACCCTGAAATCATACAGGGCGCAGTCACTTGTTGGGAATACAGAGCTTGGAAGCAGCTCTGGCAGGTCCAGACTTTTAACATCTCGTTTGCTATTTGTAGATTCTCTCTTCCATCTCCTATTTTGCCCAATCCTCGTTTCTGGCTTGAAAACCATCAGCTTGTGAAATGCCTTTGCTGCATTGGCTGGTGTTTGACTTGCTTTGGCATCAACTTGTAACCTCTGCTGTGTGGTTTTACTAGTGTCACTGAGATAAAGAAGCAGAGGAGGGGACCTTAGGGTGAACTTCAATGGATCCTTGCTCTCATTACTTCCGGTTGTTTGTTCATCTGGGCAGGTGATATTGATCAGCAGGTGTATGTTCTTTTTCTGGAGCTTTAAGAGTGGTTGGAGAAACCAGGTGATGTCAACCTCCACCCAATTCCACTTGATCCTTGCATCTGTGTTGGTTGTGAAGTTCACAGCGTGGTGGACCCACGGACAGAGTTGGCACTGGTTTGTGCGCATGTGCTCCTTGATGCTCACGTAGCACACTGAGTTAACAGGTACTCCAAGATCTTGGTCAAAATGATACAGCAAGGCAGACTTCAAAAGCTGTTCTTTACTTCTTATTTGATCAAGGCTGTAGGAAATATCCTGCGTAAAACTCTCTGAAGGAGAAAACCAAATGCATTGTGTCATTATAGCATAACCAGTACACAAATGTCCATATTTTTTTAGATATATAATTGCCTCTTCCAACAACTATTATTTTCAAAAAAATATTTGTGCTTAACAAAAAAGGTTAAATATTTTAAAAAAATTTTAAAAATGTGCTTACTCAGCATGTATTTTCTAATTATTGCGAAAAAAGTGTCTTTAATTCAGAGCTATTAAATATTTTTGTAGTTTGTAACATGCATCTAATACGGAAGTTTACTGCAAAACTATCACGATAAGCATAATTTAGCATTTGAGACACAACTGTTTTGGTAGCCTACATACTGATGTTATACATTCTTGGTCAAACTCTAATGCCATGCACAATTGTTATTATTATTGTACAGTCTCTCAGGAAAACAATTTCACACAAATGTACTCGTACAACATAAAGAGAAACATCCTAAATCAAAAAGAAACATACAAGTTATTTGTTTATGAACTAGGTGTTCTCTAAAATGGGGTGTAGAAATCGAATAATGTCTTAGAGATGATTTTTAAAGATTGAAGATTTGATGTGCTGCCAGATTTAATTGACTTTACTAATCAAAGTCAGAAAAATATAATAAAAAGGTTGTAGGAGGAGTTTTCCAATTACTTGAAACAGTTTGTGACGGATTATTTTCATTATTTAACGATAATGAGACATAGTCAGTTGTTATTATTTCCTGTGTAAAATGTCATTATTTGGTTTTAAATCGTATTGGGTAAAAAATTATCCAATAGTCTTAGTTGACTACTAACCACAGTTCACACTTTGAATCACTGCACTAATAATGACTTTGCTCTGATTGTAGGTACAGCCAGGTAAACTGGTGGGGTTCGCTCGATTTGCTCACCTTCATGGCTGCGGGCCAGGCATTCCTCCTGAGGCTTGATCAGTCGAACTGTGTTGTAGATTCTCTGTCCGTCCAAACTCCTCTGCACTCTGGTAGATCTTTTAAAAACCTCCGTCAGGTATTTCATGTACCTGTGCTCTGGTTTTATCCTCTTCTTCAGGCCCGGGGTCCACTTAGACCCCCCGTGCTCTGAGAGAGCTTTGAGCAGCGGGGAGAAGATGCTGTCGTACGGGGAGGTGAAGTCTCCCTGCTTGTGCATGGAGTTAGTGGCGGTCATGGAGGATCTAACCAGCGGGCAGCTGCAAGTGACCAGCAGCAGGAAGACAGCCGTGCGAAAACCACGCAGGATGGCTGATGTCAGTATTTGTTTTCCCATAATAAAAAACGAAACCAGTCCAATCTTGGAGAGACTCTCCACCGAGAGCTTGAGGTTTCAACGGGACCGCGCACGTGCCTCTGCTGATCAACAAGCACAGGTGTTGGCAATCACCTCCATCTCTCACATTACTTTATCAGGTACAGAGTCACAGTACGATCCAGATCCACTCTATGAAAAGGTCGGTTCTTAATTCAAGACTAACTCAGCTAGGAAGAAGCATAACATTCACGTGGAACCAGCATCCCGGAACCAAGCGAATAAGTTGGAATAAAGAACACCCTGAGTATGGTACACTTATTATTGTTTGTTTTCGTAGTTCTGTTACACTAATTGTGTAATTCGTTATTGTATCCACTGTGTTTAAAAGTACTTGTTACTCTTAAGAAATAAAATTTTGCATTTACTTAACACAATCATGTAGCATGTACTAAAAGCAGAGTTGTTGAATTTACTGAACACAGTCTTGTAATCCAGAAAAATTTTCATGATAGACTAATGCAACTATTTATAGTAATATTTCTAGTATATTTCCTTTATAGGGTTATATTTATATTATAGTGTAATATTTCCTGTATAGTGTAATATTTAAATTATTCTTTAATACCCTAGTATAGATTAATATTCATATTTATATTTGCATTTTATTCTGTGATATTGATTTGTGTGCTCTTTGCTGCTGTAACCCTGCAATTTCTCTGTTGTGGGACTGATAAAGGTTTATCGTATCTTAAAGGATTCAACTATTTTGTTCTTTTAACAGAAAAGAGTAATGTAATGTCCACAACTTTCAAGTTTAATTTGCTGTAAACAATTACGTTGCATGTACTTAATACATTTATGTTGATCTATTTTTACACAAAGCTTGACTTCACTTAACGCAATTATGTGATTCTAATGTCTTTTGATCTTTCATGAATGCATGTAATAATGTTTTTTTGAGTATTCCTCACATACCAGGCCGACAAGCAAACACACAAATAGTAATGTACCATATCTGTTGATATGAACTCCAGTTTCAGAATTTGTGTTTTTTTAAATACATTTATTCCGTTCAGTAACAGTTGTAAGAAATATTGACTATACTAATATCCTTATGACAATGGCTTCAATGATGTAAGCCAGTTTTAAATATATGGTCCTTATTTTCAAGTCTGCACATATGACACTAACTTTTTTTCTGCATTCTAAATGTACACATAACTCATACAACTACAAATTAATATTTTTAATCTTCCTATATAATTAAAAAGTAGTATTAGAAAAATAACAAAGTGATTTAGACCTCAGTCCAGACTACAGGAGTAACTGGACCTGCTGTGCCATCTACTGGCCATAAATAATATAGAATTAAAATGATTCAATTGTTAATAAATAATCTATTACTGATTTTTTTTTTTTTGATTGATCAAAAGGGAAAAATCACTTAGTTGATTGTGTGCTTTTCTTTAAACGCCATTAAACAGATGTTTTACATTTTAACACTGCAGCTTGCAGCTTAGTTCAGTTACCTAACCTCGAGTTATGTGTGCCATCCAAACAGTTTTTCTGTGAAACACCACAGTTGGAACCGTTCCAGAAGATCTTGGAAGCTGCTCTGTGGTGATTTCCTTTTCCGACGATTCAGTTTCTTTACAGTGGAAAAGAAAAGTGTCTACCATGCTGAATAGTTGAGTAAATGCCGCTGTTGTCTGTTTGATTTCTCATGCAAATAGCGTCTGGTGAAGGTGGTCCGGACAAAGGTCATCGTTGTTCTGGCACCGGTTTGATTATGGCTCCATTGTCTCTGTTCAGCTCTTTTCCAGATCATCAGGAATTGTTTTCCTCAGGTTCAACTCAGGATAAATGTTTTGTTTTTGATCAGGTCAAAATAGGCAGATTACTGTTTGATGAAGTAAAATTCCAATATTAAGTCATTCCTGACGGCCGTAAAATATATTTTGTTGCATTTATTACCTAATTAGTTCAAAAATAATTACCAGTTATGGTGTTTTAGGGCCATGTCTGATTATGGCCAATTACATGACATGTTTCAAACAACATTGGTCCAAAGAAACAACTTACAAAAGGAGGAATTCCTCTTCAAATACAGCGCCAAGTTCACGAAAAGATTTATAAAGGAGACATTCCTTCATCCCATCTACTTGCCTGTTTTGCATAAATGCCCCTGACAAAGTTCCTCTCTTGCTTTCACTCAAGAGGTAGCTTTATTAACCCATACGGAACCGTGGCTATAGAAGCATCACAACTCATTTGAATACTTTGGGAAGTTCGTTACAAAGATATATCCTCAAATTTTGCTTCATGAGTCTTTAAGTGCTAACTTTCAACTTGTTTATTTTTTGGAGGGGTGGGGTAAACAAATACATAGTTTCAATACATTAAACAATGCTAATGCTTTAATAATGTGTCCCATTATATTACCATAACATTGCCATTAAACTATCCTGACCGCTTACTTTGAGTAGATTGATATTAAACCAGTTAGGGCAAGAAATCACTCAGAGGGCACAAACCTTCGCCAAGGAACTAGTTAATAAAACGGTCACTATGACGGCACATTTAAAATTATTATACATCTAACATCATAGATATGTTTCTTTTCTATGATAAATATATGATTTGTTAACGGTAACTGTTTGCAAGATGTGGTCTGTTTATTTTTAATACCATGAAGTCAAGAACCAAGAGATAACTTTATTTTATTTATTATATAATGGGTTAAAAAAAAAAAAACACTGAAGGTTTTAGAACATTAATTATTCAGAGTAACTGCATCTATTTTTTTGATTGTACTTAAATTAAATAGGTAAATTAACTTATGATCTTTCTATAACTAATGAACTAAACAATTAAAACATTTAAAAACCATAATCCATAATCTACGGCTTAAATTAACATGGAATTATTAGTTTTATCCACACAAAGGTGAGCTAATACTTTTGGCAACAACCCAACATTTGTAAGTTGGTAGAACATCCAAACAAAAGTGGAAGTTTTCACTACTCACTGCAATTAATTAATTAATTAATTTGAGCATTTGGATTTACATCATCATTATTAACATGATTAATTTATTGAAAATTTCAATTCATAGTCAAATTACTATAAATACAACTTCTAAATAGTATATTCAACAGTTATACATTGTACAAAAGAGCTGGAACTTACAGAAGGTGGTGCAAAAGTAAACATTTGAAATAGGTTACAGTTGTAGACTTTCAGTGATTTAAAGAACAATGGTTTATGTTGTTCTACACTGTAAAAAAACATAATTTACAGTAAAATACTGGCAGCTATAGTTGCTGTGGTAAAAAAAATGCAGTGATCATGTAGGCCATGCTTACTGTAAAATACAATGAAAAGATGGTTTACAAGGACCTTAAATAAAACAACAGTAAAAAATAAAATCAATTCAGAAATATATACAATACATAAATTATAATATAATAAATAGATAATAAACTGCCATATTTTTAACATCTGTTTTCTGTAGGCCTACATTGTAAAAATTGTATGGTAATATTTTTTGTAAATAAACTGCCAAATGTCAATGGTAAGAAACTTTACCATTCAAAATAGTAGTAGATATAGTGAATTAAGTCAAGCAACCATCAATCGTCTTTATAAACGAACAGATGTTGTTCAAAACAGAATTTGACAGTGAAAATGCAAAATAATGTCACTATTAATTAATTTCTGTGTTCTTTCAGATTTTGCTGGTATTTACATGAAGATTTTCAGTAAAGAATACCAAGTATAAAGATTTTAGGAATACAGTGTATTTTTGTGAAATACTCATTAATGTTTTTTGTAATTTACTGTCATTTTATTTTATGTCCTTGCAAACAGATTTACAGTAAATCTTTTTTTCTCCATGGCAATTTACCATAATGTCTTGAACATGGTAAAAATATTCTTTAAATTGAAATTTCTGGATACCAGAGCTGCTGGTATTTTATCATAGTTTTTTAACAATGTATATTAACATAAAATACACAGTTAAACAACAACATTTAACATGGTCTTCCTCACAGCTTCCTTCGGTGCTCCTCATCTGTCATGAAAGACTTCAGTTGTGGTTTTTGTTTCTTCACTATGTGAGGCTGCAACAGTTTATTGAAAGTGTTAAGGCCTTTCGGGTGCTCTCTGTATTCTTCATGATGATCATTATTCTCCTTACTCTGCTGCTGTCCTCCCAACAAAGCTCTGACTTTAGCTGGAGCACCTTTGTCCAGATAGTGGAAGGCCTTCTTACCACTGTGATCTCTTTCGTTCACATTGGCTCTGTATCTTTGCACGAGCATCACTATCACTTCATGGTGGCGGTGAATGGCTGCAATGTGCAGAGGTGTGTATCCTCCATGGGCTTTGCTGTTGATGTTGAGGAAGGTGCCTCCTTTCATGGAGAAACTCATGAGCTTGTGTATCATCTTGACGTTGCCATCCTTGGCAGCCCAGTGCAGAGCCGTGAAACCTGAAATGAAGTCTTTCTTCTGAGCTAACCTTATGTCCTGCAGCAGCAGGCCGTAGACTTGACCCCACCGCCCTGCAGCACACTTGACCAACCACTCATGGGCCACTGGCTCCAGGGGAACACAGTCTGACATCTTTGCATCATCTCCTGGTCTTGTAGTCTTGTTTGGCGGCCTCGCCTGAAGAAAACCTGGGGGCTGCAGGTCCACAGCCTGTCTGTTTTTCCAACCCTGGGAGACCTCGCAAGGTGGAAATTTCAGATTTGGCAGTGATGGTACAGAAACGCTGGTTAAGGGTTTGTCCGAAGTTTGATTCTGTTCCACTTTGGACTGTGTTGATGTTGAATCCTTAGGTGGAGATTTGACAGCTATGACGGCAAACACAGCTCCAGATCTCCTGGCTGTGCTCCTTTGATCTGTGGTTAGATTCAGGACTTTAAGGGTAGTGGTGTCTGCACCACAAATACTTATTTCTTCTTGCACACTGTGTGGTTCTGCATCACTATAACATTTATTATCATTCCTCATAGGTGAATAGCAAACATTATTGTTCTCAAAATCAGAGTAGATCATCCGGGCTGACGCCTTTGGATGAGCAGGAGGAGGAGAAGGTGACGAAAAGATTGTGTTTCTGCTCGAGAAGCTCTCATCCATCTGAGTTTTCTCCGAAGCATCGTGCGCCACCTCTTTATTAATAAAGTCCTGGTATCTCTTCTTCGCCACCACAAACTTCACCTCGTCGATCTGTTTGACTACAGCGACGCTGTTCACCAGCCTTTTGAAAAGCTCCCTATTGTTTTGCTTTTCCGCGGGATCGCCGCAGCTGAGCAAACCCCTGAAATGATTCAGCAGCTCCGAGTTCTTCACTTTGCCTCCGCCTTCCAGCAGGAAAGATAAAACAGCTTCTTGCGTCAAAGCCATTCTGTCCTGAAAACATCGACTCTTCATAAGATCGGTGGACAGTCTCCTCGTCCGGTGTACCCTCCTCTCTGTTGTCCTTCTCCAACAACCTGCAGCTTCCGGCGCCTCTCCAAACAAAATCCCCCGTTTCACGACGGATCTCCCGATAACGTCTGTCTGTAAGGGAAGACGTCATGTCTGTAGATTATAACAGTCATACCAAAGTTCTTAAAAAATAAAGGACAATTAAATGTTAATATTTGTATTATCGTATGAAAGCGTGATACATTTAAAAAAAGAAAAAGAAATCCAGTCTGAGTTTTTGTGATTTAGCCTCAGGAACACAATATACAGGGCCGGCCCAAGCATTAATGGGGCCCCGAGCAGAAGTTGACCCCCCCCCCCCCCCCCCCCCCCCCATTATCTATATTATTATCTATGTATGAGCATTGGCATCAACCAATGCATTATCACTTATCATTTATTAGCGCGGAAATCTTTGTGAAATCATCAAAATTACACACATACAATGGCGTCAGGTGCAATATTAGTGATTACACATATAAGAACAACATATATGTAATGTTTACAATTCTTTTTTGAGGGTTTAGTTTGAGTTCATCATACACTTGAACATTTGTATCATCTGCTGTAAATGTTTTTGTATAATTTGGTATTTTTTCATACTCTTAAATAATCTCTCTTAAATTTCTCAAACATTAGAAATTTGTATCATTTAGAGTTCTATTTTTTGTACATATTTTGTCTTATATAAACTTGCTTATTTTGTACCAATTTTCCCTGCCTTTTGTCTTTTGTAATGCTTTATTACACCTGCATGTTATACTGTACCATAACCTCCTTGGTGGAGGTAATGATAGTGATTGTTGACCAAGAGGACCCAGTCCCTGTGTTTTTAATAGATCTCCTGTTGAACATGTGACCATAACATCCTCACTAACTCATTATGACCAGGAAAAGTTGGCAGAGGACATTGGACAGGGACCTGCCAGTGACCCTGAAGATGCTGCTGATAACAAAACTGATATCTCTGTGGCAGAGAGTGGGGACTCTCAGATCAGAAACCAGACTTTTTTTTTCCAGTGTTACATAAATGTTGGAGTGATGATTATGCTGAATCAGTTGTTATCTAATCTTGGGACATTTATTAAGGTCCTAAATTTTACGTTATTTAAATTTTACATTATTAAAATTGATTATAACAGATTTGTAATACCCCTTCACTGGGCTCTGGTTGGAAAGTTGTCTGTTATGTAACCTCTTAAGCCTTTTTATGCATGATCTATTTTATTGATTGTGTATTTACAACATTTTTCTTTTTTATATGTTTTTTCAACTGTGCCTTACAAATGTTATGTTTGTCATTTATTTCTTTGTTTTCTCCTGTGAAGCACTTTGTTTGGATAGTACTATATAAATAAGGTTTATTATTATGATCATAATAATTATCATATGTTAACATGATAAATCCTCAGCTTTTTCATGGACCACTTTCAAATTTCATATCTAGACATTAGTGAAGGAAGAACTGGATTGATTTTAAGAAAGGTAAGTTTCATATTTTGGCCACTAGAGCACGATTTATCTCCAAATGAATAGTTTTCAGGCAATTATTTCTCAACTGTTGGTTCAATTTAGTCCCGATTTGGTGCATATTATTCGATTCAATTATATGAATAATGTATATATCAGATTTTATTCTGATTGTTGGATTGGGGGCTTTTTCAGAGATATACCCTTTCTGTCAGGGACGACGGGGTGGTCAAAGTTAACATTTATTACTGGATACATTCTGAGTAGTTATCTGAATAATCTTTCATTTATAATTAATATTAAAAAAATAATACGAGCTTCTCCAAACTTCCCTAGAGGGCGGAGGCAGATAGATCTGCTGTGGTGTCGCTCTCCAGCTCAGAGGAGAGGAGAGGAGGGGGGGGGAGGATTGTTTCCTCCAAGAGGCCATATTGAGAGAATCTATCGGTCCATGGTAGATGTGCTGAGCAGCTCTGGCTGATTAATCCTGCAGAGCCTCATCCAACGATGGCGGCCAGTGAGGTCGATGTTTTCACAGTAAGTACCTTCATCTACTGCCTGCGGACCTGCAGTGACAATGATTTAGTGGCTCCTGAGCTGAAATAGGAATTAAACCAGATAACCCATCGTGATCAGGTGTATGACGGAGCAAGTATGTGGAGGATGCGGCGGGATAAGAATGGAGACTATTTCTGATGAATCAGGATAAAGACCGGTTCGGTTTGTTCGTTTAATGCCCCGTGTATATACCAGCATGAGTGTGCATGATGTTTACAGTGTCAACACTTTTATCAGGTGTTTGCACGATCGGTGCCTGCAGGAGGAGACGGGATGAAACGCAGGGAAGCACTAAGAGGATAAACATAAGTAGAATCATCTTCAAGTGGTTGTTCGATTAGGACCAAAGGTTAAGGTGCAGCGTGTCAAATGTGAGCGTTTCCCCTGAGAATGAATTAAATGCAATATTCACAACTGTGTTTGAGTGTGTAATCAGCTGGAAAAAATAGACGTTTTTAAAAATAAGCCACCATGTTGTGTTGCCGTGTTTGTACAGTGGCCTAAAACGGACAAACGGAATATGGTTTCAGAAAAGGCTTTTTCAGTTTTTTTTGGGCTGAAGTGGCAGAAAGACCAAAGAAAGTCACGTTTTGTTTCTTAAAACCAACGAGGAAGAAGAAGATGAATACATCTTCGCTGGATGACTGTACTTGTGTTTTGACAAATGGGGATCAAAGTCATTATTTAGCACACGAAAAAGCAACTGAGTGTGAAACCTTGCTTATTTTTACATCAAAGCTGTCCTATAGTTTTGCAGAATAAATAACTAAACACAGTTTATAAATATATTTATTTAAAGGATACCCATCTCTTGACAGGATACAGTTTGACATTCTTTTGACACTTAAAGACCACCGTAGAGTCTTGGATAGGGAGGAATAGAGTCTTGATGTGTTGATGTGTTCCAATTTGGAATAATGCCCCTATTTGACACTTACTTTTGCACATTGCACCTTTAAGGTATACAGGTGTGAATAGAAATGTTGTCATCACAAATGTTTAAAGACTTTGTTGTATGAAGGAGGTGTGTGTGCAAAGTTTGCACAAACCTATATTCACCAATATTATTAATAATTATCAATGTTTGATTATTCCCACACTCGAATGTGTTAGAGATTATTCTCTGAGACATCTTCTACCAGTTTTATTTTGGCATGAAACATTATCCTGCTGATAAGCCAAACAATCAAACCGGACACAGGCCTCTGCTCACTTGTCTTCCTGTGAATGGCAGTCATGGGTGCCAAGGCAGCCAACTGCTTGGCCATCCTCCCACCCTGTAAAATAACATCCAAATAAAGAGCACATTGTGTGTGAGCGTGTGTGTATGGGTGTGTGTTTGTTTGTGAAGATAGGGAGCGATGGTACCAAACTTGGGCCGGGTATAAGAAGGCTGAACGACCTGCCAGCCTGTGGTGCCACTGAGGGCTGCAACAAATGTCATGAGAAAAGACAAGTGAAACACCCACAGTCAGAGTCGTATTAATATACACAGAACTATAAGAGAAATATACAACAGACAGGAATAAACAAAAAGAAAGACAATCATGAGCTGAAGGCCTACTCAGCCTATAATATTCTGGGTTTGGTCTGAGTCGCTCTGGTGTTTTATGCAGTGGGTATTTTATTAATACTCTAGTACCAGAGCTGTGTACTTCCTGTGAGTTGCACTCTCACATTGATATGATACTATACTACTACTATGATACAAAGATTAAAATGCTTTGATGTATTTTATTGTTCAATTGAAAAAAAAGATAATATAGACAATTGTGCAATAAGTTTAATTATGTTATTACTGGCTGTAGTCTCAGTGTATAGTCGTGAGTAAATGTAGTGCTGTTACAGTTGTATTCGGCAACTAAACCTGCAGAAACTAGGAGCTCAAATTCATCAAGAAGAGGCCCAATAATGTGATCCCATTCTCTCCAATGTGATACATTTGTCTTTTTTATTATGTATTAGGTTTTGTCAATTCTCAACTGTTTAAGCAAAACAAGCAATTTGAAAAGATGGATTGGCTTTCCTAAAAAATATGTCTATTTTTCTACTTTTGATTGAGCAGGATATTCAGCTATTAATGTCAAAACATAATTGATAGGTTAATGGATTTTGGAGATATTTATTTTATCTAACCTGAGAGAAAAGAATTCGTAACCCATAAGGACTGAGAACCATTTAAATCTCTTTTTATTAAATAGTGTTTTCCTCACTTGTTTTGTATCCATTTGTATACATTCTGTTCTAAGGACAGGTTCAAACACAGGACATGTTATTAAAGTAATAGAATTGTTAAATGGATCAAATCCTAGCTTTAGCAAAAAATAAATAAACATAAGAAGATGAATCCTTCATTGGTGAAAAATAAAGCAAAAAGCAGTACAAGAAACCTTTCATAGCATTTTTTTATCACTATGACATGTGTGTCACCGTGCTTACTTTTGAGTGAAACCCACAAAATCTCACCATCAGTAGAATTAAAGCTCCAAACACATTGTAGTTAGATTAAGCCCTGATACTAAAGTCTTATAGCACAGTCACACGCCTTACAATTAAATAGTGTGATTTAAGAACTTCAAATCTCACTCAGGGCTTTACGTTTTCTGCTCTTCTAGATTTCTCTGTCTTTGCTGGAGAAATCTGGTTGACGTATAGAAAGAGCAGCTTTTATCAGCCGGCCAACTCAGCGCGTTTAGTGGAAGACAGACATGACCTCATTAGCAAAGAATGCTTCTATGCTCAGTAGTCAAAAAGACTCTTTCGGTTCTGTTCTTGGCTCTCATTAATATAAAGTGTACATAACTAAATTCAGCTAGAAATGTAGAGTCTTTTGTTCTACCGCATTTTTTACCCTGCCTGTTTCCAAACATCTCAGAATGAAGAAAAGCGACACCTTGAGCTCGGAGGTCATGTGGGCTTTGACAGACTGCCAGATCAGTTGGTCAGCAAATCAGTGGCTCAGGGATTCTGCTTCAACATCCTCTGTGTAGGTGGGTCCAAACCCAGGAACAAACCACCGTTAGTACTGAACGTAGATCAATATGGGTTTGCTAACATCCGTGTTTACCTTTAAGGTGAGACCGGAATAGGAAAGTCAACATTAATGAACACTCTCTTCAACACGACGTTTGAAAATGAGGAGGCCAGCCACTATGAGAGTGAAGTACAGCTACGCCCACAAACGTATGATCTACAGGAGAGCAACGTCAACCTCAAGCTGACGGTCGTGCACACTGTTGGGTTTGGAGACCAAATCAACAAAGAAGAGAGGTAAGGATTTTTGCATATGAATGTTTGATTTTTAAAAAATAACTTTTTTTTATTTTACTGCTGACTAAACTGAAGGATAATATAGAAATAAAATACACTGTACTGCATCAGCAGGAGAAGCACATAAAACTTGTTGCAGAAGTGTTATTGCTGTTTTGGTTGGGATATCATAGGGTTCACAGAGCCGCATCAAAGACATTCCTCGCGGTCAGGTCAGTGCCAGCCAGAAACCATTTCACTCCTTTTCACTCTTTTGCGTTTCTTTGCAGTTATAAACCCATCCTTGAGTATATTGATACCCAGTTTGAAAGGTACCTTGAAGAGGAGCTGAAAATTAAACGCTCCCTGTTTAACTGCCATGACACGAGAATCCACATTTGCCTGTATTTCATCGCTCCCACGGGACACTCCCTCAAGTCCTTGGATCTCGTCACAATGAAGAAACTGGACAGCAAGGTGACCACAGAGTCAAAGTCGACCGCAGAATGTTCCCTGTTCCTCAGGTCAGTGTGTCACACATGTTTCTCTTCCACGCAGGTTAACATCATCCCTGTTATTGCAAAGGCAGACACGGTGTCAAAGAGCGAGCTGGACAAACTAAAGATCAAGATCATGAGTGAGCTGGTCAGTAACGGCGTGCAGATTTATCAGTTTCCTACAGAAGATGAAGCTCTTGCAGAAATCAACTCCTCCATGAATGTGAGTCCTATAATACAACATCTGGATTATAAGTATTATATAAAATACATTTTGATTTTCTCTATTATAGTATTCTTTCAAGCCCAAACCTTATTTAGGTGTATTAGCACTTATGCTTATTGTTGGTCTGGTACCAGAACCATTTAGCAATCCATATCAAATTAAATGGATGAGTATGAAATATTCAGGATTTCCTTGCACAGGTGCAATTAAAGAAGGAAAATTATTGAAGTTGTCCTTGTTTATTGTATTTCTCTGTAATTTCATTTTTGAGAAAAAGTTCAATTATAAAAATAGAAATACATAATGTGCTTAAAATCTCCTAAATAACAAAGACACCGCTGATTAAATGAAGTAAGATGAGTTGAATTGATGACTTGAAATGTATTGCACAGTTGATAAATATATTGCATGCAGTAGAGTTTTGCACATTTTTATGTAATATTGTGGAAGTATTGCAGTTGGGTAGAACTATGTCAATTGTGAGGAAGAGTATGTAAGGAAGGATTTGTGGTAAATAAAGTTGCTGAAAAGATATTGCAAAGCTTTTTGAGTAATTTGCCTTGGAAACCCTCATCTGAGACAAATAGAAATAAATATATGGAAATGGAAATTTCATAATAAAAATTTAACAGTTTAAGAGTTATGCTTCAGAATTCAAACATGGGCAGACAAAACCCATATATCCCCCTCCTCACTTCCTGTATGGTGGATGATATGACTATAACAGTATAATACTACTAGTAATAATAGCAGTAGCGTACTAATAGTACAATTTAGAAGGGAAATTAATTATGATGTCTGATGTCTTATTTTTATAATAAATTGCGCAAAAATAGTATAGACGCAGAAAATACAAGGGAAAGTCATATTTATAGATGATAAGATGATAAAACCCAAGAGGATTGAGAGATAGGGAATTTAGAAGTAAAGGAGCACAATTTAGCAAATATTTTTAAATCGATTCAATCAATACACAGTTCAATTTAAAAGAAATATCTGCAGTATTATTTAAACTATGTTTTTCAACATGTTATAACCGCATATGCTCTCTTTAATAATGTAATGCTCTTTATAATAATGTAATGGTCATGAGTCTTACTCATTTCCTGCGTTTCGGAGTTCTTAAAGCAATGCATTAAAAATGTTTTTTTATATTCTTGCAACTGCTTTATTTCTATTTATTGAAGTTTTTCCAAATTTTACTGCATCATTGTTTTTTTTTTCTTAAGGATTTTTATATCAAGTCTAATGCCCGGTTCAAACGGCAAATATTGTAGCCTGATTTTAACATGATCTGGCCCTTGCCAACAAATTATTTACGCTGGGCCCGATTATGGATGATTGGGTCTTTGAAATAAGACATAATCAATTAACAATGATGTGTTATCTGGGATGTTCCACGACACGAGTCGCGAATGGCAAGGATGTTAGACTTTGATGGACTGTGATTGGCTGATCTGAACTGGGAAATGTTAAAATACTATTTTTGAAGACAGAAATATTGGGGAGTCCGAACGAGGCATTAGACGTGAGCGTCCGATGGGCTAAACGGATCTGTAACAGTATTCCTGCTGTCTATTACAGACTCATCTTCCTTTTGCTGTGGTAGGAAGTGTTGAAGATGTGAAAGTAGGAAATAAGATGGTGAAAGCAAGGCTGTACCCGTGGGGATCCGTGCAGGGTGAGTTTGATTTATCATGCTTAATGAATGTCCCTAAATGACAGCACTGTTCAGTCAGATACCTGCTGATGAACTGTTATCTGTTTATTTATTCTGTTTGTTTTAGTGGAAATATAAGCCTGATGATGAAGGTTAGAACTGAGTCATTCTTTAAGTACACTAGGTGAAATTGTTAACCTGCTTTTTTCCCTAG
Organism: Lophius americanus; assembly: GCA_037951165.1. Lineage (NCBI taxonomy): Eukaryota > Metazoa > Chordata > Actinopteri > Lophiiformes > Lophiidae > Lophius > Lophius americanus. The sequence continues at coordinate 1,923,856 of JBBDHG010000072.1, read as the reverse complement.
TTGAGAATGAAAACCATTGTGATTTTGTGAAGCTGAGGGAGATGCTTCTGCGTGTGAACATGGAGGATCTCCGTGAGCAAACACACGCTCGACACTATGAGCTCTACCGCCGCTGCAAGCTAGAGGAGATGGGCTTCAAGGACACCGACTCCGACAGCCAGTCGTTCAGGTGAAATGAGTAATAACAGTGATGTGATGCATCCTGGCAACTTCAGTGGAACAGAAAAAAAAGCTGTCCCTTTACGATGCTAAAAATAGTGCCGCTAGAATATTTTTATTAAAACATAAATCTCTGTTTATAGAAATTGCTTTGATAAAAAATCAGTTTATTCCATTTGGAATGTGTTCAGCTCTGATTTTTCCTCTGAACATTCTGTCATTTTTATGCGTAAACAAACAAGTGATAGACTTTTTGTTTTTGTAGACCATTAAAATCTTTTCTCACAGCCCCTGGCAGTGCACCACAAATACTTTCATAAATAAATACTCCCAACCCCGACTAATAGATAACCTGACAATAACAACGATGAACTGCTGAGTGAAATTGTAAATGTGAAATGCAAGATGTTGCAAAAATAGGATAGGTAAATATTTACATGTGCTTAGAATTAAATTAGAAAAATGGAAAATAAAGATAAATCTAAGTGTAAAACAAACAAATTTATGTACTTATCAGAAAATAAGGACTTTCCTGCTAGCCAAGTGGAGTTAAAGGGTTTTCCTGCAAATCTTCAAGTGTGTTTAATTATTTAACTGGCATGGTACATTTTTGTGAGAAGTCTGCCTCTTTCCTTTCAAAAGTAATACACTATGTAAACAAAGCGATTTGTAAAATAAACTCTAGATATAACAGCTTTAGTCACAGAAGTATATATATATATATATATATATATATATGTGTATATATATATATATATATATATATGTGTATATATATATATATATATATATGTGTATATATATATATATATATATATATATATATATATATATATATATATATATATATATATATATATATATTGAAGGTTTTTAAAAGGTGTGCCTTTTAAAAATTTGCATGAGCATATATGCAGACATTTGTTTCCTAGGTAACAGGGATACTCAAGGGCACTTATTTTAGAGTGGAGTGAGAAATATTGATTGATCCTACCTAATGACCTCGTTTGGTCATTTAAAATTACACTTTATAATTGCAGGAATATTGATTTAAAGTCATATGTAGCTAACAATCTTTACCGTTTACATCATTATCACGGACTATTTTGATTAAATTTATTAAGGCTTTGCTTTGGAAATGTTAATAACCTTTTTTTGTTGAAGCAGTCATTTATAGCAGTTTTTAATTCCAACTATTGGAAGATTGTTAGGTGTAGGTTGTGTAGTAAAACCCATTTTAAAGTTGGGATGCATTTTTCTTCACTTTGTCAATATTTGTGCTGTTGATTCTTCGCCCACAAAAAGGGGCAGCCCCATTTAGTGGCTGTGAAACCACTATTACATTGTATACCACTATTAGAAAGAATTAAATAATTGTGTTAAATAGTAGGATTCAACATTAAATTAACAAAACCACCTTAGCTCTAATGAAAGAAAAGAGAATGGCAAAGTTGATAGCCAATTGACCCGATGATGGAATTGGTCACATGACACAGCAGCCAATGGTAACTGAAAGCTGGTTCCATCAGTGGAGTTAGCATTCAGGTGTGAAAACCAGGGAGTGTGAAGACCAATCAGATCTTAACCTTGCTTTTACCTGATTCTCAGCCTTCAGGAAACATACGAAGCCAAGAGAAAAGAGTTCCTTGTGGATCTGCAGCGCAGAGAGGAAGAAATGAGACAAATGTTTGTCAACAAAGTGAAGGAGACGGAAGCAGAGCTGAAAGAAAAGGAAAAAGAGGTGAGAGTCATAAAAAGCACATTGAGTTTGTGTGACATTGTACCCTGTGTCTCACCACCGTCCACATCTCTAGCTTCACGAGAGGTTCGAACAGCTCAAGCGGATGCACCAGGATGAAAAGAAGAATCTAGAGGGGAAAAGACGGGAACTGGAGGAGGAGATGAATGCATTTAATAGAAGAAAGGTCGCGGCTGAGACACTGATGGGACAGGCTCTGCAAGGCTGCTCACAGCCTTTCAAGAAGGACAAGGACAAGAAGAAGTAAGTCAGATTTCCTGTCCATATTTGACCGTACTGCTGCTCAATTGGTTCTTTCCTACACCATTATAACATGAGGATCTCTCAGGTTATTAAAAAAATAATAGTTAATGTGTCAGATGAACATTATATTCTCAAGCTATGCACAAACAGTATATTGTCCAAACCATTCTATGTGAAGCTAAGTAGACTGAAGCAGGAGACTTACAAGGGAATTGATGTGATAGTGTTACCTTCCCAGAAGCCACGTTGGCTCTGAAAATGATACAGGGACAGATTTGGACTGACACTGTGTTCCCAGACAAGGATTGGCAGGGTCACGGCTTGTATGTATGCTCGTTTCTCTGCATGCTGACCTATATCTCAGACAGGGGTACTTCTGTTTATATTTGATTGGTCTAATGAATGCACACTCCATGTTCAGCACAGATGATACCCACAGAGATTCAAAACCATTCCTGTGGGTTATAGCATGCATTATTGGATTGAATATGTGTGCTCAAAAATGACAGTGTAACGCTCAAATTATCCTTGCAAATGCACAATCACAAAGCTGTCTTTATTATTAAAATAGATAAAAACATTTCATGATACAGTAGTTATCTAAATCAGGGGTTTTCAACTGGTGGTCCGAAGCCCCCTGGTGGTCTCCGACGGCATTACAAGTGGTCCCTGGCCTTGTAGTTTTAATTTCTAGCCAGTACCATCATGGATCGGTTTGTAGTAAGGAAAAGGCCAGCGTCTGAGGTTGAAGTCAAAGATTCGGTTGCATGCAGAATCTTGGACAAAGCTTCGACTTCACAGGAAACAGGGAAACATAAAAGGGAAAGACCAAGAAGAAAATGCAGCGTGGGTTTCTAGAAGGCCAAGCCTATTGAGTATATGCAAGATATGTTGTGTAATTTCAGAGGACAGCAGACGCTCATGAGAAATAGTACAATAGAGAGTGAAAATGCTTTGAAGGCATCATATCAGGTGGCGCTTAGAGTTGTACAATGCAAAAAACTTCTTACAATCGCAGAGCAACTTATTTTAACAGCAGCTATAGATATAGTTTCTCATATAGCTGACATAGCTGTATGAGAAACTGGTGGCATTTGTGAGTGGATAGAGCGAGTAGAGAGTGGTAACCTGGCAATGTTTCCATCAGTCGAAGAATATTCTGACTGCACTGACATTAAAGACACCGTCTGATGCCATTTGAGGAAGCTCTGGCATGTTCAAGCTTAACTACTGCAGAAAAGGATCCGCACATTGAGCTGTCCACAGACTCTGTCCACAGTCTCTGTCAAGAGGCTGGTGTATGATACACAACACATTGTGAAGTTTTGGATAAGTTGCCGGGCCGAATTTCCAGAGCTTGCAGCAAAAGCAGTAAAGTGTGTTTAACCTTTCGCAACTACATATCTCTGTGAGGGTGGATTTTCCCCACTGGCATACCTGAAGAATAAGTAAAGGGAAATGCTGGAGCCAGAGAATGATACGAGATTGTCCCTATATGCCACTATACGGCCAGGAATAGACACTCTGTGCAATTCACCACACCCAGAAATCGCAAACAGGTAAGAAAAAAAACAACCCTAATCTCAACACCTGTCCTCATACTGAACAGCAGTGGTCCCCAGGTTGCTTCTTATTCAGTATGGTGGTCCCTGGATTCGAATTGGTTGAAAACCCCTGCTCTAAATACATCCTTTAATATAGCTAGTGTATAATGGCTTTAATCCCACATGGGAGAAAAAAATATTAAAGGCATTAAGCCAGTGTAATGCAGATTTCAACAGGTTTCTACTGTATCTCTTGCAACTAGAGAACTGAAACACAATGAGGATCAGCAGGAGCGACATGTCATTTTTTTAAAATTTAAATTAAATTAACAGAAGTTAGCCCAGCCTTGATGATTGAACGGATTTGGTTTCTGTGACTGAAAGTTAACTCCTTTCTTCAGGGCTGAACCAAAAGAATAAACTTGCATTGCTCCTTGATGGAGACAAATGTCTCCCCAGATAGAGATAATGTTTCTTTTTTATAAACAATGGCTGAGAATGATTGGAGCAGGGCTAGTCAGTTTTTCTCTTCTCCTTAGTTATCTTGTAGGCTATGACTTAAGTTACGTAGTCAGATTGAGAAACTTTTTAATGAAATTAACTTCAGCGAACTAGTCCAGCCTGAATCATATTTGATCAAACTGGTTTATTGTCATGTTTGATTTAAATATCAAAATATTAAAAAGGGAGTGGATGCCCAAAGAAGGCACAACCCAAATACTGTTGAATTCCTATTTCATTCACCCATTACTTTGATTTCTACCAAATCCTTCATTTTTCTTTCCATTGTTTTCCATTTTGTGTCTCATTTCTTTTCCCTTTTTAGTTGATGTATGGATGAAACATCAAGGGAAACCAGGAATGTGTCTGCCGTCAGCATGGGATAAAGAGATGTCATTTCTGACATTACTTCCTGATAGAGTTTCACATTGATAATGCACCTAGGTCAGCTTGAATAATGTGATAGCTATAATCCTCTGTGTTCATATGGTGCATGAAGATAGCCTGGGTCAGTGTATTTAATACGTCCCAGATGCTGACTCTGCTAGACACACAATCCGTGGAATGTAGCGTGTGTTGTTTTATGTTGTTACCGTGAATGTATGTTCATCTCCTGTTGGGATTTTACATCTACAATTCTCAGTGAGAAAACTTTAGAATTTAACAGGAGACTTTCAGATGTGAAATGGTTGTTGTCAAATATCTAATGAATTAACACGCACTAGACATTAAAGGCACAATACCTTATAATGCACATTAATATATTGTTGTTGAATTTTTGATTGTTTGATGCAATAATATAAATGAAATAATGTAATACATTCACAGTGAGTCTGGTATCAGCTCAATATTTTGTCCTCATTTGTGTTGAAATAAAAACTGACGATGGAAATCCAAAAACGGTATCAGTTCCTCTGAAACCATTCAGTCGTCTGGGACATCCCATTACATACATTACATCATTTGTACAATTCCAAGCATTTCATGGTGCAGTCATCGTCATCACAATATAGGAAAAATGTTTTCTGATTTGAAATTAAGTGTTTCTTTTAATTTATCATCCATTTGATTCAAGAGCATCTTCTGTTTCAGATTTTAAATAGTGCTATCAAACAGGAAAAAAGAAAAGATTATTAATCATTATTAAACAGTGCACTTTTTTTTTTATCTTAATGAAGATGTGGATTTGGTTGCTCAGATGAATGACAAGATTTTTCTTTCCTCTCATAGCTTCTTTAGTCTTCCATCTGCGTGCTCCTTAACCTCAGGAAGGAATATGAATTAGAAGACTTTCTACACAGGATCACAGACTAACAATCAAGAATAATCTTTTTGCGATGGGAAATAATAGTTTTGTGGAAATGCACTTTACATCCCTGGAAGTGAGCGGGCCTGAAGTCTTCCATGTCTACTAAACTCTACTTAAAGCATTTGAGCAGCAATGTGTAGCATGGTCTCTGCATGGCTCCTAACCTAAAAGTATAAAAAAAATATTTTTTTGAAATGTGTGGTATGTTATTTTATCTACCATACTGTGATTATCATTTGTAACTGATTGAAATTTACACTGTGAAACATATTGCTGTTAAATGTTGTACGAACTGTACATACTATTATGATTTAAATGCACTTTACGTCAGTTGTAGTACAAAGACTATCATAAATCATTGTAAACAGTGTCCAATCATAGTAATGCCTGTGCTTAGCCATGTTAAAATGTTTTTTTTAGGTTTAACTCCAAAGGATATATAGTATTACATGATATATAAATTGATGTACTTAATTTAATGTTACTCCATCTCATATGGTGTATGGGCTCACTAGCAGATTTGTAAATTCTGATGCAATAAAGAGTTACTTTATTGAAAAAGTACCTTGTTCACTCCATAATTGCACATTTTGAAATTACTAAAGCACTTCAAGAATAACAGGTTGTGCTAATGTGTGGACTCAGCAGGTTCAGGGTTCTTCTAGACCCTTCCAGAAAACCACCTCTTGATGAAAAGAGCCGACAGAATAGAGGAACAATGGCAGACCTATAAAAGACAACAACTATATGAAAATTTATTGAATCCTCTAATTTTTCAAGATAATGAATTAATGCTTTTACATGTATTGTTTATTTTATTTATAGCTTGCTGCAATATTATAAACCCTTTTTTTCTTTGAGTCCATTCAAATGTGTGCATTAATACAATTTAAGAAACTATGAAAACATGTTGTTCATTCATTTGTACCGCTCTATTGTTGACAATTTAAGTGATTTTAATCAAATGTTTAATATAATGTCACCTTAATAAACAAGAGCTGTCTTCGTGTTCCGTCATGTCCCGCCTTCCTTGCTGCGATTGGCCTGCCACCCTCTCAAGGTTGGACCTTAACCGTGAATGACGGAGGATGTATCCAATTGGATTTAAAATCAAAGAGATCGCTCACCAATGACCAATGAAACCTCTCCGTGTTTGGACATGGGCCTGGTTTTATGCTTGCATGTAAACCTAATCTGCCCTTTTCCCCATCGCCTTACGCCAAGGGTAGGGGGTGTGCATAGGCAGAAACTGACCTATGCCTAAAACATTTTTTTTACTTAAAAGTTCATACTCACACTTATTTACGTTTTAAACCTCTTGTGACTCGCTTATTCGAAACGTGTGGAAGCTGCTTGCCGTTGCTGATTTGGGTTAATATCAGAGATAACGTAACTTGAGCAAGGGTAAGTAAACTTAAACCGCCTTATGGGTCAGGTTTTACCAACTAAAGTTGAAATTAAAGTGGTGTTAATAGGCTGTTGGTGTAAAACACTTCTCTGTACGTCTGCAAGTATCCTCAAGTAGCCAAATTAACACTATGAAGCTTTACAATTGATGGAGGTGGGGTTAGCATAAGGCTAGCATTAGCTGGTATAGTTAGGTTGTCACTCGCAAGGTAGTTTCTTATAAATTCTTTACAAGTATGAAGCACACTGCTAAATATTTTAATATCTGTCAGGGTTTAGTTTTACGGTAACGCTTAAAGTAATGTTATTATGTATTGGTTTGGTGTTGTCACAGGTTTCGATGGTAGCCCTCCATTGGTGTGTACGGCAGGGACATGTCCCGACATGACGCAGGTCCTTATCTGTCATATTTAGGACCTGATCCTGTGATATAATGGTTAATATTTCGATCAGACTTCGTCAAAACAACAAAACAGTGAATTGTTTGTTTATATAAACCTAAATGCTGTCCAAGTACCATCAAAAACTGAGGAACTTGGTGTGGCATGTCCCCGTTATGTATCCCTGTACCAGTTGAGTCCAGTTCAGTGGCAGCTGTTAGGTGTTGGTTTGTTATTTGATAACTTGAACATTTGGGAAGACTCCGATTTCTCGGCTAAGGCCAACCAATTTGAAACACTACACCCACCAAACACCTGTTTTGATATATACAGTATAGTATATACTATGATTTAGTAATACAGTAAAATGATAGTATATCTTCAAACAACTATAGCAGCATCACATGATTGCGCTAATTAGTCGATATCGTTTGTCACTGGGCATGATTAGATTATTTTAAAAAAAAGTTTCACCTTCATAATTGTATTAACTTCACCTATAACATCTACTCTTTCCATACTGAGGGACAAGAAATTCCACAAACAAAGATTCTGTTGAGTATAATTTTGCTGCCAATGTTCAATTCAACATTCATTATTATAGCAAATAGAAAAAGCCAAGTTTTAACATCTGCAAGTCATTGTCATTTTTCATGTGTTCCGCCCAATTTTGTTAACTATGTGATATTCAAGATGCAGGGAGTTAATAATTTTCATTCTGAAGTACAGTTGTTATCGAATAGGCTAATCATACGGAAACATTTACACCATTAAAATGATTAGCATAATACTGCATCTAGTGTCCAGGTGTTATAGGATATTAACATGATTATTTGTTTTATCCCATGGTACTAGTTGGCATAAGTTTGATCATAATGTTTCACCATAGTGCAGAAGGTTTATGACCTATATTCATTAAGGATTTGTTTTACGTTAAAATGACTGCTGACCTCTTCATGCTGCTCGAGCTGCTTTTAACTGGCTGGTTTGATCAGGTGAGGCAGAATAACATTGATTATCTCATCAAGCCCTTGGAAATTGTTAATCACAATGGGACTCCGCTGGTTAAAGAAAGGTTAAATAAATAATTATATAATTACAACATGACAGGTGGGTGGGATATATTTGGCAGCGACTGAACATTTCATCCTCAGATTTAATGTGTTGGAAGCATGTAAATGGACAAGAATAAGAATCTGAGCCGAATTGTGATGGCCAGACTACTGGGTCATTGCACCATTTAAAACTGTGGGTCTTGTTGGGTACAGTTGGTCTGCAATGATAAGTACCTACTGCTGACAGTCATGGATGACTAAGACTCATTGACCTGTCTGGATAACAAAGGTGGTGTTCCATCCCACTGAAGCGCTACCACGGCACAAATTGCAGAAAAACTAAAGCTGGATCTGATAGGAAGGGAGTTAGAACATACAGTACCAATCAATTGTTAAGGCTCTGTCTAAATGTTTTATGGGTGCTATATGTTTTTGTATTTAGAGTACTATAATCTAGAAACATTAAGTACTTTGGGTCAAAGGATTTTGTTTGTTTATTTAGTGTTAAGTTTTGTTTTTGTTTTTTTAACCTACGCAGATGATTGATACAGTAAGCGCACCTGGAGCAAAACCCTTTGCTGTTCAGGTGAAGGCCCTGACAGATCTAGAGGGCAGATACCAACCAAAGCTGACTGGCTTGAGGCTGATCGACGCCTCCCCAGACAATGGCATCAGGATGACCACCAGACTGAGGGAGCTGGAAGTGAAGGATCTGCTCTCTCTGACCAGGTTCTTTGGTTTCAGCTCAGACACGTTCTCGCTGGCCATCAGCCTGTTAGACAGATTCCTCTCCGTAATGAAGGTTTGTATTAATGTGGATGCATGAAAAGTGCATTGTGTTTGCTGACTAGAAATGAGTTTGTTTTAAAATAGACTTTATTTTCCCTGTCTTTAAGATTCAACCAAAGCACCTGTCTTGTGTGGGCCTATGCTGCTTCTATATTGCTGTGAAGTCCTCAGAGGAGGAGAAGAATGTGCCCCTGGCCAACGATCTGATTCGCATCAGTCAGAATCGCTTCACAGTGTCTGACATGATGAGGATGGAAAAAATCATCATGGAGAAGCTCTACTGGAAGGTGAAGGCCCCAACAGCCCTTCGTTTTCTCCGCCTCTTTCACAGCCACATCCAGGAGCAGCTCAACACTGAGAGGTAAAGATGGATTAATGGCAGTCGAGTCCTCAGAGCAATATCATGACTCAACAAAATTAGATTTACTGCAATTCAAGAACTTACAGATTTTATTTCCTTTTACAGCAAAAAGATCCTAAGCCTGGAGAGACTGGAAGCACAGCTGAAAGCCTGTCACTGCTCATTCGTCTTCTCTAAAATAAAGGTAGCCTAAAATAACTCAATGAACGGATATAACGGCCATTATTTTGAATAAAGAATCCATTTGTAATAGTAATTATATATTGTGATTGAAGCTATAACAGCTTAAATGTTTCATATTTATAATTTGCACTGAAAGTAAACCATTTATATATGACATGTTACATTTGAATACTTTTCTCTTTTTATTAGAGTTTGAATTTATGGATGGATCTATGCTCTTTTCTTTTCAGCCATCTCTGCTTGCCATGGCTCTCCTGTGTTATGAGGCTAATGACCAACATGACCCTGAGCACAGTGATGAAATATCAGTGGTTCTGAAAAGCCTGCAGCAGCTACTGAACGTGAGCACCAACCCTTCTATACAGTTTCAATTACTTTTGTTGACTCATCTAAGACACACTCTTGTCAAGTAGTCCAGGTGTTGCTTTGTTTGCTTGATAGCATTTGCGAATTGGTCGCAATTAAGATGTTGAACACCAATATCATCAACAACACTCTGATGCGCTGCCAAAGATATTAATATGTTCCTTTTGTGTTGTTTTAATTTTTGCAGTTCAGAGATGGAGACCTGGTATGCGTGCGGGAGCTGGTTGGGAAATGCCTGGTTGAGTATGCCACCACCAAGTGCTCCAGGCCCAATTGCCAGAGGCTTCGCTGGACTATTTCGGGAAGAACTGCACGTCAGCTGAAGCACAGCTACTACAAGATCACTCATCTTCCCACCATACCTGAGTCAAATCCTTAAATCTGGAGGTGTAAAGGTGTGGCCTTACATGTAACTTTCTCGCAGTATGGTCACACACACGCAGCTCCAGTTATTTTTCTTAAAGATCTTCATCCATGATGATGACTTTCTTTAAGAAAAAGCCCCAGGTGTAACAGTTGTCCTCCCAAGATCAAGCACTAAGTTTTGTCTGCCCCATTGACGAAGAGTAACGTTCTGTGAGAAATTGGTGTCTACCACCACTCTGCTGAATTTTACTCTCAAAGTTGAGTTGCTTGCACAAGTGTACAGTATGTTCTTGTTTAAATCCGTTCCAAGGTGATTGGTATTTCTCGGAACGGGTTGCTGGTTTAAGCTGTTAAGTATGGAACCACCTAGGTCCTCAGTCCACCATGTGGAAGAGGAGGGAGAAGGATTTTGTGAACAGCAAAAATGGAACCAAGAAATCGGGCCCAAAGTCCTTAACTCCCACCCTAGGTTGCTAGACTGTCCTAAATGCACACTCCTACCCAAGGTGAAGATTTTTTTTTTTTAAATGATATGATGAGGGAGCTCTGGCCTTCTTTGACGATTCAGTCACGTATGGTAAACTATACAGTAAGAGCAGAAAAGTGATGAGCAGTTACAGATGAGTTCTTGATTTGTAGACAAAGGGTGAAGCACCACATGTATGAACTGATTTGAGTTGGCGGGGATGCAAAAACACTAAAAAAATTGGTAATTGCAGTGGAGATGTGGATTGAATTTGTTTTGCATTTTCTTTGCCAGTTTTCCCGTGGAGTTTCAGTTTCTTATGTCAGTTCTCAAATTAAAAGTGTCTCATTAAACACAACATCTGGTAAACCTGCATACTTGTACCTTTCAATAAAACCTTATTGAAAAGCTACTGCTGCGTGTCGTTCATCTCAAATGCTTTTTCGAACTAGATAATACCATTTATGTCAACTTTTATTCCGACTGGATTGTTGGAACACCAACATGTGAAGTAAGTGTTGATCTGTCCATAGCAGTTGTGACAAACAAGTGGTCTCTTCCAGAAAGTAGGTTTATCAAGTCAGCCTTGGTTACTTCTTTTTGTTCGATTAATTTTCAATTGAGTTGGTTCCATAATCAACTTTTAGTTTGTTACTATTGCCTATGCAGGGGAAAAGATTGATGCTGGGGACAGAGTAAGGCCTATGTGCTGCTTGACTTCATGCAACCGACCCTAAAACTCACGGACTACGTTTACGATTATCAAATTCGAAAATACAAATTACCACTGATTAATTTGTTGTTCAAAGACTACAGTTATTTTAAATGAGATATTGTGGAATAATTAATGTCGAGGATTTTCTTGTGTTCTTAACTTTAGTTAAAAGGTAACCTCATGATTAACTTCATAACTATTCAATAGCTACATTTGCATTCTTATGGACATTCAAAAGCGAGGCTTGGTGAATAATTGTAAGCTTACCTGTGGCAAAATCAATAAATTAATATATTAAATAATTAACAAAATGTCTAAACTATCTGATATTTCCCAGATGTAGATTAAGTTGATTATATGTACTGTGTATATATAGGAAATTTGATTATGCAGAGGTATAATATTTTGAAGGTACGACCCAGATAAGATAAGTGTTATTGCTAAGCCTGGCCCAATTATCACATAATTATCTGATTGCAATTATTTGAGTTAACCATAAATAGTATTAGTTTCTCAGGCTATGGTTCACAAATAGAACTATCTGTCTTAACTGTCCTTGGGTCCAAATCCTGCAAACAGCCTTTTCCTCTTTCCTCAATAGCCGGGTCAAAGTACTCAGTGTTGTTGAACCTCTGGCAGCAGCAACTATCTGTTTCCTATCCAGAATCTCAACGCTCCCTCCCACTATCTCCCACCCAATAACAATAGACTACACTACCAGGCTAAGGGCCGAGCATATTAAACATTAAACATATTAAGATAAGAGATAAGACATTCATTTATTATTTAAGTAGCATTGTAGTAACAAGGATTATAAATAGGAGGAGGTATACAAATAGGAACACAGGAATATAAAAGGTAGAGAAAAATATGAGATACAAACACTATAAACAAAAGATGTGAAAATATATAAGAATGTTAATGTTTATTATATGATCAGCATAAAATTAGTTGTCCATATGAACACAAACTCCTCTAATCTCCAGCCTAAAGCTTGAACCTTCATTCATAAGTCATTCATTCTTTCGTTCATTTTCAGTAACTGCTTATCCTGTTCAGTGTCGCAGGCGCTGGAGCCTATCTAAGCTGACATTGGGCAAGAGGCAGGATACACACTCAGTTCTTAAAGTAAAATTGTTTGGCCCTCAACTTAAGGATGCTCATTTTGGTGTGGAAACGTGGAAAATGAGGGTTAGTGGATCTATTGGTAGGATACTGGAGATGGAGCTGCCAGACAGCAGAAAAAGGGGAAGACCAAAGAGGAGGTTTCTATATTTGGTGAGAAAGCACATGCTCTTGGTTGGTGTAACAGAGGAAGGAAAGGGCAAATGGAAACAGATGTTCTGGTTTGGCAGTCCCTAAAGGCCACAGCTAAAAGAAGAAGAAGAGGAGGAGGAAGAGGAATCAAGAGAGTTTTCTCTGAAATACTTCCAAACTCCGTTCTTCAGTCACCTTAAGTGATGCTGAAAAGCTGGTCCACGCCTTTGTCTCCTCCAGAGTGGATTACAGTAACGCACTTCTCATCGGGATCCCTGATAAAAGACTTCAAAGTATTCAGCATGTTCAGAAAGTGCTGCAAGGATCCTGATGAGAGTTCGTAAACACGAAATCATCACCCTCTTCATTCCCTTCATTGGCTTCCCATCTCCACCAGGATTGAATATAAGCTCTCCCTCTTCACGATCCAGTGCATCCTTGGCAAAATACCCCCCCACCTAAAAGAACTACTCACCCCACTGACCTAAATACGATCCCTCCCTTCTTCTCAGTCAAAACGCCTCCTCCTCCCACGGACTAGGCTCAGCACCCTGGGTGATCGGGCTTTCTATTCCGGTGCCCCTCGTCTGTGAAATGCTCCCCCTGACCATCTGAAGGCTCCACAGACTACTGAGAATTAAGAACATAAAACTTTCCTTTTTAGCAGAACCTATGGCTTTTAATTAACATTGCAGTTTGCTGCTTTTTTGCTAAAAAAATAATATTATTTTTATAAGTATTGATGCTTTTATCTGCTCTTACCTTTTAGTACTTTGAAATTTGATCCAAATATAAATAAAATGTATTATAATTATTATTATTATTAGTTTTCCCAACACCTGTGTAGGTTACCATTTTTGATTTCACCTTGGAACCTGTTTTTGAAAGTTTTCATTCTACGGTACTGTTACAATCCATCACTGGATAAGTAAGTACACACAATTTGAAGTACATATACCTACAGTAAATGGCAGCAATGCGACACCAAGGATGCAAGCTGCCACTGAACATCGAAGAACAGGGCGGAACCTGTCTTCACTTTCATTGTCCGAACTTAAACAGTGTGACACCAGGCGGAAGTCAATATTCCCCCGAGCGTAACTGCATATTTGCTATGACAGAAGTAGAAGTTTATGTTTTTTTTTGTAAGACATCTTAATATTCTAGGGAAAAACGCTTAAATTTCTTTGGTTAGTGTTCGTGAGAGTTTGTCAAGGAGCAACTATCACCAACTGATGGAGAAATATGCGGGGCTTTAACAAAAATCATGGTCGAAAACGAAATACTGGATGTCGACTGGAAACCCCAAATAACGTTACACAGGACAGGTGTGTAAAACTTAACAGATCAGACTATCTACATATCTCTGTGAAAGATATACTGATATAGATATATGTTCATATGTCTGCATTTGTTTACTGTCTTCCCCTAAAATAGCAAGTGGTCCGAGATTTTGGAGAAATCTTAAAAAATTATAATGAATTCCAGGAACTGCTAATAAATTAATTCACTGGTCACACCATATCTTGAAAAATTTCTATCTATAATATTTGACACCTCCATTAATAAAAATATTTAATTTATTTTATTACATTGTTATACACATATTCAATAAGATCCAGAGGTTTATTAAGTACATTTCATGGAGGGGTCCAGAGAAAAAAGAAGTACAAACACAACATCTAAAGCAAAAGCGTTCCACAGTGATCAAACACTTGTATTTAGGCTGGAATGCAAGTGGTTCCACGTTGTAGAAGAGAACCTGACGGTTTTCAGAGCAGACTTTGTTAATTTTTATACTTTATATACTCTACTTTAACTGAATAGCATTAGTGCACTGACTCGTATTATTCTGTGTTGAAAAAGTTGATGAAATGTTTATTGTATGTGTATGTATTATTAAAATAAACTTGTTTGGCCCACAGCCTAAAGATTTCTGTTTCCTCATAGGCTCCCACAGCAACATGTTTGTAGGGAGAAGAAGGCTCTTGATGACCACCAGCTATGTAACCAGGAGAAGAACTCCAGTATGGACCAAGATAACCCAGGGCCACCACAGATTAAACTGGAAAAGGAAGAACTCTATTTCAGTCAAGAGGGACAGACGCTTGTTGTAATGCAGGATACAGATACCTGTTCTTTGACTCCTGTTTATGAGGAAAAATACAACTTTGAGGATCAGACTCTATGTGCAGCACAGAATGATTCTGGTGTCAACATGCCAGTCATAAGCTCTGTGGTCGGCGCACCAAAATGCGACTTTCTGCTGCTCTCTTACAAGCCTCACATAGCTGAGATCCGAGATCCTCATGATGACAAACATGTAGACAATATGTCAAATAGGGAAGTGGAGAACAATCCAAACAAACAAGGGCTCAAAAGAAGAAGTCGAACTGATGATGAATACGAACCGACCGTGTTAAAAACCACAATCGTCAATCACAAAGAAGAGATTGAACCTCAGTGCAGACTGCTGGATATAGCTTTGAAACCTGAAATAAGGTTACACAGGATAGGTATATCCAACTTTATAATTTTAATAACAAAAAGAGAATCATTTTATTAATATAGACTGAATACCTTTGATTTGCGAGTAGTACAAAGATTGAAGTCTGGAGAAACGGCAAAAGGTCATGACGTCTGATGTGGCCCTCACTCTGGAGCAGGGTCAATCTGGACTGATTGACACTGTTCCAGAGTGAGGGTCACATCAGGGTAAGAAGAGAGGCGGATGAAGTGATGCAAGCCTGGGTGGGCAGTGTTATGATCCGTGGTTGCTTTAGTCAGGTCCAGTCTAGGTTCAGCAACGTTATGTGCCCAAAAAATGAGGTAAGCTGAATACCTAAATATACTGAATGACCAGGTTTTTCAATCAATGGTTTTTCTTCCCTGATGTCACCGGCATATTCCAAGATGAAAAGGAGTATGAGACATCATTTTCACATATGGATATTAGAGTGTGGGACTTTTTTTTTGGCCACTAACTTGCTTTCATGTCCACATTTATTCCTTTTCATCACATCAGTATCATATTCCTTTTTTTTCCTGTCGCTCCAGAGGTCCCGCTGCAATATGTCTGTAAGGTGGAAGAGGAGGCTCTCACTGACCAGCAGAACTTTGACCAGGAGATGAACTCCAGGATAGAAGAGGAGGAGCCAGAGCCTCCACGGATTAAAGAAGAAGAGTTGGACCTCTGCATCAGTCCGGAGGTAGAGCGATATGTAGTGAAGCAGGAGAATGATACCATTTTGTTGACTCCTACTTTTGAAGAAGATGATCATAGTGAAGATCAGACTCTGTATATGAATCACGTTGAAACTGTTAGCCAAGTTCAGAGAGGAGGTACATGTGAAAAAGAGTTAAATTCTAAGGCAAAATTACACTTTAAAACAAATAAAGGTGAGAAACCATTTCTTTGTCAAACATGTGGCAAATATTTCAGATCCAATAGTAAATTGACAGTCCACATGAGAATCCACACCGGTGAGAAGCCATATGTTTGTCAAATATGTGGAAAAGATTTCAGATCTAAATGTATTTTGACAAACCACATGAGCATCCACCCTGGCAAGAAGCCATTTGTTTGTAAAACATGTGGGAAAGGTTTCAAATTCAAAAGTATATTGAAAGACCACATGAGAATCCACACAGGTGAGAAGCCATTTGTTTGTAGAACTTGTGGGAAAGGTTTCAGAAGGAAGGGTTATTTGACAGCCCACATGAGCATGCACACAAGTGAGAAGCCATTTGTTTGTCAAACCTGTGGGAGTGGTTTCAGATCTCATGGTCAATTCACAGTCCACGTCAGAATGCACACAGGCGAGAAGCCTTTTGTTTGTAATACATGTGGGAAAGGTTTCAGATCTAATCGTAGCTTGGCAAACCACATGAGAATCTACTCAGATAAGAAGCTAAATGTTTGTCAAACATGTGGGAAAGATTTCATATCTAATGGTCAATTGACAGAACACATGAGAATCCACACAGGCGAGAAGCCACATGTTTGTAAAACATGTGGGAGGGGTTTCAGATCTCATAGTAACTTGACAAACCACATGAGAACCCACACAAGTGAGAAGCCATATGTTTGTCAAATATGTGGCAAAGACTTTATATCTAATGGTAAATTGGCAGTCCATATTAGGATCCACACAGGTGAAAAGCCATTTGGGTGTAAAACATGTGGGAAAGGTTTCAAATCTAACAATGAATTGACGTCCCACATGAGAGTCCACACAGTTGAGAAGCCATATGTTTGTCAAATATGTGGGAAAGGCTTCAGATCCAGTGGGAAATTTACAATCCACATGAGAATCCACACAGGTGAGAAACCATTTGTTTGTCAAACATGCGGGAAAGATTTCAAATCAAAGAGTGAATTGACGATCCACATGAGGATCCACACAGGGGAGAAACCATACATTTGTAGAATTTGTGGGAAAGATTACAGACAGAATGGTCATTTGATAGCCCACATGAGAAAAACCCACTCTGATGAGAAGTTACATTTACAAGGCCTTCTATAAAACAATACTGTTATGACTTAGTGAAGTGTAGGCTATCACATTCAGATATGTAATATTGTATTTGTAATATAATGTATGTGAGAAAAGACTGAGTTCTTGTAGGTAATGGTTAAAAGCAGAATGAGTCATGGGAGTGAGGAACCACAAAATTTCAGCAAATGTGCGAAACATTTTACTCTTGTAAAATATTGAATTACAGCTTGATAGTGTTTCAAAATCTTGGGTGTACATCAAAATTATCCAGACAGGATTAAATCGCAAAATTTGTGATTTCAAACTAAGTGAGCAAAAAATTCCATAAAATCTAAGTAGGATTAAACAGCGTTTTTTTCACAGACTCAAGCCAAGCTGCTGGCATAAACATACATGAACGAATCTGAACCAAATTCACACGACAGCAACAGTAATCATCTAGAGCAGGCAATATTCAACAGATATTTAAGATTCAGCAGCAACCTTCTCTGAAGTCTTGGAAGTCCCTGAGGTTCCCCTCTCTTCTTCAGCATGTATCGCATATATCGTTGGCATATGCTGCCAGTGGTTCATACTTGAACCACTGGCAGCGCATTTTCACTGCGAAAATGCATTTTGCATCATTTTGGAGAGATGATTTATTATGTGGTGAATTTTGTCATTCCATCCTCAGATTACATTTCAGTAATTTAAATGTAAATATAATTTATTCTTCACGTTTTGGAAAAAAATGTTCCCAATTAAACCCATCTGAGACTTAATAAATTTTTTCTTTTGCATTTTTTCTTTTGCATCAGGAAGAAATAATACAATCAATGTTCTAATGCTTACTTTTTGTTGTCTCAGTCAAAACAAGTGTTAGTTTTTTCTTTTCTTTTTTTCATTTTTCCGTCTGAAGGTACTATTTTCCATTGTTAGGCTCATGGGAAAATACAGATTATACTATTTTCCTTGGTTCTTGTAAAAGGGCTTATTTCTGTTTGGCTGATGGTTGTAGAAAGCTTGAAAAAAGCTTGTGGTTATCACTGGAATTATGTGTGTGTTTGTATCTATTTCAGATAGTCTTATGTTTTAAAAGTTCTCAAGTTCAAATTTTGGTGTTTATGAAAGTATCTACTGTACAGTCTGTGAAGGATGAATCAATAATAAACCATTCAAACATAAGATAATCACCTACTCCATTTACTGCAAATTAATAACTACTAAAAGGAAGCTTCTTAGGGACAACGTAAATAGCTTATTTACAGATAAAATAAATGATTAATTTGCGAATGAATAATCACTCTAAATATCTTATTTCAACATAAATAAATAATAACAAATAACTATTACCATATCATTTTCCTTACAGTCAGAAAAACATCCTTCATGTTTCAGAACCGCTTTGCCTGGAAAAACCTACCTGCAAACATACGATCCGTCACATCATTTCACTTATTTAAAGGAAATGTGTCCTATTGAGAATAATTGTTTATGTTTAAGATGAATCTATTTTTGCATTTTTTCCAAACCACATATAAAACTCATATTATTGTTTTGCTGGGCAGGTATTTGTTCGTGGCCTCTATATCGCCATCTAGAGGCTATTTCCTTTAGTGATGTTCCTGTGTTTAATGTTGTATATTGAGTTGTTGTTTTTTATTTCTCACGTTTATTTGTATTTTGTGTTTGGACCCCCTTGTAAATGAGATGATTCAGCTCAACGCCTTGTTGACTAGTATGGTTTTCCCAGACTGGCACAGCTTCTGTGTGTCTGCAACCAGAGAGGGTAGGAGGACTTAATGTAAAAAGACTGGGTTTACGTTTTCATTATGAAACTGTGGATATTGTAACTGAACAAGTCACTGAACCTTGATGAAATAAAGGGGCACGACCCAGAATGTGATAAATACTAATATAAAATCAATCTTATTGAAGTGATCAAATGATTCAATTAGCACTTTGACATTTGATCCAAATGTAAAGTGCTCTATAAATTAAATGGATAATTATTATTATAATAAATATCTGAAATCTCGTTCACATTGACCTCAATTTTCTCTACATTCATGGAATAGACAGGACAAATGCATAGGTTAAAATATATATGATATATATTTATTTGCCTGCAAACTAATCACATAATACAATATTAACAAACTATAATGAGGGAAGAAAGTGTGGGTGGAGGGAATGAAAGGGTCAGGGCACTCAGGAGCAGTTTTCAAGAGCATCCTGGAGTGCTGTGGAAGTAACCGGAAGTATCTATTCAGCGTTCTTAAGTGAACCGGGTTGACTAGAACGAACGAGTATGAAGACATAGCAGACGTTAGATACCTACAGACGATGGTAGAAATGTTACTTAAAAGATTCAAAACCGCTGCTAAACCTCCAAGAAGAAGAAAGCGGAACAAATGGTTTTATTACTTTTATTGTCGGAAGTTTAATAGCGTGACACAGGGCGGAAGTCTATTTGTTGTTAAACATGGCATTTATGCAGTGACAAACGGTCGATTGTCTGTGGTTGAGGTTGTCAAAGAGACACTATCAGCAGCTGATGGAGAAATACCCACAGCGTATATAAAAGTCATCGTCGGGAACGCAATGTGGAACGGTCATCACAAACTGCTGGATGTCGAATGGAAAACCCAAATAACGTTACACACGACAGGTGTGTAAAGCTTCATTTATCATACTAATTCTATAACTTCTATTTTGCTCACATGTGTGCGGTTGTTCACTGACTTGTTCTAAAATAACTAGTGGTCCGAGATTTTGGGAGAATTGTTCAAAAATTCATAATCATTATTTTTGTGAACTTGTAACCAACAACCAACAAGTATAACTATACATTATGAACATTTCTATGAAAAGCACAAACAAGAACTGACTTAACTGAAACTGACTAGAATAAACACATACAATAAGTATTTCAAATGAGATTGTGTAGAATAATTTAAGTCTCGGATCTGTTGCAATAGAAATTTTAGTTGAAAGGAACCTGATGATGTAACTACACTTCTCAAAAATTAAGGGAATAATTAATTGGTCCTTACACAGTAAGACCCCAAGCCAGTTAAACTTCAGGGCTATCAATCAGCAAAGTAAGGAAGCACAAGTGATTGTGAATGGTTTTCATCTATTTTGGTACAAATGAATGTGACAACAGGTGAAATGGAAAGGCAAAAGCATGACGACCCCCCAAAAGGGAATGGTTCTGCAGGTGGTGGCCACAATGTAGTTCTCTCTAAGTGTCTTTCCTGACTGACTCTTCTTTAGTTTTGTGTTCTGCTGTGTGAGGAGGAGTACTACCAGATCCCTAGAAAGTGACCTCCAGTGGGCTACTGGTGTGATGTTTCTGACACAACTGTCAGCAACAGACTGAATGAGGGGGGCATTGGTTTGGCTTAATAATGTTATATTTGTTCTATTTTTGTCTCATAGGCTCCCACAGCAGCATTTCTGCAAGGAGGAGAAGGGTCTTGATGACCACCAGGGTTGTAACCAGGAGAGGAACTCGAGTATGGACCGAGAGAACCCAGGGCCACCAAAGATTACACTGGAAAAGGAGGGAGTCTATTTTAGTCAGGAGGGACAGAAGCTTGTTGTAAAGCAGGAGACAGATACCTCTTTTTTGACTCCCATTCATGAGGAAAGGGACCGCAGTGAGGATCAGATTCTGTGTGCAGAACAGCATGAGACTGGTGTCAACATGCCAGTTATCAGCTCTGTGGTCGGAGCACCAAACAGTGACTTGCTTCTGCTCTCCTACAACCTTCATACAGCCGAGAGCCCAGATCAGCAAGATGACAAGCATGAAGACTGTGAGTCAACTAGGCAATATGTCTGTAAGGTGAAGGAGGAGGCTCTCACTGAACAGGAGCCCGTCAACCAGGAGAGGAACTACAGTATGGAACAAGAGGAGCCAGAGCAGCCACAGATTAAAGAGGAACCGCTGGAACTCTGCACCAGTATGGAGGTAGAGCATCATGCAGTGAAGCAAGAAACAGATACTTTTTTGTTGACTCCTACTTTTGAAGAAAACGAGCGCAGTCAAGATCAGCCTCTGTATTTGAATCTTGATGAAACTCTCAATGCTGCACAGAACGTGTCTAAAGTCAACATGCCAATTATATACCTAGTGATGGGAGCACCAAAAAGTGACCTGCTGGTGGTCTCCAACAACTCTGGTGTACCTGAGAGCCAAGATCAGAAAGGAGACGATTCTGAAAAAGATTTGAATTTTAAGGCAAAATTCGACTTTAAAACTAATACGGCTGAGAGGCCTTATGTTTGTCAGACATGCGGTAAAGATTTCAAATGTAAGAGTACACTGACAGTCCACATGAAAATACACTCAGATGAGAAGCCATACATCTGCAAAACATGTGGGAAAGATTTCAGATCTAATAATTACTTGACAGAGCACATGAGAATCCACTCTAATGAGAAGCCATACGTTTGTAACACATGTGGGAAAGGTTTCAAACGGAATGATACATTGAAATTCCACATGAAAATACACTCAGATGACAAGCCCCACATTTGTCAAACATGTGGGAAATGTTTCAGATCTAAAAGTAGATTGACAGACCACATGAGAATCCACTCGGATGAGAAACCATACGTCTGTCAAACTTGTGGGAAATTTTTCAGATCTAAAAGTAAATTGACAGACCACATGAGAATCCACACAGGTGACAAGTCATACATTTGTGAAACATGTGGGAAAGACTTTATAAAAAGGGGGGCATTGACAGTCCACATGAGAATCCACTCAGGTGAGAAGCCATATAGTTGTAAAATATGCGAGAAACATTTCAGACAGAATAGTCATTTGATAACCCATATGAGAAACTGCCACTCTAATGAGTTACCTTTACAGGTCTGCTAACTACTCATAGTTGAAAAAATACAAGACTCGTGGGAGTCAGGAACTACAAAACTACAGCAAATCTGCAAAACATTTTACTCTTGTAACACATTTGTAAGACCTGCGTTCTGTGTTTCAAAATAGTTCTACATCCAAATTATCTCAAAATTTGTAATTTCAAACCCTGGAGAATCATGATGAACCAGCAAGTCGTAAAAATATTTACCATTGGGTTAAAACACAATACCACAGTTTTACCAACAGATAGAAGATTTAAGCTAAAATATGTGTAAACTTGAGCCATAAATTCCACTTAATAAAATGGCTGAGCAGACATACAGGCAAAAATACTTTATTTCAGCACAATTCAGCAACAGGGCAAGTCAAAGTGCTTCAATCAAGCAATCAAAACATTGAGACATAGTTAAAAACAGTTAGAAAATTAACATTAAGAAAGTTTTAAAAACAAAGTAAAACTTCTTTATAATAAATAAATAAAGCTTATTTAGAAGAAGATTAATTATCCAAGCCCTTTCGATATAAGACGATTCATCGTTCTCCTACAGTATTGTATAGGAGAGACAAAAAAAAGAATAGTTTAAAAAAATGAATAAAAGGCGGCCGCAAATCAGGAAATATTTAAATAAATAATGCCTTAAAAGCAGACAGTATGACAAGTAAAAGCAATAAGTAGTTACAAGAATTTTTACATAAAAACAATAGCAAAAAAATAAAATCTACGTAAATTAAAAGCCAAAGATAACAGGTGGGTGTTCAGGGAGGATTTAAAGGTTGCTGGGGTCCTAGTAGTTCTTATTTGAGCAGTTAAGCTATTCCATAGCTTGGAACAGCCCCTCTAATTTTGAGAAAGGGATCTGGAACATCCAGGATGTATGGACTCGACGACCTCAGTACCCTTGTTGGAGACTTAAAATGTAAATGCTCTGCAAGATAATGTGGCGCCAACCTATTTAAAACTTTAAAAACAAGTAGTTACATTTTTAAATCAACCCATCACTGGACAAGACGCCATGTAAGACGGCCAGTTATGGTGTTGTCTCACTTTCTTTTACCAGTTTAAAGATGAGCAGCTGAGTTTTGAACAAGCTGGAGCCGGAGAAGAGACGACTGCTCTGCACTCACATTCAAAGAGTTAAAGAGTTCATTTCATCCTCAGATCCTAGAATATGTCAATAATTCATATGTAAACAAATTATTTTCAACATCTTAAAGACGAAAATGTCCACATTTCAAACCCATAATAATTGAAATTTTTTTACCTTACCAGCATCCATTAAAAAAACAAATTCAATGTTGTAGTGCTTTCTTTCTGATATCTGACCGTCAAAATGTTTTATTTTTCTGTCTGAAGCTGCCTTTTTCCATCGTTTGGCACACTGGGAAAATACCGGCTCTTTTCCTTGTTTCCTGTGAAACGGTTTATTACTGTAGAGCTGAAACAATAAAGCCAAAGGTTTTCACTGGAATAATGTGTGTGTGTGTTTATAAGGACGTTTGAGAGTAGAATGTTTAAATATAGTCACCTGAGTGTGTTTATGTATGTATATACTGTATATCTTTTCATCACTCTATCCACATCTAATTGATAATGTGAAGCAGTTATAATTCCTAACTCCATGTCTCTTTCTCTCAACCAGTAAATGGAACATCCCAGGGGAGTATAGAGTACAGGAATACAACATTAGCAGACACTTTGCCACCAAGCATGATGACTTTACTAGCAAATTGAAATCTGAAGAAGGGGCCGCTGCTGCTGCAAGGTTAGCAACCAACCTACAGACTCCACAAAACATTTTTTATTCGTCAATCTACAATTCACGACGTCAGCACAAGAGCCAGTTATCTACTGGAATACAAATTAGCAAAAGAAAGCAAGCCTTTCTCTGAAGGGGAGTTTTTGTAGAAATGAATCGTAAATACATCCAAGTCTTTTATTTCCAGAAAGCTCCTTCAGCTGGTGTCAGGTCCCCTCTCATTCCATTATGAATCAGCTCCACAGGAATTACAATTGGTGCTGATTGATCTCCAGTCTGACTCTGTACTAAAGGAGAATTTCAACTCTCTCAGACTGGATAAGTTTTATGTCTCACTGAAATAGACAAAGTTTTCAAACATCCGACAGCTGGCACCGAAGCTGCCGTTGTTATTTGGCTCCACTTATGTGTGTGAACAAACGTTCAGTGTGATGAACTTAAACACAACACGACACAGAGCCCAGCTCACTGATGAACACTTCAGCGCTGTTCTGCAAATTTCTTCAACAAAAATGGCTCCAGATTGCGATGCGCTGGCAACAAACAGCAACACTGTTCCCATTAAATCCATCAATGGTGAGTCGTTTGTATTTAAAGAATGACTGCATTAATTAAAAATTGGGAAAGGAGAAAAAAATTTCACATATATTTTATTCTTTATCCTTTCTCTCTTTCCCCCTCATCATCTAATGGTACGACCCGCCAGGCAGAGATTTGAAATTCAAATGTGGCCCTCCAACCAAAAACTTTGCTCCCCCCTTCATACATATATGCGGTGTATATATATATATATATATATATATATATATATATATATATATATATATATATATATATATATACATATATAAATTGATCACTTAAATAAGATTGATCGAAATTAGTATTGACCACATCCTGAGTCGTATATTATAATATATGTATATATATATATGTATGTATATATATATGTATGTCCAGATCCAAATGTAAAGTGCGTTTTAAATAAAATGTATTATTATTATTATTATTATTATTATTATTATTATTAATAATAAATAACCAAAATCTCGTTCAAATTGACCTCAATTTTCTCTTCAAAATTGGAATGGACCGGATAACTAAATGGGTTAAAAATATGTGATATATATGTATTTCCCTGCAAACTAATCACATAATATATTATTAACAAACTATAATGAGGGAAGCAAGTGTGGGTGAATGGGTGTGGAGGGAATGAAAAGGTTATCGGACGCAGGAGCAGTTTTGAAGAGCGTACTGGAGTGCTGTGTAAGTGACCGGAAGTATCTCTTCAGCTTCCTTAGTTGAACTGGGTTGAATAGAATAGAATAGAATTGAATAGAAAAAATGGTTATCAAGACATTGCAGACTTTAGATACCTACAGACGATGGCAGCAATGTAACTTCAAAGATTTAAACTGCCGCTAAACCTCGAAGAAGAAGAAAGCGGAACAAATGGTTTTATTACTTTCACTGTCGGAAGTTTAATAGCGTGACACCAGGCGGAAGTCTATTTTGTCTCTTATACATCGACTTAATGCAGTGAAAAACAATTGAGTTTGTCAAAGAGACACTATTAGCTTCTCATGGAGAAATATGCGGAACTGATGGAGCAATACCTGAAGTGTCAATAAAAGTCATCGTCCATAACGCAATGTGGAACGGTCATCCCAAACTGCTGGATGTCGAATGGAAACCCCAAACAACGTTACACACGACAGGTGTGTAAAGCTTCATTAAATCAGACTAATTCTAGAACTACTATTTTGCTCACATGTCTGCGTTTGTTCACTGACTTGTTGTACAATAATTAGTCGTCCGAGATTTGGGGGAAATAGTTCAAAAATTCATAATCATTAATTTTGTGGACTTGTAACCTTGTGATATTATATAACTTAATCGAATAATCGTTGATTCGTCTATAACTGGATATATAATAACAGGAAAAATAGTCAGTAAAGCCACAAATATTTAGTTAGTACAGATTGTATTATGCACAAGTGATTGTGAATGATTTTCATCTGTTTTCGTACAAAGGAATGTGACAACAGATGAAATGGAAAGGCAAAAGCATGACAACCCCCCAAAAGGGAATAGTTCTGCAGGTGGTGGCCACAATGTAGTTCTCTCTACTTATCTTTCCCGACTGATTCTTCTTTAGTTTTGTGTTCTGCTGTGTGAGGAGGAGTACTACCAGATCCCTAGAAAGTGACCTCCAGTGGGCTACTGGTGTGATGTTTCTGACACAACTGTCAGCAACAGACTGAATGAGGGTGGCATTGGTTTGGCTTAATAATGTTACATTTGTTCTATTTTTGTCTCATAGGCCCCCACAGCAGCATTTCTGCAAGCAGGAGAAGGCTCTTGATGACCACCAGCGTTGTAACCAGGAGAGGAACTCGAGTATGGAACGAGAGAACCCAGGGCCACCAAAGATTACACTGGAAAAGGAGGGAGTCTATTTCAGTCAGGAGGGACAGAAGCTTGCTGTAAAGCAGGAGACAGATACCTCTTTTTTGACTCCCATTCATGAGGAAAGGGACCGCAGTGAGGATAAGATTCTGTGTGCAGAACAGCATGAGACTGGTGTCAACATGCCAGTTATCAGCTCTGTGGTCGGAGCACCAAACAGTGACTTGCTGCTGCTCTCCTACAACCTTCATACAGCCGAGAGCCCAGATCAGCAAGATGACAAGCATGAAGACTGTGGGTCAACTAGGGAAGTGGAGACCAATCAAAGCAAACAGCAGATCAATGGAAGAAGTCACACTAATGATGAATACAAACCGACTATGTTAGAAACCACTGTCATCAGTCACAAAGAAGAAATCGATCTTCAGTGCAGACTATTGGATATACCTTTGAAACCTGAAATAAGGTTACACAGGATAGGTATGTAAAACTTAATTATTTCAATAACCTAAAGATAAATTTCATTAGCATAGACGGACATTCACCTTGTTTAGATGTATATCTATATATTTATACTAGTACTTACTTGCTACCAGGTCCACACTTATTTGTTTTCATCACAACAGTTTCTAATTCCTTTTGTTGTCAGTCTCTCCAGAGCTCCCACAGCAATATGTCTGTAAGGTGAAGGAGGAGGCTCTCACTGAACAGCAGCTCGTCAACCAGGAGAGGAACTCCAGTATGGAACAAGAGGAGCCAGAGCGGCCACAGATTAAAGAGGAACCGCTGGAACTCTGCACCAGTATGGAGGTAGAGCATCATGCAGTGAAGCAAGAAACAGATACTTTTTTGTTGACTCCTACTTTTGAAGAAAACGACCGCAGTCAAGATCAGCCTCTGTATTTGAATCTTGATGAAACTCTCAATGCTGCACAGAACGTGTCTAAACTCAACATGCCAATTATATACCTAGTGATGGGAGCACCAAAAAGTGACCTGCTGGTGGTCTCCAACAACTCTGGTGTACCTGAGAGCCAAGATCAGAAAGGAGACGCTTCTGAAAAAGATTTGAGTTTTAGGGCAAAATTCGACTTTAAAACAAATTCGGATGAGAGGCCTTATGTTTGTCCGACATGCGGTAAAGATTTCAAATGTAAGAGTACACTGACAGTCCACATGAAAATACACTCAGATGAGAAGCCATACCTCTGCAAAACATGTGGGAAAGATTTCAGATTTAGTAATAACCTGACAGAGCACATGAGAATCCACTCTAATGAGAAGCCATACGTTTGTAACACATGTGGGAAAGGTTTCAAACGGAATGATACAATGAAATTCCACATGAAAATCCACTCGGATGACAAGCCATACATCTGTCAAACATGTGGGAAAAATTTCAAATATAAGAGTGTATTGACAGAGCACATGAGAATCCACTCAGATGAGAAACCATACGACTGTCAAATATGTGGGAAATGTTTTAGATCTAAAAGTAAATTAACAATCCACATGAGAATTCATAACGGCGATCAGTCGTACATTTTGGAAACACTTGGGGAGGGTCTTGGATCGAATTGTAAAGTGACAGACCACATGAGAATCCACACAGGTGACAAGTCATACATTTGTGAAACATGTGGGAAAGATTTCAGACAAAGGGGGGCATTGACAGTCCACATGAGAATCCACTCAGGTGAGAAGCCATATACTTGTATAATATGTGAGAAACGTTTCAGACAGAATAGTCATTTGATAGCCCATATGAGAAACTGCCACTCTAATGAGTTACCTGTACAGGTCTGCTAACTACTCATAGTTGAAAAAATACAAGGACTCGTGGGAGTAAAAAACATTTTACTCTTGTCACACATTTGTAAGACCTGTGGTTTGTCTTTCAAAATCTCCGTTCTACAACCCAATTATTCAGACACGATTAAATCTCAAAATTTGTAATTTCAAACGCAGGAGAATCCTGATAAACCAGCAAACAGTGGGAATATTTCCCATTGTGTTAAAACGCACTACCACAGTTTTACCAACAGATGGAAGATTTAAGCTACATAATAAAATTAGGGTTAGAATTTAAAAGCAGACTCTTGAGTCTGAGAAACGGTGTTGGCTGCAGAGGCTGCAGTCATCATTTATAAAGAACATTTACATCAACCGCAGTTGATCAAAGGGCTGAGCAGACATAAAGTCAAGGCAACTTGATTTATAGAACACATTTCAGCAACAGGGCAATTCAATGTGCTTCAAACAAACAATGAAGAAAATTGCAATAAGGTGCAAAATAAAATTGAGGCATAGTTAGGAAAAGAACATTATGAAAGATTAAAACATTTTTTTTTTAAAACAGGCTACATTTTTTAAAATAAATAAATAAAGGCTAAATTAGAAGAAAAATTAATAATGTAAGCCATTTTTGATCTCAGACATAATTCAGTGTTCTCATAAACAGTATTGTATTGGAGAGATAAAAAAGAGAATAGTTTTAAAAAATGAATAAAAGGCGGCCGCAAATAAGGAAATATTTAAATAAATAATGCCTTAAAAACAAACAGTATGACAAGTAAAAGCAAGAAGTAGTTACAAGAATTTTTACATAAAAATAAAAAATTCAACGTAAATTAAAAGCCAAAGATAACAGGTGGGTATTCAGGGAGGATTTAAAGGTTGCTGTGGTCCTGGCAGTTCTTATTTGAGCGGTTAAGCTATTCCATAGCTTTGAAACAGCCACTGCAAAGTCCAGGTCACCTCTAATTTTGAGAATCTGGAACATCCAGGATGTAGGGACTCTACAACCTCAGTACCCTTGTTGGAGACTTCAAATGTAAAGGTTCTGCAAGATAATGTGGCGCCAACCTATTTAAAACTTTAAAAACCAGTACTTACATTTTAAAATCAACCCATCACTGGACAAGAAGCCATGTAGGACGGCCAGTTATGGTGTTCTCACTTTTTTTTTACCAGTTAAAAAATGAGCAGCTGAGTTTTGAACAAGCTGGAGCCGGAGAAGAGATGACTGCTCTACACTCGCATTCAAAGAGTTACAATAATCTGAGTGATGTGATTAATGCATTGATAACTTGCTCAAAATGATTGTGTGATATATAAGTCATAACCCTTTATTGTCCTCCCAAAGAAAAAATAACATTTTAATTATTTTGGGTATTAAATTAATATCAATGACAAATTGTCTGGTCAAGCTGTAATTTTAACAGTTTTCAAAAACATAGAATTATTTCATTAAATATTATCATTTTTTATTAGATTATCCAGCTAGGCCCCTTTGACCTGTGGTGTTCCTCAGGGCGCCATCCATGGTCCCTTGCTCTTTAGCAAATGCATGCTGCCACTGGGTCATATTCTAAACTAGGGTTGAAATGATTCCTCGAATAATTCGAGTAACTCGATAAATAAAAACCATCGAGGCAAATAAATTGCCTCAAGGTTTCGCTTAAATCTGGACTAGTATTCAGCGTACTTTGTTGGGGCGCATTTGTTTCGCACCTAACCATTAGGTCACGTACGCGCTCCCTCACACCTCGAACAATGATGGTTGTCTTATAGTTATGGACACGGATACTCACAGTGGTGCGACAATCAACGGGGAAGTGGCCTAGATTGTTCTGCCTGCTAACCTTGGGCATTATGTTGCAGTCCGTGTTTTTTGGTAGCTACTCATTGCAAACTTGTTCAACTCTCTAAAGGCGCTTTATAAATTTTAATTGTTATTATTATTACAATCCCTCACTTCTCATACAACGGGCCGAGTCTCCAAGGAGACCCTCTCCCTGTGAAGGACATTAAACTAGGGGGATAACCTATCTTTGAGTGCGAACAGAAGCCCACTCTGCCTCAAATTTGGGGAAGATAAAAAGTCAAACAGACTGAAACACTGTTATAGTGACTCTGGGGGTTGGTGAATGTGTGTTTGAACTGTGGTTCCTTGGATTCTGCACTGCCATACTGAGCCAACTGAGACATTAGGTGGGTTTACAGGGCCCCCTTATTTCAAATGAAATCAGTAGAAATGCTCCAGGTGAACACCGCTTTTCCGAATTAAAAGACCCTATCAAATGTAGAGCTGAAACAATAAAGCCAATGGTTTTCACTGGAATAATGTGTGTGTGTGTTTATAAGGATGTTCGAGAGTAGCATGTTTAAATATAGTATGTATATACTGTATGTCCTTTCATCACAGTATCCACATCTTAATGATATTGTGAAGCAGTTATAATTCTTAACTCCATGTCTCTTTCTCGCAACCAGTAAATGGAACATCCCATGGGAGTATAGAGCCTCTAATGCTTCTCAATCATGTTGAAGTTCATTTTCCATATCCTATCTGGGTTTTTTTCTTCTTCTAGCAAACTTGATGGCAATCCAAAGCATTCTGTCCCATTTAAAAAAAGATAAAAATAAAATCAATTATATTATCACTTTATTATATTATCACTGAATACTTGCTGCTGTGAGAATCTGAAGAGCGAAACTGGGAAAAGAGGAAATTAATCTGGAATTAAGAGTGTTATTTCTGGGCATTATTTACGTCTCTAAGAAATACTTGAGAATACAGGAACATGTAATAGATACAATGTACATGTAGTACTGTCCACGCTCCAATTGAAAGGATTGCGGAAATGTTCGCAGGACGTGGCTTGCCAACTGCCAGAAAACTACAGACGATGAAGATGATTGTCGGAACCTAAACAGTGTGACACCAGCGGAAGTCAACATGCGCCATAGCTTAAACTGTTTAGGAACTAGTCTTTGGTTGAGTGATGGAGAGATCTTGTCGAGGAAGACTATCAGCGGCTGACGAAGAAATATACGGGGCTTTAACAAGAATCATGGTCAGCAACGAAATGTTGGATGGTCAACACAAACGGCTGGATTTGGACTGCAAACCCCAAATAACGTTACACAGGGCAAGTGAGTAGAATTTAAGGGCTGGGTTGGTTACCTTTAAAACGTAATCGAATTAAAGTTACAAATTACCTTTTACAATATGTAATCCATAACGTCAATATAGTTAAATTAAAAGTACCCACACTATTTTCTAAAACAAATCCAGTGTCCACCCACTGAAATTTCAAAAAACAAAATCAACTAAGGAATGAAATAAAATGAAAACTCAAACAAATTCGGGCAGTAGGCTTATAGAATCCAAATTTAAGTATGGAATAAAAGTATGGTAGTTTTAGTTGTAATCTACGGCACAGAGCTGGTAAAATAATGCAGTCATAAGGATGATTGCAAAAAACAGAATTTCTCTGTCTTTTATCTAACCAATCTGTGGATCATGTTAATAATAATAATAATAATAATACATTTTATTTATAATGCATTTTACATTTGGATCAAATCTCAAAGTGCTACAAAGCAAAGTTTCCAAATATAATTAAGAATATACACCAAATACATATAAACATCAGAAACACTTCAATAGTATTATTGAAATCGATGAATAGACTTGCCTATTCCCTCTACAAACTGTAAACACGTCTCTGTAGCTATCGTTGGTAGTTGTTCTTACCTGTACATTTTCCCTTAAACTGGATGCAGAGTCCTTGGAAAGTGACAGATCTTTTACAGCTGGATGCATAACTTGCGCTGTCATGTTATTCCCCTTTTCTGCTTGAAATACAAATGTTGGGAAAATTATATTTATACCATTACTTGGCGTACATGTCTGCATTTCTTTTCTGCCTTCTTTTAAACTAATAAGTGACTTTTAGGGAAAATTTTTAATCAATTATTTCCATGGATTTGTTATAACCATCTGTTGAAATATTGCAAACAATAATAGTTGACAGCTCTATTAATGGAAATATAATGTATCATAAAAATGGTTATTAAAGCCACATATTTTGTATTTTTACATATTGTAAACCTTAACTGAATCAAATTAATGCATTTAATGTTGTTATTCTTCATAAATTTCAATAAACACTTGATATGATTGACGATATGTAGGATTTCTTCTGAAGAGGTGAGACTGCTCACATAATATAACCATACTCTATGATTAAACATCACTGTGGAAATAACACTGAAGACTGAAATTGCTATTGCTATTATTCCTATCACCGCAACTGTTTTACATCAGTTGTAAATAGCTGTTTACAACTGTAAAGATACAAGCTTTATCTTTACAACTGTTTTACAAACAGTTGAAAAAATAGCTTAATCAGCAGGAGCTGCAGAAGCCGCTGCACTACTGCGCCCCACCATCTTGATTTTATAGGTATATGAAACTTAATCATATTAATAAAAAATATATACTGCTATTAATTTGTTACCAAGTCCACATTTGTTTATTTTCATCACAGCAGTATCCTATTCCTTTTGTTTTCTGTCCCTCTAGAGCTCCTTCATCAACA
This sequence comes from Lophius americanus, assembly GCA_037951165.1. Lineage (NCBI taxonomy): Eukaryota > Metazoa > Chordata > Actinopteri > Lophiiformes > Lophiidae > Lophius > Lophius americanus. Next base: position 1,891,069 of record JBBDHG010000072.1, on the reverse strand, counting down.
TGTCTGTAAGGAGGAGAAGGCTCTTGATGACCACCAGCTTTGTATCCAGGAGAGGGACTCCAGGATGGACCAGGAGAACCCAGGGCCACCACAGATTAAATTGGAAAAAGAGGAACTGTCCTTCCATCAGGAGGGACAGCAGCTCGTTGTAAAGCAGGATACGGATACCTCTTTATTGAATCCTGTTTATGAGGAAAGGGACCACAGTGAGGATCAGACTATATGTGCAGCACAGAATGAGTCTGTAATCAACATGCCAGTTATCAGCTCTGTTGTAGGAGCAATAAACAGTGACCTTTTGCTGCTTCGTATAGCTAACGGCCAAGACCAGAAATATAACAGATATGAAGACAATGGGTCAGCGAGAAAAGCAGAGACCAATATAAGGAAACTACTGCAGAGAGGAAGAAGTTATACTGATGATGAATACAAACCGACCATTTTACAAGGAACTATCGTCAATCACAAAGAAGAGATCAATCCTCAACGCAGACTGCTGGATATAGCTTCGGAACCGGAAATAAGGTTACACAGAATAGGTATATCCAACTTTGCAATTTTAATAACACAAAGAGATTCATTATATTAGCATAGACTGACAACCACCGTGTTTAGATGTACCCTTACATACAGCATTAACTGTTACTAACTGGCTACCATGTCCACATTTGTTCCTTTTCATCACATCACTATCCTATTCTTTTCGTTTTCTGTCTCTCCAGAACTCCCACTGCAATATGTCTGTAAGGTGAAGGAGGAGAATCTCCCTGACCAGCAGCTCGTTAATCATGAGAGGAACTCCAGGAATGAACAAGAGGAGCCAGAGCCTCTACGGATTAAAAAGGAACAGATGGAACTCTGCACCAGTATTGAGGTAGAGCAGCATGTAGTGAAGCAGGAAACTGATACTATTATGTTGTTTCCTACTAATGAAGAAAATGAGAGCAGTGAAGATCCTTCTCTGTATTTGAATGTTGATGAAACTCTTAATACTGTATGGAAAGAGTCTGTAGTCAGCATGCCGATTATAAACTCTGTGGTTGGCTCACGAAACGGTGACCTGCAGCTGCTCTCTAACAACTCTGATGTAGTCGAGAGCCAAGATCAGAACGGAGACGCGTGTGAAAGGGATTTCAATTTTAGGCCAAAACTACACCATAAAACAAATAGGGGTGAGAGTTCATATGTTTGTAAAACATGTGGGAAAGATTTCAGATCGAAATGGAAATTGGCACACCACATGACAATCCACACAGGTGAGAGGCCATATATTTGTCAAACATGTGGTAAAGGTTTCAGATCTAAATGGAAATTGACACACCACATGACAATCCACACAGGTGAAAAGCCATATGTCTGTGAAACATGTGGGAAAGGTTTCAGATCTAAATCTAAATTGACGTACCATGCGAGAATCCACACAGGTGAGAAACCATGTGTTTGTAAAACATGTGGGAAAAGTTTCAGATCTACAAATATATTAACACACCACATGATAATCCACACAGGTGAAAAGCCATATGTCTGCGAAAAATGTGGGAAAGGTTTTAGATTCAAATGTAAATTGACAGACCACATGAGAATCCATTCAGATGAGAAGCCCTTTGTTTGTAAAACATGTGGGAAAAGTTTCAGATCCACAAGTACATTGACTCACCACATGATAATACACACAGGCGAGAAGTCATACATCTGTGAAAAATGTGGGAAATGTTTTAGATTCAAATGTAGATTGACATCCCACATGGGAATCCACTCGGGCGAGGAGTCATGGGTTTGTAAAACATGTGGTCAATATTTTAGATCTGAAAGTACATTAACACACCACATGATAATACACACAGGCGAAAAGCCGTATGTCTGTGAAAAGTGTGGGAAATGTTTTAGATTCAGTTGTAGATTGACCTCCCACATGGGAATCCACACAGGTGAGGAGTCAAACGTTTGTTAAACTTCTGGGAAAGATTTCAGACGTAGTTCTGACTTGACAATACACATGCGGATCCACAACAGTAAGAAGCCATTTGTTTGTAAAACATCTGGGAAAGGTTTCACCAAGAATGCCCCATTGAAAGACCACATAAGAATCAACATAGTTGAGAGACCAGACATTTTGTAATTTATGTGGGGAAGATATCAAACAGAATGGTCATTTGATAATCACATGACATCACGGCCCCCTGATGAGAACGTACCTGTGCAGGTCCTTCTTCAATACAACAATGGTCTGAGGCTGAAGTAATGAAGCATATAGACTTATGACATGCAGGTCAGTAATATTGCATTTGTGAAATACTGTGTGAGACAAGACTGAGTTCTTATTGGCTATTGTTAAAAAAACAAACAAGGACTCATGGAAGTGAGGAACCATGAAGTTGCAGCACATTTTGAATAACATTTTTACCCTGGTATATTAAATAACCGAGAGGTGCTGTGGTTTTAAAATCTCGGATCTATCAGATTTACTGTATATAGATAGGATTAAATCTCAATTACTTATTTCTGAACCCGGGAGAACCCTGATCTTAGCAAGTACATACACGCCATTATTCATAAATCATTTTAAATTTCAAACAAATTTGAGTTAAAATTATCCTTGAATAATCTGTTATATTATTGAATATTTCTAACTCACTACGGAAATTTTTTTTTCATCTTAAATTTTCAACTATTGGTCATATTTTGTCCAAATTTGGTGCATATGAATCGGCACAAGCATATCTATCTTGTCTATATCATACATTAGTCTGAAAATCATATTTCACTCATAAGGGGAGCTGTGGACATACGAATGATGTAGTTATTTGATCTACAGTTACAATGTTTCGCTTTACCAGGAGTAATTAGTTTCTGTTCAGAAGTTACTATTATTTGTGCGTGGAGGCATAGTGGTTAGAGCAGTGGACCTGTAACTGCTGCATTCATAGTGGTTAGATCACTATCTCGTGCCTTTTCTGTAGTAGAAATTTCATTGTTGTTCTTTTTGGTAATTTGTTGGCATAACTCTCCAATGATCCATGTTGCCTAGCAACATCCAAATCCGAATGCTCATTACTTTCAGTGCATACTTCAGATTCACCCTCCCCTTAATTTTTCTCTAATCCGAAACCCAAATTCAGTCAGTCAGTCATCAAAATTTGATATTGGCCATCAGATTATCTTTCTGGTGGATATATGTTTGATCTGTATCTGAGATCCTAAACTTTCTCAGTTTAAGCACTATTCCTGTCTCTCCAAGCTGCCTCTGCATGCCCCCCTTTTTCTCCTGATGTCTTCCTGTTTCTCCTCCCATTGCTCCTTTTTCACACAGACTAGCACAAAATCTATCTTTTGTCTTCCTTTAACTCCTGAATCACAGTCTGATCTGTTTTCACGTTTAGAGCCAATTCCAGATTGATCGCGATTCACCAGATAAGATTCTCCACCTGACTTCCTCTGGACATCTAATTTAGTTACATGACAATCTAATATTTGTGGTGCAACTCGTATCAGTTTTACCACAAATATCATTAATATTTAGAGGAGTAACTTTTGTTGTTCGAGGAAAAAGAGTCATGTGAAAGAACAGTTCTTGTGATAGATTGTTATTTCTCAGGTTGTAGAAAATGCCAGGACTTTCCTGGCAGTTCTTAACAGAATAGATTCTGAAGTAGGAGTGTTTTGACAGCGGGGACAAAACATTGGGTTTGTTCGTGTCAGCCCGACCTCTAGAATGAGGAAAAACAGGATGGAGGGGAGTAGGAAAAATACCGGTAGTGATAAAACTCCAAACTTGGTTATGAAGAGAACAGAATAGTGACGACATAGACCCTTATAAAAGGAGTTGATGTTTTTAGACAGTGGATTTTTTTTCTGTATGCACTATGTTCAATAAAATCCAGAATTGGCTGCAAGGACTTGGTCTCCTGGTCATACTTTAGTTATTGTTACAGCACTGAATTCCACCACATATTTGACGCCTCAACGTGGACCGGCACAAGGACCACTGGAAACGGATCTGCAGCATCTCATATCCAAACGAAGTTCAAGGCGCCTGAGGTAGGAGGATTTGAATTCTCACTTACATAGACACGTAGCTTCGCTGGAGTTGAGATGCGGTGGAACGGTCGGATATCAAAGCAATATCTCTGATCCTTCCGTCCCCTCCCTCAGACTCTTTCATAAGGAGTCCAGGAACTTGGGGGGTGGGAGGTGACTGGGAGCTGAATTTTGGCAACCAAGCATAAATTAAGAACTTATATGCAGATGGGATAATAAATTAAGATTCAAAACAGAGAAATTGTGGAACTTAATAAAAAACAATCGTTAGGAAAAGCTGCGGAGGACCCACAAGGCCGTTAGGAAAGAAAGGCTAAAGGATCCTTTATGAGCTCTGAAGGCTTTTACATTTTCTAGTCAATTAAAGTTAACAATTATGTTGTGATTTCATGCAGGTGGTTCATACTGACATGCAAATCTGCATTAGAAAAATAAGACTTTGTTCACAAGAATTGAGGTAAAACTGAGAAAAAACAGAGAAGGCCGGGTTCATGAATTAAAACCTCCGAAAATAGACGATAACAGTCTCTAGAAGGGCATAATTAAGTTATCTATTAAAATATATATTACTAATATAGCTATAGAGAGCACCTTGGAGCTAAACTAAAGCAGACCTTATAACGTATGATAATATAAAATCAACAGGTGCAACTGAAGCATTACTTGGATCCCTATTCACAACTGGAGGCCTGGATATTTGTTTTGTTTTGGCTTTGTAAGTCATTCAGTTGTAATTGTGCTCTAGTCCTTTTGAAAAGATCTCTCGTGGTCTTTCACTTTCTACACCTCCCTCCTCTGCTTGTCCATGGCATGCATCACATGATCACGGAACTCCCTAAGAGGCATTGTCGTCAGTCACATCACATCATCCAGCCTGGTATTCACTGGAGTTGGTAAAGCGTCAATAACTAGCTACAACTCAACACATTAAGAAATACGATTTGCAAAAACTACAACACAACGGAAGCATTTCTGAAGAACACTTAAAAGAGATGCAACCCTGGACACACTTCTTTAATGCTTCATTTAGTGAATAAAACCAATCCTTTATCCTTAAAAAAACTGCACATTTGCTATCATCCCTGACAGCCAGGGTTTTATCTCCAATCCCCTTTGTTGTACAAGCAATCGCCCTGATTGAAATCAATATTTAAATATGAACTATAATATAGTATAATATAGTTCCATTCATTAATAGGTGGGTGCAACTTACTAATGCGTTTATTATTTTTCGTTTAAAAAAAAAGAAAAAAAAAAAGATTCTCATTCCTATCCCCTCCTGGGTTCTATGGATTAGTCTAAAGTTTAGTTGAGTGACTGGATAAATGCTGACATGTGACAATAGAGGAGGTGGCGGAGGTGCTGGCACTCTTGATTGATGCGTCGGCTATTACAGTGCATTCTGGGATTAGTGGTATCTGTGTTTGTATTGTATACCAGCGGCCCATTTATTATAAAAATTATTGTTATTGTCTTACAGGCCGAATATAATTGTCGTTTCGACAATGTCCAATGACAACAGAGAACACTACCAGGAGAGGAACTCCAGTATGCAATAAGAGAACCTCAGGCCATCACAGATTAAGTTGGAAAAGGAGGAACGGCAGCTCGTTGTAAAAGAGGAGACGGATGCCTCTTTATTGATTCCTGTTTATGAGGAAAGGGACCACAGTGAGGATCAGACTATATGTGCAGCACAGAATGAGTCTGTAATCAACATGCCAGTTACCAGCTCTGTGGTCGGCGCACCAAACAGTGACCTGCTGCTGCTCTCCTACAAACCTCATATAGACGAGAGCCAATATCAGAAAGGGGACAAAAATGAAGACTATCGGTCAACTAGGGAAGCAAAGACCAATCAAAACATAAAACAGCACGCACGAAAAAGTTACACTGATTACACCGACTATGTTAGAAACTGCTATCGTCAATCACAAAGAAGAGCTCAATTCTCAGCGCAGACTGCTTGATATAGTTTTGAAACCTGAAATAAGGTTACAGAGGATAGGTATACAAAACTTTGGAATTTCAATAACACAGATCATTTTTATTAGCATAGACTGAAGCCCACCTCATTTAGATATATGTTTATATATACCGCTACTAACTTTCCATGTCTACATTTGTTCATTTTCATCACAGCAGTATCCTATTCTTTTGTTTTCTGTCTCTCCAGAGTTCCCACTGCAATTTGTCTGTAAAAAGGAGAAGGCTCTTGTTGACCACCAGCTTTGTATCTAGGAGAAGAACTCCAGTATGGACCAAAGGAACCCGGGCCACCAGAGATTAAGTTGGAAAAGGAAGAACTCTACTTCAGTCAGGAGGGGCAGCAGCTCGTTGTAAAGCAGGATACAGATACCTCTTTATTGACTCCTGTTCATGAGGAAAGGGACCACAGTGAGGATCGGACTATATGTTCACCACAGAACGAGTCTGTAGTCAACATGCCAGTTATCAGCTCTGTGGTCGGAGCACCAGATAGTGACCTGCTGTTGCTCTCTTACAAGCTTCATGTACCTAACAGCCAAGACCAGAAAAAGGACAAACGTCAAGGCACTGGGTCATCTAGGGAAGTAGAGACAAATCTAACAGAAAAAATGCCCAAACTGCAATATGTCTGTAAGGTGAAGGAAGAGGCTTTCACTGACCAGCAGCTCGTTAACCAGGAGAAGAACTCCAGGAATGAACAAGAGGAGCCAGAGCCTCCACGGATTAAAGAGGAACCATTGGACCTCTGCACCAGTATTGAGGTAGAGCAGCACGTAGTAAAGCAAGAGACTGATACTATTATGTTGACTCCTACTTTTGAAGAAAATGACTGCAGTGAAGATCCTTCTCTGTATTTGAATGTTGATGAAACTGTTACTGCTGTGTGGAAAGAGTCTGTACTCAACATGCCGATTATAAACTCTGTTGTTGGCTCTCAAAACGGTGACCTGCAGCTGCTCTCTAACAACTATGATGTAGTCAGTAATCAGAAAGGAGACGCGTGTGAAAAACATTTCAATTTTACGGAAGATTTACACTTTAAAACAAATCAAAACAGATCTAAAGGTGTATTGACATACCACATGAGAATCCACACAGGTGAAAAGTCATTTGTTTGTAAAATATGTGCAAAAGGTTTCAAATGTAACTTTGACCTCACAGTCCACATGAGAATCCACACAGGTGAGAAGCCGTTCGTTTGTAAAACATGTGGGAAAGGTTTTAGACGTAGTTCTGACTCAAATGCCCACATAAGGCAGTGGAGGGGGGGATCCTCCTGTCATCCTCAGTTCTTAATAATGAAAATAATAATAATAATGTGGTATCCAAATTTATTCTCCGCATGTTATGGACAAAGATTTCTCCATTTCAACCCAGCAGAAATGCAGATTTTTATCATGCCAGCATGAAAAAATTATTAAATCAAATATTATGCCTTCTTTCGGGAGTCTTGTAAAAATAGTTGTTTTGTTAAGAACATGGGGAAAAATGTAGGTTATTTCACTTGTTTCTTGTAAAAAGGGTTTATTGAGTTTTTAAGAGCAAAATGGCATATTTCTTCAAGAAACACACTCCACCATATCAGATGTTTCCTAGTTCTAGACTCAACAATGGGGTGACAAAATATAATTATACAAAATAATGAATATAAAGACAGCTGTTACACCAGGTGACAGCGGTTATCGAGTAATTAGATGCTTGAAATATCTAAATTGCCTGTTAAACCCTCGGCCTTCCACCAAAAAGTCTTATTAAACTTGGAAATTGATTACAAACAGCCTCCACAATGTCCCACTATTAAATAACAGAGTCATATTGACTGGGACAAAATCTATATCTATGGAAAACATGGATGAGTAAACATATATGGTCAATCATGTATCTGATGAATTTAAATGGTAACATACTGTAATTGGAGGAGTTGAATGATACTTATAACTTAAATTGTTCCATGAAAAATTATAAAAAGGTGAAACAAAATATCCCAACAGCAATTGTTCAACTAATCCAAAACAATCTAACCAATAACCCAACACCAATATTACAAAATAAAATCACTGTTAATTATGTTGATTTCTTTAATGAAAAATGTAATAATACATTTCAGAGACAACATTCAGTAAATACATCATATCCTTGACCAACGAAAAAATAACGCTGAAACTCAGAAATGATGGGAAAATAACAAGATTAGCAATTAAAACAAAATTAAAAAAATTTCCTATTTCCCCTAAATACAAAGAAATACACTTCAAAACCGTGAACAAAATGTAACCTTCAAATGAATGAATTAAGATATAGATTTAAATTTGACGTAGATAACTGTCACCTATGCATCACAAATGCAGAAACAACTGAAGACTTATTTTGTCCTTGTGAAATCAGACCACAGCCATTGAAATCCCTGCATGGTAACCTTAATTCCAAAATCCAAGAAGATAGATTTCTTCACATAAAATTACATTAAAAATGACGATAACCCTCAAAAAAAAAGGATAGATGTTGTGATTAATAATTTGATTCTTATTACGAAAGTTTATATTAAACAAGTGTCCCTATGATAAATCCACCACATCATGGAACGCACTGGAAAACGAAATTATATAAAAGCATAAGGGAGATTGAAAATGTTCAAGCTAGTAGGCTTTGTCGTCTTGTTTGAGAATATAATTTGCTTTAGCCCTTGTACAAAACTTGTGCAAAGGGAATTTACCTATGTATAAGTCTTTTTTTAAAATTTCTATTTTTTCTATTTAAAAAAAAAAGTTTTATCTTTGCTTTTTATTGACCCTTGTAGGCTAAATGTAGTTGATTGTGTAATTATCTTATGTAAGAGTAATGGTCAATGTAAACAATTTTGAGAATGTCTTTGCTCCTAGTTCAATACAGTTAAAAAAAAAAGAACGAGTAGAACAACATCACATGAAAAGAATATATGGTAAGTGGACCCTATGTCATTATCACAGAATGAACATTTATATTCATTAATATTTAGCACTTTGAGATTTGATCCAAATGTAAAGTGCATTATAAATTAAATGTATTATTATTATTATTATTAAACGTAATCTTAATGATTCTTTTAAGAGGTAAATGTTGTTTAGATTTTTAAGTTTTTAAATTTGGCCTTGGCGAATATTGGAAATTTTAAGTACATTGTTGTTAATTTGTGAATGGAATCTTTATCGAATTTTTTTCATTACGTAATTTTTGTTTGTTTTTTCTGGAAATAAGAATTTTTTTTATAAAATAATTAGCGCATTATTGTCCAGAGAAGAAGGAAAAGAAGATAATTATTGTCGGAACTTAAACAGCGTGACACCAGGCGGAAGTCAACAGGCGCTGTTGCGTTAGCTATGAAGGAAGTAGATTGAGGAACTAGATTGAGCGTCGGAGAGATTTTCCTCAGGATGGATCTGCAGCTGGTGAAGAAATATGCAGGGCTTTCACAAAAAGCATAGTCCACAACGAAATGCTGGATTGTCAATACAAACAGCTTGATGTCGACTGGAAAGCCCAAATAACGTTAGAGGTGACAGGTGTGTAAAACTTAATAAATTAAACTAAATCTCGCTGAGCGATATACTACTACTTTTTACGCATGTCAGCATTTGTTAACTGCTGTATTTTAAAAATAATTAAAATAAATTACAATTAATTGTTTCCATTGATTTTTTGGAACCATGTATCGAAAAAATGGAACTATAACATTTGACTCCTCCATTAATGGCTATAACGGTGCCAGTCGAGAATAAACTAGTCAAACAACATTTTATCACTTCACCAACTTAATTGCAAATTAATAACCGTCTTCAATCTTAGGTCAACATACATGACAATTTACAAAAGAAAATAAATCACCATTTGCAAACAAGTTGAAATAACTTATTTCAACTTGAATAAATAAAAAAAATATTATTTGCATATTTAAATAAATGTGCAGTTGTGAATGTATGAACACCCAAAATAAATATTTTACGCTCACTCCGTCATATTTCCAAACAAATAACTGTTAATATGTAACTATTTGGAAAATATATTTCTCAGTTCGTCCTTGCATTGAAGTCTACGAGGATCTAAAGTTTGAATAATTATCCATGAAATAGTTTTAGATGTTTGGAAAAAATTGCTTGTTTTTTCATAAAAAATGCCCCTTTTGTGAGTAAATTATGAACTATTAAATTAAAACACGATGTATACAAGATAGATCACCTCGAGATGATTCATATGCACCACATTTGGACAAAGTTGGACCAATACTCAAGAATGTATTACCTTAAAACTTTTGCCAATAAAGTGCACCCTAGCAAGCTCATGGAATGGATGCGCCTTCCCAGCATATTTGTTTGTTGTTCATCAATCCAAAACATAAAATCACAATATGAGTATCCAAAAAAGGGAGCACAAACAAAAACAAATACAATTCCATAGCAGGTTGACTAATCTCAGTTACACCAATTTATTTTAGCTTTGTCATTCAACAGGCGTGCTACTGTTTCAGCGTAGTGGGCCTTCATCAGAGCAAAAAGGGATACTGGAAATCAAACAGTTTATAGGCTGGCAGATTTTGAGGGCACAAAAGAGTTCTATGAGCCTGGTCGGTTTTGAAGTTTGATTGTAAGGTATCACAGCTTTCATCCTCTAGTGAGAGCATATTTGTGAAATGTCCATGTGACTTGGAGTGGTCAATTCTGTCTTTGGTCTTGACAGTAGTAGGCTTTTGCCCCTTTGTAAACATAGAGATCCTCATCATATTTCAATGTTTTGATCATCTCCAAACACTTCGTTCGGCACAAATATGTCTACCAGTTCATGACTGAACGTCTTCACTCCAGTCAGTTGATTCAAATCACTCTGCTGATTCTCATGTGACAGCATGAAGTTATTTCCTTCCTCTTTTTGTTCCTGATCAAAGTAGTATTCTGTACTATAAAGCACCTTCACTTTAGTCTGTTAATTCAAATCATCAAGCAATAACTTGGCCATGTTGGAGATTGTTTTTGTCCCCCTTTTGGCAGGGGCTGCAGTCCAAGGTAGTGGATGACTTGTAAGATCATGGAGTAAATTTGAAAATGGTTCTTGAGTTATTGTTTTAACACAAAGGATCTGTGGAGACGGCTGCGATGACGATTCCATAATACCCCCAACTTTTCAGAGCTATAAATATTTAGAGCAGCGTTTCATTAACAAAAAGTTTCCGAATTTTAACTGGAAAAATAAGTAAGGTGAAATCGGCCCTGCAGATCTGTGTGCATTTCTCCAGTGCTGAGGAAATGCAGTGCTGGCTATAGAGTGCATTATGAAAGTAAAAGTGCGCATATTGTTTGAAAAAAAAAAGGATTCAGCTTTATCTAGCTGCTGCAAAGTCACAATATTATGAAGATGTGTCCCCAAAAAGCTTGAACCTTCCTTTTTAAAGGAGAATTGTTTGTCCGTTAGACTAATGTTCGTTTTGTTCTCTGTTGCCTCATAGGCTCCCACAGCAACATTTTTGTAAGGAGAAGAAGGCTCTTTATTACCACCAGCTTGGTAACCAGGAAAGGAATTCCAGAATGGACCAGGAGAACCCAGGGCCACCACAGATTAAATTGGAAAAGGAGGAACTGTCCTTCAGTCAGGAGGGACAGCAGCTTGTTGTAAAGCAGGATACAGATACCTCTTTATTAACTCCTGTTTATGAGGAAAGGGACCACAGTGAGGATCAGATTATATGTGCAGCACAGAATGAGTCTGTAATCAACATGCCAGTTATCAGCTCTGTGGTCGGAGCACCAGACAGTGACCTGCTGCTGCTCTCTTACAAGCCTCATATAGATGAAAGCCAAGACCAGAAAGAGAAAAAACAAGAAGACACTGGGTCATCTAGGGAAGCAGAGACAAATCTAAAAGAAAAAATGCACAAACAAAGAACTTACACTGATGATGAATACAAACCGACTATGTTAAAAACCGCTATTGTCTATTACAAAGAAGGAATTAATCCTCATTGCAGACTGCTGGATATAGCTTTGAAACCTGAAATAAGGATACACAGGATAGGTATGTAAAACGTAATCATTTCAATAACCTAAACAGAACTTTAATTAGCATAGACTGAAATTCACCTTGTTTAAATGTATGTTTATATACAGTATTTAATGCTACTAATCTGCTACCATGTCCAAATTTGTTCCTTTTGATCACACCAGTATCCTGTTCCTTTGGTTTTCTGTCCCTCCAGAACTCCCACTGCAATATGTCTGTAAAGTGAAAGAGGAGCTTCTCACTGACCAGCAGCTCGTTGAGCAGGAGAAGAACTCCAGTATGGAACAAGAGGAGCCAGAACCTCCACGGATTAAAGAGGAACCGGTGGAACTCTTCACCAGTTTGGAGGTAGAGCAGCATGTAGTGAAGCAGGAAACTGATACTATTATGTTGACTCCTACTTATGAAGAAAATGAGTGCAGTGAAGATCAGTCTATGTATTTGAATGTTGATGAAACTCTTCATGCTGTGTGGAAAGAGTCTGTAGTCAACATGCCGATTATAAACTCTGTGGTTGGCTCACGAAACGGTGACCTGCAGCTGCTCTCTAACAACTCTGATGTAGTCGAGAGCCAAGATCAGAACGTAGACGCGTGTGAAAAAGATTTCAATTTCAGGCCAAATCTACACCATAAAACAAATACGGGTGAGAGTTCATATGTTTGTAAAGCATGTGGGAAAGATTTCAGATCTAAATGGAATTTGACACACCACATGACAATCCACACAGGTGAGAAACCATTTGTTTGTAAAACATGTGGGAAAGGTTTCAGATCTAAATGGAATTTGACCCAACACATGACAATCCACACAGGTGAAAAGCCATATGTCTGCGAAACATGTGGGAATAGTTTCAGATCTAAATTTAGATTAACAGTACATGTCAGAATCCACACAGGTGAGAAACCATTTGTTTGTAAAACATGTGAGAAAAGTTTCAGATCTGAAAGTACATTAACAGGCCACATGATGGTCCACACAGGTGGAAAGCCATTTGTTTGTAAAACATGTGGGAAAAGTTTTAGATATAGTGCTGACCTGAAGCTCCACATGAGACTTCACACAGGTGAGAAGCCATTTTTTTGTAAAACATGTGGGAAATTTTTCAGATCTAAAACTGTATTGACAGACCACATGAAAAATCACACAGATGAGAAACCATTTGTATGTAAAACATGTGGGAAAGGTTTCAAACGTAATTATGACTTAAAAGTCCACAGGAAAATGCACTCCGATGGGAAGCCTTTTGTTTGTAAAACATGCGGGAAAGGTTTCAAATGTAATTTTGACTTGACAGGCCACGGAACAATCCACACAGGGGAGAAACCATTTGTTTGTATAACATGTGGAAAAGGTTTCAGATCTAAAGCTGGATTGACATACCACATAAGAATTCATTCCGATATGAAGCCATTTGTTTGTATAACATGTGGGAAATGTTTCAAACGTAGTTTTGACTTGAAAGTCCACAGGAAAATTCACTCAGATGAGGGGTCATTTGTTTGTACAACATGTGGGAAAGGTTACAGATCTAAAACTGTATTGACAGTACACATGAGAATCCACACAGGTGAAAAGCCATTTGTTTGTACAACATGTGGGAAAGGTTACACAACTAAAACTGTATTGACACACCACATGGGAATCCACACTGGTAAGAAGCCATTTGTTTGCAAAACATGTGGGAAAGGTTGTAGATCTAAAACTGTATTGGCAGATCACATGAGAATCCACACAGGTGAGAAACCATTTGTTTGCAAAATATGTGGGAAACGTTACAGATCTAAAACTGTATTGACAAACCACATAATAAATCACACAGGTGAGAAGCCATTTGTTTGCAAAACATGTGGGAAAGGTTTTAGACGAAGTTTTGTCTTGAAAGTCCACACTAGAATCCACACAGGTGAGAAGCCATATGTTTGTAAAACTTGTGGGAAAGATTTTAGACGTAGTGAAGACATTAAAGTCCACATGAGAATCCACACGGGTGAGAAGCCACATGTTTGTAAAACATGCGGAAAAGATTTCAGACGTAGTCATGACTTGACGGTCCACGCTAGAATCCACTCAGATGAGAGGCCATATCTTTGTAAAACTTGTGGGAAAGGTTTCAGACAGAATGGCACACTGAAAGACCACCAGAAAATCCACACCGTTGCGTAACCAGATATTTTTAAATTTTGTGGGGAAGATACCCGACAGAATGGTAATTTTAAAACCTACGTGACATCACGCTCTCTTATGAGAACTTACCTGTGCAGGTTTGCTTCAATAAAATACTGTGCTTGAATGAGTGAAGCATAGAGTATCACATGCACATGAGTTATACTGCATTTGTAAAATACAATGTTTGAATGAAGACTGAGTTCTTTTTGGTTGTGGTTAAAAAAAAAAAACTATGACGACTCATGGGAGTTTGGAACCCAAAAGTTGCACCACATTTGCGAAACATTTTATTCTTGTAACATATTTAATAAAACCGGGGTACTGTTTAAACTTTTTGGAGCTACATCAGAATAACTGTATATAGACAGGCTTATATCTCAATTTGTTATTCCGAACCCAGCAGAACTCTGATCTTGGCACACAAGCCATTAGAAGTCATTTAAAATTTTAGGTCATCATAATCCCTGAAAAGTCAGGGATATTGTGGAATCCTTATTACTGCGTCTATTTGGCCTCCCTTTCAAGATGAGAGCATTACTCGCTACTATATAATATTTTTTATGATTATACAATTTATAGATGTTTTCTTATGGTACCTTTTTTTTCAGTCAAGCTGATTTTACTATTTCTATTATGATGCATTGTTTTTTTACTGTTTTACCTTTTTATTCTGCAAAACATTTGGTCAACCCCAATTGTTTTTAAATGTGCAATATAAATAAAGTTTGACTTGACTTGATATTTTGTATGTTGAGGGGTTACCGTTTCAGCCCCGCATCCTATAATTTGTTAATTCTTATGGTAACCTGATTTATTCTTAGCATGTTACGGACAGAAACTTTAAGCTAACTTTAAACTTTAAACTTTAGCACTTTGAGATTTGATCCAAATGTAAAGTGCATTATAAATTAAATGTATTATTATTATTATTAGAAAAAACCATCAGAATTGCATCGTGCCTGCATGAAAAAATATATAAATTCAATGTTCTGCTTTCTTTCTGAAATAATTGTTTTTTTAGGCACATGGGGGGAAAAATTGAGAGAGAAAGAGACACACACCTTTTAATTAGTGAACCTTCAACATCAGCAACATGAAGTGAACATCAACAACATGAGAGAGAAAAGGATAAGAGCCGTGAATCGAGAGGGAACAATAGAACAAGGGCCAGTGTAAAAGTTCAAAACAATAGATTTGTCCCTTTTCAGAGAGCAGAGGACATTCCTGAGAGCCCTAACTACTGTGAAGCGGCCATGTTGTCACATGTTGTCACAATCACACCCTTAAAATAGGACAGAGGATAAGGACTCACGTTCTTTCTGCTCTACCATATTGCTAGTTTGGCACAGAGGCAAAGATGAAAACCAATGGAGACGGTTTTCACTGTCTATATTTAGGTCCAAATACAAAGAGGGATAGGGAGAAAACTTCACCCAGAGCCCCCACCCACCGCTTAAGAATGGCAAAAAGAGACCCAGCAGTCTGGGGCAGGCAACCACAAGATGCTCAACTTTCTCAGATTGATAGCAGAAAAAGAAGCCCTCCCATCCAGATGGGTCCAAATCTGGTCCAGCTCTGTGCCTGTAGCCAGGGCCCCATGTGCAATCCTCCACTGGAGGTCAGCCACCCGACTATCTCCCGAGGGTGTATAACGCACCTGCCAGCAACCCTTCAGGGAGAAAGTGAGGCCCAATGCCTCTGTCCACCCATTCCACTGCTCAGCCAGGTCCGGGTGCTGGGTGAAAGCCTGAAGCGGAGTAGGCCGCAATCGCCACACCTCATCAGTGAGGCCCCGTAGCTCCCTGATAGACTCTAGAGAGAGAGAGACTTGACTTGCAAAACAACTTTATTTACTGAACATTTAACTTAAACGTTAGCACAAGGGTCAGTGTGTTCACACTGTCATGGGCAAGCAAATGTAGCCATCAAGCTGAAAGTTCAAAATCAGAGATGTCCTCTTTCAGAGAGCAGGACACATTGTTGAAAGCCTTCTCTCCTGTGAAGCCAGCCATGTTATTTGTCAGCCTTTGGAATGTGTGTTCCACTCTCTTAACGGTCTGCTTTCAAGCCCTTTAAAGTATGGCAGAGGATCAGGACTTTCTCTGTCTATATTTAGGTCCAAACACAAATAGGGGCAAGAAGAAAACTTCACCCAGAGCTTCAACCCATCGCTTAATAAGGTCAAAAAGTGACCGGGCCTTGGGGATAGTGTGTGGTTCCCCGGGGTCACATGGTGTCGGGTCCTTCATGCTCTGGGGGGCCCATTGGGTGCGGTGGTGGCCTGGGCCCCTTTCTGCCAACCGTTTCGGTGAGTGTTGCGTTGACGACCACAATCTTTGTCACACACACACACTCACAGTACAGACAGTGATGAATGTAATGCTGATATGGGTGTTGCGTGTATATATATATATGTGTTTTAGCATGTACATGTATGCTTATTAGGGCTGTAACGATTCATCGATGTGGATCGGTATATCAATTTGTTGAACTATCCTATCAAATCGCTGGAAAGTCTAAATATTGATATATATCTTTGTTTTGAAGACACGCCTTTATTTCAGAATTAGTACCTGTGTATGCCTGCAGTGTTTCCATTCACAGGCTTCCTGCAGCACCTGCATCAGTAGTTTTAATACAATGTCATGAAACATAAATGTACACATGTTCTTAAGTTGAAGGTAATCGGAGGTTAATGTTAACTGATAAGAAAAAAAACACATTTCTATCTAAATATGAAAAATCTGTCACTTTACAGTGAACACATAGGTCTGTGTTTTTATTATTTCTGAGGTGATGTTTTTATGACAGCAATCAAATGATCAAAAACATGTCAAAAATGGCAATTTTTTCTTTCTTAAGGTGAAATGCAACCCATTTTTTTGAAAAGGTACATGCTTTTGTCTGAAATTGAACGCAGGCCCCAAATCGTATCACAATTGTATCGTGGCAGACTTTGTGATATCGGCAAATATCTTATCGTCATCCAAAATATCGATATAATATTGTATCGTGACGGAACAGGTGATTTATTACACCCCTAATGCATAAGTATACATATTTATGTATAGATAGTTGCTATCCTTGTTGTTTTTGCTTTTCTTGTCGATGTTTGTTCCACTATACTGTTCCTTGTTCCCCTGACCTCCTTTGTATTTCCCATTTTCTTTCTGCCCTTCCCCCGCGCCCCCTTTCCAGTAAAGTCGTTTTTGGTGCCCATTTCTCAATGGCTTTTTCATAAAAGAAATAAATCATTTGATATCTGGATGTCTCCTCTGCTCCCAAACCTTTTTCATCCTCAAATGTCCTTATTTCAATAAAAGCTATTTCAATGATTGGACCTTAGACTTTGGTCTCTGACTTGAGGTTGGATTCCTTTTTTGTTTTTGCATTGTCACATGGGCAAACTGTTGTTTTTGTAATGTATTCAATTTGCCTTATTAAATAAGAAATTGCATCCCTGTTTTAAAGTATCATCTGCATTGTAGGCACTTACTTTGAACAACATGCATTAGGGCAGTGGTAATTGGATATAGTACACTAAGATATAGGCTTGCTACACCTTTCCATAACTGTCAGTGGGTCAACTGTTTACCTCGAACCCTAGAAAGAATGAGGCCATTACTGTTTGTGTCAGCCTTGTGCTGAACTGGTAATTCAACCCTGCTTCTTGCCCATTGTCAGCTGGGAAAGGCTCCAGCCCCGTTGACCCTTAACATGATTAATGGTTACAGATAATGGTTGTGAATTATCTGACACTTCATGCACTTCAAAGTTTATAATGTAGACTGCGAAAACCCAACAAGACCAGCAGTGCTGGAGATGCTCTGACTCAATTGTCTTATTTGTTGTTACAAATTGGTCGTTGTCATTTTCACCATTCACCATTTTTACTGCATGAATGTTGACTGGCTGACAAATATAACCCACTCTTTGACAGGTACCGTTATAGGGAGATAATGTTCTTCTGACTGAACCCGTAAGTGGTTATAATGTAATGGCTTGTTCTGTTGGAAGGCCGGAAGAAAGTGATTGTCAAAATGTTTGATCTGCGCAAATGGATAGAATTATAAACCCAAACTATAGATATGCTGACACAGAATTACTGTCATTGTTTTTCTCTTTTATTTTAAAAGCAACTTGAGATGTTCTTATTGAATTGACACCTTACCTCACCAGTGTCTTCATCATAATTTTTTTGAATTTCTATACAGGGAAAATGATGGATGATGTTTCTGAAAGCGAGTTTGGCTCTGTGGCATAAACATCTCTGCTCTCTCTTTACCACTGCTCTTAGTCACAGAGTGGATAAATCTGATCTACGCCCGACTCTTCAGGTTGCTGGGGTTGAAGAAGCATGAACACATCTTAAGCACCTGAACCAATCTTGAATTATTCTGATTGCAGGAGCTTCAACTGACCAGCTTCAGCTCGGTCTAGTTTGTTAAATTCATGAAAGTCAGCTGCTGTATCCCAGCTTTTCTTAGCACACTTTATGGAACCAGTCCCAGATCAATGAGATTCTGTAAAAACCTTCTCTTTGTCAATCAATAGTCTTCCAATAATTAAATTCGGCTGATGGCAAATGTTTAAAACTTCCCATGACAAGAGATCAGATGACACCTATACTCCTCTTGGATGTCCTCAGAAATCTTAAGGCAAGTAAGTCCAGCATGTGGCGGCTTTTTGCCAGCATGGCATTGTTCACTTCTCTAAACTGGAAAAGTCTGGACCACCTCCAGCATAATTTCCAGAGATCTCTGCGCCGCTGAAGTCAAATCCAGGATTCTGACAAAGACAAAATCCATACATTTAATTAACTGAAAGGAACCATTTAGCTTCTTACATTGTTATCACACAATTTCATTCATTTTAAAAATTCACACTTCACGGTTGAGCTTGTCTGTGAAAATGTCATCACCTTCACGATGAGTAGCAAAGTTTTGATCAAGAGTCAAAATGGACAAAAACCTGTATTTGCTCATATCAACATTCCAAATCACACCAGTTGAAGTCATTTTGCAACAAAGCGATACAATCAAGTTTCTATCTGCTGGGAATCAGTTTGAAAATTAGTAAAACTGTTAATAAGATGTTAACAGGTAAAATGTCCATCTCTTGGATTGAATATCATAATATATTCTAACATAAAACTAGACATAATGGCTCATATAAAGTAAGAATCGAACTAATATGGATTTGAGTCACATTTTTATTTATAGTATTACACTTTTTTTTAATGGCCAATAGCTAGTCAATAAATCATAAGTAAATTATTTATTAATCACTATTAAGGCCATTATATACAATTAATACACCTAAGGACGACAGACATTATACCCATCAGATGACACATATTCAAACTAACCTCCCGCTGGAACCTCTCCAGTGTGAGCTTCTTCTGCATCTGGTTCTGCACCCAGGCATTGGCACAGTACTCCCCCTCCAGCAGGGAGGACCAGCAGTTCCCTGCCTGCCTGTTCGTCTTCATCAGAACGATCCGAATGAGGCACTTGTCCTCTAAAGGAGAAGGAGGTACACAGACGTGAGATAAGGGTGCCTTTCTGAAATCTAAGGTTATTACAATGTATGCAACTTACCTAGTGTCCATGTAGCCTCATCAGACATGGTGGTATCAAACAATTTACCCTGACAGAATGTAAAAGGAAAGAACATTAAAACATTTACACGGCAGCCAAAAATCCCATTTATTATTGCAGGCAAAAATGCAAGAGGTACAACTGCGTAAAGTGATGAAACCTGGATAACGTCCAGCAGCAGACTGGTGTAACTTATCAAAAATGGGTCGTTTTTGGAACAACTAAAAACCAAAAGCACCTTGTTTATAATCAATCATTGTAACAGATACAGATTGTACATTAGAAGGAGGCTTACGATTATTCTCCAACATTTATTTGCTCCTGTGCAACACAACCATCAACACATCAAAACCTCCTGGTTATTCTCCTTGTTCCTCTGCTCCCTCAGCACAGCGTACAGAAATGTGTGATTTACATTTAAAATATATATCTTGAGCATTATACAAACAAGACTTAGATGTTATTTAAATTATTTGATGAACAAAAAAAATTCAGAAGCCCATAAAATAATGTAGAAAAAACATTTTTAAACTATACATTTTAAATTTATAACCAAGAATCATTGATTATAATACAATCTTTCTCAAACCTGCTTTAAGTAATGCAAGACGCTGCCATCTAATGGACAACATAAAATAGTGCATGGGGTAGGCAGAGTAAGCAGAAAAAATATTAATAACCGCACTTTAACAAAATAATGGGAAACGTACCTGTGCAACTAAACCACACACACCATATCGGTCACATGACCCCAGGATGCCCTCCGTTTTAAACATTGCGACAACCAAAGTTAATTCAAATCAACTACAAAACTAAACTTCATGGTTATAACCAACACAATTGACCTTATCAACTCATTTCAACACAACTCACAGTGCATACAACAATGTGAGGGAAAGCAGAGAGGAGCCAGGGGGTGCAGGTGACGTGATGGTTTAAATTATTAAGTGCATGTTCAACTCTGTTAAACCAGTATTATCTGAGCTTCATATTGAAGGCAATGTCGGTTACGCTTGCCTTATTGTTACCTAATATCCTTCACAATGGACCTTCACAGACAAACCGTTGGTTTAACGGTTTTTCTGTGAAGGACAAAAATTGATTTAATAATATCGTTAAAGTCTGCTCCAATATTGGGGCCCAACAGAGCGACTTAGACTCTGCCTTCTGGAGAAACGTATTCTCCAGAAGGCAAAAAAAAGTAACATTAATCATATCCACATCCTGTCTAGTGAATTTTCACTAATGCCTTCAGGACGGCGCTTTCTGCCCCTTCCAGAAAGACATATTGCTAAACCAAGTCGTTCATTCCGCCATTAAGCTGCTGAACGCAGAGTGGCCTCCTTGAATATATGAAAGTAATTTTGAATGTAAAGCTATTTTATCACAAACAACATGTTGGCTGCCCTTGGTTGCAGTTAGATACATTCGTGGAATGTTAAGTTGTTATGCGCGATGCACTTGGCATTTTATTTATTCTTTTAACTTGTCTTGTTTTGTTTTTTACTCTTGTATTTATTTTATTTATTTCAAATATTTCTTATTCTGGCAATTTTATTTATCTTCCACCTTCCCATATAGAAACTACTGTGTTCCCTCCATCCTTGATCATTGTGCAGTATGAATATGTATGTCACAGTGGACTGTGGAAACTCAATGATAAATTAAGCTATCAGTATCTGTATAGATATATATTTCACTGCTCTAATTACATATTTCTATCGAACTAATGTAGATTAGGATGCACACCTCATTATGTTCAACTGCTATAAATCCATACCTGGTAGTGGATTCAACTGTGTTCAGTAAGAAAACATCATGCATTTTTCATGTTAGGGGAGAAAATCTCACAATGCTGAAGAGAGAGAGATAAAATGATCTAGAACCTGCATCTGTAACCAAATCTGATTAAAAAGTTCAGCAAATTGCAATGAACCCAAGATCATCAACACCAAATTGAAAATTATTGACAGCTTTGCCAATTTTGTCTTGCATTTTTATTTTTCTGCTAAGGTTTGTCCCATTGAGAGCAGACTGTCTAATAATAATGATAATAATAATAGAGCATACAATATTAAGTAAACATGTCTGAATGAATCCCACATCCCGGTATATTAGCTATAGATATGTTGGTGACTGATGAGACACATCCTTCAGGAGCTCACCTTGAATACCTCCTTTCCTTTGACATGCAGCTCTATGTCTCTGGTTCCTATGTGACACTTGACCTCTTTGCCAGAGGTTCCTTTCGGAACATTGACCTCGATGAAGACCTCTTCCATAGTTTGGTACCAGGAGCCCCAAGTTGTCTGACAGGGAACCACCCCGCTCCTCTCCTCAAAGTGCACGGACATGCTGTCACTGACAGACGGCTATTACAGAAACTATGATTGTTATCCTATACTAAATTAAAATATGTTCACTTATCTGTAAGAGTCTTTTTTGGGAATTCGCGACTCAAACGCGGAACTGTTTTTGTTAGTTAAACCTCGCCATGTTGTTTAGACCACCACTTTCTTCTTCTACTCTTTGGATTCCACTTCCTGTTGGGAAAAACCTGCTGCCGTGATGCCACCTGGTGGACAACACTAGGGACTACAATAAACACATTTTTATTATTTAATTGACACTCTATGGTCAATAATCTATCATCATAACTCAATTGAAATCTTTTGAACTTTTATTTATTTATTTTTTTGTTAATTTTATTCTAATATAGCTTCCAATGGAGCCAATAGAATTCTCTGTCTAAAAATGGAGTTGATTTACTAATCTTTTAATTAGATTACTGCTCTTTCCTCCGTGCCTCCTGCACTCTCACATCTACCAGTGACTTTAACGGAAGAAATTCGGTCTCTTTCCATATTTCTCCTCCCTCCTTACCCCCAATTTTGACCAAGTATGATTTTTTCAAACAGTTGACTGCAAATTTAAGGATAAATGCTGTCAATGATGTCTGTGTTGACAGTTTTAGTTACCTGTCTCTGTTGGATAAGGTAAGACTTCCCTTTTTGCTTGAATATGGAAAAGTAGAACAACCCTGGTATTTTAACCACGTGTTTTGCTCTGCAGTCCAGGTATTGTAAGCGGAAATGAAAAAATTAACTCAGACAATATCACACGCATTCTGGATCGGCTTTTGGATGGTTATGACAACAGACTGCGACCTGGATCTGGAGGTGGCCCAAAGTCTAATTTCTAAAGATTTATTTACAATGTTACCTGTATGCATTGTTGATAGCTTAATTGCCATTGCAGGTGGTGTCACCGAGGTGAAAACAGACATTTTTGTCACAAGCTTTGGACCTGTCTCAGATGTTGAGATGGTATGGTACTTCTGCTGTAAGGAGATGTAGTGTGTGTGGTGATTGTGGGAGATAACAGCGCTTCATTGACCACTGAATTCCAGCCTTATGGGCATCCTGCCATGAGACCATCTAATAAGCTTTAATCTGTTTGACCAGCCTTATAACTCCATTATTGATGGCCTCTAAATCAATATGACAACATGTCAGGCAGAGGCAATGGCTGAGTGGATTGATTAATGATAATCTGGCATGAGTGGCATCAATCATTGCCTCGTCATCTCTCCTCACCTCACACTGGAAATTGAAATGGCTCTTTCATATTAGCCATGCTGATGAATGATGGCGACTTCTTGTTTGGGCTCGACAAACTTCAACGTATGAAATTAAGGATAGAATGTTTGATAGAACATAAAGTTTTATGCCCACTGATGTTTTCTGGTCCTGCATCAGGAGTACACCATGGACATGTTCTTCCGTCAGATGTGGGTTGATGAGCGGCTCAAATTTGAGGGTCCCACTGAAATCCTGCGGCTGAACAACCGCATGGTGGACAAGATCTGGACCCCAGATACCTTCTTTCGAAACTCAAGGAAGTCTATTTCTCACAACATGACCACACCTAATAAACTCTTCCGCATCATGCAGAACGGGACCGTTCTCTACACCATGAGGTGATCTAACAATTACTGTTGATTAGATCTTTGGAGGACACGAGGTTATAAGGAAAGATAACAAATGGAACGTCTCCATGTGTGTTCATTAGACTGACAATCGGCGCAGAGTGTCCAATGAGGCTGATGGACTTCCCCATGGATGGCCATGCCTGTCCTCTCAGGTTTGGAAGCTGTAAGTATAAAAGTAGCACGGGTAAACAAAAATAAAAATAACAGCCACATTCATGAATTGACCTAATGTTTATTTTTTTCCAAATTGTTTTCATGTTTTCAGATGCATATACAAGCAGTGAAATCATGTTCACCTGGAAGAAGGGACTGATTGCATCCGTTGAGTGTCCCAAAGAGTCCATGAGTCTTCTGCAGTATGATCTGGTGGGACAGACACTGTCCAGTGAAATATTCAAATCAAACACAGGTAATACTCAGTATCTGTTGAATAGTGTTTCTTGTCTTCTCATCATTTTAGGAAAAATGTTTTTTTTATGCATGGGCAAAAAGTTGACGAGTAAAGATAGATTCAGTCGAACTTACTTTTATATTATGTATTACTTTATTACAAACTGATCAGTTAACAGAGAAGGCTGTTCTTACAGTTCTTGGAGTTATCCTTCGAGGGTGAAATGATCTGCTCCCTTCAGAGAATACACTGCTTTTATCACTTTTCAGAAAAAATATGAGGCTGTACGTCAGAACAGGCACCAGGATTTACAGATGATGCTTACTTAGAAAACCAAGAGCGAGTTAACCTGTGTGTATGTGAGTGTGTGTGTGTGTGTGTGTGTGTGTGTGTGTGTGTGTGTGTGTGTGTGTGTGCATGTGAGTGTGTGTGTGTGTGTGTGTGTGCATGATGCAGCATGTCTCTGGTCTGTGAATGTCTGCATGGATGCATGCAAGCAGAGCAGGACCGTGTTACAAGTAGTGACACTGCATGTTTTTTACTCTTACCCCCGCCTCCCTCGCTCTTTCCTCTCGACTTTATCCCATTTACAAATGTCTACTATACTCCCTCCTCCTTTACATCCTTCCCCTATTCCTTCGTCCTGTCTCACACATGCTGTCTAACAGTTCACGGGATACTCTGGCCCTAACAGCAGCAGCAGTACGTCCACTATGTTTGTTACAGCTGCTGGTCAGTTTCAAGGGCAGGCAAGGGCGTCCATCCTGTGCAACCCTGCTCTCTCCCCCGGGGTTTCTCTCTTCACATCTGCTGTTTATCTTGCAGGTCACTACTCTGTACAGGTGATCCATTTCCACCTCCAGAGGAAGCTGGGCTACTACCTCATACAGACGTACATCCCTCTTATAATGGTTGTGGTGCTCTCACAAGTCTCCTTCTGGATCAACAAAGAATCTGTTCCTGCACGCACAGTTGCTGGTACGTCTGTCCTCCCATCAGTTTCAGGCCATTAAAGTCATGTTTGGTATTATAAAATACTGCCGTGAAAATTTATTGTTGTGGGTAACTCCCCCCAAAACCCCCATTCCCTTGCTATGTACAAGCCATCCCCCTGATTGAACTCCTCAAATGAAATGGGAATCATTAATAAACTCTAACAGTCCATATTGACGCAACCTATTTCTGTGAAGTCGGCAATATGCTCTAAGATTAGACCTCGTAGCTACTCAATGATGAAGATAAATACAGTTAACTGTTGTTTTCCAGAGCTCAGTAATAAAACAAGACTTTGTGCCAATTCATATGAGCCAAATTTAAACATTGTGTGTTTTCCACAAACGCTCCCCCTAATGAGTAAAATATGGCCTATTATAGTGAAATATATAAGATAGATCTCCCTCTGTATATATCTGAGTTAATTTAGATACAACTGGTCAAACGGTGCAAAAAAGCCCTGCTTGTGTTTGACATATGAACAATTACCTTAAAGAAATGATAAATACATGTTAGATATCCTCGAGTAGATTTGGATTAAATCGGGCCAATGATTTGGAAGTTATGTTTGAAAAAATGGTGTTTTTCTTATAAAGAAAAACTCCCCTTATTGAGTAATTATGAACTACGGGACTAAAATATGGTAAATACAAGATAGATTTCTTTGAGTCGATTCATGTGCAACTAATTTGGACCAAAGCTAACTTTTGGACATGACTTTAAAACAAAACACAGGGGAAGCTGGATGTCCTAACAGTCAGGTGAAACCAAAATAGAATTTGATTTGGCTTTTTTTCTTTTAACTATAAAGATTCATTTCATTGACCTTCTTACTCGTCTCTTCTGGGATTTCTGAGTTTGCTAGGACAGTTTTTACCTCACAAAGCAGCTGCCGTGACGCTGCTCTGCAAAGAATAACCCTAACCCTACTTCCACCACGATAATATCAGAGACCGATCTCCAGTTTGGCGTTTTCTTAGTGTGTGTTAGTGTTCTGGTGCATTTGTTGCTGCCAAAGGCGACACCATTCGCTGGAAGGTTCAGGGGGCGAATACATTTTCACACCAGTTATTTAGATATTGGATAACTTTGTTTGTAACTATGTTTTACTTTGTACTAAAACTATAATAATATTGATTCTATATGAATCCCATGTATTCAGTGGGAGGACACTGGGGTTCAGACTGCTGGATTCGAACTGCCAACCTGCCAACATCCTGTTGGGAGTTAGTCTGCTATATCCTCTGAATACAGAGAGCAGTTTTAAAACACTACTGGTCCATTTTCCAGTTTATTTGTAGTACCACTAATACTACTGCTACAGGTAAACCAACATACATACTGTAACTTTACTATTTAAAAGATTAAATCCAAGTATTTTCCATAATATACTTTATGGTCATAATAGACCTTTCTTTATATTTGTCAGTAAACGCCTTGTACACTTTAATATAATTGTGTTAAGTGAGTATAAAGAATGTATACTGCAAGTATAATCTTATTTATTCAATTGTTTGTTCAAAAGAAGTATAATAATTGTACACTTGAATAAACTTTTAACGGTAATTAAATGAAATGATCATTTCAAAATAGAAATTTTTGCTTAATCAGGTCGGATTTATTTGATGTTGGATTTTCTTTGAAGATACAAAACAGCTTAATATGAGAAAACCGGAGGTGATCAGATACTTATTCACATTATTCTACATCTCCATGTGGTTCCATGTCGTCCTTCAGGCATCACCACCGTTCTGACGATGACCACCTTAAGCATCAGCGCCCGTCAGTCTCTTCCCAAAGTAGCCTATGCAACCGCCATGGATTGGTTCATCGCCGTATGTTTTGCCTTCGTGGCGTCGGCTCTGGTGGAGTTTGCAGCAGTGAACTACTTTGCTACCATCCAGGCCAACCGTCTGATGAAGCGAAAGGTTCGACAAGACAAGCTGGAGGTGTTGGCTACCAGCAGCGAGGATGGCGACACAGTTTCAGTAAGCACCCAACCTTTGGTCCATAATTCATGATGACCTTAAAGCACGAAAGTCATTTTAATGTTGTGCAATAGAACTGACCGTATTTCTGTGCCAAGTTAAAATCAATTGTCAAAATAAACAGCAACAGTAAACTGGAACCATGTCAATAAACTTTTACAATGAAGCATATTATATATGATATGATGTGATATGATATTATATTATATTATAATCATATTATATTATATTATATTATATTATATTATATTATATTATATTATATTATATTATATTATATTATATTATATTATATTATATTATATCATATTATATCATATTATATTTACATTATATTATATTTAACACTTAATTTCAGTACCGTAAAAAGGCTAAAAATCCCATATAGTCTAAATTTACTTTAATGCTTGTCCAAACTCATATTTTTAGCAAAGCTGTTTCCTCAAACTTTTAAACAGAATGTGAAAAATCGGTTCACTGTATGTCATAGATTAAACCTACTCAATCAATTATCAAGCAGCCTCTATACATCAATTGGATTATTAAAATAACATATAATATTTATATATAAATGTCAAAGTAGCTGTGATTGGACCAACTGCTGGAGAGAAGGTTCGGCTCCTAAACAAAGAGGGAAGCATCATCTGCACCTGAGAACAGGTTTTGATCGGTATCATGTGGAATCTCAACTGTATTTGTGTTTTGTAGGTCACCAGTAATGGTAAATGATCACTGTTGCACAGGGTTTAGGGTCATCATTTTGATTATGGACCGGAAAACAGCAGTTACTCATGGTAAACATAAACATGCCACAGATAGGAAGCCATCAATTCTACGCTTTTCTAAGTAATTGCCCTGTTTATTGCATTTTTTGTTTTCATTCTGTACGCACCACACATTAAATAGTTATGTATGCTGTTGTAGTGCTCTCTTTTTTAGCTATATGCTTAATGCCAATACAGTGAGCCATCGCAGCGTCCTCCTGGGATCTGTTCATGTGTGGAGCTGCTGGTTAGATGCAGTAAAAATAGCCTCACTGTGAGAACAGAGAAGTAGTTGAGCACTCCTCCCTGCATAATCTCCTCACCATCCTATGGGCATCCAGCAAACTACCTGCTGCTCGCTCTCAGAATCTTGGCATGCCATTGAGAGGATGGTCCTGTGGGAATAAACCTTAATTCCAGGCGTATGTGTACGCACACCAGCATGCAAACATCACAACATTGGTACATGGGAAATGTTCCCTTTTTAGAACATCAAGCACTGGACCTTTTTGCTCTCATGTCCAAAAAAATTATTTCATGTTTTCCTACTTGTCCCCCCCCCCTCCCACCAGCTGGACAGCAACCCTCAGGAAGGCGTGAAGAGGAGAAACCACTCACAGTGCCGCAGTGAACCAGGAGAATCTCCACCACTGCCCAATTTCCTCCAGCAGGGTTCAGCTTTTCCTCAAATCCCACAGTTGGCCGGTACCAGCCTCATTGACAAGTACTCCCGAATCCTCTTCCCCCTGACCTTCGCCCTCTTCAACATGGTCTACTGGTACATCTACCTGGTTAAAGACACCATGGAGAGCGCCAGGTACTTTGGCTAAATGGAAAGATAACATTTTTTATGAATAATAATCAAACAGTGGTATTGATGTTGTCAAGACTTAATGTTGCTGTTTATCCTTGATTGAGGATTTTGCTTAGACTTGTGCCCTATTTTTTTTTTTTTAACAAACAGCTTTGTGTCCGACCACCAATGACAGAGTACGCCGTCATAGTATGGCTGTTTTTAGGGGATTTTTTCATCACAGCAAATTTATAGAAAATCTTGAACCTAATTCATTTATTGTTCTTCAATTGTCTGTAATGGAGACAGCAACAAGTTAGTCATTTGGATAGTGGGTCCCTAAAAGAAAGAAATATGTACCTTATGACTGGTCGAATGAGTGAACCATGACAGAGAGACTATCTCTCTTGACACTATTTCATATAAAAAATACTCAGAGACCTGAGAATGACAAATTGTGTGATATTTTTCAGTGAAAACCGTAAGATTTGAGTCTGGAAAGCTGTTTCCCGCCCTTTGCTGTAACATTTGCTAACATAAACATAGTAGTTTTAATGTTAGCAACTTCAATGTTTCATTTATTGAATATAATCATGTTATAATAATAATAAAAATAATAATACATTTAATTTATAACGCTCTTTACATTTGGATCAAATCTCAAAGTGCTACAAAGTAAAAGCAGATAAAAGCATCAATAAAAAATATAATAGAAACTATATCAAAACATGACCAAAAAGCAGCAATGCTAATTAAAAGTTATAGGTTCTGCTAAAAAGGAACATTTTAAGTCCTTTTTAAAATGTGTCAGTCGTCTGTGGAGCCCTCAGATGGTCCGGGGGGGCATTCCAAAGACGAGGGGCAGCAGAACAGAAGGCCCGATCACCCATGGTGCTGAGCTTAGTCCGGGGAGCATCTAGCATGTCCTAAACACAGTTTTCTTGACTTGAATAAACGGTGGTCTTTTATTAATTAATCTCTTCTTGCTGGGACTATTTTGTGTCAATTTTTCCAGCGTAATAGAACATAAACTTAAATTCCGTATGACATGATGCCAAATTCCCTCCCTGACCCACCCATTTAATTAAAGGGGGCGAGGAATCATACTGAAAAAAAGAAGAAATGAAAGAAAAACAATCCAGAAAAAAAACTTATTATAATAATATAAGGTAAGTACATTAAAATGCAATCTAAGTATCTAATACAACTAATGGTATCCCTCAAATCTAATATAGATTTTGGCAAGTTTTCAATATACAGGTAAAAAATGATTGCCAAATCTCGAGAAGGGTGGTCATTTCTGAGAGTAGATGGGATTTTTTTCAAATGGGATGCAGAGATTTCCTTCCCCCAAAACCATTTAGCCATGGGGATATGGGAAACTGACTCCGCAATGTATTTCCCTAGGAATGCATAAAGCTGTTCCAAAAGCGTCTTAGGTCTTTCTTTTACATTCACTGAACAGGATCATGTTGCACGTAGTAAACATCGTAATCCGACAACTTTTTCTATTACATTGATGCCATTAAAGTTCCTTTCATAATTGTCAAACATGCATCTATTTAGTTCTTTCAATGAAAAAAAGTCTCATTTACTAAACATAATTAGGTAGCATGTACTTTAAATACAGTTATGCTGAGTGTTGTAAAAAATTATGTTATCCCGAAAAAACTTTACTATTACATTAATGCAATTAAAGTTTCTTATGTTATTGGTCAAAGATGTAACTATTTAGTTCTTTCAACCTAAAAAAGTCATGAAATGTAAAACAAAATCCATGCATCATTGATTGAACACACAATTATATTATATGTATAAGATTAGATTACAAATATGCTGGATTTAGTAAAGACATCCCAAAACCTTTTACTATTACATCAAAATCATTGATTTCTTTTTTAAATTTTAATGGTCTATTTAGTTCTTTAAACATAAAAGAGTTATGTAATGCAAACAACATCCGTGTTAAATTTCTTAGAGTGTTAAAAGTATCCTTTTCCTTTAGGAGATTCACCTGGAACCTTCTGGGTGTTGTGTGAGAATGCTGTAGACGGCTTTTTAACCTTTTATAAAATAGTACAAACAGCAGAACTCTTGGAGGGCATCCAGCCTCCTTATACAAATGAGATTCAAACAAAAAATAAGATCAGACAAATGGAGAAAAGATATTTCTCATACATCTTAGCAGCTCAGAGAGACGCCAACCTGCCTCACTTTGCTCCAATTATCATAGATTCACGGGAACAATAACTACCCACAGTTTTTCGTGAAATGCTTTTCATCATGGCAGTGAAGACATCAATAATTTCTAATGCTGAAACAGCCCTGGGAGTTGTAGGGGGGGAAAAAAAGAAGAAGCGGAGAATGATGTTTGGTGGCGTTGCTGCTGCACTGATGCTAGCACTGTTGCTTTATCCTCATCACTGATTTACCAAACCAAAAGGGTTGGGTGCTGAGTTAATTTAAGAGGATAAATATGCATCAAGCACTCTCTTCTTTTATAGATGGTTTACCTGAGGGTTAGCAAAGCCCTTAACGTTTTAATGACAACTCTGGTCGTCCATGGGGAGCAGGTCTCATGTAGAAAAATCAAAACAGAGCTCACTTTGTACATTAGGCATATGAAAAGGTGCGTATTCACTTTTCCCGCTTAGAAGGAAGCCACTTATAGAACACAAAGCTCCATACCAGCAAAGAAAGAAAGCGCTACATTGCATAAAGACAGAGAGAGAGGAGGAGGAGGAGGAGGAGGAGAGCAAAGGAAGGGAGAGAGAGGGAGAGAAAGAGAGATGTGTTATGTAACAATGGGGAGTGCAAATCTGCTCATCATGCTTCTCATGTTCCTGTCAGAGAATTTTTATGGTTGTTTTGTTTATAACGTTCTGCAGAATAATGAGAGAGACAAGATGGGGGGCATGAGAGCAACTGCATCACATCTATTCCCTGCACATATTTTTTTACCACTTCTCTTGCTTGGTACTCTTGAAGAAGAGGAGGCACAGTGTACTGCAGACATTGAGAGAGAGAGAGAGAGAGAGAGAGAGAGAGAGAGAGAGAGAGAGAGAGAGAGAGAGAGAGAGAGGGAGAAAGAGAGAGAGTCTGAGAGTGTGGGAAGAGAAGAAGGGTTTTTCTCTGTACACCTCCCTCAGTTTATGCTGTGTTGTGTTCTTGCAGGGACATGGAACTTCGAAACTGAGTGGACCTGGAAAAGGGCATGTGCAGCCGGAGAGATCCCCAGCACCCACCTTTTCCATCCTCTCTCTCTCTCTCTCTCTCTCTCTTTTTCTCTCTCTCTCTCTCTCTCTCTCTCTCTCTCTCTCTCTCTCTCTCTCTCTCTCTCTCTCAGCATCTCTCTCCTTCTTTTTTCTCTGCATGTGAGCAGACTCTCAGCATTCACTCTGCTCTCATCTGACAGAGGATATGAATCAGAAACTCATTTATTCTCCTGCCGTACATCTATTCATTTCACAGGCTGTGAACACTGCCCACTTGTGTTCTGATCAGTCGCTGAAGAGCTGCCCTTCACGCGGCCTCAATCTGTTAAGGCCGCCACGCACACACAACAACTTCTAGGGGCCCCTGGACCAAGACAGATGCCACAGAAACACACACACACACACACACATGACACTTGGAACACCCTCTCACACACAAACCAAGAAGAACCACATCAAAAAGAAGTAGATGATATAATCTATGATGGCTGTAAATGGTGGTGATGCAATAGTGAACCAATGCTTTCAGAAGCCCGCCCTCTACAGAAGCACAGCTCCCACTACAACAAGATCAAAAGCAATTTAGAGGAGGCTTGCATCCCTTGCAACCAGCCTCAAAAAGCTACTCCAACCTGAGAAATTGAATTTGGGATTGTGTTTTCCATCCCACTTTTCAGCTCTGGCCGCACCACTAGGCCCAGTGAAAACATCACAAGGAAGAATATATAACACCCATGGGTGTTGATGGCATTATTTCCATTTATGTGTGGATGGTGACTAGGTGTTGGTCGTATGTGTTTGTATTAAACACTTCAGTTTATTTATATAAACTGAAGATCAAAACTTGCTCTTTACTTGATCACTTGAAATCGTTCTGAAATCGTGTTCATCCTGGGTTTTTTTTTGAGGGATTTTGAAGGCTGTTTATCAACGAACTTGGTCACAGTCATGATAATAACATACCATAGTCATCCACTCATATATATATAAACACTACACATACTTAACATCCCAGCTGACATTGGATGGGGGGATATTTGTAGAGTGCTTTTTGAAAAATACTAAAAGGTGCTTAAAAGGCACAGAATTAAAAATGACCCATATGCAGTTCATAAAAAAGCCCATAATTGGCCTTTTTCGCCAGTTTTTGCATATTTTTTTTAACTGTATATGATCTTAGATTTTAATATACACATTGTTTTATTTCAAAGCCAAAGGTTGCAGTAGACCTACGTGCTTATAGCTCCCTCTTGTGGACACAGGTGGTATCTTGCAGTCAGAATCCCTCTCTGGAGTCGTAATCCCATTTTTGGCACATTTTGGGTCTATTAACTATCTTGCTGTACGCAAATGTAGAGTCCTCCAGGTCCTATCGCACGAAAACGGCATAGAATAATATGTTCTTTTTGGTAATTGTATAAAATTGGATGCAGCGGTTATCAAAAAGTCTTTGAGCAGCTTCATTGATTGTTTGGTTTCATGGTTGTACTGTGACATAATAATGTTATAGGCTTGTTATGTAAACAAACAAACAAAAATCAATAAAAAAAGAGGCGAGGATTGAAATATAGGTGTTTTTTTCAATCACAGATTACTCACACACAGTAACAGGCAGCCTACGAAGATACTGACACAAATATATATTTGGGGTCTTACCTGTCTTTAGACACCAAGGTTATGCAAGTACACCCGATAGTTGTGCAGCTAAGCTTTTTTTCAGGGGATGCAATTCAGGCGAATCTTAAAATAAGCTTAATTAGAAATAACCAATGAACGAATAGTTGATGGTTATGTGTGTTTGTTTCTTATTAAAGGGTTTTTCTATGAGAGATGTACTGTTTTTGGTCTATTTAGCCAAAGAAACTAAAGATGTAAACTTGCTCTTAACTTGCCCGCTGTAGTGGTGCACCCCCATCCTTTGACCTTGTCAGGATTGTAGACCAACTCACCTGCTATGTCATGAACATGAGAATAAAAGAAGCCTGTCGTTGTTGCTCATTTCACTCTTGGCGTTAAACGTTAGTTTCTTCATTACGCACAATCACTTGTCCCTTTAATATTTTTCTCTGCAATGGAAACTGCTCATCCTCCATCATCAGTCTCCACTCTCTGATCTTGCGCTGGCTGCACGCATGCGCCTCTCATTGGCTCCTCTGCACCGTCTGGAGTAAGTTGGATGTGCGCTCTCCTCACTCGCATCGGGAAACCACCTCAAAAACTGTTGCGATGGGGAGGATCAGGAAAAACCACTTTGGGGTTTTGACGTTTTCCTTACTCGTGACTTTTGTCTGGGCTCAAAGGTAAATCCTGTCTGCATCTTTTCGTCCTGCGTCTTTTGCATGTCATGAAGCCTGTGTTAGTTAACGCGCGTGCGGCGCGTGTTATTAATAAGCTATTGTACATCACACCACCTTGTCTCTCCCCAGCGTCAAGGATATGAAGGATCCGAGCAATATGCCTCTGGTAAAAGAAACGGTGGACAGGCTGATGGATGGATACGACATTCGGTTGAGGCCAGATTTCGGAGGTAACGAGCAAAAATTGAAAACAGAATGTCATGTTTTCACGCCCTCCTGACGTGCAATACATGTTTAATGAATCGCAAAATCTGCTGTGATTTACATAATCACCCCTTCATTGCTCAAAGAGGCCTCTGCAATTAGGCTACAAAGCAATGATGTGCATATTTTATCGGATGTGAGATGAGACAGGCTTTTGATGAGATCGATGCTGCTCATCAATATTTGATTATTCTGCAAAAACATCACTTCAAGTTAATCTAGGTTATAAACCGGAATTATTATCATTATCATTATTATTATTATGGTCAGTATTACTATGCTCGGGCTGATGGTGCATAAGTCCCCTGTAGGTGAAGGGGAGCAGAGAGAGAGACCTGGATGCGCGTCACGAATTTGTTGAATTTACATGATGAGAGGATTCTTCATGTATGTGGTACTGATGCGTCCTTTCCTTCACAGGTGCGCCGGTGGCCGTGGGGATGAATATAGACATAGCCAGCATAGACATGGTCTCTGAAGTCAACATGGTAGGTGCATCCTGATGTTTATTACCACGATAAGGGTTAGCAGTGCGCCTGGCACGTCTGTAATAGCTCTGAAGTGGGCTACTTATCACGGGTCAGTGTGTGTGTGGATGCATGAATCTCAGCCATTCATCCTGTGAATACTGTTTTTTTTTTTTTTTGCACTGGTAAAATTGAGGCGAAGGCATCTGTTCCCGAACGCATCATCGCCATCCTCCTCTCACTTTCCGCATTTGCAGCTCTGGTGTGTTGCTGCATTTGAATTCAAAACACACACTCACTGGCGCACTCGGACGCACGGCCCTGGCTGCGCGCGCGGGGCGCTGCATGCGTTTGTGTGTGTGTGTTTGTGTGTGTGTGTTTGTGTGTGTTTGTGTGTGCTTGTGCTTCATGTTGTCAAATCTTGGTGGTATTGACACCCGTAT
Organism: Lophius americanus; assembly: GCA_037951165.1. Classification (NCBI taxonomy): domain Eukaryota; kingdom Metazoa; phylum Chordata; class Actinopteri; order Lophiiformes; family Lophiidae; genus Lophius; species Lophius americanus. The sequence continues at coordinate 1,855,643 of JBBDHG010000072.1, read as the reverse complement.
CTTCCCTCCCCTCATCACATTGAGGACAAAAATGAATAAAACAGCTGATTCTCATCTAAACTGCTTTAATTTGAAGGTGTATTCTAATCAAATGAACGCCATGCTGGCCGAAGACTTGTCTCATACTTGTCTCATACTTGTCTGATGACTTAGGCCTTTTTGATGAAAAATGCATGTCTGGGCACACTGCATTTAAAAAATTTAACATCATATGGGACAAGGAGAGGACATGGAAAAGTTCAGAAAGAGCACCACCCATTGGTGCACGTGACAGACAATCAGGACCACAGCTCTGCTAACTACTTCACCCAGCCCTTACTGTCCTAAAGTGAGTCTATTTCTCATGTGGAATAGACCAACTGGTTGAAAACATGCGTACTAAGGTCACTCTTGGAGAGAGTGTGAGAAAAGATGGTTTAGAAAGTAGCATCTCCATGGAGCAACAGAATAGAGATGTTATATAAGAGCATAAAAACACAGTTGCTGGTAGGAAGAGAAGAGGATGTGTTCTCTATGCTAAATGAGTCGTTTTAAAGTTCTCTTAATTTTGGATTTTGTCAGCGCTTTGTGATGGAAAGGGCATTTTAGTGTTGGGAAGAAGAAGAACAACCAATGGTCAGAGTTTTTCTCTTGATGGAAATGATTTATTTTGTCGGAGGATGCAGCCAGAACGGAAGTACCCTGGGGCCTGGGGAGATTTGAAATAGAAACCCCTCACTCCCTTTCATTCTTTCTCCCTCGCTCACTCCCAAGCCCCGTTTCGGTGTCTCCCTCCTCCCTTCTCCACCCTCCCAGCCTCCATTCTCCATCCTTCCCTCCCACTTTGACTGGATAGCTGGCTGTGACTCTGGGCTCAGCAGCCATGTGATCCACCTCTGCTTTGCTCCAAATGGTTATCTTACTTAAGAACTAGTCATATATGCAAGCATTCATCTGGAAGAAACACTGCTTCATACATCCGTGAGTGTGTGTGTGTTTGTGTGTGTTTGTGTGTGTGTGTGTGTGACCAAAACATAAAGCAGCAAACAGTGAATGGCGACTGACGTCATGCATCTCCCCGTGGCTATGATAGAGCGTTCGTCTCGTTCATTTCTCTGAAAACCTCTCGCTGACAAATCTGCACCAGCGTCCCCATGACACAACAGACAAATTTAGACAAAACTTTAAAGGAAAAACCCAAAACATCAAAGGCCCCAGTAGACCAGAGCTCCACATATTGTTGTTTCTTTGGGAAAAATCTAACCCGGGACTAGCATAACAAGTTTGGACCCTCTTCCTCCTCTCCTCCTCCTCCAGCTCACTTTGGAGCAGTAGAGGATGACATTGAGCTCAGAGGATTCAATAAAATCACCATGCACAATGATGGAGTCGGTGACCTGTGCTCGGTGCAGACTGCTTTGATATTCCTCATCAGGGGAAGCCGCTTTTAAGATGAAAGGGCTAAGAGGGAAAACAACACCGAGATGTGAGGATGAAACTGGCGAATGCGACGAAGAACAGGATGGTAGAGAGGTGAAGGTTGCTCTGATCAGTTTCACCGTCTCCTCTAATGATTCTCAACATCCTGGAGGAAGCTGAAGAGAAGTTACTGCAGATCCTGTGTTGCCCCGAGAGAGCTGGAGTTATGTCCTAATCAAGCCCTCAAAACTGGAGTCTCCTTTTATTTCCTTCTTCTTGGAGGGGTTCAAGGTCAGAAAAAAATGATCAGTGAAGCTACACGACTTTCAATCTGAGGAAAATATCCAATCCAAAGACAGCGGCGCCATTCCAACAAACTCAAATCTGTGCTCATTTTTTTTTTACAAACTTTATCCTTAAGTATTAAGTATTTTGTAAAGCATCTTGACATAAACACGGATTTGAAATAATCTTTGATCTTCTAAAGACCAAACCAGCCCCTATTTTGGGATGGTTGAAGCGTTAAAATCAAAAATTTCATATAACTAAATTCATGACCCTCCAGTCATTTACACCATTCAGCCATAACTTTAAAACCACTTTTGGGTCGTTATGTAGGTCGTCCCCCCTTTGCCACCAAAAACAGCTCTGTAATGGACTTTGTGTGTTCTGACACCTTTCAATCAAACCAGCATTAACCTTTACAGCAATTTGTGCTACAGTAGCTGTTCTATGCTAGCTAGCCATCAACTCCTGACACGCATCAGTGAGCCATGATATCCTATGATCCTGATGTCCTTCCTTAGAGCACTTTGGTGGGTTCCAACCACTGTAGATCAGCAACACCCAACAAGACCCAGAGTACTCTGATCCAGACATCATGCCATCACAATTTTTCCCATGTCCAAGTCACTCACATCCTTATGCTCAACCTTTTTTTTTCCTGGAACCAAACCAAAAAGTACCATTGTACGGAGATAATCGATTTATTCTGATGTCACCTTTGGTTATAATGTAATACCTAATCGGAGTACAATCAAATTAGACTCTTTAAAATACTTTCTCAAATTGAGCCAAACAATGAGAGAGTGGTATATTTTTGAAATCCCTTTACTGTGCAATAATAAGCCTTAAAACCTTAAGACAACGCTTTAGTGGGGAAAATAAAACAAAAAGGTTTGTTGTTGTTATAATCCTCATATCATTTAAAATTCAATACATCTGTCAGTGGTTATAATGTTATGGCTGATGTGTCTTACAATCGTTTCATCAGATGAAAAATGTTTATCACCGTTTCTTAGATGCGATGTTGATATCTTCAAGTGTTTTTCGTTGATTTTCAGTTAATTATCATTAAAAAAAATGAGCAAAGTAGAACAAAAACTTTCCTTGAAAAAAGTGATAATTACTCTTTTTTTTTGTGCATCGTTTTTTTGTTATCTGGAAGATTAATCAAAGTTAAAAGGAAGGAAGTGCTGAGTCATTTTCATATGTAGCAAGTCCAGGGAACCTGAAGGTGCTCTTGAAGAGATGGAAGAAAGAAAAGAAAAAAAATGGGTTCAGAAATAAAATTGTTCTTCTGGCAGTCTCAGGCAGAGCACGGAGGAAAGTTGTGTTTTTCAGTCAGACACACTGGTTTTAAATTTCAAGCCCACTGGCCGTTAATCAGAGGGGAATTTAAATTAGATTCTGACTAATCCGAATTTTGTTTGCAAGAAAATCGAAGCTTTTGCAAAGAGGGCTGAATTTTGCACCTTGGTTATGAGAGTCAGAGAGAAAACGGAAGCAGAGTTTTTGTTCTGAGAGCTGATGGAGTTTGACTTCCTGCAGTCAGTGTTTGTGAGCGGGCCTGACGTCACTTTGGTGGGCAGGTTCTGAGTTGGAGACAGCTACTTGCTCCTGTAATTAAAAATATATTTTAAAATTTTCTTCTGTTGGGGAATGAACTCTGCACTTTTGGGTCAGACCAAATTAACGCCATTATGCCATTTTACTTGAAATGAAGTCTTTCTATATATTGTGTTGACATTTGCGTCTCAGTTTGATGACGTCATATTCTTCCGGGGTTTTTTTTAATCTTCAATGCTTTTGCCTTTTTGATAATTGCTGACATCACATGTCTTGTGAATCTAGCATCGCAAATGAAGATGTAACTGAAGAACATTAAAGTAATTACTCTGTAATGCTTCAGAATGACTGAAAATGATTAAAAAGCCCAATCCCAGATTGGACTTTTTAGTTAATAATCATGAGATTATTAACTTAAATCTCAGAATAGCAAAGTTTTTTTTCTTGCAACCTTAATCTCAGTTAAAACACTTATTCCCCTGGTAACATTTTTTTTATTTTTTTTATGTTTATTACCTGCAATTTCACTAAAACGCCATCCTCAGAATCAGAATTTTTTATTTCTGTGTGAAACGTTCTCTTCCATTTCTGTAATTAGGATTTACCAGAACTTCTTCTTTGCCACTCTACTCAGTCAACACAAATGCTTGAATAAATTAATTAAAATGAGTAGTGCAATCTCCAAAATTTGTTTAGAATTTCTATTAACTTGAAAATGTTGCGTACTGGTAACTTTTTACTTCCCGTTGTGTTTTTCAAACGCCTCATTTTTCACAATATAGACATTATTGCAAATAGCGAAACTGGTACTAGAAATGATAAATTCAAAGATAAACGAAATTCTACAGTTTCGAGATGTTAAAATTGAATGCTCTAATTAATAAATTAAATTAAATTAATTGAGAAAACTTATAATCTACAGATGTTGAGGACCAGAAGCATTTCTTTACATTTTTTTTTTTTTTACAATTTATGCAACTTTGCTTTAAAATGTTAAATTGACAATTGATTATAACTCTTTATTCACAAAATCTCAAATTCTGACAAACAGTGCAGCGTCATCAAACAGTATATTCTTAAATGCTGTTTTTATCCCCGAAAAGTCGTCATTGATTCTTCCGCTTCAGATCCTTCATGTTACCGCGATAACTCAAAAACTATTTTATGTATCATTTACAAATTTTATACCAACATACACAAGTGTGAGGAAATACTGGATTGATTTTTTGGGGAAAAAATCTGTTGCATAATTCTACCACTAGGCGAACCTTTAGTTACGAAAAGTTTTCAGGCAATAATTTCTCGACTGTTTGTCCGATTTGGTCCAAATTTGGTAAATATGAATCCGCTCGAGGAGATGTGTCTTGTATATATCGTATTTTATTCTAATAGTTCATATTTAACTAACTAGGGGCAAGCTTTTCACACCAAACTATGCATTTCGAACATACCTTCCCAACCATTGGTTCGATTTAGTCCAAATTTTATATGAATGGATCTGTTTTGTGTAGATATTTCACTTTACTTGTTCATGTTTTACTCAAATGAGAACTATTTTCAGAAAAGAACTGTTTCTCGGACATAATTTCACATTTAATTCGAAGAGCTGAATCAGGAGGATTTCTTGTACAACGCAGGGCATTGGGGGCTTTTTGGGGCTATACCCTTGCTGTTAGGTCGACAGCTTAGAACTCATTTAATGACGACATTGGCAGATACAGAAGAGAAATAATGCTTAAATTGAGGTTTACTTAAAAATGTATTTCAGGGAACTTGTATTTGTACGTTTTGAGTATTCTGAACCTACTCAGGTTTTTGACAGTGCACTGAGGCACATAACCAGCTTGTCTTTTTGGTGAGTGTGATCCACAGTGACGGCCCGGTGAGGCCAGAGTGGCCATGTTGTCGGCCATAAAAATTTGCAGGTCAGTCAGCATGAGGTCGCAGCCTTGCCTGCGTTTTATTACAAATGTGCTATTTTGAGAGGGAGAGAGCGTCCTCCGAGTCCGGGGTGTGACCACACATCCACGCTTGGGGGGCGGTGCTGACTCATTGGGGTATGTGCGAAACACGGCACAGATATATCAGGGTCGAGAGAGGCCCCCCCCCCTTTTTATAATCTCTATCTCTTCAGTGCCGGCATCTCGCTCCATCACTTACATCCCTCACTTTGTAGCAAAAATTGCATTTGCATAATGCTGTTTGTTTTTGCTGAAATCACACATCCAGGAACCGAGAACCAGGTTACGGTGCATTAAAAAGTCTTCTGCACACAGCCGGTGCAGCTGATTAAACAGAAGAGGAGTCTGTGGCGATGCATCAGTGCTGCACAGTAACGTCCTCCACGCACGTCCATATGTTGAGTATTCACTATGTAGTCTGAGGCCGGAGTGAGGGAGGGGGGGGTGAGATGACTATTTTCACTCCCTGTCTTTTCCTCCTCCTGCTTGTTAATTACATGTAAAATACCTGAGGTTGGTGGTTGCTAAGAGGCACTGCCTATACCATAATACTCATCTCCGAATGTTAATTAGCTGGCTTTGAATTAAAAGATTTAAACAAACCAGCTGTGGTGGCTTCTGGGATGCAGGAATTAGTGGGGCGAGAGCATTCCCTTTATTACGATCATTACCCTGACAAGCGCTGGTTTCTTTACATGAGTGAGGGGATTTGGCGGTCAGATAATTGTGTCTGTGAATTAGCAGCAACCATTTTGAGCTTGTTTGTCCAAACTGATCCTGTTCCATTTTATTTTCAGCTCGTGGAAAATAAGCTTGTGTTATTTTTACTCAGTGTTGCCATGACAACAAAGCCCTTTTTTTTTTCTTCTTTTTTTTGGTGGATCTTGGGAAGTCAAGGAGAAACAAATAAGGCCATTTTTTTTAAGGGACTTTCTCCTGGTTTAGGGGTTGCCATTGAAAAGAAATTGTTTTCTATTTTTCTTTAATTGAGCAATATTTTGTCTTTTTGATAAATGCTGATGTTGGTCTAGTTTCTTAAGCAGCTGAAAATCAATTGAAAAAAAAAAATCAATTGAATAATTACTCTGCGATGCTGGAGAATGCCTGAGGAGAAGGGCTGAATTGGAATTGCTTACTTTGTCCAACCAACCAACTGAAATCCAAATATATTGAGGTTACACATATTTAACACAGAGAATTATGGAAAGTTTGTATTTTTACAAGCTGACGTTGTCCGCTCTGTTTGCTCTACTGGGTTTTGTTTTCTTCAAAAAGCTTAAGAGGAGAATGCAGCTTGTCCACAACAATGTTATTAGTGATGCTGAGTGGACACACGGAGTAACAGATTAATATGGTCGGCGGTAAAATTACTGCACAAGAACGCTTTAATCCTGCAGCGCTCTTCCATGCACACCGGCTTCTCTGTTTAATTTGTAGTCATTGGGTTAATTTGACAAGAAAATGTCAGGAGGTGCTTAGCTTTAAAAATAACTACAACAGATTTGAAAGTGGATCCTATAGTTATATATTATTTATCAACGTATGTTGTGAAATATGGAGAAAAATGTTCCCTCTGGTCGTTTCGTTTCGTCCTAACAGTGTCGATGAATGATCACAACACAACTCAGCTCACAGTCGATCACCTGTTTCCATCCATGGGTTGATTCCCTGCTGGCTAACTGAACCAGTGACATATTTGTTTAACAGGGCCCAGACCAAACCAGTCTAGAAATCAGTTTTGTGTTCGGCGTGTGGATTTGGAATAGGTTTTACACCAGATGCTCTTCCTGACGCAACCCTCCGAATTTATCTGTTAATAATAAACAGAGTTTTAAGGATAAGGATTTAAGGATATGTAAAAAATAGTAAAATAAACAATATAGAATGTTTAGAGAAAAAAAAAGACAATCTCAACCCAACTTTATTTATAAGCACATTTAAAAACAAGACAGTTGATCAAAGGGGCTTTGCAGATGATAAAAGGCGTCGTCACACAATAAAAAAAAAAAAAAGCTTATGCTAGAAATTAAAAGCAAGACAACCTGAAGAATCAAATGTACAATTTTTCAATCTGGGATAAAAGCCAATGAATAAAAATGAGTTTTAAAAGTGGGTTTTAGAACAGGAAGAATTGGGATAGACCTAACAAGTGGGGCAATCTTCTTCGTTATTGTGTCATTTTCTGAATTCAGACACACTGCAGTCCTAGTTTTACAAGTTTAAAATAGTTCAAATATTCTTTCATTACGGCCGGTTCAGAGAACAAAATTAAAAGCCTTTAATGTGATGACGACCTCTTTAATGATTCTGTCCGGCACTTTTTCCACTGAAGCTAAGTAGCTGAGAAAAAAATGACCCACTGGCCAGAGAGTCACAAAGGCATTCATGTTGTCACTTCCCTCCGGACGTGTAAGGCCAGCAGCTCATTCAGAACGCTTTAACTCTCCGCCGATCCCTAACAGTTAATTTGAAAGCCGAGCCTAACCGGACACAGAGGGTACACCAAACGAATAAACTCGGCCTGACCAGCCGATGTGCTGTGATGTTTGGACAGGAAGCAAACAGACAAGAGGACGAGATGTCTGCAGACGAGCTTGTTATTGCCCAAACGTCGAGTCGTCTCATCGTAGCTGTGCACAGAGGATATTGTTAGTATCAGCAGATTCCTCTATGCTTCTGCCGGAGCGCTCTGCAGCGGGACGCAGGACACAGATCAAAACGTTTGCAATATGGTGGACGTCTGCCGCGTCCTGTAAAGCTGCGAGGCGGAGAGAGAAGCGCACGTAGCACCTGTCACAACACTTCACGGATGGAAAACCACATTTCATCTTTTTTCTTTTTTGTTGAAATTGATTTTACTGTCTGATATTATGATGTCCAACAAACCACAAAATCAACCTTTCTATGCTTTGAATATAGGTTTTTATGTCAAATAATAAATCCTTATCCTCACAACATTTTTCTTTTAGTATATATTTATATGCTAAAAGAAACATTCTTAAAAAAGCATAGCAAGAGTCGCTTAAATGCTTAAAAAAAAACCCGGACATTTCAGTTTTAAACATTTCTGTGTTGAGTGATGAAGTTAACTATCAGAGTTGATCTCATCTATGTTGACCTTTCACCTCTGCAGAGATGAAATGAAGCTCCAGCCACGTGAAAAATAAAGGTGGGGAAAGCCTGAGAAAGGGAAGTGAGTGTAATTTCAGTGTAAATGAACGGTGGGGTCTGCGTGGTAACACAGGGGATTCAACTTGGCACTGATGGCCGTCCGTGCAGAGGGCTCACTGGACTGCCCGATGGAATTTATTCTGCGATGGAGGGCAGAATCCGACTCCAGGTTGACTTGGACAGGGTTTTGCTCCTGGCTCTTGCCTCTCTGTGGATCGAGTGTTCAATGCTCCGTCTACAGCTGACCATCGCTTGCCGAGTTGAATTACCTGGGTGGGCTGCATGGACCCCATCAGTTTACCTTCCAACGCTTTCACAAATCGGGACTTCACGTCTCTTTTGGTTAGGTTTCAAGCTTGTTTGGTTTCCACGCTCCCCAAAGGAAGTGATGAGTCGCCATGAAAAATACTACCAAAAAAAAAAATAAGAATATTGATTATATTCTATATAAGCTTTGAGCTATACTTTTACAGAATAAATAACTAAATTACATTTCTAAATATATCTGACTAAAGGAAGCTCATCTCTGATAGGAATACTTGATGACATCATTTTGACACATGAATGCCACCATAGACTCTTGCATAGGGAGGGGGGAGCTGACGTGTAACACAGGTTGCAACACGAAACTTCACCACTAGGGGCCGCTTCATTTTACACACTAAAACTTCAAGTAACATTAACGGTACTCTATTAGTTTGTCGTATATGCGTAGGCACCTAATTGCCTGTGCAAGAAAAGTTAGAAAAATGTGTGTGTGTGATCAGTTTCGGATTTTAAAACCATTTCCTAAAGGAATTAACCGCAATCAAGTACAAATGCAAAAATGACTGTAATAAGTAAGGAAGTAATCTGAATTAGCCAAGATTATTGCTGTTTAAAGAGGTTTCCAGAACCTACCAGAGAACATTTTGGGCAGTCAAAAGAAATAAAAAAAATGTTTTAATGATGATAGTGGACATTTAAAAAAAAAAAAAAATTCAAAACTGAGAGGCTAGTAGAATCAAACTGGATTTCTGGTTTCAATAGTGAGAAAAAAAAGGGTCTGCATTAACTTAAGCATTTATTCAAATCTAAATCTACACACAGATCAGTTAAGCTCGTTCAGCGGCAGCTCCCTCTCATATCGCTGTGACGGCTCATGTAGTTGTAATAGAGGTCTTGTAACAACTGTAGCCTGTCACGTTTCTCAGGGAAACACAAATGTACTCCATGTCACTCTGTCAGATTCTTAATGGGATTTTTAAAGCCTAGAAACATATCGATAGTGAGACGATGTCCTTGTTTTTCATGTTCGTGGGGCCTCGATAGTGTCTTCATCCTGTTCATACATTCAGTGCTGTCATTCCTTTTTTAAATATTGGTGCTCTCCACAAGATGTCTCCCTCACTGATGCTCACTGTTTGATATTAATAGTGGTTCGGAAGAGAGCCTGTGACAAGGAGACTGAAGGTCGTTGTGGAGACCAAGATTCCAGTATGGGATGATCTGTTTTTCACTGAACTGCAGCTTTTTTATTCTCTGACGCTGCTCGGTGCCTCACCTGCTCCATGTTCTCATCTTTTGTATGTGGAGGAAGAGACTCCAAACTGCTTTGATTAGTAGTTTATGCTCAATTTTTTTGCATTATAGTTTCCCTATGTGTGTAAAAACATCTTGTATGCTGACATTTGGGACAGAATTCTGCTCTTATTTGTACTTAGGATTTACCTAAGCCATGAAAACAACATATCTTTCCTGCCTTGAGTCTCTACTCAACATGAGAAAGGTGCAACAACCTTCTCCTGTCACAAAACAACATTCACTCCCTAGAATTAACGGTGTCATGGAATACCATCTGTGAGGTAGACGTGGTTTTGCTGCCATGTTACAGGGCAGCCAGGAGGCAGTGTGCATCTCTATAATCTTAAAACTCATAAATATATCCAGAGAGATGTTGTACAAAATGATGTACACAATGAGAGCAGGTACTGGAACCCAAAGCTCATTCTAAATAAACTTAAAGCACATCTGAAAATGCCATTTCCTCTTTTTAACTTGTCACAAAAGGACACCCATGAACATGAATAAATAATAACATGAACTTTAACCAGACTCCTCTATTGTGCATGCTGGCTCTCTGGAACCATTGGTCATTATCATTTAGAACTGACAACCAGTGGTGAAAATCATCTAAGTACATTTACTCAAGTAGTGCATTTAAGTAAAAAAAATGAGGTCATGTCATGCTATTTTATGCTTTTACTCTGTTACCACTCAGCGAGAGATATTGTTTATTCCACTGTACTTGATGGTTTCTTTCACTTTCCAATTTTTGATCTCATTTTGTCCAGTGGAAACCATCTATCTCCAAAATGTATTGATTTTAAATATTTTTGATAAACGAAAGAATTAAGTATCTCCTTATGAGTTGAGAAAATTGTGCAGTTTCTAATTCCAAAGATAAACTATTTAAGAAAACACGTCTTGGATTATCCGTCAAATGTACCGTCGTAAAGATAGTAAAAAACTGAGGTTATAAAAGTTGACTTTTTAAAGAGCAGTGGTTTCTAGAGGACAACAATGGAACAAATAGTCTACGACGATATTATAGATTAAACACATCATATAAAGATGTTAAAATTGCCCCAACCTTTAACATCTACAGCAGTTAACTGTAACAAAGGTTACACTTCAATGGACTGGAACATTAATCCTTAAGCATTCTGTAAAATATTATAGTAATATAATATAATATAATATAGTAAAAACAAAGTTTTACTTTGATACTCTAAGTCCATTTTGCTAATAATACTTAAAAACAAGGTTTTAAATGCAGGATTTTTACTTGTAGTGGAGTATTTTTGGGGGCTAATTTTCAAGTAATGGTCCTCATCCTTCATTGTTAACATCTTTCCTGCTTGTCCAAAAAATAAAATAAAATAAAAAATTTCTGGTGTCAGCATTTTGTTAGACAACGGAGTGTAAAATAAAGTTTCCAACTTTTTGCAAGTAATTCTACAATACAATGTTTTACATTGTATAGAGGCTAAACTGACAAATGGGTTACTGTGTGTCTTTAATGTCTGTTTGACTGTGTGTCTTTAGTGTCTGTTTGACTGTGTGTCTTTAGTGTCTGTTTGACTGTGTGTCTTTAGTGTCTGTTTGACTGTGTGTCTTTAGTGTCTGTTTGACTGTGTGTCTTTAGTGTCTGTTTGACTGTGAGTCTTTAGTGTCTGTTTGACTGTGTGTCTTTAGTGTCTGTTTGACTGTGTGTCTCTAGTGTCTGTTTGACTGTGTGTCTTTAGTGTCTGTTTGACTGTGAGTCTTTAGTGTCTGTTTGACTGTGAGTCTTTAGTGTCTGTTTGACTGTGTGTCTTTAGTGTCTGTTTGACTGTGTGTCTTTAGTGTCTGTTTGACTGTGTGTCTTTAGTGTCTGTTTGACTGTGTGTCTTTAGTGTCTGTTTGACTGTGTGTCTTTAGTGTCTGTTTGACTGTGTGTCTTTAGTGTCTGTTTGACTGTGTGTCTTTAGTGTCTGTTTGACTGTGTGTCTTTAGTGTCTGTTTGACTGTGAGTCTTTAGTGTCTGTTTGACTGTGTGTCTTTAGTGTCTGTTTGACTGTGTGTCTTTAGTGTCTGTTTGACTGTGTGTTTTTAGTGTACTGTTTGACTGTGTGTTTATAGTGTCTGTTTGACTGTGTGTCTTTAGTCTCTGTTTGACTGTGTGTCTTTAGTCTCTGTTTGACTGTGTGTCTTTAGTGTCTGTTTGGGAGAAGTGAGTGAATTCACAAACTTTTTTCAGTTTGATCATTTGAATACACTAGACATCTATTTAATGTCCCTCCATTCTGGAGGAGAAATCTCTCCTTTGATGCTTTTACAGATGTTTCTCCTTGTTAAAGCTCGTTTTTAAAAATGTACTTTCTGAATTGAGGGTCTAAGAAGAGATAGTTTGCACAGATTATAGAGCTCTTCGGGGGATATTTGTGATATTGGGGTCTACAAATCAAATAAACTTAACTTTACAACTGAGTCCTTGAAAAATGTAATTTATTTAATTTGATTAATTTAACTTAATTCAGTTAAACAGATGTCAGGTAGTATTATTATTTCTAGTAAAACTGCGTTTCTCAGCAACGTTTTGGTAGCAGCACTGTTTTCAAAATGTATATTTTCTTTTGCTTGGCATATTCATTAATCGAGAGGTGTGATTGCATCCACACATTAAATTTTTCTTCCAAGATCATTTTCAAATTGTAGAACTCCATACACCTCGGTGTGAGGAAGAACTGGGCGATTTTTAGGAAAGGTCGGTTGTATATTTACGACACTAGGAGGAGCTTTATCTCTAAAACATTTAGTCGGAATTTGATGCATGTGAATCAACTTAAGGAGCAAATGTAAAGTGCATTATAAATTAAATGTATTATTACATTTAAAAAATACAATTATTTCTATGTTGGCCCCTAACACTGTCTGCTCAAAACGATTGTGGCCCATTGATAAAGTTGATGGCCCCCGCCACGTGTTCTGCGGTTAACTTGTTGGGAATATATCCGTGGGTGAGGAGGGACAGGAGAATTTTCTGAGGAAGTCCCCAAGTGCAAAAATAAAGAGAAGAAGCAAACTATTATGGGCACTCCGTTTATATTTAGTAAAAATAAAAATAAAATGGTATTGCGCAATATTTTGAGTGAGCTCGGATAAAGTCCTGCACAGATGGAGAAGAATACTGCACACTAAGTCATGTGTTATTGTTATGCAGTGCAGTTTGAAGAGGACGCTTTACGGGCAAAACACACACCAGTTCAATGAAAAAAACTGTGTGCAGTAAAATGATGAATACAAATAGATTTTTCCTGAAATTCCTAGGGCACCAAATTGCAAACCGAGAACAATCATGTTGCTCAAATTGTTTTCACAGGCCTCTAGTTAATAGTGTTTGCTTCAGTGTTATAATTACATTATCTTCCACTCGGCTGGTTCTGGCTCCTTGTGCTTTTCCTTCAGCAGATACTAGAGACTGGGGTGTATAACAGGAGATTCTGCCTCAATGGGTGAAGTAGGCTACAGAGAGCCTGTAGGCAGCAGCTAACAATCCCAGAGGCGATAGAGACATCCGATCGACAGACTGATAATGAGACAGAGAGGGAGCGAGTGTGAGAGGAAGGTTCAGTGGGAACTCTTGTAAAACAGGATAAGGATGCAGCCGTCCTCGCTTGACTTTTCACTCCTGAAAAAAAATCAACATGGCAGCAGCTCGTGTATTTTTAGATGCCCTTTTTATGCAGCAAGTTTCGGTCGCACACAGTGGATGCAATGAATGATCACGGACTAAGAGCGAACGTGGCTTTGTGGCTCGATGAAACACGATGATAAGTGATGTTTGTAGCCGCTTAGAGGCCTCGTTTGACGGCCATGTTTTTACATTTGTTATCCTGCTCTTCGATGCCACTGCAATACACTGCAACAGAGCAGATCCTTCTGCAGTGCTGTGTTTTTTTTTGTCGTGGCTGTGTGGGTGTAAGGTTTTTTAAAGAGTGAGAAGCCGAGAGAGGAGGCAGACACTGCTACATCTCTCACTATTTGTGGAAAAAAACTGAACAGCATAGATACAATTTTCTTACTGTTAGTTAGAGCAAGAGTGTTTTCTCAGAAATGTTGGTAGTTTGGTTGTTTCTATACCGAATTAGAAGCAATTACAAGAAGAAAAAATAGGTGCCTGATTCAGCTGCAGAAAGCAAAAACAAGTGCAGACAGATTTAAAAAGAGACTAAGTGAGGATATTGAATATTTGCTGTCAAATCCCATTCACTATACTCCGAACTATAGGCCACGGTCTCTCAGAAAACCATTTGACTTAAGTCTTCAATATGCAGAGCTCTCACCATGTGCAGCAACATAGTCTGAAGAAGAGATTATGATCCGTAATAATTAGTCCGTAATAGAAAGCCTTTGGCGCTCAGACTCTTTTGAGGGAAGGGTATCTGTCCCTAGCAGCAGTAACAGGTATATTTTGCGCACGGAGTCTGGATACTGGTGGTGGTGGCTGACCACCCTGCTGAGACATGGGGATCTGTTGTCATGGTTTGTGGTATTCAGTTGATTTTCTCATTTTATGTTGAAGGATAATTGTTCTGGGTTTTATTATTGTTTCCTGTTTTACTTTGTAAGTTTGTTCCTTGTGTCCTTATGTTTCACTTTGCCCTCCCTGTCCTTGTCTGTCTGTCTGTGTGGGTGTGGGTGTGTCTCCTGATTCCTTGTGTCTCCTTGATTGTTGAAAACTCTCACCTTACCCAGGTCCTCAGCTGTTTCTACTTTTATTTAAATATGCGTCTGCCCTCCCTCCTTTGTCAGTTCATTGTGGATTTTATTACATGATGTTTCCTGTGCCGGCTTCTTAGTATTCCCAGACTTTCATGCAAGATGTTTCACTTTTTGTCTCTGCCATGAGTTTTATGGGAATTACCTTTTTTTTAAACATTTTTAACAAAGTTTTCGCATTATTTTATTAATGCTTATCTTTGGGAAGTTTTTGCTCTTTCTTTATTAAAACACTGAACTGCACTTTGCCTTCATAATATCTGTGCGTAGAGGTAGAATGCGCATGAACCAGTAGCATGAAAGAACTAGATGAATGCAGAGGGTCGTAACTGAAAAGACAGCCGCTGATAGTGATAGGCTAACTGTGATGGTGGGTCACCGTGATTGGATGGTTGTGACACAGCTGATATCAATAGATGCCCCTGATCATGAAGAGGGTAAATAAGACTGAGCATGTGTGAAAGGTGAGAATAATAAGAGGGAATGAGCCGGACCCGTGGCCCGGATGTGCAGGATGATAGTCTGCCTAACCTTCGCCAGAGCTTTATGGATTTTTATGTTAGTGTTGTCCCAGCGCTAGAGGTAAACAGTTATTTTTGTTTAACCCTTTGAGACCACTGTGTTCATTGGAATGGACATGAAATATTTTTATCTCTAAATCAGTACAATATGTATGGTTCTGTAATTTAAATAATTCAAGGTCATTTCACTGTTCATTGACCAAACAGTGATGATGATGACGATGATGTGGGTGTCACCCATAACTTGATTTTATGAACTTTTTATTAGCATGTCCTTAGCAATATCCTTAGGATTATTTACCATTTGTGAATGGAATGGAATGAACATCATACTTTCTTCTGATGGATGAATTCTTGACATATTACGTTTGTCCAATTATGGTGTTTATTGTGTCGGACATTAAAAAAGATCTAATAAAACCAAGAGTTGAGGAATTAAAAAAAAAAAAAAATTTATATTTCAAAACCTATTTCCTTTTTTGCTGAGTAAAAAAATCAATTCAGTCCATCCCCCACTCCATGATTCTGTTTAACTCGTTTAGCCTTTCCGTGCGGAGTAAGCATAATGTGGCCCATTACGGCCTCCCACAGTCCAAAAATATGCAGTGCAGGTGAAATGGTCACTTTATATGGCTGTGAAAATGAGAGTGAATGGTTTTCTGTCTCGACGTGTTGATCCTTTGATGAACTGGTGTCTTGTCCAGGTTGTACCCCGCCTCTGCCCAATGTCAGCTGGCAGAGCTGCCCCATGACCCTGAACAGGATAAGTGACTACCGAGAATGAATGAATTAAAAATGGATTTGTTTTTTAGTTTTTTGCTGTGTAGAAGAAAAAAAATCATGTCTGAAGGTGTAAATAGGTGAGAAATGCCCCAGCATCCCCGAGTCCAGGATGATTCTGTTAAATTTAACTTGTTGAATGAAAGTATTGGGTCTAAACACAATCAGGCAGACTGATTTCAGTTTAGGAGCAGAAACGAGGTCTTACCTTGCTCGAAATCCAGACACCACGAACTGCAAAAAACAGAAAAATATAGCAATTCTTATATGACTTTCCCCCAAAGCCTCTTGTGCCCTTTCACATCATTGGGCCTGTGCATGAAAATTGAGTTGAAGCTTATTTCTCCTACAGGGTGGGCCAAATTCCTGGAATGCCCCTGGACATTTTATCTCCTATGTTAGCCTGAGATGAAATGCAGTTATTGACCAACATGATAGTGGAAATAAAAGATATTCTTACGTTTAGGACTCCACCTGAGATACTCGATTTATAGCATGATTGTCAGGATTATTGATTATTGATTATTGATTGAGTTTTTTATGTTGAGGTCTTGACTTCTCTCCACCCCTCTGCCCTACAGGACTACACCTTGACTATGTATTTCCAGCAAGCATGGCGGGACAAGCGACTGTCCTACTCTGAGATCGCCTACAACCTGACATTGGATAACAGAGTAGCAGATCAGCTGTGGGTCCCGGACACGTACTTCCTGAACGACAAGAAGTCTTTTGTTCATGGCGTTACAGTCAAGAACAGGATGATACGTCTCCACCCTGACGGCACGGTGCTTTATGGACTCAGGTAAGCCTTTTATAGTCGTCCTTTCCATCGTGTTCTGAGTGTTAGCAGATTGATCGTGGTGCATAATGAAGCATTGATAACTAAGTAATGAGCCTAATGAGTTAATGTGATTTTATCAGGTGCAACCTGTCAGACGGAGGCTTTTAATGAACTGTAGTGTTGAATTTAAACTCTTGTGGTTTCCCAGTTTCCTCATGAGCATTACACAGCATGTGACTAAAACATAATTCCGCTCTTCAATTCTATGAAATAGATTTTTTTTTTTTTATATCTGCGATCTTGGAATATATGATTGTTGTATAATCATTTAATCCAGACGCAAGGGCTATAAAATGAAGATAAAATCTATACTGACTCTCAAATCCCCAACATAGTATATTAAAATATAGACTTTTTTATGTGGAAAGAACCAAATACTAGCATCTATGATAATATGGGCGTTTATTGCATTAAAGTTAAAGTAAAAGCTTCAGGATTAAATAATTATTTCTAGTATGTACAACATAGCTGTGTTGAAAATTTTTTCAATATAACTGTGTTTAGTAAATACAACATAATTTGTTCAGTAGATGAAACATGTATGCTGTTGGCATTATTTGAGTTTTCCATGTTAAAAAAACATATA
This sequence comes from Lophius americanus, assembly GCA_037951165.1. Classification (NCBI taxonomy): domain Eukaryota; kingdom Metazoa; phylum Chordata; class Actinopteri; order Lophiiformes; family Lophiidae; genus Lophius; species Lophius americanus. The sequence goes on along the minus strand of JBBDHG010000072.1, from coordinate 1,838,234 downwards.
TTTACATCTTTGTCAATTAAAACAGGATTTTCACGGCATTACAGTAACGGTAAAAGCTTTGGGGGTTAAATGATTGTGTTAAGTTTATGCAACATAATTTCAGTTTGTTATATATTAAATAAGATATAATAACATTGTTATATTAGTATCAATAATGATATTACATTTTTAGTCCTCATTTTTGTCCTATTATGTAGTATGTCTTCATTTTTATGTCACCTTTAGAATACCTGTATGCTGCAGCTGCCGTAACGACTAAATTTCCCCTTTTTGGGATTAATCATCTCTCTCCCTCCCTCCCTCCCTCTCTCTCTGTCTCTCTCTCTCTCCCTCCCTCCCTCTCTCTCTGTCTCTCTCTCTGTCTCTCCCCCTCTCTCTCTCTCTCTCCCTCCCTCTCTCTCTCTCTCTATCTATCTAAATAACATACTGTTAGCAGTAACATTTAATGAAGCAGGTTTGGTAATAATTCGTTTTTGCCGTTTATTCAACCTAGTTTTGTGGGACCGGGTCACAGAATTAAGTTAAGTAAATGTGATGTTTTATTTCGTAGAGTGTACTACAATGTACTCGGTTTAAGTTTGCTTGCATAGTGCGTGAATAGCAACAGTGTATTGTTGTCTCTAATACTGCCGCAGTGGACATATTGGAGTTTACACACAAAACATTTGACTCTGAACATCACATCACTTTCAAAAATGTCTTGAATTGCCTTGAATAGAAACGAGAAGTTTAGGACACTTTTTATTTTGCGGTTTGTGCTGTTGTTCTCACAAGGTTGAAAGGTCCGTCTAACACTTAGCCAAGACGACCACAAGTGAGGGTGGGCATTGACCCACACTCAACTACTTGGTCCTTCTGATAATGCCATCCTGACACTTGTAGTATTATCATACTCTTAGCATGAAGATCATTTTATCTGTAAACTTGTAAGATGGAGGATAGAAGTATATGGTTTTAGACGCAAAGTGGGAAAAAGAGCGTAGGACAGTTGCCTCTCAGCAAGTAGGTTCCAGGTTCGAATCCACATCTGTGTCTCTTTCTGAGTGGAGGCTGCGTGTCCTCGTGTTTGGGTTCTCTGGTCTCCTCCCCCAGTCCAAAGACATCGGTACTGATGGATTGGTGACTCTAAATTATTCTTAATATGAGTGTGAATGGTTGTTTGTCTCTATGTGTCGGCCCTGTGTTGTAACCAGCCTCTCACCCAACATAGGCTGGGATAGGCTCCAGCCCCCTCCTGCCACCCACTGACAGATAATGAATAAATGAATAATACCAACTTTATACTGAGCGATTGAACTCAGCATATTTGCAATAGTTGTGTGGGGGCACACCTTTCATGTGCAATACAAGAAGTTTGCAGAACTTAAAATAGATTGGTCTACTTGGTGGGAGTGTCGCAAAATTCATTTTGCTGCTGCTATTCAGCCAATATTGATGTGGTGTGTAAAATATTTAAGTTTCAACCAGCTTCAGTATTTAGCAGGGAATGGATTCAAGGTGAATAACGGCGAAAAAGAATATTTTTTTTGTTGAATTCCAGCTTTACTCCAAACTCAAGCTCTGCGGTACAAACTTTGCTGCAGTGCGCATGTTTTAGATGGTGCATGGCTGAGTGCACTGCTCAGCAAATCAACGCATCAGTGCCAAGGACGCTGGATTCTTTCGAGGCGTGGGAGGGTTTGCCACACACACACCGGCCTACAATGGGTTTGTTAATTGCACTCATTTTCACTTCTTTTCTCACTAGCTCTCAGCTAATACACACCCATCTGGAAAAAAGAAATGTGCACACACTTCTATGCCTCACACACATAAATCCAGTTAACGTAGCACAACAAGTGAATTTGAGTGATAATAAATACAGTGGCTGATTAGAAAAGTTAAACTGTAAAGCAAACATGAGCACTTTTCACAAAAGGATCCTGCAACAGCACAACAACATAGAGCCTTCTCTCTATGATGTCAAAATGACATTCCAATGAGTTTTTAAATAGCATACAGGATTTCTATGGCAAGCCCTTGAAAGATTTATTTGCTAAACTGGCTAGTTGTTACTGACATTCACAACGTCAATTTGCCTTGTCAAAACTCTAATTGATGATATCTCCAACGTCAATTTAACTAGTTGGAATTCCAGTTGTAGATATCTATATTTGAATTCAGACTTGTCATAAATGTAATTCAAGATATCCCCATCTCCCTCAGTGCAAAGTATCTACTTAGTTCTTCTTTGACTTCTGGAATTTACTTTACACATGTCAAAATTACGTCATGGATATCTACAATTAGACTTTTGAATAAGCAAAATGATGTTGTAGATATCTTAAATAAAAGTTTGTACTGGTCACAATTAAACTACGCCTAATCAAAATAATGTTGTAAATAAATGTAATATTAATTCAGTATAGTCAAGCTGAGTGAAGAAACATTAAAATGACTTGCTTTCGGCAATCTGCTAAAGTTTAGTACAGTTCAGAAATTCAACTACTAGTGGGACGATTTACATATCTTTCCTTTATTGAAAAATGTGATCCAATCTGTTTAAAATACGACCCAGTGGCAGCATGTACAATACAAGTGAAAGAGTAAGGGGCCAAGGATGGAGCCCTGGTGGACACCATAGATCATAGGGCCCGCATCCTGTTTGAGAAGTAGGATTTTTTGGGGTATATTTTAGCATGTGAAGACTTAATAAACAGAATTATCTACCTTGATACAGCCAAAAAATGTGTAATAAGGGTAAAGTAGTTTTCTATAACATATTTTACCAGAAGATTGAGTTAATCTCATCAAACTGTCTATTTGACAGTGATTTCTTTATTTTCCTTTTGTTTCAAAACCAGGTTGACTCTGCAATTTTTCATTTTATGGAGCATCTGAGATATTAAATCAATCAATGCCCCAAAGAAAATTTTGAAATAAAAAAAAAATTCCATATTATTTTTCCCTGATGAGGTCATTAAAGGGTTAGATAATGACATGACTGTTTGCTTGAACAGTTTTACTATTGTAACATAAATATGTGTTGAGAATGATCATAATACATTTGGAAATCTATATTACAGAAAGATTAATACCTCTATTTATTATCTTTATCGTTGTTTGTTTCTTTTATATTGACAGAAAATAAACGGAGAAAATCTCCAAAGGGATTCCAAAGGGAGGCTTATAAACACACAACGCAGAAATCCACCAGTTATATAAGCAAGGCTACTTTATTTATTTTATTGTAATGTATATTTCATTCATTCCAAAGGCATTAAAGAAATTAGAATGTAAGCAATGGGGACCTGTGTCCAGAAGAGCCCTAACAGCACCCCAGGTCTGGGTGTCAAGCTAATTTAAAATCAATGCAAAAAAGGATAGTTTAAAACATGGTCATTATAGGAAAACAAAAAAATCATCAATCATCCAAACTATTGTAAATGAATTATCTGAGAAAAGACGATCAATCTTTGGTTTCAGCTGTGAGACACAGGGGACCAGCCTGTATCCTCTATGTCCACAAATTCTAGCCTTTCACATCTCCTGATGATCATCATTATCAATAATGGACTGGTTTGGATCAATAATGAAGCACCCACCCTGTATGCATACACCCTGTATGCCACAAACAGCCCGACTAAGTCTGACTGTGTGAGATGGTTCAGCCCATCTACAAGACACCTCTTTGTGGTGTTGGAGGCTGTAATCCATAATTGAAAACTCATAATCAATAATGCACAAGTTCAATACAGGCACATAATCTGTATTTGTACCGATGCTGTGAGTTTGCCTTTGGAGACTTCTATCACTGCGCTGCTGCCTCCTCGTCATACTCTGCCTCGTTTACGCTACGTTTTCGCAAGACAACCAAAAAACCATTGCGGCCAAGAGAGCGTTACTGTAGATCCGTGGCTGTGCGAGCCGCAGAGAGATGTTGTTGTTACTTCAGATACTTTGTCCTTGTCAGCGTCACCGCCACCCGGCTCCTCTATTATTTGGTTCGTATGTTTCGTCCAGCTTTTTATTTGATGCTAGCAAGTCCAGACATAAACTTCTGTCAGGGGTAGCCCAGCCAGATGCCTGTGTGTTCTGAGCACACTGACGCGTACCTGTGGAGACGGGCCGGCTGGTTGCAACAGCAGGGCTTCAGTGGACGTGGAGGAGATGTCTAACTGAGAGGAGACTCAGGAGTCCTCAACAAGAGAGCAGGTTGTGAACACATTCCTACCAAGGTGTCTCGGTGCATCACTTTATGGCTATGGGTTTAATAACTCCACCAAGGAAGTTATGTTTCCATCTTATGCAAAAGCTGCTGGCATTATTTATCCTGGAACATCATGGTAAGACTGGTCTTTGGCCTGAATATGTCTCCTTCAATTTTGATGCAGATCCAGGATCTGTTGCACTTTTTTTTTTATCACTGTCAATTTTCGAGCTTCTACAATAATGCACAGATAATGATGAGTGTAATCTTGTAAGTGTTGGGGTTGGTGTCTATGAGTTTGATCCAAATAAAGTGACAGAATATGGGATTTTTATCCGGCAGGTAAAACATGCTGTTCAGTAGAATCATGGGGAATGTGTCTCAAACCTCAAAGTAATGTACTTTACTGTATGTAAACATTCAAAATGGCCAGTATTCGGTCGAGTATAGGTCATGGCTCCATGAGGCTTTAATGTAGATCTTGGAATGATGTCACTGACTCACATCAACAATTTAAACATCCTGTAAACATAAATACATAACCGATGAATTTGTCTATCACAATGTTCAAAAAACAATGTTTTTTATTTGTGGAATCCCTCAGTAAGACATGTTAAAATCATTTTCCCTACACTTTTTCATTACCTGTTTAATCACTACTAAATGTGTCCCACAATATAATGTGATGTTGTCTCACTAAATCCCTGCATAATAAGCTGTAAAAGTAAATATATTAATGGTCTTATATGTGAAAGAACAAACACCAATGGATTAGTATTTGGTGTTTGTTTTGGAGTATGCGCTACTAGATTAGTATGTGTGGGTATTTTTGGGGATGAAGGGGTTCTTTATTCCTTATTACCTACGAATGTATTATTATCCACTGCTTATCCTGTTCAGGGCAGCAGGGGCTGGAGCCCATCCCAGCTGACATTGGGCTAGAGGCAGGGCAGTTCATCACAGGGCCAACACATAAAGACATTCCCGCTCCGGAACCGGCCAAATCCTCATCTTCACAGGACATTGGAATGATGCTCTCAACTGTCTTTTTAAAGCTTGCTTTAAAATTCAAGGGGAAGAAAGTCTGATCTAATTACCCCGCCTCTGAACAGAACAATAACACTAGTACCAACCAGTCTGCAAGAAAAGACAGGAAAACAACAAATCTCCACTTTGCCTTTCATTTTATGCAGGAAAGGAGGAAATGTCCTCATACATGTCACTGAAAATTCACAAAGATGGATGGATTGGAAAAGAGGAAGAGACTAACGGAAAGGAAGAGACATGAAGGTCAGACTTCATTTGAAATGGAGAGATTGTTAGGATCCCCCTCCTCGCCCAACTCTACTCCCCTCTCTCCACTCTATCTGAATATTCTAATTTCATTTGTGCGAGGCCGTATCCCTGCGCCGTGGAGACTCTTGTGCTCTTTTCTCTGGTTTCCTCTTCAGAGCTCAATAGATGACATCACATGGCCAGGAGGAGAAAGATGCTGAGTGGAGGAGGAGAGGGATTTGAATAAGCTTTTCTCCTGTCGATATAATCGATAAGGGCTTAGAATCACCTTCAAAGTTAGCTGTCTCGCTCTCAAACTACTGATTGTGGATTGCTGGTTCATGTGTACTTAGAAACCAAGAACCCTCTCCTCTGATTCTGTCTGCGGTGGCACACACTCTGGACGTCTGTTGCCACCGCAGACATTTTACATTCAAATTTGGCACCAGTGTCTGAGCAGGGAGAAGCCGTCCTGCCATGTTTCCACAGCCCAACATGGGCACTTTCTGTCCAAAATGGAGGGAGCTTCACCATCTTAAATTAACTTCAACTCCATTTTGCAAACTACTTGCAAAATGTTTTTTGCATCTGCCCTCTGCTTCACAATGCACCCTGGAAATAAGATTCAGTCGGGGTCGGTCTTTCTGCTGGTTATTTTATGTCCGTAAACAAGGTCATGTGGAATGAAGGTGCACACGCTGAACTGTGAGGGAGCATGCAGAGGACGGGGGAAAAAAACGCAAAACAGTCTTTTTTTAGAGCTCCATGTCCGTCCTATTAGGTCAAACGAGGAGCAAATGTAGCACGATTGAATCTGCGTGATCTGTTAGAGCGTGGCCTCTCCTCCGGCAGGTTGCGATGAGAGAGCAGGACCGGCCACGATCCCCTCTTGATGAGGAGCAAACGAGGCTGTGCTTTACGTTCACTGCTGCTGCTTCTGCTGCAGAGGTCCACCACGGACTCTTGCTGCAGCAGAGATGACGAGGAGGAAAACGCAAAAATGAGGAAGGGAATCCTGCAGAGGAATCCTCGTTCATCTCTCCTCCTCTCTCGCTATTAGTTGTTTATTTATTGTTAGCGTGGGAAGTAATGGCCATTTTAGCGAGGCCGGTGGCTGCAGATGCAGCTCTTGATCAGCGATGCAGAGTCTGAGACAAGAAGGCTTTGAGACTTCTGCTGATGATGTAGGTGGGCTATAAATAGGCATTTATTTTTACCACTGCCATTCTGGCCTCATTTTCTACTGTGTTTCCACGGCCACCGTGATGATTTAGTGGTGGTGGTGAGTAATGAGTGACGAGCCGGTGAGCACAAGATCCCGGTAAGTTGTGGTCACATAAGGGGGGAAACTAGTACAGGAATAAGACCCCTGTGTTAATACCCCCAGTGCACCACGGTCCTGCTAACTGGCTCTTCTATAGGAGGCCAGAGAACAGGAAAAAGAAGGCACAGAGAATTTTTGTGACTGAGAGAATGTATGTCGCGGCATCTAAAATAAAATGAAATCTTAAACTTTGCGGGCCGGGCCCAGGGGAGCTGCAAGTCTTCTGCAGAAGGATTTCAAATAAACTTTTCTTCTTAATTATTTAAGACAAAAGCACTCTTTGTAGATAAGTTTGTGGCTCTGATGCAGTTATGAGAAGAAAGATACTGTTATTTAGTTTTTATCGCTACAGTTAACTCTCATTTGACTAGCAGGAGATGTTTTTTCTATAGATGTATTCATAGAAGTGGGCATTTAGAATAAGGGGAATTGAATAAACTTCACAAGTATTTTGATTTCTTTTTTTCACAGTTACAATAATCCAAGCCAGTTTAAACCCTCGCAAAGGAGGTTGTCCTTTCATATGAATATTTATGGGTCTATTGGGCCAGTGTTTTTAAAGGCTTAGGAATGTGCAGCAATATTGGACCGTATACATTATGATTATGCATTTTATTTGAAGGATTGAGCTAAAGTAGACATTCCTATCTGGTTGTTTTTAATCACCGAAAGGCTCTTTGTTACTCTGTGTCCAGCTGTGGCTCAGGAGGGAGTGCAGTCACATGGTGATCGGAATGAATGGGGAAATGCCCTAAAACAGCTGGAGCCAATCCCAACTGTCATTGGGCGAGAGGCGGGAAACCCCTTGGGTTTTTCTGGGTTGAGTTTGTATGTTCTACACATGTTAGTTGTTGTTAGTTCCTCCCACAGTCCAGAAACAGCCTCTCCCAGCTAACAGTGGGCAAGATTTGGGTTACATCCCTGGGTATTGTTGTTCGTAGTAGTAGTTAGTATTAGTATTTATTTTTTTCTTTGTCTAATCGCTTGAGCAGTGAAAAATTCAAACAATATCTATACTGGAAATTCACCACAAGGTGGCTGTTATTGCTAATGCTTGCATTTTGCTTTCATGTAATAATCAGTCTGTGTGTGTGTGTGTGTGTGTGTGTGTGTGTGTGTGTGTGTGTGTGTGTGTGTGTGTGTGTGTGTGTGTGCGTGTGCGCGTGTGTGTGTGTCCTTTGGGAAGCTCGCTTTAAAGCTAGATGTAGTCCCTGTATAACAAAACTGTGTGTCCAGTCTCTCTCAGGCAGCCCGGGCGTTTGGCACCGGTGGGTGCCAGCCCGTCTCAGCTCCGGCCAACTTGTCGTGTGTAACAGGAGAGGCATCACTCTGAGTGAACCTGTTGTACGCAGCAGGCTCGCACTGGTCGGATCCTTGTTACAGGATTGTCAGACCGGGAGTTGACCCCTGTTGTTTGTTGATCTGCTGAGGGGATGGCAGTAAAACAAACGTTGTGTTCCTGCTAAATGTAGGCAGTAAATACTGAGTATACTAATTATTGCAAATGCGGTAGATATGTGGACCTCATAGTTCGTTCGCATGGAAATGATGCGATAACCGGCGCTAAATTCAATTTTGAAAAAGAAATGTATGTATGTATGTAACGTTTTTTCTCTGAGATGGGATGTATTTTTATGTTTTTGTTACCATGTTTATCCCATCCATTTTATTTTAGAATTGTATAGTGTGCATGGTTAGCAAGAACAATAATCAAGTATTTCTTAGTATTTGCCTTTTGGCAGATCTGATTATGTCACTTTCCAATGTGAACACAATGCCTTCTTAATTATATAATTCATTTTCAGTCTGGACTTTGGATGTTTGTGTTAAGGAAGAAAAAAGTGTCGACATCATAGTTCATGTGCCAAAAACTCCCTGCGTGTTTGTAGATGATCCATGAAGGAAAACCAACTCAGACTATAATTCATTTATTAAACCTTTATTTATACAGCCTGGTCCATTATAGCAGTTTGTTTCTCTTTTTTTACTGCCACTCTGTGTACGTTGAAAAAATAAAAAACAAACATTGACAAACATTTATGCAAACTGCAAATCAAAGATAAGGACAAAAAGGAGAAAGGGTGAAAAAGGGGTGTCAAACCAGCAAATATAAAGATTGAAATGTATGTATGATAGAAAGATTTCTGTATGGCTTTGAAGAGCTGACACCCAGTGGAGCTCAAAAAATTCTAACATTAGAGGGTTGAAGCGTGTTGTTTTGCAGGGATCGGGGGGGTTTTTTTATACTCACACCTTCAGGGCAGGAAATGTATGTATAAAGGGCAGAAGTTAATGACTCATCATTTTTATTTTATTCTTATTTTGTTAGGATGACTTTTTTCGTATTGATTATTCCTCTGAAATGATCTAAAGTGAACGAAAGCATCTGGTTTCACTTCCTGGTTACAATCACATGGTGGTGGCACTTATGAATATATTAACGAGTATCTTTTATTAGTTTTGACTATTATATCTCTGTGATATGTGGGTAGAGCACCTCGGACTTTATCTTCCTATACAGGGAATCACAACCTGCCCTGAGGAAAACCCACTCTGGGTCGATACCAGGCAGAGTTTTTCCTTTATTCATGATAAATTTGTTTTTTTGTGCTTACACATATCCCACCAAATAAAGCCCTTTTACTGCATCTTTGACTCCATGTGGGTGAGCCTGAAGTTATCCAGTGTATTTTGTTTATCATGAATATGTTTGATGTTTTAAGTTCTACATGAAATCCTTTTTTTCCCCTGCGGGATCTCATGTGATTCTCAGTTAAACGTCCTGCTCTGATGTGTCCTTCGTTCGCTGTGCTCAAGGTCAAATGAAATGAAATGGGCTTCTCTCCAACACCTCGACAGGATATTTGATGAATCCCTTCTCTTCCATCCCCGCTCTGTGTGCAGGATCACTACCACTGCAGCCTGCATGATGGACCTGCGCCGCTACCCTCTGGATGAGCAGAACTGTACCCTGGAGATTGAAAGCTGTAAGTACCATTGTCCCCGAGAACCAGCTCTCACGCCCACACATTGATGTAGATTTAAAAAGATCCCACGCGCACACGCAGTTCTGGAAACCGGTTTTGAAGCGGTCTGCCAGCCCAAGGTAGCAGGAACGTTGATAAGGCTGCATGTAAAATGCTGAGAAAGGCTGATGAGATCAAGAGATAAGAATAGAACATCACTAATGTCTCACAGGCTGATAGCATCCAGTTTAATTAAGTCAACTCCGACTGCAGTGGCTTCGCAAGGTGTGGAGGAGCCTGATTAGGTCCAGAGTTTGCGGGACGGGCTGACGGTGGATGTTCTGTGCAGCTATTCCATGTTTTTACAGTACAAAGAGATCGCTTCACATGGAGCTTGTAATTGCACATGATCTGTCCGGTGTTCTCCCGTCGACAGAGGGAGGGAGCGTAGAGGAACATGAGAGGGAAAGACGAGGTTCTCTGCTTGTTTTATCTGGTTCCCTGGAGAAAAGGATTACGGGGCTGGGATGTGGTGTAGGGCTCAGTCTTTCCGGGTTTGATCAGAAACCATTGCCAGCAGCGTTAAGCAGCACAAAAACAGTGTGGGTCAGAACCGCCTCTCGCTGCTCCTCTCCATTATGCTTGCCATCTCTGTCTCTTCATCTCTCTCTCTCTTTCAATTCCTCATCTCCTTTTTTTTCAACAATCTCAACCCCCCCCCCCAGCCTTTTTATCTCTTCTCCATCACTCATCTTCTTTTTTTTTCTCCTCCTCCTCCCCATCTTTTGAGGCATTATAACACAAAACACAACCACTCACGCACACACTCTCTCCATAACACACACATGGCTCCAGGTTTGATCACCAGTCAGTATCTGCTCTCGTATGGTTTAACTGGCAATGGCTTTAACGCCGGAGTCGCTTCATGCCAGAACATGCTATTTTATTCAGACTAATGAGCCCCGAGAACTCACTTCCCTTGATAAACCTGATGCATTTTTTAACAGACACAAGTCTTAAAACCTCACAATCCCAAATACATCAGCAGCTCACTGCTGCTCCCAGAGCCACTGGTCTCACATGTTGGGCTGCACTGAGCAATAATTGATTTCTACCTCTTCAACACCACATATTTATTCTATTTATTGTATACAAGCGCAAGCCCACACGTTTAGGCACATCATAAAACCCATACTGCAATGTCTTCATGTCGAACAGCCTTTTTCACATTATGTACGATGATGTAATGATAAGAATATAGAAACATGATCAGATGGTACAGAGCTAATAACCAGTTATTTACAGGTCAATTAATGCTCCCATGCTATGATTTCATTCCAAAACCTGTGTTTCCCAAACTCGGTGACACGGCTGATCCCAGCCTTTCATGGCTGATCGGAACTGAACTATACTTTAGATTTAGTTTTAATATTTAGATTTAACATTGACATTTAGATGTTATATTTAGATTGAAATTTAATATTAAGATGTAACATTTGAATATAGACATCTTATTTAATATACTTTTTATTATTAACAAAAATGAAAGGTATTTAAATATGAATAACTTTATTAGTATTGCTGCGTTAATAAATTACTATTAAACGGAGCTAAAACAATTTAACTACAAAAAGCAGTCAGTGAGCGCAAACTTCCAGCAGGGCCCAACAGTACCTTAGGTTTGGGAGAAAAAAATCAAGCAAGTATCTCCATTAATGTCTGAGTTATTGTCTTACTCTATATCTACTGACAACTCCACCAACTTTCTGAGTCACTCTTAAATACTCTGTAACCGGTTGTTTCTTGCGCGTTCCACTTCAGTGTCTCTGTTTAGCCCACTGAGGCCCAGCTGCACCCCAAAAGGAACATCAAAAGAATCAAAGGAACAAAGCAGCAATAGCCAAATTGTGACATCACTACACTAAACAGCTTATTATTTCTATTTAATACTATTTTAAATGCTGCGAAACATGTGACGTCACAAAAATGTTATCACCTCTAGGATATGCCAAAACCTACATATGGATAATATGTCATGCAATTCCATCTTGTAGTTTTTAATCTTGCTCAGAAGTAAACAAGATAAACAGACAAACAGACAAACGCACAGGAGGGAAAATATAAGATCCTTGGTGAAGGTAAAAAAACCTAAAAACTTTGCAAGTGGCGCCCCATTGATGCTTGAGTCTACGTGTAGATTTGTCCTTGAGCATGATACAGACACCTTGAGTTGCTCCCAATGTCTGTTCCAGCAGTGCATGAAAGGTTATTCTTGCGAATAAATAATGATTTACATTAAATGAGTGCATTGTACTATTTGCGTAAACAGGAAATGATGCACTTCATGCATCTGACCTCCATCCACTGATGAACAGGAGGCGACGTCAGCCATTACTGTGCCAATGTGCGTGAATGGATGAACGCTAGCTTGTGTTGTAAAGCACTTTGAGTGATCAGGCATACTAGAAAGGTCCTCGATAAGTGTAGTCCATTTACCTTTTACAGCGTCAAACGAGCAGCATGGAGGGCACGGGTCTAATTGAGGTGATCCAAGCCTGGGACGATAATAAAGCTGCGGTGGATGGAGAGTTTACTGTATCTGCTGGTGTGAACCCCTGCTTCCAAAAACACTTGGACGCTGTGTAAAACAGAAGTGAAACAGGATATAATGATTTAATCATCTTTTCTTACATTAAAATCTAAAAGAAACTCTCACACTGCAATGCCTTTTTTAGTCACGCTAATGACATTTTGCTCCAAATACAATTTAACAATTGAATTAAAGATCAACATTTTTCAACACAATATATGTTAACTGGGGTTTAATAAGTATTTAGAAAAAAACAGTACAATCTAAATCCTTATTTACATCTGTTTGTTTTCTGTTTGATACCATAATGAAAACTTTAAGCATTGCAGTTTGAGTTTTTATATCTAAAAATGAACATGCCGTGAAGATAAGGCCATTTCAGCTCTGGTAAAGGAGAAAACGGTGGATTTTCCTTGAAATTTTAATATCTACAATGATCCTTATCAAAAGAAATGGACTCAAAATCAATCATTTTGAGTCCATGAAGCGCTCAATTTTGAAATATTTTTGGCCTTTTTTTTTTAACATATTTCAGTATAAAGACAATATAGTTTCAACGATTTCAAATATAACACATTTCAGAAACACTAATAAGTGTCAACCTTTTTTGAGAAGCAGCCCCCCCCCCCATATATGAAAGTAGAAAAGAAACATTGTCTTAGCCAGATGAACTCATCAATCTGGAGTTTTTTTCTTCCACCATCTGCAGAATCACCTAATGCTTCTCAGGGATGGAGGATATCTTCCACCCGTATGGTTTTATTTTGACAGATACAATAAAAGTCTGTTATTTTGTTCCTACTATGACAATGTGAGACGTCTGCTGTGAAACGGGTCTCGCTGGCTGTTTTGTCCAATAACGACTCAACAGGAGCGCCATGGCTGACTTCACCGTGAGCCTCGCGATCCTGTGTTAATTTTTTAAAACAAAGCCTCCCAGTTTAATTATTCATCACATCTGAATAGGTCAGTGCCTCTATTTTGAGAGTGAGACAGACAAAGTAGAACTCAGAGCCTGGAGCTGGCAGCTCTCTGGTTGGTGACGACGTTCCTGACGGAGACAGACTGAAGCACCGATGGCTTCCTGCAACCGTTTCCCTCAAAGTCCTGCAAACGGCTTCACAGATTCAAAAAATATCCCAATATAAAGACGCTTCAAAACTTCAAACTTTTTTTACACCGATCAGCCATAACATTAAAACCACGAAATGTCCCCATTTTTCCCACAAAATTGCTCTGCAATGCACGGCGTGTTCTACTACCTCTCCATCAGAACCAGCATTAACTATTAAGAAGGCAACTAATTTACACAATTCAGCCAGAACATTAAAACCACCTTCCCAAGAGTGTGTAGGCGCCGCATTTACCACCTGTAACCATGGTGGTAAATGCGACTCCTACACGCAGGTGCTGGTTGCAAAATGTGGATGTCCTGCTTTTGCAACCAGATCAAGGATGACATGGATTCAGTTGGCAGGGCAGTCGTCCACTTATCTGAAGGTCGGTGGTTCGCGATCCCTGGCAGCCCCAGATCTACATGTCAAGTATCCTTGAGCAATATACTGACCTTCTAGCTAGCTTTCAGTTATTCTTCCTTTAACCACGTTGCTATGTACAAACTGCAGACCGGGAATATCCTGCAGTTCTGGAGTTCTTGCTCTAGTCTTCCAAATGTAGAAGCAAGCCCATTTTTCCTGGCTCCAATAAATGAATTTTTATCCAAAATGTTCACATATCTAACATACAGTACAGCTGCCATGGTTACAATCTAATCAACATTATAATGGTTATAATGTTATGGCTGATCGGTTTAATATATAGAGGTTATTTCTACTAAAAACCTCCCGAGTACATTCACCCATACTGCAATGTGTTTTTCTGCTTCATGAAACACTGTTTATGAAAACAAACGGATTATCCATCCCGGTCATATTCCTCAAGTGTCATCAAGTGTCTTTAATTAGACAAATTCTTACATGTTATTTTCAAAATATGACAAAAACCTCCTAAAAAAAGAAATATTCTTTTTCTTTAATCATCTTTTGACCCCTCAGATATATGTTATGACCCCTGAATGTTCATTACGCTCCGGTACATTATGGCCTCATCACTGTTATGGGCTAGTAATGGTTTCTCCTCCGTAGATGGCTACACCACTGATGACATCGAGTTTTACTGGCGAGGTGGAGAAGGTGCCGTATCCGGTGTCGACAGAATAGAGCTGCCACAGTTCTCTATCGTGGACTATAAGCTCATCTCCAAGAACGTGGTCTTCTCTACAGGTACACTATTTATTCTGTCTTTTCTCCTTTGTGTCAAAAAAATGTTGGAGAAAAAAAAGGACATACACTCGGAATAAAAAGTTTTCCGACCTTAAAATCCAGACACCCCACCAAAAAAAAAAAAAAAAAAAAAAAAAAGACTGTTGTTTGGTTTTAGCAGGTTCTCTTGTGTCAAGGAAAATATAGCTTGTTGCGGATATCAGTGAGAAAAAAATCTATTTCTATCCCATTTCCTCTCTTCCTGTGCCTCCTTCAGGTTCCTACCCCCGCCTGTCCCTCAGCTTCAAACTGAAGAGGAACATTGGTTACTTCATCCTGCAGACATACATGCCCTCCATCCTGATTACCATCCTCTCATGGGTCTCCTTCTGGATCAACTACGACGCATCGGCTGCCAGAGTGGCCCTGGGTAGGATCGTCTCACCACTGCTGAACAGTGACCCTGGGAAAAAACCCACAGCTAAATGATAACAGACCAGGAAAAGAGTCATTTAGCGTAACGTCGGCTCTATACATTATTGCGTGTGTCACGGCCCGTCTCTTTATTCTCCCAGCACTTACTTTTCTTTTTCTCATTAGCTCGAAGCATATGAGTGATAACAGTGTGTGATAGGCTTCCTGGCTAAATATCTGTTGTTCAGAGATGACTATATGCATGACTCATGCAGAGCGAGAAGCGCTGCAGCTCGACCTTGAAGCGTGCTTGAGCTTTCTCTGTGCAGTCTGTCTATGGAGGCCGCTCATTGGCGGCAGATCTCAGGCTGTAAAAGCTGGTTCAGTCGAGCCAAAGGTGGCAGCGTTTTTGCTCAAATACACCTTAAACATAAGAGTAACTGCAAATCTACTCCATCAGTGTCAAAAAAAAAAGCACTCTGTAATGTTAAACCTGAGCATGACCGGTCACAGCAGCAGGGGAAGCATCTCTGGGATTTATATATGTCATTTTGCCACATAATATTTGTTTTTCTACACGTGTTGGAGCTCCAGCCGGTGCATTTAGAGGATATCATGGTTAAAAAAGATACGACTCCTCCCAGGGTCCTGAGAATGTGCAGAGAGTGATGCAGCCAATGAGAGAGGAGGCTCCATGCTAGAGGGAAACTGCTGCCTGCTGGGTTATTTATAATACGTGTGAATTTGACCAAATGCAGATTGTGCACACAGATGACTAATGAATCAAACACAATGCGCGGATATCAATAAAATAAACAAAAAACAAAAAGGTGAATAGTTCTGTGACTAATACCACATATTTACAGTGGTGGTGCTGTGCTTCTTTATAAAGCTTACAGTTTATTCCGTGTCCATTCGGATACTTGATAGGACATAAACACGACCCGCTTGAGCCAAGCACAAACAATTTCTGTCTCAGGAGGTTCCAGGGGATCTTTTCATCCATATGGGTTCACGATCCTTCAGGCCAGTCTGTTTGCTATAAATACTATGTACATGACGAACACGATTGCCTGTGTTCACCAGCACATACTCCTACGCTTTAAAGACGAGCACCTGATGTCTGTTTCTTTTATGTACGTTCAATCCCAGTGAGAGCAGAACATGGTTGCTCCATTGTAGACGGCTCACTCAGAACCAGAAATGTCAGAGTGATGGTGGAACTAGAGGTTATCAGCAAAGTCACATCATTCGGGGATCACGAGTTCAGCCGTGCTAGAAAAAACAAACAAATAGTCACTCACACATACACACATGTATATATATATATATATATCCTTTTTTTGTTAAAACATTAAATAGATGAGACGCTTTAGCGACCCGGAAAAGGAACAGCCAAGAGACGAAAAAGAAGAAGTAAATTTTTTTTTTTGCTCCAGTAATTATCACCATTTCATTATTTTCTCTTTTTAATTATTCAAATTAATTACTCCAATGGGAAAAATAAATAATCGGTTTTAGTGTTTTTTTCTGGACCAGATCAACCCTGTAAAAATCTAAGTTCAACAGCTGTACTAACTTTATGGTCTGACTATCAAACATGTTTTTCTTCTACAGATGATGAAATGTTTTAAAGCGGCTAACCTTCTTCATTTTCTCTCTAACTATGTGATCTGTGGTGTCCAGGGATCACAACCGTGCTGACCATGACCACCATCAACACCCACTTGCGAGAGACCCTACCAAAGATCCCCTATGTGAAGGCTATTGACATGTACCTGATGGGCTGCTTTGTGTTTGTCTTCCTCGCCTTGCTGGAGTACGTCTTCGTCAACTACATCTTCTTCGGCCAGGGGCCCCAGCGACAGAAGAAAGCGGCTGAAAAAGCCGCCACGGCCAATAACGAGAAGCTGAGATCCGACCCCAATAAGGTACATGTGCAGGCCGACTTCCTGTGGAGGTACCTGTGCTGTCAGTTAATGTATGTGTCTGTTTCTGTGGGATGAAATGACTTCTTGATTCTGTGATCAATGTTTGATGTCTCTCTACTTCCTGCTCTAGCTCTCTGTTTCTCTGCATTTTAGCCATGTGTATCAATTCTTTTACTCCGACTCGGATCTGAATGAGTGAATGAAGAAGCAATGATTGGCTTATACTTTATCTCCATATTTCTGTGTCTCTCAAAGGGCAAGGCACCTCGGAAAAATCACTGCTTGCTGTGGCGAGCCTCCACTTTAAATCTCACTCACCTGCTAAAGTTAGCAGGAAGAACGGCATCATAAAAAAATAATAAAAACACCCTTTCCTTCTGAGTATGGCAAGCTACGATTTCCCCCTAAGTAACAGTGCTGATTTTGTATGCTTGCAGTGGCTGGTGGGAAATGTAGTTCAGAGAGATGATGCTCTGTATGCCAGAATGAAACAGAGGGAAATTGACGCATATGACTCGATGTGGGATCCCATCTTTGTGGAGGATGCCGCTTTAGGACTAGGCGAGCAAAGAAATAAGGTACTGGAGGTTTTGAAAGTCAAAACTTAACAATGTCATCAATCTGAATCAACCCAGATCCAAGGAAAATGCTGTAGTCTTTGTGCATTTCTTTGATTTCTATAGATTTGTAAGGCAACTTTGATCATCACTCCCACCATTGTGTTTTTTTCCCTCTCTTGGTTTGCTCTTCATGCATTTTCCTGACAAACGTGACTCAGCAGGCAGTAATTAATCCTTAATCCGGGATGTACCTGTAAACTGCTTGGACAAATACGGCAAGAGAGAAGAAAAAATCAGTAGTTATATATAAATTAGAAACAAAATGCTGCCCAATCTCAAAGGCATTCGATAACTATCTTAATACCAAGTGAAGAAATTGAAAGGAAAGAGAAAAGAGATGATTTACCCTTTGATGAATGTTAAAACTAGTTCATACAATAATCTATATTAGTATCGGGACAGGATTGGACTATAGGGACATTTCTCCTCAGAAGTCAGACTATGGATGAAGAATTCTGAATCCACTTTCCCACAATGTCTCTCATGACCTGCCCTGAACCTTTTTCAGTAGCCTACCTCTCCTTCATCGTAGCAAAGCCCTTACTTTTTCTCTGAACCTTTCTCCTGTCACATGTTTTTTTCCCTTTTTTTGCTTTCTCTCTTTATTTTTTCTCTTCAGTTTGTCTTGTGAATCGACAGAATTTTAACCAAAGCCGTTGAAATTCTGTGATGGCAATGAAGATTTTCTCCATGAGAATTAGTTTGTGGAGGACTCTTGTAGGAATGTTAACCTCATAGTGCTGTGTTGGTTTTTAATCCCTCAGATATTAAATGACAGATGATCAATAATTTAATCAGTGCTTCAAGTGCTTGAATATTCTTTTACTGTAAACTTTTTTGACTCATTTGCATTATCCATTCTAGCACCTCATCAGTGTTTTTTCACATAATGAATTGCTTAACTGTGTATGAGAATGATATTTTGGCCCTGGCAGTAACTTCTCATGGCTCCACCTGTTTATTCCCAACACATAGATGACGCCTGATGACAACATCCTGTTTAGCCACCTGGAGATGAAGAATGAGATGGGTGGTGCCGGGGATCTGTCCCGGGGCTTAGGAGGGCCCGGCGATCCCCGCAACACCATGCTGGCCTACGATAGCTCGACGCTGCAGTACCGCAGAGCAGCCATGGCCCGCCAGAACTACGGCCATAGCGCATTGGAGCGCCACGCCCAGAAGAAGTCACGCCTAAGTAGACGGGCCTCCCAGCTCAAGGTGAACATCCCAGACCTATCTGATGTGAACTCTATCGATAAGTGGTCCAGGATGATCTTCCCTACCGTCTTCTCCTTCTTCAACGTCGTCTACTGGCTCTACTACGTCCATTAAAACCCAGGAGAATCTGGTGGCCAGCTTGTGGCGGCTTTGCAAAAAAGAGGGAGGGGAGCTGGGGGTGGGGGGGGGAGTGTGAGAGAGGTAGTGTGAGAGAAAATGAAAGGTGAACAGTGCACCAACGTTTTTAGCTGGTTCATTTCAGAAAAACAGTGAGGAGGAGAAGGAGGAGGAGGAGGAGGAGGAGGAGGAGGAGGAAGAGGATGCAAAGACTTTTGGAGGGACTGCAGCGGCACCAAAAACTTCAGTCAGCAGTGATTCTTTCAGGATTTGGGAAACACCTTAAAGTGACAGACAAACACTTGAAAAAGAAGAGCGAATTTTAAAGACAGATATGGTGCCTGTTCCAGAATTTCAATATATCACTAATATTTGTCATTCGTAGTTTACTCTCTGTGGATCAAATATTTATGCTTGTGTTTGCATATTCTTTAAGGATTTGTTTTATTTAGTATCTATTTACTTCGTAGCCGAGCTGTCTGCATCCAGGAAAGCTTTAAAAATGTTTTTAAAGGAATCATCCTTAATAGTCTATTTTCCTACTATTACTGTATATCAAAAACATCCTTTTAAAGCATGCTTATTTCATTTGCATCTCAGTCATGATGAAGATAGAACGCAAAGCATTTTAGTTTTTTACTAGTTGAGGTTAGTCTGTCAGTTATCATTTTTACAGCTTTGGCTTGGAAAGGCAAAAGTGGGTGGAGGTTCTGGTGTCACCGTGACCACAGGTGGGCAGCAGGGAGCGCTCTTTTCCGTGGACGACCCTCTGGGGTTTTAAAGATGCCAATGCTGAAGAGAAAAATATCCTCAGTTGTTCTGTAATCTGGTGAAAGAGTGAGATTTTGACGCTTCGACCAATGTTATGTTTTGCTTTTCGCAGTTCTGACAGAATTCAGCTCCCCACATGTTTTTTGGGTTATTTTTGAGAGAAAAAAAATTCCTCCTGTGTACTTTCTGCCACCGTGTGAGGATCTTCAGATGAGGAGAGTTGCTTCAACATTACTTAAGAACTTTGCCGATGGACGAGTTTCATCGCAACCAGAGTTGCTGCATAAATATGGCAATCCACAATCATCATTAATCAGTAGAATTGAATGATAGGAGTATGACGCGTTTCATTGTGATTAGGTTTTCTGTTTGGAAAAGCTGTAGATAAACATGAATTATGTTTAAAGAAAAAGAGAAGATTCATTTTTATAAATCAATACTCACATAATTGTGTAAATATTATGGATTTATTATATTTAAATGGATCTCTGTTGTTGTTTTTGCAATTGAATTACAGATCAAATGTTTCATTCAGCCAAAAGGGAAAAAAAACTAAGAAAAGCAATTTAACCGAGAGGAAATAGAAAAAAACACAATTCACACCTTTGCTGACTCTGTACTTTTAAGACTTTTCTCTTTTTTCTTTCTTTTTAATGGACTCAAAAAGGATCTACTTGCTGAAACTAAAGCACTTCCAGACACCAGTGACTTTTGGGTCAACCTTTTGTTCTCCAGAAACAAATAAACAAGGACCCAACTATCCAGGCATTGACGTCAGGCATATTTTGTACAAAGTTTCTGTAAATTCCAATTGTAATATTTCATAATGACTGTAAATATCTTGTGTAATGATTGTCAGCAATTATGAAAATGTATCTAAATTCAATTAAAACTCTATTCAGTCTATCACTTCAACAACAGAGTACACGGCTGGTCGTTTTATGTGTCCTGTATGAGTGCGATTACTGACTGTCGGGTTCACGGCTGACTGGCTGTGTGAATGAGTGAGTGAACAACTAAACCCGACACGGGGGAACGAGTTGGACGGCGAGAGCAGCGAATGTAGAGGTGAATGGAGAGATGTGAGGCTGCAGCTGGGGACTATTGGCTGTATAATGGATGGAGCAAGAGGCAAAAGGCCATGGTGGTGGTCTCGGTTGAGACGGGCTCATCCGCGGTCTGAGCAGGGCCGAGCACCAGCTTCGGCCTCAGGGGACATTATCACAGAGCGCCATAGATATGGAGACACTCTGTGGACTCGACTGTGGTCTACTCCCTGCAGCGGCCGGAGTGCCTGCTGCAGAAAGGACAGGAAGTGCAAGAAGAAAAAGTGTGATCCAGCCATCCATGCCCCCAACGCTCCCTGCATCCTCCTCTCACACAGCAAACCGAGTGGACCGCACTGCTGCACTTCCTTTTCCCCCTGACCTGACCACCTTTACAGCCCTTAAATGGAGGCTTTTGAATATTTCATAGTGCAAAAAAAACGCTTAATATTTAATATTTAAGAGGGGATTTGGTTCTGGTTGTTACTAATGTGTCTCTAATGTTTGATTTTGAACTTAGAGGTGAAGAAGAGCACACTGACATGCCAAGGAAATAAAAGAAATATTTGATGACTATAATGAATAATAAATCAGGATATGCACAGGAATTGAGGGTTTTGACATTGTTAAATCGACTGTTGTCTGATTTATTTTTCTGCCAAATTGCTGATTGTAACATCCTGGCAACATCTAACCCAGAGGTCTTCAGATGAAATTCAACAGGAAGTCCTCCAGTATCTTCTGACGATGCTGTGGCCTGGATATATTGTTGGAAACGTGTGCAGTTGACACATATAGTGTGCAGTTATATACTAGTCATTTGTAGTCTATAAAGACAATCAAAAATAAGCAGACAAGACAAAAAGACAAAGACAAAAAAAAGTTTTTTCTTCATCACAGTTGACATTATGAAAAATGATTGTGTGTTTATATGTGTGAGTGTGTGAGTGTGTGTGCAACCACGTGGGTAAGATACTTGTGGGAGTAAAAACTTTAAATACAAAACTACTGAAAAGATGAAGGAATGTAAAAGGTGATGTTCTGTGACATGAAACCTTGTTTCAGGTTCTCCCATGCATCGGAAAAACAGATGTATTATCTCCCTACAGTAGACAGATGGTTTGTGCTAAATTAGCCCCCTCTCTCTCTCTTTCTCTCTCTCTCTCTCTCTCTCTGTCTGTCTCTCTCTCTTTTGAAAGAGGACATTAGTGTTAACATGTAAGCGAGGGGGGAAAGGCAGATGCTTTTTTCTTTTTAGTCTTTCCATGTCACTGGAGTAATTAGGAATGCACAGGCCTCTGTTCAATGGAAATGTGTATGTTTCGTGTCCAAGAGTGTATTTTATTTCTATGTGTGTGTGTCTGTGTTTTGTGTGCGTGTGTGTGTGTGTGTCTGAATTTGTGTGGGTGTGTGATTGTGCATTGTAGACTCACAGCTGCGCCTCCATGCAGTCGGCGTAGCATCCGAGCCAGAGCAGACTGGGGTGGGTGAAAGGGTGAGTCTGGCACACATGCGTCATGCCACTCCCCTTCTGTACATGTATTGGGATGGAAAAAAAACCATACTGATCTACCCAGGATGGATGAACCTGCCTGTGTCAGCTATTCAAGGACAAAACAGTAAATAATTTAAATTATTGATGACAGCACACATGCAAGTTGGCTTCTTTAGAAAAAAGAGAAATACACAACACTAATAAAGGTCTTTGTATCTCCACTGGAGGCCAATTATCCAATAAATCCTCTCTGTGGTGTGCATTAAGTACTAACCAGTCACATATAGTTTTATGGACACGGCTAACTGTGTCACAGCAAACCTGCTGCCTGATAACATATGTCAAGATGAGGAAGTGGAAAGTATCCTACGTGCAAGCCATCTGCTTTACACGTTATATTTTACACCAATAAAGTCCTATATATACATATGTTTATAGGCAGGGGGGGCTTTGTTTTATGCAGACTAGACTATTGTAAAGATGGTTGAACTGACTATAGTTTGCAGTTTGCAGTATCATGTTCTAAAAATACAATTGGGACATTTTCTTTAAGGTGTTTGTTTGTTTTAACACCCTTTATATGTGTGTGTTTTTAATAATTGAAGATTGCTGAATCCAATTTCTGCTGCCACACTATTTACATACTCAATAATATTTTGAGATTTACATAATCCAGATATATAAACAATTTCCGACAAACTGAGTTGTGTTTGATAATTAAATAGCATTAATATCATGAAAGATAACGGACCTTTGTACAACCAACACAATTGTATTGAGCAAGATACAGCAATATCAGTAAAATACAGATTTTGATTATGAGAATTGATACTTTATTAATCACATTAATACAGTCAAATGAAATAAAGTACAACATAGTGAGATTATTTCTCAGCATTTGACCCATCCCCGAGGTCAGTGGGCTGCCCATTTTTGAGCGCCCGGGGAGAATATTGGGTTCAGGGTGTTGCTAAAAGCTGGCGTCCTTCCGATCTTCCGATTGGGAGACGGCCGCTCTACCCACTGAGCTACAGACGCAACTGTGTTGACCTAACCAAACTGAGCAACGTGATTTTAACTAATTATTATTTCTTCTGATTTACTTAACTGTGTTTATTTTGTTCCACATGAACTAATATAGGACAAACTTTATCCAGAGGAACGAAGAACAGTTTCTCCTTAAGGGCAAATTATAAGGTATGTAAAAAGCCTTCTGTTCTGAAATTTTATTTTTTAATATTTGCAATGTTTCATACATGTTAAATGGGAATTTTATGGGTGATTTTGAAACTCATTTAAAGATAAATAATATCAACATCTCCTACCCGCCTCCCCTTTCTCCTTTTGTCCCTAGAAAAAAAAAACAGTAAAGTTTTGATATGAGTCAACTCGGATTTAAACTTTATTGATTTTTGGTGGTTTTATGCTACAGAAATGAAATTGATCATTATTTAGAGTTTTTTTTTATTTGTTGAAAATATGTTGTCAGAAAAGGTTGAATGTAACACAAAGCAGGTTATTTATGTATAAGAAATGTTAAATGGATGAAAGCATGACTTTAATAAATAAAAGTATGTGGAAATTTTTCATTTAGAAAGTTCTTAGGAGTTTTATGAGTAACAAAAAATCAAAGCTCTAAGTGTATGAGGAAATTCCCACAACATTTAAGCATTTAAATGATTCACGTCACCTTGGTTCATTATAGGTTAATGTACTGCTTTTATTATACAGTTCACTCAAAGCTATAAAGTTGTGTCAAATCAATCATATTAAGTTAGTCATACAATTTAATTCCTATTTAAACTGGGTATAAGTTCATACATTGAATTGAAGAAGTCGTGGAGTTCACATACTTGAACTGATGACTCACTACACTGTGGATGTTTTATGACATATGGGAACATACAAGTTCAAAGGTTTTTCAGAAACTACATTATTGATTGTAAAAAAAAAAAAAGAAAAGAAAACCAGCCTCTCTGTGAGACATGAAGAGCAAGTACTGGAATGAAAACACACCTGTCAATGGAAGGGGGCGGGCTCAAACGAAGACAAGGTGTGCTGTCACCTGATTGTCACTTCTGACATAGTCAAAGAGAACCATTCAAGGAGAGGATGGGCCAGAGGAGAGCCGCTGTTTTCCATAGAAGCTGTGAGAATTGAGAAGATGTGGATGCATATTATTTTGAGGAGAGGAAAAGAAAACTAGACAAGCAGCAATGTCTCAATTCACAGGTCAGAGGGAAAGGGAGAAGGACCTCCGCAACTTAGTGTCCAACCTACCTTATGAGGGCCTGGAGAAAAGGAAGCAACCAAATCGCCATTTTCCGAGCAATGCCATCAAGACCACCAAATACACCCTCTTCACCTTCATCCCCAAGAACCTCACAGAGCAGTGTCACCGGCTGGCAAACCTCTACTTTGTGGGACTGGTTATTTTAAACTTTGTCCCAGTAGTGAATGCCTTCCAGCCTGAGGTCGCTGTGATCCCCATCTGTATCATCCTGTCACTGACGGCACTGAAGGACGCCTGGGAGGATTTCAGGAGGTACCAGTCCGACAAGAATCTCAACAACAACCCGTGCCTCATTTATAGCAGGTATGGACTGTGAAAGAAATGCAGCTGTTGGATCCTTTACCCACTTTTGAGCTCTCAGACTCAGTTTTCTGTTTTTGCCTTGAACTCAGGAGCAGATGGTTGGTTCATAACTCATCATCCGTTGACAGAAAGAGATGATGAAATACATCCTCACCTGAGGCAAAAGAATGTAGTGACATATTTTGAAATAGTTTACATGGCTATACTTAAAATATTAACGGACTGTATGGGTGGAGCACTGAAAAAACCTAAAAATGGTATATTTGACTAACTTCTAATCGAAACGTCTCTTTGCACTTGATGTAAGAGTTTCTCGTCAAGTGTCATTTCACTGAGACAAAGTGACTTGTTTTTAGACATGCATGTTGAATATCTTCTTCAGGCAAAGAATATTGTAAAAAAAAATCTCACATGTGAATTACAAGTGAGTAATTCCAGCTAACTCAAAGACATATTTGATCTTGAAGCGTATAAATATCACTTTGTATTCTTTTTTCCAAGAATGCGGTGGTCTTGAATGAAGAACAATTTCACTATTATACAACTTAGAATAAATGCACTTCTTTTTGGGCATTACTGGCTCATTCTGAGACATAACACTTCAGAAAACTAGTCAACAATAGTTATAAATGGTATTTTCCAGGTTAATCCTGGATCTCCTTTATCTAAATGTCACCTCTTAAAAACCCTTTAATATCGTGTTCAGCTGTTTGGTTTCCTTTTCATTTTGAAGCGGGATTTCTTTTCCGCTGTGACCTAGAATTCAAGGAAGGGACATCGTGATCCGATGCAAGGAAGTAATTTTCCTGTCCTTTTACACAATGTTGTTTATCTAAAAAAAGATTAAGCCAATCATAACCAAGGTCCTTGTCTTGAGAATCAATATTAGATATCGTCTATATGAGTCCTCTGAGAGACAATTTCCTTTTCCTGTGATCAGGTTTGTGTCTCCTGCACTATAATTACAATTCACCTTTAACCCTATCAGTGTTGGGTGTGTGGTTAATCTTTCGCAGCAGTGACTGAAAGGCGAACACTTTCTGAGTGTTGATGTTGTGCGGTTCACGCATGACGCGATGTGGCGAGTGGAAACACCCACGGTCCATTTGCAGCACCTACTTGCGTCTATTGTCTACAACGTACGTGTGATTGTGTCCTGAGTGAGTGTGTTTTACCACGCCGTTATAAAGAACGTGTGAAGGTTCTTCGTTTTTCTTTACCTTTTTCACAATGACATTCTGCACATTTAACAAATACTTCAACCAAGCACTGCCTGAGCGAGGACACTAAGTTTAGACCTTATCTATTTTTAAATTACTGTTGCAAATGAATAATTCAGAAAGAGGGATAAACACTGTCATGTGTGTGTGTGTGTGCGTGTGTGTGTGTGTGTGTGTGTGTGTGTGTGTGTGTCTGTGTGTGTGTGTGTGTTTGTGTGTGTGTGTGTGTGGTGATGAGGGTTTAGGTGACCTAAGTTCACTCTACAGGCACAGCGTCGTTGGGAATGGCTCCAGTTCCTCCGGGCCTGTTAGCGAACACTGGCCGTCTCTCCCTTCAGCAATCCCATAAGCATCAGATACATCACGGCGAGCTGGCTGTGGTGGTCCTCTCACGGCGAGATGGGTGGGGAATGTTGGGTCTTATGAAGATTAGAACTCTATCGATTAGCTGGATCGTATTTGAGGTTTACAAATGTTTGCAGAATGAGCTCAAGATTCAAAATTTAAGGATTCCACACACTTCCTGGTTCTCTCCCCCACTCGTGTGGAGCATAAAGGACTGACTCTGAATGTAGAAAGAGACGAAGGATAAATCTTCAACACAGCGCACCTTAACTGACACACATCTATTTCCCATCGATCTCTCTGCTTTCACAAAGGTTTGACGGGTCTGTTTGAGCATGACGTGCCTTATCTTCAAGGTTACACTATCTGCCGTGTCTCAAACCACGTGTGTCCAAACATGTTGGACGTGCTGTAAAACATGCTGATTGAACAAACACCAACTTGTAACTTATAACTAATGTCCATGACATGTGACTCATACGACACCTATTGTCAGTCCAAACCAAGTTACCTAACGGGTCAACTCTGAAGAATTGTTTCTGTAAAATACAATATTATCTGTGCGGACTTTATCACAAGGGCATATCAGTAGCAACATTCGCATCGGTGACACAATCTTCTTTTTTTATCCTTGTACAGATCACCAAAACAGGAATAATTCACGTGCCCAGTTTGCTGCTGTTGACAGAAGAACAATAGCCTCCAGTGTCAGTAACTTCTGAACTTCTGTCCACGAGGGCCTGCAATGAATTTCCCCCCTTTTTCACAGAAAGAAATTCACAAAATCAAACAAGCAGTCAGTTCCTCCTTACCAGGTGTTAGATTTGCTTTGCCTTTGCTTCCTCTTAAACCTGGTTCAAAACATCATGACACGATTTTACCCAATGGACCAGACATACCTGGGGGACATTAGATTATACAACATCTGAAATCCTCTTCATGCAACCTCAGCATTCTGCCAACAGGCTTTTCTGAAAAAAGTTTCAGCTTGTATGGTCTCAGAGCTTTTACAGATTCTTAATGCATGTGTTGTTTCAGGAGTCTTCCCATGGGCCCTAAAAACTGTCGTCGTCAAGTCGCTCCTCAAAAACAACAATCCCGAAGCATCCATAGTAAATAATTACAGGCCGATATCAAATCTTCTATTCATGGCAAGCAAACAATTAAATCACATTCTGGCACCCCGGCTCTGACACTGCTCTGGTTATGGTCTTCAATGACATCCGATTGAACACAGACAGTAGTCTGGCTAGAGCTTCAGCTTTAGTTCTACTGGATCTCAGTGCCGCATTCGACACTGCTGACGACATTATATTACTAGACCGACTAGAAAAGTGGGTTGGTATTTCTAGCACAGCACCCAGCTGGTTTAAATACTACTTAAAGGACAGGGACTTCTTTGTATCTGAGCTGAACAAAATCACAGACAGAGTTCCCCAAGGCTCCATCTTGGGGCCTCTTTTGTTTAACATCTGACTCAGATCTTGCATAGCAACAAAATAAATTACCAAATCTATGCAGACATCACACTAATTCATTTAACTTTATCACCAGGAGACTCAAGTCCGATACAAGCATTGAATTGAACAAGTGTAGCCATGGACTCTTACTCTGCCATATTAAGACAACCTACTATCACCTGAAGAACATTGAAAGAATTAGAGGACTGATGACTCAGCAGGATTTGGAAAAGCATGCATTACTCTTAAGCCTACTTGAGTGCTGTAACGGCATCTTACCTGGTCTTCCTAAAAAAATTATCAGTTAGTTGAAGCTGATCTAGATCACTGCAGCTAGAGTCCTGACTAAGACCAAGAAATGGGATTGTATCAACCCTGTTTCTTGGTCTTAATCAGGAAGACCAAGAAAGAGGATTGATCTTAAACAATCTGACCTTGTTTGAGGTCAGGTGTTGTTGACCCAGAACAAAATCTGAGGTCTCTACACTGGCTTCAAAGCTTAAAACTTTCTTATTTGCTGCTGCCTTCTATTAAATCTTCATAATTTAGAATGATTCATATACTTGTCTTTCCTATCTTTCCCCTCGTTTTTATGACTGTTTTAGCTGTCTAAATGTTCTTTTGCACTTTGACACAGTGTTCTTGATTGTTTGTGTTAAGCGCTTGGAATTCCTTGTTGCTGATATGTGCCATATAAATAAGTTGCCTGTCTTGAGATAAATGACACGTCTGTCTTTTATATATGAAGCCACGACCAGACAGTTAGCTTAGCTTAGCATCAATATGTAAAACAATGGTAAACAAAATCCAGCCTGTAGATCATTAACCTTTGATATATTCCATGTTCAACCATTGTATAAAGACGAGTCATCTTTTGAGAATGAAGAGAATTTTACTGAATCCAGTTCATAAACTTGATTTCATACTTTTTGACTTTTATGCAGATTCATATTCATTGCTATTACATGCTAATTAATGATCTTTGGAGCTGTTGGAATGTGGAATTTTTCAAATTTAACAGAACCAGTCCAGCTGTTTTCCCCCTTCAGCTGGGCAGCTCAGTATTTAGGAGCGTTTTACCACTCATTGTATACGTAATATGTATTATCTAAAAATGGAACATTCAACAAGATCAACTCTTTTTTTTTCTTCTGTAATATATCTGAATCGTATTCCCTTTATTCTGAAAATGAACCACTCGACTTTTATTTTGACATAATATTTACAGTCTATACTCTACTACTACTATTAATACTACTAATACTCCTTCTACTACTACTACCACTACAACCACTACAACTACTAATCCTTCTACTACTACTACCACTACAACTACTACAACTACTAATCCTTCTACTACTACTGATCGGTGGTTCAGTTCCCAGACTGCCCCTGTAAGTCTACATATTGTAGTGCCCTTGAGCAAGACACTGAACCTTCATTTCCCAGAATGCACTTCATTGGGCCTGTCTATTGCTCCTTAGGGATGGGTCAAATTCAGAGAACTAATTTCACATAAGTGCCGGCCATCAGTTTCAACTTTATTGTAAAGGAAGGAGACGAATATTGTTTTTTTTTTTTTTGTTACTTACAGCAAGAAAACCAATGAACACAATTCCAAGCATTCCAAACTATTCTTTCAAAAGAAAGAAGAACTTACAATGTCGTCTTTGACGCCTTCAAACCAATGTATGGAATGAAATCTACCTCATGAAATGTCCTAACACATCTTTGAGAAAGGCACCTCCCATGGCTGCAGTTCGCTAATGGGGCGGTCTGGTTTAAAGAAAAGAAACAGAAAGCATTCTGAGGCAAGAAAATGTTGGAACAAGCCGGTATGATCCAAACACAGCTGACTAAAAATACATATCCCCACTGCTGACTTTGCTTGGGGCAAGGTGTGGTGTCATGTGGCATCCACCAAATCAGGTCCTACATGCAGGGCAGCATACCTGCAGTTCTCTGTCATCGGTGGAAATCCAGCTTGCACGCATGTTCAAACCATAAAGTGTGTCCTTGGAATTCCTCCATGTCCTGAACTTCTAACGTAAACAGTCGCTTTAATTGTTTTGTTTTTTTATTTTTTTTATGTCTACGGAGTGACTCAGGATTCACCTTAATTCTGTAGATATGTCCAATTTTCCAGTAAGGCAGTAAATAAATGTGATAAATATATTAAATGTGGTAATATAAAAGCCACCCAAGTATGTGTGACCCTGTAAATGACCATCTGCTGTCTGACACGTCTGATTTCAGGAGAGAGAAGAGGTACATGGAGAGGCGGTGGAAGGACGTGCGAGTTGGAGATTTTGTTAAGGTGGTTTTGAATGAGATCATTCCTGCAGACCTTTTACTTCTGCACACATCAGACCCCACCGGTGTGTGTCACCTAGAAACTGCCAACCTAGACGGAGAAACCAACCTGAAGCAAAGGAAGGCTATGACTGGCTTCTGCGTAACGGTGAATATTATAGTTCCCTCTTCACTCCAAGATATGAAACATCACATTTATTTAGTTACGTCAACTGGTCACACAAAAGTAGGTCGACCGAATGGGGAAAAGATTAGAAAAATAATTATTACCCAATGTTTTTAAGAAAATGTGAATGTGAAAACATCATAATTTGGTGCTTTAAGGGTCATTTAATAGATTAAGTTATGAATCATTGACTAAACACAGTTATATAGCATGTACTAAACATAGTACATGCTATACTGGGGGCATAATGTTCAGTAAATGTTATTTAGTGTGTACTAAACATATACATTTCCATATAAGGCCTATTTATAGTCCTCCTTGCCATCAACATTTATCCCACGCAACAGAACAACTGTGACATCATTAGTTGGAAGTCTGACTAGAATCTATACTCAACAGCAATCAGCTAATGACAGGTGGAAAACACAAACCTGTGGAGCACATCTAATAACCCTTTATCTGGAAGTACAGGTCAGGTAACATTCATGAATCTAATCATTACACCCGTTTTTCATCATTTTTTCCAAGGATCCTGAGTTTGAGCCTGAAAGCTTCCGCAGCGTCGTGGTGTGTGAGAAGCCCGACAACAATCTGAACAACTTTAAGTGTTTTGTGTGAGTATCAAAAACACCGATGGATTCCCCACTTTCTTTAAACTTGTCTGATCCAGCTGGGCTTTATCGGGCCTTTAACAGACTATAATCAATGTTTTCATGCTCCACTGCTCGTACCGCTGGTCTGCTCGTACTCAAAGCCATAAAGCAGGATATTTGCTAATGGGGACCGTATGAGGAGTAATGACTGTCTTACACAGCCTGACGGTATTAAGGAGGTTTCCTATTGTTCCCCTGCTGCAGAGAGAAACCTGACAAGGAGAAGGTTGGAGCTGGAATCGAGAGTCTGCTGCTGCGAGGCTGCACAGTGAGAAACACGGACCACGCTTTTGGGTTTGTGGTGTACACAGGTATATTCTTTCATTTCCTCAACTGAGTCCCTGCAATCATTTGCGCTTGTGCTCATGTGTTTCAATAAGTGGTGAAGCTTTCCACTCAAACTTTTCCTTCAACCATTGGAACCCATGGTGACATTTTTGTCTTGTAACTGTAGTTTTATGTTGATGAGCTTTGATCATGCATCAATTCTTGTAATGTTGTGTATTTAACAGTTTAATGAAAGAAAAAAAAAAATCTGTGGAAAATTTGTTTCTTTGCATATTTTATTTCTTTGGCGCATTTATTAATTCAATATCTTAGACACTCTGAATTTGCTACAAAATGAACAATTAGATGAAAAGATATTTCATCTTTCTTAGATTTTAATTATTGCAGTGTAAAGCATCACTATGGAAGTGTATTCCATTCACCTAAAAATAATTTCCCTGTTTTTCTGAACTAACATTTAGTTAGTTTAATCCGGGTGCATTTTTGTCTTGGCTTAAGACATTGAGAGAAACTCACATCTCTAGGAAATATAGAACGGTTTTCAACTCAGTGTAGGTACCTAAGGACTCTGCTGCCCAGAAATCTGTTTTTCTGAATTAATGATATAACTAAGTCGTTAAAAAAGAAAAACAAGGAATTTCCTTTTTTCTTAGGTTAATTCAATAAGTTCTCCGTACAAAATTGACTATTTTGTTAAAACAATCAATGACACGTACGTGTAAGGCGCTTTGCATAGTGATTAAACGGTATGAGACACTTTGTGTCACCATGGTTACTAATGGGTCAAATCTGAACCAAGGTGGTTCAGTGAACGACCGTCTGTTTAATGAAAAAAATCCTCTTTGATATCTTAATAAGCCATTCTCTTCTGAGCCCAAACCAAAAGAACTTTGTGTCCTGTTTGTTGTGATCATTCTGTTCACTAACCACATGGAGTTGGTTGGCCGTTTATAACTGAATCAACGCCTCCTCATCCCACCTTCAAGGCCACGAAACCAAGTCCATGCTCAACAACAGCGGGCCCAGAAACAAGCGCAGCAAACTGGAGCAGAAGCTGAACAAAGACGTCGTGTTCTGCCTCATTCTCCTCTTTATCATGTGTCTCATCGGAGCAGTGGGTCAGTGATGAGTTACATAACTCCGCCGTAAACTCGCTACACAGACTGGATCATGATTAATGCTTTCACATTTATGAAGAAATGTTCATTTCCAATATGGAAAAATTATTTTGTTGCCAGAGCTAAAACACAGAGCGGGATGGGGGAGGGGAGAGGAGGTGCCAGAAATAGCTTTCTCCTTATGTGACATACGTGATTAATCCCTGTCCTCACAAATGCAGGTCACTTCTTATGGCTACTGTTTCTGCCCGGCGTCCCTCATTACCTGGTCCCCAACGGCAGCGGTTATGTGGACAGTCCCAGTTTGTCTGGTTTTTACATGTTCTTCACCATGATCATCCTGCTGCAGGTGAAGAAGGAGAGCATTTCATTTATGCCATCAAACCATATTGTTCCACTGAGTCTTTACCACTTTATGTTCTCAACTTTCCTCTCCTCACTTGTCATCCCACCACTCTTCCCAATCTCCCCTCTCTGTGCAGGTCCTGATTCCCATCTCCCTCTACATCTCCATTGAGTTGGTGAAGATCGGTCAGATCTTCTTCATCACTAATGACATCGATCTGTACAATGAGGAGACTGACAGCCGCATGCAGTGCCGGGCCCTGAACATCACAGAGGACCTGGGACAGATCCAGTACATCTTTTCAGACAAGACCGGGACCCTCACGGAGAACAAGATGGTGTTTCGGAGATGCTCCATCATGGGCACCGAGTACCCACACAAAGAAAATGGTAATCTTGCACATTCTGCACTTGGAGCGGGGAGGAGTCCGCAGCACACCTGATACCACTCCTGAAACGAAGCACTGACACAGATCCAGTCACAGAAAGCCTCTGACTGGGAGGCATGACAGCTACTGTCTTTTCTGATTTGCAGCCATCAATCTCGCCGTTCACGAAGACACAGAGTCGGAGGAGGATGTCATCTTCCAACAGAAACCACAACTCTCAAAGACTGGATGGTCCCTGGAAAGTGAAGATATTCAAAATCACCATGGCTGCCGGCGGAAGAGCAGAACCGGAGGACATAGCCAGAGCGCTGTGGCCTTCAGCAGTGCACTGGTAAGACGGTTGCTCAGTCAGGAATTAAAGAGGATATCTCATTATGAGAAGAATAAAAAAGCGGTGATTAGAATGCAGACAGTTCAGGGTTATCAGTTTTTAACCGAGCCCACAGATCAGACTCGTATTTCTAGACATACATGTGTCCAAACAGCCACAACCATGACTCAGCTACACAAACAAGAGTCAGAGCGTTTATTGTCATATGCACGGTTAAAAACAAGTTTTCCTGTACAATGAAATTCTTGGGAAAAGCCTTGAATGCCGTGTAGCAATAAACACACATGTAAAATTGAAGAAAAGAAAAATAGAAAGTATAAAAATATGTATGTGTATAGAAATATACATGCATATATATATATATATATATATATATATATATATATATATATATATATATATATGCATGTATATATA
This sequence comes from Lophius americanus, assembly GCA_037951165.1. Lineage (NCBI taxonomy): Eukaryota > Metazoa > Chordata > Actinopteri > Lophiiformes > Lophiidae > Lophius > Lophius americanus. Next base: position 1,804,376 of record JBBDHG010000072.1, on the reverse strand, counting down.
TATATATATATATATATGCATATATATTATATATATATCATATATATTTTAATCTCATGTGCTGTCTTTAGACATTTATATTGTGTTAAGTTTTATACTATAATTATTATTATATTATTATTTAATCATTTAATTTCATTTTTTTATTTAATTTGTTTGAAATTTGAGACTTTTTTTTTTTATTGGAAACAAATATACAATATATTGTATATACAACTACCTTTTTTTTTTTTTATTAGGCAATTTCATCCTCCATTCTCCTCCACTTCATTCCAGGTGGTGCTTTAAACATATCCTCCAGTGTTCCACATTGTCTCCTTTAAAATTAATTATTAGAATATTAATGATCTTTGTATTTAAGTGTTTTTAATAGCAAACCTCATAAAGTCAGATGGCTTGACCACTGAGATGTATCACTATTAGGAAAATCAGTTACATTATCTCCTTACAGAAGTTCAAGATGACATTTTGCCAGTGTAAACGACAAAAAAATATTTATTAAAATGCATTTATAAATATGTAAATGTAAAATTCATCAACTTATCCATGGATGAAACGTCTCCTCTTGATCATCATCATAGGGCTACTAGAGTTTACCCAATAAATCCTGAACAGTTCTCCCAGTCCATCTAACATAATTATAATTATTATTATTATTATTATTTGATTATTGATATTACATTTTAAGCCTTTTGATCATAATCAATGATACGGTATGGTAAATATGCCCCATATTTAAAAAAATCCTCCGAAGACTTCCGAATGCCACTCGTTTACCCAAAACTCTCCAATCCCTGAGTCAAACATCCTCATGATCCCAGTCGGTGCTGCAGATGGCTGAGCTGATAGGTGTCAGAGATGAGCACATCCATTTTGGCTCAAGGAGGCCCTTCTGTCTGTGACAGGACATATGGTCATGCTGGGCCCCAATTGGCACAGACCATGGATGTCGTATAAAGTGTAAACGCAGACTACGGATTACTCCTCTTCACCTTGACACACAGTAAATTAGCTCTGAGTCTGTTTTTTAAGCTTTTTTCCTCCGCCTCTGAACACTTCCTTCAATCCTTCCTGAAATAAAGGAGATGAAAATAAAGCACCGTTCCCGATTCTGCCATGTCAGATCAATTGGAGAAAGCTGAGTAAAAGCAGGAATCTGTTTACTGACATGAGTTTTTTTATTTATTAAGTATTATAAAACCAATTCCCTGTCACTCCAACAGGAAACTGAGGTGATACCGGACAGGAAGCTGATTCAGCAGATTAGCAGCGGAGAAAACAGGAGCAGCAACCAAAAGACAGATCCTTACCTGGACTTTTTTCTGGCTCTTGCCATTTGCAACACAGTATTGGTTTCCATGCCAACAGCTCAGAAACAGAAGGTGAGCGCTCCATTTACTGCATCTCTGGATGGAAAGTAGAGATGGAGGGCACAGTCAGGGGAGGAAAGATGGACAGAGGGTGGCTTCCTCTGAGACTCTCAGTATGCAAACTTCACAAAGCATTCTTATCCTGCAGACCTTGTTGTGCAATGATTGCGTGATTTGCATTACTAGTTTTTTGTGTGCTGCTGTTTGTCTGCAGTACTGAAGTTAAATCTCAAATTTAATCAGAAAGAAAGCAAAAGTTTTGATGCTTAACGTCTAAGATCCACTTTTATCTTGGAAGTTTCTTAAATTGTCAAACTTTGTTCTTTTATTATCAGTCGTGGGTACTAATTGTATTTCTTGTTAAAGTCTCTGCTGTAAAGAAATCGAGTCCTCGCTAAATTAACAGCGTTGTGAAGAGAGATTTGCAGGGTCATCAGGGTTGAGTTTATTCATTTTAGTTCTCACTGCTCCTGACTGTGCTGCTCCGAAGGTCTGACAGATGGGACCAATATGTGAGTTTTCCCCTGTGTTTGTAATTAAAGGCAAAATTACCAGAAGAAACAGAGTGGAAATGTACGACATGAGTTTATGAATGATTTTTTAGTTGGTTATGAGTGCAGACACTCGATTTAAAGATACCAAATAATAAACATATTTCCGTTCGCTTTATTTTTTTTGCAGGTGACAAGCTCTTCACCTTTACATCAGACAAATAACCCACTGGATACTTTGTCCAACCTGGCAAAAAAGTCCAGCTCTCTTTGGAATGATTTGAGAAAGCCCAAAATAAACCTTATCACCTCAGAGGACACAGTTGTGGAGGAGGACCCTTACACCCCTGAGCTGAAAACGGAAGAATGTGGGGACATCAGCAGCTTCCAAAGTTGTTCTCTCTACGCCCCGACCCAGAGCAAAAAGCCTGCAAAAGATCAACTGTGCTATCAGGCTGAGAGTCCAGACGAGGCGGCGTTAGTGTATGCAGCCAAAGCATATGGCTTCATCCTGCTGGCCCGGACCCCTGACAGCGTGACAGTGAGGCTCCCATCTGGGGAGGACCTGGTGTTTGAGGTGCTGGACACCTTGACCTTTGACTCCTTCAGGAAGAGGATGTCTATTCTAGTGAGACATCCAGTCACCAAAGAATGTATATTGTACACTAAAGGTGCAGACTACGCCATCATGGAGCTACTTGGCACACCTTACGCAGGTATGTGCTGGTAAAAGTACATTTCACAAGTTTATTGCATCCCTTTCCACCCTGTAGGTCCATAAATTGAGCCTCTATATTGTTTTAATATTATTTGAGAGTGCACAACGCAAGATGGTGATAAAGCATTTGATGTAAAAGGCATCCAAAGGCTGTAGTATGTGCATGGTTAACAGGTTAAAACACAGTATACATTTGTTTTTCAGTTGGGATATACCTGGGAGCAGCTCTTAATTCAAAATAAAACTATACCTTCTATATTGTTTTCAGAACACCTGAGTGGGATTCAGAAGGACGTAGCTGCAGACACTCAGCGTCACCTCGACTGCTATGGTAAAGACGGTCTGCGTACGCTTTGCTTTACAAAGAAGGTAAAGACTCAGACGCGTTGATATCATTATTATCATTGTTTAAGTTCATAGAAGAGTTCACTTTTTTTTGTGTGTGTGTGTGTCTCCGCTGCAGGTTGTGAGTGAGAAATCCTATAAAAGCTGGTCAGCGGACAGACAGACGGCTCTGGCTGCCATGGAACACAGAGAGGAGTTTGTTAGAGACACTGCTGTCCAGCTGGAGACAGACCTCTCTCTACTAGGTAACACAGAGCGCTGGGAACAGGAGTTCATTCCAACATAATGGGCACTTCGGACTGAACTGTGGCGGAATCCAAAACTACATTTAAATTTAAAAAATCACAATTTTGAATAGTAATTTTATTCACTGAGGTTAAAAAAAAATGTTTTTAGTACCTAAATGATCAATGTGAAAAAGTATTTTCGCTCCTGAACACCTTTAGCAGCAACAACTCCAACTAAACTCCTAGGTTGATCATTTTCTGATATGGCTACAGGGGATCTTTGACCCACTCTTCTCTGCAGAACTGCTTTGGTTCAGCAACATCGGAGGGATTTGTGAGAATGAACTTTTCAGGTGCAGCCAAAGAAATGTTTTTCAGCAGTGGACGTACTCTTCTGCATGAGGTCATTGTCTCGCTGGGTGAACCAGTTGGGCTTGAGCTTCAACTCACAAACATTCCCCTTCAGAATTTTCTGGTTTCAAAGCAGAATTCATGTTTCTCTCTTTTGTAAAGTAACAATATCACGCTGCCACCTCCGAGCTTCACCGCAAGTCTCTGTCCAACTTTCAACTTATCAGTCCATAGAAGATTTGCCTAAAAGCTCAGAGGGTCATTCATATCTGTAGGGGCAAAATCCAGACAAGCCTTAATGTTCTTCTGGGTCAGCATTAGAGTTCTCCTCGCCGCTGTCCCATGGATGATATTTTTGCCCAGTGGCTCTCTAATGCTCTTGGAGGTATTTGGGAGCGCCACATGGGGAAGGTCCAATACCTGTTCCAAGTCTTCTTCATTTGCAGATAATGTGTCTCACCGTGGATCTGTGGAATCTCAGAACCTTAGAAGAATCTTTGGAACTCTTCCCAGACTGATTGATTTCAATCACCTTCTTCCTCATGTCTTCTTTTTTGGCACATTGTGCTACTGGTGAGGCCTTCAGGCCATTCTAGAAAATAGTGAAGTGATGATTTGAACAGTGGAGGTAGGAGTCAGTTCAAGGTGTGTCGACGCCAACTTCAAACCAGTTTGGTAGTTCTTTTTGCACTTAGTTGCTAATGGGACGAATGCTTGTTCACGCTGCTGATTCAGATATTTGATAATTATTCAAAAGTAGGATTCTTTGTTTAGTCAGGTAGACTTTGTTTTATGTAAAATTTGGTTTACAATACTTAGTATTTGATGAAAAGGAGGATAATTCGGGAGCGGCTCCAGCATTTGTTCGCAGCTTTTTACATAAGCTGAAGCCACAACATTCAGAATATCTGTTTGGAAAAAGCCACTGCATGATGTAAGCTCCATGAATGAATCACGTCTGACCCTACAGGGGCGACGGGCATTGAGGACCGTCTGCAGGAGAATGTCCCAGACACCATTGTGGCTCTTCGAGAGGCAGGGATCCAGGTATGGGTGCTGACAGGTGACAAGCCGGAGACAGCTGTCAACATTGGCTATGCCTGCAGGCTACTGGAAGAAGACGACCTGGTGATTAGCATGAGCTGCAGAAGTAAGGTGAGGAGGCCACTCACTGCCACTCCACTGACTCTGAGCTGCTTTAGTTTACTGCTGATTTTAAATAATGAATGGCGGTTCATCGTTTTTAATCAATCATTTTAGTATGTCTTAAACCACAACCAGAATTGGTTTCATGTTTTATTGGTGTGTTTGCTTCCTGAGTTAGATGAAAAGAAGTAAGAGGAAAGAAAGTGAAACAAGGATTTTTAAAGTTTTTATTGTATTTAAATTATTAAATTAATAAAGACTTTATTTGAAATCTCAGACTTAATTTTGGGTAACTAATGTGACTCAAACCTGTACAGTTTCTTAGTAAGCATTTACTGTTCATTGCAGAAGATAAAACGTGATAATCAGTCTCTCGGAAAATCTTTGCCTCTTCCTTGAGCTTGTGATTGCAGACAAACAAAAGCAGCTTGGCTTCCTTCTATGACACAACAGCACCGAGCAAAGGATGTAACTAAAATGCCTTTACTGATCAGGACACGTGTACATATTGTAGAAACTCCCGCTTTCGTTTGTCCGCATTTTTATAGTTCATCTGTTAGAGCAACTGGTATCCAACCGGTTGTGAGGTGGCGTTTATCGCTATCATACTATCCAAGAGAAACCAGCAATCCCCATATTTTACTGTGATCGAAGCAGATCTACCAAGAGCCTGAGCAGATCAATAAATCCCCCATAAAGTCCCCCATAAAAAACTGGTTTGTGCATCTTATTACGACTTCCAAGATGCCTTACTTTGGAGGTTTTCCAGGCACATCCAACAGGAAGGGGAGACCCCTGGGTAGACCCAGAACTTGTTTGAGGGACCACACTGTACATCCCATTTGGCCTGGGAACACCTCAAGTTCCCTCAGGAAGATCTGGAGAGCATTGCTGGGGAGAGGGAATTCTGGATCACCCTCCTTAGCCTGCTTCCATCGCAACTTGACCCCAGATATTCAGAAGACAATAGCATGAAATGGTGTACTGACACTGGTGGTGGTGGTGGTGGCTGATGACTCCCTTGTGACTGATGAAGAGATGGACAGCACTTACAAACGCTAGCCTGAGATAACTGGAGAGAAAGAATGAAAGTTAATCTCCGCACTACTGGATAAATGTTAATGAGAGCAGCTGGTATGTGAAAAAAATCCCGAGAATGAGAGCAGGAAGTTAAGACTGAATACACCTGTGAGGGTGACATCCCGGCCGTCACAAATAAACACTGGCCTGGGATGCAAAATGCCTTTTATTGTTTCACAGGGCAATCTGAGTTCAGCAGCTTTTATTTGTCAACTCCTCTCCATTCAATTTAAATGGCTAAACAGTTTTTTTTACAATATTCACATTTTAACTGACAGTCAATGCTTCACATTTTCACCCGAGATGGTATTGTGAGTGAGCGCTGCTTCTCCGAGGTCATTAAGAACTCTGCTATTGCAGGCACGATTCCTTAATAACAACCTGATAGTGTCTTATTGCCTCAAATTGACCAAAATTACCTCTCAGTTCTACAAACATGGATTACACGGCGAGCGTTCCAGAACAAAGGGGCTGCCTCGCTCCTCTCAGACAGATAAATGATGAATGGAGGGAAGAATGCCCACAATATCTACTATCTTATCTAATTACCTATCTCATTTTCAACCCTCCGAGGAAATACCCTTTGCTCATGACCCAGAGTGGAGGCATGTTGGTAATGAAAAATTTCACCCGTAGAGTAACTTGATGACCACCTGAGGGATGCATCCCATAGCCGTCAACCGAATGCGCAAAATGAAATCTAGCCAGCGTTGGATGGATGATAACAGTGTCTTCTCTCATCGCCTTTGTTTTCCTCTCAGCTGTGATGCTGAAGTTATTTACATGGGCCTGATGGGACCAGACCTTCATTATTGCACATAGTCAGGAATGACGAAGAGGACTCAACAGCAGACTGATGTTTATTGTTCCAGGATATATCATAATCTGTAGTGTTGGGCACAGGACAATAGTCTTTTCTTCAATATTGTGCATTCTATGTTTGTGTGTCTAGATGGATTTTTTCAAACCCCTTTTGACCAACTTTTGATTATGTGTCACATGATACCTTTTACTACCTAACGATAGATGTTGTTTTTTATTTTTTTATTTTTTACTTTGTTTAGGTCATCAGAATTAATATAATTTGTGGCTTTGCAAAAAAACAAAAAAACATCTGTGTTAGAAACCAGTAAAAAGAAAGTACGGAAGAGGATTAGGGTCATATACGGCTATGTTAATTATTATTTCTGACTTTATTCTCAGAATCTGAGAGTTTCAGAATTCTGACTTTATTCTCCAAATTCTGACTTATTCTCTGAATTTGGCTACACGATAATTATGGGGAATTCTGAAATTACTGGAATTCTGAATAAATTTCTCAAATTTCAACTTTAATCTCAGATTTCGGACTTTAATCTCAGAATTCTCCCTTTATTCTCAAAGTTCTGACTTTATTCTCAGAGTTCTGACTTTTTTTCTCAGAATAGGGCTACATGATTCTTTTTTCTTTTTTTAAAATTTGAGTTTAAAAGTCTTATTCTGACATCAAAGTCAGAATTCTGGGTTTAAAGTCAGAATTATGAGTTTGTTGTCAGAATTTTGACAGTAGTTCAAATTAAAATCACAATATTTTAATATCATGATTTACCATATGTGGCCCTAATCCTCTTCCGTATAAAAGCGATGATGACGTGATCAGCAGAAATGAGCAGATATTTTTTACAGATCACATGCACATCTATCTTGGACTCCACATTGGAAGAGGTGAGGAGGTACAGCGACAACCCTCGTAATGTGGATACAACCCAGGACATCTCTCTGGTGATTGATGGACACACCCTGACCATGGCCCTGGAATCGGACCTGAAGGATCGCTTCGTGGAACTGGCGAAGAGCTGCCGAACTGTGCTCTGCTGCCGAGTCACGCCCTTACAGAAGAGCGCAGTAGTGAAGCTGATCAGGGAAAAACTCAAGGTCATGACCCTTGCTATCGGTAAGAAACTTTCATTTTTCATTTGACTTATCTTTAGACTTTGACCTGACAAAATATTTAAAAAATGGAACACATTTTCACTTTTTAATTTAACTGTAAATCTAACTTTGTGTCTTCAGGTGATGGTGCGAATGATGTCAACATGATCCAGGCAGCTGATATTGGCGTTGGGATATCCGGACAGGAGGGCATGCAGGTGTGAACTCGGATCTTAACTTCTGTACAGGTCTATGTTTCTTTCACTCTCACAGCCCTCAACCTCTCTGTCATCTGCAGGCGGTCATGGCGAGCGATTTTGTCATTTCTCGCTTCAAACATCTGAAAAAACTTCTGCTGGTTCACGGACACTGGTGCTACACTCGACTGGCAAACATGATCATTTACTTCTTCTATAAGAATGTGGTGAGTGTCCAGACGTTTGTCTGAATTACAACACTGACTGTAATTTTCGGGTAACCCCCTAAAGTTTCATCTGTTTCTCAGGCTTATGTGAACCTGCTGTTCTGGTATCAGTTCTTCTGCGGCTTCTCTGGCACAGCCATGATCGACTACTGGCTGATGATTTTCTTCAACCTCTTCTTCACCTCTGCGCCACCCATCATGTTTGGGATCATGGACAAAGACGTTTCTGCAGAGATCCTGCTCGGCGTTCCTGAACTCTACAGGACCGGACAGGGACAGGGGGTCAGTCATACACCTGACAAAGCTGCAAATGTTTATTCTGAGAGAATAAAATATAATCAGCAGCTGCATATGTGAGGGGCGTCGTTTGTAAAAGTTTGCCACGTTTAGCTGCAGCGTTTGTAAAAGTATCACATGCTGTCTTTAACAGCAACATTTTTACTACGTTAGGCTCCAAATTTTAAATCTCAATTTAAATGTTGGACCTAAATGTTTAGTAAAATATGCAAATTTACACTGATGTCAGGAGAAATACCAAAATAAAAGCACGATGAATAAAACCGCTTCAATCCGTGTAAAACGTCCCCAATTTACACCAAAATGGTTTTAAAACACATATAACTTCATCCAACGGTTCAACAACAAACCAAGGACTGTGAAAATGACTTGGTTAAGTTACATGCTTTTAGATTCTTGGGTTGTGAGTTTTTCTTCAGCGAGCTTTTATTTTGGTACTTGGCTTCTGACATCGGTGTAAATTTGCATATTAGGTTCAACATTTACATGTTGAAAAATGTTAAAATCAACATTATTATGTTTATTTATGTGTCTTAATGAAATTAATAAAGTTTGTCCTCATTTAGGAATACAAGTTTTGGACCTTCTGCGTCGCCATACTGGACGCCTTCTATCAGAGTCTGGTCTGCTTCTTCATCCCGTACTATGTAAGGGAAACATTTGAATTCTACACATTTATTGACAGATCATCCAAAGCTGCATCAGTCACAGCGCATCCTCTGAGTTATGAATCCCTGTCCAAATGTTTCTCCTCGCCAGGTTTACCGGGATTCAGACATCGATGTGTTCACCTTTGGAACCCCTCTGAACACAGTTTCTTTATTTACCATCCTGTTACATCTGTCAATCGAGATCAAAGCCTGGGTGAGTGATGAGCTGATGAAGATGCCCCTTCTCCCACGCCACCGCCGCCGCAGATCCTTCATGTTAACGCGATATCACACTGTCATGGATCACTTTCAAATTTCATACTTACATAGACCGTAGTGTGTGGAAGAACTGGATTGGTCAGCTTTATATTTCCACCACTAGGGGGAGATTTATCTCCAAATTTATGAAAATGAATCCAATAAAGGAGATCTATCTTATAATTATTATATTTTACTCTAATGATTCATATTCTATTCAATAGGTGGAGCTTTTTAACTTAAATTTTTTTGACATGTCTTTTAATTAATTAATTAATTGAGGAGTGCAACCAGGGGGATTGGTCTTTTAGGAGAATTCAGATTGTGGTCCAAGGACAGACTCCAGGCTGGAGGAGAGAAAATTCACTTCAATGATTTTAATTAACGATGAAAGAAATGCAAAAGGCAAAAAGCAATGTCTATGAAACTGGCAATGGTCAAAATCCAAGAGGGCAATACAAGAAGTAAATAATCCAAAGGTAAAACCCAAATAATCAGTGTGGGTAGTGTGGGTTTGGCGTTGGTTGTTTTGAGTGAACTGTACGTTATGTTTAAAGAGTTCTGGTTCAAGATTTTTGTTTTCTATGATAAATACTATATTCAAATAAATATACATTATTATGTTTCAATATACTCTATTTAAACATAATTGCTCTTAAATGTTATTACTAAACCATTTCAGCCACTATGTAGTTTAAACTAGTATGAAATAAATGTTAAAATTGATTTGCATTAACGACTTTTTTCTGATAGATCTGTGTCATGTGAATAAACCGCCTTTGCTGTTTCGTTGTGTCGGTCATACAGACGGTGGTTCACGCTGTGATCATTCTGGGTAGCGTGGCGCTGTACTTCGTTGTGACGCTCGCCTACAGCGCCATCTGCGTCAGCTGTAACCCTCCATCGAACCCGTACTGGATCTTTCAGAGGCAGATGGCCGACCCCATGTTCTACCTTGTCTGCATCATCACCACGGTGGTGGCTCTGCTGCCCAGGTACCATCTCTGTCCCAGAGAATTATCATTCAAAGTGGAGACATGGTTAAAGCAACTCTTGTGCTCAGCCTGTTTCTTATCAGATTTCTCCCTGACTCAACCAAATCTGCAACCCAAATATATAGTACTTCATTAATTTCCTATTATGTCCATCTAAAATATCAGAAAATAACACAAAGGTGTGCATAAAAGTAGATCTTAGGATAATGTCTGACCAACTGTCCAAAACCTAAAGGTATTCTATTAATATAGATTTCTATTCACTACTAGTAACATTACTACTACCACTTATACTACTACTAATACCAATACGACCACTTATACTACTACTACCACCACTACTACTACTACTACCACCACTACCACTACTACCACCACTACTACTACTACTACCACCACTACCACTACTACTACCACTACTACTACTAGTCGTACTATTACTACCACTGCTACTACCACTACTAGTACTAACACTACTACTACTAGTCGTACTATTACTACCACTGCTACTACTAGTCTTACTATTACTACCACTACTACTACGACTACTACCACTACTAGTTGTACTTTTACTAGCACTACTACTGCTACTTCCACGATTAGTACTACTACTACTACAACTACTACTACTACTACTACTACAACCACTCCTACTACTACCATTAGCAGTATTACTATGACTACTAGTACTACTATTACTACCACTGCTACTACCACTACTAGTACTACTACTACTACTGCTACCACTACTACCACTACTACCACTATTATTAATACTATTACTTTGACTACTAGTACTATTAATAATACCACTACTACTATTACTACTACTACCATGACCACTACTGCACTACTGCACTACTCCCACTGCTACTACAACTACTAATACTACTACTACCACCACTGCCACTACTTCTACCAGTACTAGAAGTACTGCTACTCTACTACTACCACTACCACTACTACTACTACTACTATCACAACTATAATTCCAGGAGGTAGAGCGGTCCTTCTCGATGGGACAGTGGTTCCGTTCCCGTACTGCAACTGCAGTCCACATGTTGTGGGGTCTTATAGCGAGACCCTGAACACCAGTTTTCTCCCCAGGTCCTTACGGACCCCCTGGGCCCGGTGCTGTAGTGTATGACTGCGTATGGTAGAATACTAATAATGATAACTGCACCTATCTCATTACTTCTTCCGCTGCTGCTCCATATAAACATCATGCGGCACGCGACATTTTGTGAGGGACGACAAAAAGTCATTGTTCATATTTATGGTCGGCAATGCTTGAAGGAATGTTGTCCTTCCTCCTCCTCTCCTCAACATTTAATTATCATGGTCTCATTCTGAGTGTGTGTTTGACTTATTCATCTCATTAACTGCTGTGTAATTGTGTGGTTGTAATGGTGCATAGACAGTCTGGGCTGATTTATTAATTCATTATTTTAATGATAATGTTCAGGAATGACTGCAGCACAGCTCGCTCTTCCTCCTGGTTAGCGATGCGTCGGAAAGCGCTGATATTTAGAGGGAATGCTCTGATTTACATCAAAGGCCTGCATATTTTTCATTGGCCTACTTTCTCACCACCACATTCTCTCCCCCAGGTACATCTTTCACGTGCTGAGGAACTCTATCGCCCCCTCCCCACTCACGCGAGCCAGGCAACTGGACCAGCAGGATCCCTCCACCAGGGCCGAGTCGATCAAGGAGTGGAGGAGCTTAAGGGGCAGGAGGCAGTTCAAACGCTACAGGCTTTCTACCCCACCCTCTCCCACCCTGGAGACCCCAGCGGACATTTTTCCCCAGTCTCCGGTTCCCTCAGATATCGGCGCAGATGAATTTGCACTGAACGTCATCACTGAAAACCAACAGAGGACGCTACACACGTGACAAACAGACTTGTTTGCAACTTGAAGGATTATTTATTCTTAAACAAAGTGTAATATTTTGACTCACCTTTTTTGGGGGGTCTGTCTTAAATCAGGGTGAAAAGACCTGACTAAGACTGAGGGTGGTGGGTTCATTTAATAATAAAATGAGCAACCAGAAGAATAGGGCCTCTCCTCTTCTCACTCCTCATAACAAGCTGCTATAGTGAACACATAAGCCTGTTACTCTCCTGATGGGCTTCCAGAGCGCAGTGGTAACCCAATTAGTCATGCCACCCACCCCTCCAAAATGAAGCACTTTTCCAGAACCAAACGCTTAGCCAGTTTAATATATTCCTCTCTCCTAGATACCCTAAACAGTCACAATGTGCCCTATTACTCGGGCCAACATGTTTACAAGGCTGCAAAAAAAAATTGATACTTGCATAAAAATGTGCCGAATGTAGTCCCAGGCTGGGCATTTGACTTGCAATCAATTTACCCCGGGAACAAATGTAAAGACATTGTTTTCACTAACTGTGTGTGTGAGGGGGGAGGGGGGGGGGGGGGGTCTGAAGTGGAAATGGAGTGTGCCCAATTCAAATCCAATAAAAATGGCTGAGTTATCATTGGCATACTTTATTCTACAGTAGCCGCTCTGCTTATATAAGGCTCGACTGCCTCCAGTTAGATCTTTGCTGCCCTCTAGTTTTACATGTGAACATCAGCAGAAAGGTCAAATGGGATAAAAACAAAAAATACATCAGAATAATTGCCAAGGTGAGGCTGGGTTGTATTTTCTTGGTCAGAATAACTTGAAGACGTAAATTAAACTACATACATATGCAATACAAACATCAGTACAAGAAATAAAACACAGGAAACACAGTGACACATGTATACCAGCATACATACACAAAATAAACTTAAAAATAGCTCCATAACTATCAGGGGTATCTGCATAACCCCGGTAACTGTGGACAGGTAAAACCTAAAATAATACATTTTTCATTTCCAGTAACATCTTTCCTGTAACTATATGTGGGTAATCTGTGATTTAACACAAAAAAACAACAATATTTCGAATCTTACCTTATTCATTTTGATAAAAAAAAAGAGGCTGTAACATCGTGATTGAACTCAATGAATGTAATGACACAATCAGTGAATATGCATTAGGAAACTTTTGATAACTACTGCATCAAATTTGATAGAGAAACCACAGAGTTCCTGTTAGTCTAAACAGTTTTTGTGGCATTTGCACAGGAGGATTCTCCTTTGGACACAGTTAGGTAGCCAATGCAACCACTAGGGGGCGCTACATTAAGAAAATACAGCCTTTGGCTGTGACATAATCCTACGATTTTATTCAAATCTAGGATTCTGCACAGGGGGGGAAGCAGATGGTAAATAAAGGCCTGATTAAGGGACTATATTGTGTTTTCTTACCTACAGTCAATTTCACTCAATGTTACAATTTTAAGGTTTTACTAGTAGGTTCTTTATCACATTTAATTAACCAGTTTGGGCAATATAATATGAACAAACTGATACAAAACTATCTCAAAACATTGTTGTATTTTTTGTATTGTAAAAGCAAAGCAGTTGCAATTTTGATATTTATTGTAGAAATGCTAAATAAAAAAATTTAAAAAAAATGTGTTTTTGTTTTTTGTTCAAATGAGGGGAAAACATTACCCTAAAGCCTGATGTAGCACTGCTGTAAAATTACAAGAAGAAAGAAAATAAATTACACCTGCAATGGTAAAAAAAAAAAGTTAAATCTTCCTATTTTATTAAGCAAGAATGGATTTTCCTAGTTTGAATAAACTGTCGCTGCATAACAGCAATTTGAATGGATGATAAAATAAAGCTAAGCAGCTGAAAAAATTAAAATGTAATAAAACCTCTGTTCCGACAGAGTAAGAAGACATTATTAATTTAAATCCTACCAAGCTATTTAATCATATTGAATGAATTTTTCTCATAGAGAAAAGTGTGGCACGTAACTCAACCTGATCGAGCAACATCTACTATATCTTCCACTGAGGTATGCAGTATTTAAAAACTACCACTAGATGTCACTGTGTTCTAAAACAGTTGGTTTTCTCTGCGCCCTCCTCACAGGAAGTTACCTAAAAATATGTTAAAAGAAGAAAATAAATGGACTGTTTGCTATAAATTTCAAACGTAAGGATATTTTTTAGCTTATTACAGCATATTTCATCCCACTGACCAGAATAATGTCACTTTAATAATAGTAAAACATTATGCCATAGATGTTCGAAATATCCATAGTGATACATATATTTAATACTATATATAATTAATTACATTTTTTATTATTATTTATTAAGTATTTACAGCGATTTCCATCAGGTTCATTTATTACTTTATTCTAAGGGTTTAGGCGATCTAATTAAGCATTAAAGTTTTACAAAACGTTTATTTATTCACTGCTGTCATTATGAGACATTCGATGTTAATTCATCGTATAAATGCTGAAATAATCTACTATGATTATATGTATGTATGATTTGTATTTACTGTCATAAAACCATGCTTAGAAAAACAATTTTAAAATATATACATAATTCTATTGCTTGTTCTTTACTGAAGAAGACATTAGAGAGTTAAAAAGTGTTTTAGATGAGAGTGGGATTTTTTTGGACTCACAACAGAGTAAGATCTGATTGAAAATCTCACAGCGTCGATATGTGAAAGCGTAAAAGCACACCAAAATTGACTTTTGCTTTGAAAAGTTGATTCAGAGTGGGAGATATTATTTCTGTAACTGTTAGTGTGATGCTTTTTTTACATCCGCAACCAGCAGATGGCAGAATTACACCATTTACAGACATGGTTGAAGTTAATCCTTGTAAATTCATTCTTCACAAGCTAAAATAACCAAATACATTAAAAAAAACATCTACTGTATACACACAAATGAAGATGAGCCAATATCGTCAACATATGTGAATCAATCTGCCATGTTTTTAAAGGCTATGTTGTTAGTGTATAAAAAGTGCTGACAATTGTAATACTTTTAAGATAGTATGGAAGAATCCTTTTAATCTTATGTCCATGTTGCGCCACCATGTTTGAACGGTAGCCTGAACGTTCTAACTGGCACTAGAGGGGACTTTTCGAAAGAATAGGTTGAGGTGGAAGGAAGACGTTAAAGAAACATATCACCTCTAAACAAAAAAAAGAATTTAAAAAAAAAGATGATGAATATGTTGTTGCTGGATAACTGTTTTGATTTTTCATTATTTAGCACAAGGAGCATGAAAACCCCACTGAAGACCGTCCAAAGGAATTCAATTCAGCAGGCAACAGAAGGCCATACGCTGAGGAGTGAGCGGCTCACCAACGTCGGTCACATTTCCTATGTGGCGGCGCTACGTGGCCTACTGGAAAGGATTGAGTTAGGTCCCCGCCAAGAAATCCCTACTTCCTGGGGCAAAATAATAATTCTAAATAATTTATCTAAGGGAACATCCCCACTAAGGGAACATCCCCACTGAACAGGCTGCATAATGACATCATTTTGAGACTTGAAGGCCACCATAGATGCTTGGATAGGGAGGGGTGAGCTGTCGTATGATATGTATAAGATGCAATCCGGAACTTTCCTGCCAGATGCCACAAAATTTTACAAACTGCTGCTTTTAGTGACAAAACATTTAACCTATTGGTCAAAACAATAAATACACTGCAGTTAAAAATACTCGGGACAATATTACATTTTATGTACTGGTGAATGTACAACAGCACTGATGACAGATAATCTGTATCTCACCTACTCGTTGTCCAAAAAGATCAAATCACACTAGATTTTGACACTGAGCTTCAGTTTAGAACCGCTGAGTGTGTGTGTCCATAAACATCATGAGCTTCATTGACCTCCACTCTGCTCCTCCTACCAGGTTGGCATCGTATCAGGGAACCAGATGCGACCCAGATGCTTGGACACCTCGCTGTGGATCTGCTCCATGTTGAAGCTGCTGTCTGGGATCAAGACCTCCTCCATGATTGACAGCTCGGTCAGCCTGCCCCCGCACATCTTCACAAACTCCACAAAGCCACTGCAGGTAACTTCACACTCTCCCAGCCCGATGGCGGTCAAGCATTTGCAACGTTCTGCGATACGAATCAGCTCCTCATCCAGGGGTGCAAGACCGTTGGCACACACCACCAACTCCACCAGCCGGGGGCAGTTCAGTCCGATGCGGCCGAGCATCTCTTTGCTGACTGTCCGGCCAAAGTAGAGGTGAGTTACGGGAGTCTCTTCACAGAAGAAAGGTTGGAACTCCTCCTCATAGAGGAAGAAGTACATGACGATGTTGACCTTGGGTGAATGTCGGACCAGGGCCTCCCAACTGCTTCTTTTGATGGTGTGGAAGTGTGTCTGGCCGGGGTTTTCGCTCACCACATCGATACGCAGGTGCTCCAAGTGGACATGTTTTTCAGAGGAGAGGGCAAGCAGGAGCTCATCGCTCAGGAGATGGTAGTTCAACGCCAGCTCTCTGAGACCATGGCAGTGGTCCGCAACACACATGATACCTGAAGACAGGCGGAGAAGTCAGAACGTCTGAATATGATCAATTTGAGAAAACATGGCTCTGATTTGCAAATTCCACCCACATAAAGAAATATCTAAACTTAACCTAACTCATCTTATCTTATCTTATATTACTTTATCTTAGGAATGAAGTTTTGGTTTATCAGTCAGATCTTATCTTATCTCGTCTCATCTCGTCTCATCTCATCCCACCTGATCTTATCTTATCTTAATTTATGTTAGAGAAGGAAGATTTGGTTTATCAGTCAGATTTTATCTTACACTGTCTCACCTCCTCTCATCTCACCTGATCTGAGCTGATCTTATCTGATCCTATCATATCTTATCTTATCTTATCTTATCTTATCTTATCTTATCTTATTTTTTATCTTATCTTATCTTAGAGAATGAATTTCAGGTTTATCAATCAGATCTTATCTTATCTTGCCTCATCTCACCTTATCTTGTCTTATCTTATCTTGTCTTATCTTATCTTATCTTATATTATCTTATCTTATCTTATCTTATATTATCTTATCTTATCTTATCTTATCTTATCTTATCTTATCTTATCTTAGCCTTGTCTTTGTCTCATCTTGTCTTGTCTTGTCTTGTCGTGTCTTGTCTTGTCTTGTCGTGTCTTGTCTTGTCTTGTCGTGTCTTTGTCTTGTCGTGTCTTGTCGTGTCTTATCTTATCTTATCTTATCTTATCTTATCTTATCTTATCTTATCATAGCCTTGTCTTTGTCTTGTCTCGTCTTTGTCTTGCCTTGTCTCGTCTTTGTCTTGCCTTGTCTTGTCTTGTCTTGTCGTGTCTTATCTTATCTTAGGGAAGGACGTTTTGGTTTATCAGTCAGTCCTACTTGATTGAGCATTTTTGACAATTATATTATTAAATTAAACTATTAAGTCCTGTATGGACCTGCATGGTGTCCTGAGAGTGAATCTTGCTGATTATGGTGACCTGCTTACTTTTCCTCCTGCGTCATCATGACCTAAAATCTTGTGGTTTTAGGGAAAATGTGTCACCAACAATCCCTCGTGTGGAGCTAAAGGACCAAGTAATGTAAGTCAAGTACTTTGGATTACGACTTAACGACATCTGTAATATATTGGTATTTTGATCTTTGCTGTAGCTACATGTTTAAAAGGGATTTAACATGATACAGTGCCTCCTAAATAACAGCTAGCTGACAATCGTTATGCTGGGCATAAAGGGAGATTAGCAATTACCTCAAGGCAGTTTCCTTGAAGCTAAGAACACTCTTACGCTTGTATTGTTTCAAACTTGTTTTGCTTGTAAGTCGCTCAATAAAGTAAATATAGACCATGGTGCCCCGGGAAAATTACCCCTCTGGAGTCTAAGATCTCTAACCCTAAGAAGTCTGACAAACAAATAGGCAAATAAATAAATAAAGTTGTCTGAACTCAACTGAACTTGTTGAACTTGTTATTAGCATTCTTTCACATCTGTCACCATGCTTTGTGTTAATAATTATTTTACTATATATATTTTAATTATATTTCTTATAGCTGATCCTTGCTATATGTCCAGTGCTTTGATCAACCCTGGGGGGGGGGCTTCCTCTGGGAGGTTGTCCTGTTGACATTGACCCAAACAAGTAGTCAAGTCATTGAGATATCTATCTCCCAGCCTAACCTTATAGTATGTTGCAGTGAAAACAAAGTTGTTAGATCATAAAGATTACATTGGGGGAGAAATAAAAAAAAGACTCCCAAGGGTTTAGAGACTTCCTGTGTTCGTGCAATTCTTCCGTTTCAAGCATGATCATCCACAATTGTTGCACGTCATTGATCCTTTGTCTTTATTTCAGTTCCTGGTTCACTCTTTGCTGAGCTTATCGACACGAACAAAGCAAACAATCCTTCGAAAATAAGTATATTTACCTGCTGGGGAGACGTGTGGACAGCTGCTCATCTTTAGCAACCTCAGGGTGTGACTGTTGTTGGCAACCAGCACCTTCAGGGATGGGTCATCCACCGGCGTATCGTCAATCTTGATGGAGGAGAGGGACTTGGAGTTGACAAAAACCACCGTCAGCGCAGACACAAAGTGGGCCTGGAGAGGGAAAAATAGAAGATATTAAAGCATCTTTTATTCTTACAAAATACAGTAAACGTACTTTTCTCTCTTGCTCTCTCTTTATTGTAGCGGGGAGGAAGCAGTCTCACACACAACTTCCTGGATGGCAGCCATCATTACTGTGGATTTGTTGGCTAGCCTGGATGAGCACTAGAGGCGTCCATCTCTCTCTGATAAAATCATTCAGTATGCATCTGGATGCATCCCCAAACACAATTAATCCATCATAATATGATTCCATTTGATGCAATCTGATACAGTTCTTAATTTCCTTCATAAGTCTAAATAAGTCTGATATATAAAAATAACTTAACTTAAACAAAAGCTTTGACGCAGTGAATATAAACTGCGCCAAACTCCCATGGTCAGGTGCTTTATTTTGGAAGGTGGAAGGAGACATATTTATAGTAAATACAATGAAATTTTTCTTCAGTTACATTGACGTTCATGAACTCCGTAAAGCCGCTCTCTCATTGAAAACGTAACTAATATGATATTTTCACCAGTTACACTAATTTGAACCACTGAAAGTAAAAATGAACGTGACATAAAATACTACTAGACTCTGAACAACAGCGTTTTAAAGCGGCGATGTGGCACCGTGGTCATCACATCGGTATCACATGCTAATGACATCAGTTGTTATTGCCACATGCTCTGCTTTGAGAGTTCTGATTAGAGTTCATTGCCTCACACGTGTCAGTGGTGTTCTGTACCACGGTTCTAATGTACTTATGAAGCCACAAATCATTCTTTATTACACTGTAAGGTCTGAAGTCCATGACTATGAAAGAGGCCTCACCGGGTTGTGGTTGGAAAAATGTTTTTAACTATGGATCTAACAGTGAACTGTAACCCAATGTCTGCGCTGAACATTTATGACCTTCTGCTGTAGCTGTTTCAAAGAAATAACCCAAAAGGCCCATTTAATAGTGGAACCATGTTCCAGGTATGGTGTCTGAGCAGCTCTTCCCTTTAATGAGGTCATCGCCTCGCCTGCAGACCTCTTAGATGTGTTTTTCCCTGGAGTCGGAGACTGTTTTGTTTTAACTGTTGTGATTGTTCTTTTGTCCCTGGCTGAATGGGCTCTGCCCAAATTTCCTCCACAGTTACAAATTGCCGGGGATACCTCTCAGCATCCGCATCAGAAACGGCATACTCCTATCAGGATCTAGCAGACTGGCGTCTAGGTCTTTTGTATTTTGTTGTGGATAATTGCATGGACGTATTCCCGGGAGATATCAGCTCAGCGCCAATCAATCTTTATGTTATTCATGGATTTGAAAAGATCATGTCATGGATCTTGTCAACGGTCTCCTGTGTGGCCTTCCACGATGGGGATCATATCTCAGGTTCTATGCCAATTTTGGATCCAGCAGCACAATCCTTCAGCTGTTAGGCGCACTGTCCCCGGGTGCTGACATCATGTCATCCTCAACCCCAACTTTTCCAGACAAAAGTTTGACTGAACAAAGGTCAATGTTGTCCATTTTCTCAGACTTTATTTGCAATTTCAATTAACCCGAGACGAAAATGGCAATAAAGTTATTCAGTTTCAACCTTATGGCATGATCACTGAAACTGCACCTGCGTGGAGAAAGAGTTGTATAATACTCCCTTCCTCCTACATTGGGCAAAAAAAAATCATCAGTCATCACGTATGTGCTTGAATGAGATACTACGTGTGACAAATGGTGTGGGAGTAAAAGTGTGATGCACAGTTTTTCACCTGAGACACGTCCATGAAGCTGGGTCGTGCAGTGGAAATCAGCCCCAGGGTCTTAATGGTGCAGTTCACCATCTGAGAGAGGATGTCACACGCCGCCTCTGCAGACTCTGTGCAGCTGTCCACCTGAAGGACCAGCAACGATTCAACAATTAGGTGAAAACAATAAATACGTTTAAAAACACGCAGGAATGGAGAAGAGCGAGGTGTGAGAATAATCTCAGCCTCTAATGCCAAGACGTCGGATGCGTCACAGTTCCACAGCAGATGGTGGAGATTAAGGAGGCGACATGACGCTTGCTGGGCAGCTGTGTTGTGAAAATGGAGGAGGAGGAGGTGAAAGGAGAGGAGGAAGAGGCAACAGCAGGGAAGGCTCTTACTTTGAAGCTGACGTACTGAAGGTGCTGGGCATGCTTCTTGATGATCTGCTGAATGAGGTCAGGGTGGGTGGAGCGCAGGTAAGACGTAGCCGGCTGATGGAGCTCAAACTCAAATCTTCTCCACAAGTCGGGGGTGTGAAAGACGTCATTCCAGCAGCGGCACACAGACGAGGCCCTGGTCCGGTCAACGAGGGACAGATGCTGGAAGATCTGCAGCACAATATGATGGGGCAGGTTACCCCAGTCCTCTGCTGGAGCAAAGCTGGACCCCCCCTGATTTTGTCTCTTAGCCCGTTCTTTATGTGAAGGGATCGGACATTTTGACTTGAGAGCCGTCTTTCCTCGTTTCATCCTGAAACAAATCAGCACAATGCAGGATGACGTTTCCCAAAATGATCCAGACTGTTGACATTAGCATATCTTTTCTATCTTTGATTTTTGATCAAGTATTTTACCGTTTGATAGTTCCTTTAAAGCGTATCTTTGTATTCAGAGAACTACAATATGTAAATACCGTTTCAGATTGTAGTTGAAACCAGACCATAATGTTGGTGATTTGCTGATTTTATCTGTTATTTTGTTTCCATCTGACTGCATGAAATGTAATAGCTAAACATGAAGAGCTGAGTTTCACGTGGTAATAAATCAATCAATGCTTCCCATTGCTTCAACAGTTTTATATCCCATGACCCGATGATGCAACATTTATATTTTAATGAATGTCTTATGTATGTTTTTAGACATTTTAATTCACTGACTGGTGTTGGCTCTAATAATTCTATAATAATCAACTATTCATTTTATCACATAACCTATAAACTCACAAAAATGGAATTTGCTTAAGCCACATATTTCACAAATTTACACTCCATCTGTGTTAGGTATATTTTAATTACTCTTTTAAGATATAAAATGTAATCTTTTAAACGAGAGTCCAGCCAATTCATCCAAGCAGCAAAATGTTATTTATTTTGCTTTACTCAACTGTGTTTCCTCTCGCCTACATGAACTAATCTAGGAAAAAAACTTACTAAAATGTGTTCTAGTTTTGTGATTGATTCAAAAATATAAACTGTTGTTGGATTCATACATTTTATTTTACACCTGCTGTGTGTGTGGGCTATGTTTAAAACACACCAAGTTTAAAACACACACACACACAACATGACACATATATGTACATGAGTACATTTATTGAACTAAAATTCACAGAGTACACTTTTTTCACTGTTTATCAATGTAACACTTTTTTCAATTAAGTGAAATGATAGCTGCTCATCTCAAACCGTCGTTAAAGCAAACATTTTCACTAATTTTCAAGGCTTGCAGATAATTATTATCTCTTCAATAAGTAACAATTCTTCACTTGAAGCGCTGCTTCAGATATCGCCCATTGTCGATTAACGCATAATAACAATAAACCCCAGAAGAGAACTCATGGTGAATATAAAATTACCAAATTAATGACATTGGACACATTTATGAAAGGATTTCTGAAATCATATTCCCCTTATCAGAAATCTGTAATGTTTTTCCTCACTTGAAAATTAATCTGCTTGTCAGTTTTTAGCTTTAGGAACACAGATCTCCCTTTTTATTTGTAATTCCACGACAAAATTAGAACACAAAATACAAGGATATTTTCCTCACTTGGTTTGTATGAATTTCATACTTTCTATCTATCTATCTATCTATCTATCTATCTATCTATCTATCTATCTATCTATCTATCTATCTATCTATCTATCTATCTATCTATCTATCTATCTATCTATCTAACTATCTATCTATCTATCTATCTATCTATCTATCTATCTATCTATCTAACTATCTATCAAGATAGATGCACTACTCCAAACAAGACTCATCCTATTATTCCTCTTTTATTATTCCTATTTTTTATTATTACTGTAGGTTATTCTTATGTCATCGGTGTTGGGTGTAGATATGAAGGATGCGCCTCATAATAATGGTTAAACTGACCTGAGCAGAAGTAAATTGAAAAATATCACCTATGGTGCCAATTAATGACATTTAATGGTGAACACAAAGCAAAGACTGGAGTTTCAATGTCAAACATAGTGTCATTTTAAACACAAACACATTCTAAGCCAATTGATGTTCGTTGTTGGAGTTACTTATCAGAGATGATCTCACTGGCGTTGATATAAATAAGCAGAAATGTTGTTAAAGCTGCACCCACACAACAAAAATGATGGTGGGAAAAGTAAAAGAGTTAGAGTTGAGTCAGACTGCTCAGCCAGCTTGCAGTCATTGACAGCATTATAGTGTCATGTCACCTTGTATTATCCTTTAATAATAATATTTTCATTTACTTGTGTAAAAAACAATATCAATGGAAATTAAATTAGATATAATTGCATCATGGATATTAGAAATTGACCCTGC
Source organism: Lophius americanus (assembly GCA_037951165.1). Taxonomy (NCBI): domain Eukaryota; kingdom Metazoa; phylum Chordata; class Actinopteri; order Lophiiformes; family Lophiidae; genus Lophius; species Lophius americanus. The sequence goes on along the minus strand of JBBDHG010000072.1, from coordinate 1,781,056 downwards.
CAGTGAGAGGAAATCACACAATTTAGTGTTAAAAATACACTTTCATGTGTCAAAAACTAAAATCTAAAATGTAAAGTTTACTAGTAATGGTTAGAATTATATTACCTGGGGGCATAGTGTTGATTTTTGAATTTTAACACCATGTGATTTAAATTAAGTCCTTAGATTAAACATATATGCTCCACCACCACACCCCCTTTGCATTATTATTGCATATATTTATTTTTAAGTAATAAGTTAGTTAAATTGAATTAAATTAAATTAAATTCAACTAAATTAAATTAGATTACATTAAAATTTAATTAAATTTTACTGTAATATTGGAATTTAACACTCCTAGTGAAAGAAAATAAAACAATTTAGAGTTAAAATACACCGTTAGAATATCAGAAAATACCACTGTAAATGTTTATATTAATCAATAAGCACTAATATAAAATAAACACCATAAATAATAAACACCATCAGAGGAGTAGCACTTCACCTGATGCATAAAATTGATTTAAACACTATCAAATGAACCAAATGTGACAGAATAATAATAAAATAATAATACATTTAATTTACAATGCACTTTAAACGCAGATAAACCTTTATACTCACATGAAAACCTCCGATTCTGTCCGCTTCCTGTCAGATCGCTGCTGCGTTAGTGAGGAGGGCTGCCTTCTCTCAGATCCATGACTGGGGCGGACTGGAGACGAGCTGCTGGCCGCTGCTGGTACAAGACAGCAGGAGATCCCATAATAAGCTCCCCTCTCAGATGTAGTGACGCCAGCCGGTACACGTGAGTGCAGGAAAACATGGCTCGGTTCTAACCCCGGCCATCGTCATGCGCACGGGAGGTTATAACGTCTGCATTACCGAGGTAGAGGAATATGTCCACGTGTCTTCATCACTTTGACTCTTTAGACAAGCGCGTCAGAGTGTGTGTTTGTTTACGTGCGTGCGTGTGTTTGTTATTGTCGTGCCCACCCCTGCACCCTCGGTGGTCACAGAATATTGGCCTAGACGTGCACGCGGCCTGAGAAAGTAGGTCAGTGTGTCAGCGTGCGCGCGTGTATGTGTGAGAATAGAGAGATTGATAATGGGCAGTAGTAATCAGAGCACATCTTTAGATATTATATTTTGTATTTTCGTTCCCAATTTATTAAAAAATAATTAACATCTGTGGTGTTAACGTGTGTGTGCATGTGTGTGTGTGTGATAAGACCTGTGATAAGACTAATATATATACTGAGACTTAAATTTACCTTTGAAATGCACGTACAGTGCACCATGCACTCAAGAATATACACTAATAAAAAGAAAATACAATGAAATATACATTTAAAAAAGTAGATCATCCTAATCAGCTTTGGTTTTGGAAAAGTGATGCATTTTGGAAGGAATTTTGTCATGTCAACCTCGGAACCTATAAAATCACTTTTTTACAAAGATTCTTTTTACGATTTTCTATGTCACAGTGCCATTTCCTGTCGTTTGGCACATAATAATAAAAATAATAATAGTAATAATACATTTTATTTATAACCTACTTTACATTTGGGTCAAATCTCAAAGGGCTATCCAATCTCAAAGTGCTAAAATACTATAATAGGGATCATACATGCTATTTTCCTTACTTCCTGTAAGTGACTTTATTGCGTTATAATGTTTGTGAATTCATCCAGGTCATGGTAATCCTTGTGAGTTAAATGCAAAGCAGCTGGACCTCTGTTTAGACCTTAAGACATTTCACCCCTCATCCAAGAGGCTTCCTCACTTCTAAGTGACTTTTGGGGATACAGGCATTTAAACTCCATTAATTATTTGATACATAGAGTCTAGGTAAATACAGAATACCACAGGTGAAATACAAGATATTTACCTGGTATATATATATATAGATGGTAATAATAATCTATTACCGGGTAATTAACATATGTAACAGTAGGTAAATACGGTTGAACTACAGGTGAAATACTAGGTATTTACCTGGTATATATATATATATATATATATATATATATATATATATATATATATATATGGTAATAATAATGTTCTGGTGGGTATTTCACACATGTAACAATAGGTAAATACAGAGAAACTACAGTTGAAATACTAGGTCCTACACAGATCTGGTACTTAGCAAAAGGCGGAGCAGGTGGTACCCTCACCGGAGAGCGTTGTGGCCGGTTAACCAGAGTTTGGCAAAAGGCGGAGAGTCGGTCTGGTAGTTTCGATCCGAAGTTGGAAATATGAAACACGAACCGTATGCTTTAAATTTTGCCAGAAAACAAAATATCTGACTTTTTTTCGGATCTTTGGTTTTCTCTTAAATTTAGAATTTTCGTTTTCCCTCACTTTTTCGTTTCCCTCACTTTTTCGTTTTCCCACCATTCTTTTCCCCTTCTGAAGATGCTCAGTGGTATATAGTAAATTCCTCTAAATTAATTATTTCTCCCACATTGCAGGCAGTTTACAGTATTTTACCGTAAGACCGTGATAAAGTAGAATACCGTATGGGTTTTACCGTAAAATTAAAACAAATGTTTACAGGTGTCATTTTCTCACATAGATTTTCAAAATAAAAGGGTATGGCAGCTGCCTAGCCACACAGTATGTGTATATCGATTTCAGTACCACTCTATTTTAGGGTCATGTGTGGAAGTAAAAAAACTATCACTAGCATGTCAGTAGAACATCTGTTAACTACTGTCTACTGTGCCCCAATGCCTTGGCTATGTGTGCAATACTGGAACTGTAGGATTGTTTATGTTATGTTTTTAGCTTGACTAGGGCTAAAATGCCCCTGTTTGTTTCAAATTTGACCATTGTTGCTTTAAACGTTCCTTCAACCCTTTTATTTTTACTGATGTGCAAAAATACATAAGTTGAATACCATAAGGTTTTATACTAACAGGAAATGATATGTGATCCCAATGCATGTTAGTTAAATTGCAACTTGGAAAATGCCACAAGACCAAGCAAAGCATACTTCAAAGGAATTGTTCACTTAGGTTTACTGGTCGAACTAGTTAGCTATTATGTGCACCGGTGTATGATGACCTAGCCTACAGATGATTATTGCTGCTGGGATGGTTATACATTTGCTCCAAAGTAACAATTGCTATAGAGAAATTAAAAATAACATAAAAGAAAAATAAATGAATGCATGAATAAATAAATAGACTTGTCATTTAAAGGGGATGATCAGATATTTTTTACTTATTTATGCCTATATTTTTTATTCACTTGTATATGTTTTTACTCTCTAATTGTATTTATTTCTGTATGTATTCTTCTATGTTCAACATGTATTCAGTAATCGGTTTATTTCCATATCTGTTTTTTCTTTTTTCTTTATTTATGCATTTATTTATCTCTAAATTAATTATTAATCTATGCATTTTTATTTATTTATGTACTTCAACATTTCCTTATTTATTTATTTATGCATGTCTATATTTTTTCCAACTTTGGATGTCTGTATCTGTAAATGAATGAGGTGGACAGTCCTTAAAACAGACTAAAGCAGGATTGGTTAAGGAAGTGGAATCATTTGCCTCAGTTATTATTGCCTTCGCTTGCAATTGCTACCCTCAGCACTTTGAGATTCTATCCAATGTAAATTGCGTCATATATAAAAATGTATTATTATTATTACTCGAGCATAGCCAGCGTTGCACTTAGCAAGACGCAAAAAAAACGTTGCTTGTAGTTGGCTCTGATTTTATATAGTTATGTGTTACTAGTGCCATGCCTTCTAAATGACATTGCTATTGAGATAAGATATTTAGCAGTTGATTTTGTGGACGGCTGAATGACTTGAGCTGCAGGTCTGCCTGCTGCTCAAAGCTATTGTACTTTTATTAATGGGAAGGTGGGAAGGCCATGTTTAATTAGCTAGTGTCATGTAGATGTTGTTCCGAATTGTTTGCTTCTTTCTGGTTCGCCAAACTAATCAATCACCAATTTCAAGTAACATATTTTAAAACCATACCATACCAATATCAGTAAATAAACGTATTGATAAAGAAATTAATGATCAAATAAAGACCAATAAATGATAAATGGACAAATAAATTCAAAAATAATTTAATTTAAAAATAAATACCAAACTTCTTCTCATCTGAAGGTCCATAATCCATTCCATCTACTTTTTGACATATTTATTATTGTGCACAATATCTAGATTTTAACTAGAAAAAACAGACAAGAGAGCGCAAACCTCCACCAAGGGCCAAAACCTACCTCTGAACCTACTCTTTAACAGACGTTAGTGCTGCATCATTCCTGTTGTTATGCACTATAGAACAAATGAACAAAGCACAACAGTACGCAAGGTTCAGGAAAAATTCATGCAGATTTCTACATTAATGTATAATTTATTGCCAGCCTCCAGATCTACAGAAAACTCCAACAAACTCTGCTTATTTCCAGGTTGTAGAATTTGCATATTGCTACCCCTGGTGGACATACTTGGTATTTTTCAGCCAAAACCCCTTTCTGGAGTCAATATCCTTTTTTCTTAGCATGTTTTGATACATTGGGTATCCAAACGTGCCAAATGGAGAGGGCAACTGGTCTTATCCCACAAAATCCTGTGTAGAATAACATGGTATTTCTATAGATTTGATGCAGTAGTTATCATGGGGTTTCTGAGCAAATCACAGATAACTCATACATATTAATAGGTAAAATTTTAGTGGCACTGAAATAAATTATTTTAGCTCTTACCTGTCCATAGATACGAAGGTTAAAAAAAAAAAACCTGATAGCTGTGAAGCTTATTGTTATGTAATTAAGGCGAGGCATTAATTGAAATAACCAATGGGAAGAAAATTTTATGCCCCCTTTAATTGATAAAAAAATATTTTTTTATTTAGTTCTGAATTAATTTATTCTTCTGTCATGTTTTGTCCCCCTAAAGAGCGCGTAGCTCCTCCCACCGGTGATGACGTAGCACTTTTTCCTGAGCCGTCGCTTACGTCACGTCGTCTGCATGAGAAGGTGGAAGAACGGAGCTTGGTTCAGTGAAACCAGGAGAAGAAAACTCTTCATTATTCCTCTCATGCTAGGATGCCACGACGTGTGTGTTCGGCTGCCTTTATCCTAGATTGAAAGGGGGTGTCATATTAACGTTCTCTGTTAGCTTATTGCTAACTTACGTGACTTCTCTTTGAATCAGGTAAGAAATCTGTCCATGCTAACGCTAGCTGTATTTTTTAAGGCAGACATAACACATTACTTTATTTCTCTGTGACACTTGAGATCAATTTAATTTGATTGTACATCTATTTTTTATAATTTACCCAATGTTAGCTCAATGTTTACAAAGCTACATGCCATGTAAGAGCGTTCCCTTCACTCAGTAGTTTTTTCTAATAGTAGTAATTATAAAAAAATGTATACTCCTTATTATCACATAATGAAAATGAAATAGAATATTATGTATCTACAATAAAACTGAGGAGCAATACTCGCCGAAAAGAAACAAGGCTTTCCTCTGTTATTAAAAAAGTTAGATGCATATTGTTTTTTGATCTTTTGATCTTTGTAAGTTTAATGTCGGTAGTATTCTTCTAAAAGATTGTAAGTTTTTTCACCACATTCTTACATCACTGTTTTTGCTTTCATTTCCCTTCCACGTTAAGGGATGTTATGACCAGCTTTAGTTTAGGAGTGGATCAGAATAAAAAGGGAGATTCAGGATTGTGTGTTCACTACTCTTAATGTTCCTACCATAGGGGCTAAAACTGATATTCTTGTCTGGCAGGTTTTATAGGGGGTATGGTTTTTCCACATTTCCTCAAAAACCAATGGACAGGATGGATTTCACATATACTTCGTAGGGGCCCTAAGGATGTGCATCTATTATTTTTTCTTCAATTTGCTTTTGTAAACATCTTTAGGCACATTTAAAAGTAAGCAATGTGCATGTCAGTTGCCTGTGTACACACCTGAGAGGTGTTTTGGTAATCCACATCAGCAGAAAAAAAAACATGACACAAAAATTACTGACTTTCATTGAACTTTAGCTATTAATTTATCTTCTTAATTGTGGAGTAATTCCACATAAAGGGGTTGACCCATGATTATTTTTTTCCCCCGCCATATTTTCCTGACAAATTTTTTTGTAATCAAGTATAGATTTTAGTTTAATTAAAAAGCTGGGCCATGGTTAATTGAAATGTTCATGATACATTTTGTCTGTCTTGTGCTCTCAGACTAATCAATCATGACACAAAAAGTCAGTTTGTCTTCAATTTCCATTGGAGTGGAGGGCATGACATGTGGCTCCTGTGTCCAGTCCATAGAGCAGCGCATTGGGTCTTTTCCTGGAGTAATACATATAAAGGTAAAAGTAGCATCTGTTTCTTTTGCACATTTAAATGTGGATTTTAAAGCTCTGACTTATATTTTCTGCAAGGCCCTCTATAAGAGACATATGTACATGGTGGCCATTTTCGGGTAATGTAATTTGATTGATCCCACAGGCTTACTCCCTCAGGACTAGCTGATCTTATTAAGAACCAAGTAACATCAATTTAGCCAAGAGAAATTGCTAAATTTCAATAGTAGTGATCTATTATTTTGTTTATTGTCTTTTTACCCCTTAGGCTGCGGTTAAATGAGAAAATAATTAAATTCTATGTTCCAGATGGAGCTCTGCCCTTTGCTTTATTGTGACAGCAGCCCAATATGCAGTCTGCACCCATAGGACATTTGTGTCTTAAGAGAATCTGGCTTTTCGATTTCTTTAAGTTAAGATTTATAGACAAAATCTAGAAGGAGAAAAATCTTTTTCTCACTATTAAACCTCTGGTGGGGTTTGTAACTTGTGGTCAGTCAAGTGATTCCTTCGGTGAGTCACATGTTTCCCTCCTGCTGAAGAGGAGGAACTAAGGGCCAACATGCTGACAGAAAATTCTGTGAGCTAACTAAGGTCATGGACTCATCTTAACACTTTTGTCTTAACAAATACATTTTAATTGTGGAAAATAGGCTGAAAAAGTGTCATAAAGTGGACATGGATTTGACAGAAGTGTGACCCAATTATACAACTGTTGAACTAAGTATAAAGAATGTGACAACCCCGCATTAAGTTTTTCTAAATTAAGTTTCTTATACGAACAACTTACTGTAACAGAAAAAAAAAAAAACCTTAAAGAAGTGTCTAATGGTTTTGTTGGCTTATTTATGTGCTTTTATCCAGTATACTTTAATGCCAAAGGCATGAGAGGTAGTGATGACTGAACTGACAGACTTTTAAATGTCTGTAACATGTTATATAAAAATATTTTTTAAATGTTTACTCAATAATCTTTATCTGAACTTTTGTTTGTAGGTATCTTTGGAGCAGAAGAATGCCACTGTCATATTCGATCACAGCCACCAGAGCCCAGAGTCTCTGTCGGAGGCCATCGAAGACATGGGCTTTGAATCAAGTCTTTCAGAGTCAAACACTGCCACAGCTGTCCCTACAGATACTCAGCTGATCCCCATCTCAAACCTGACCTCTGAAGCCCACAAAGAAGCTTTGGAGACGTTAACCAAGACTCATGGAGTGCTGGATGTCAGAGAGAGCCCAACCCAGATGGCTTTCATGGTCACCTTTGTCCCTTCAATGACACATTTACAGCAGCTGAGTGAAGTAGTCGCAACCTTAAAATCACAGGATATCCAAACACCCAGCAGCCCCACACAAGAAACCTCAAAATTGTCTCCATCTCACGCAAGTGGAAGCAAGGTGTCACTCCTGAAACTGTGCATTGAAGGAATGACCTGTCACTCCTGTTCCTCCACTATTGAGGGGAAGATTGGAAAACTGAATGGGATTAAAAAGATCAGAGGTGAGGAGCTATAACGGTTGTTGTGATACAGGGGTTGCACATCTTACAGTTAAATGCATTGTCATTGTTTATCACAGCCCCTTGGAATCTAGGTGCAACTTCAGTGTGACTCAGGAAGTCCTTTCCCTGGTCACATAAAGGCAGCCGAGTTTAGAAATGTCAGCTACATGCTGCACGCTACATACATATTCTAGGTTTTTCTTTTTTTCAAAGAATTTAACATAATCAATTTATTTTCATAAACCCAGTTATATAATAATAAAAAGTGTTTGTAGAACACTTAAAAAACAAAGAAGAAGGAGTTAAGGCTGAATGAGGCAGCAAAGTAAAAACAGACTACATGGATCCAGTTTGAGGCAGTAGTTAACAAAGACTTTCTGAGCAAATCCATTGATTGTTGTGTTTCACGGTGCAATGCACTCTATGGGAGATAAGAAAAAGTCTCCCCTAGAAAAAAACAAATCTCCCATTGACCTAGAATGTAACTTTGATGTTGTATTTTTTAGTGGAGCACACACCTCATGTCAGCACCACAAAGATTATGTTGGTTCTGACAGAAAGGTGTCTGAATATACAATGCATAACATGTTCAGTTGGGGTTTTAGAGGCGTATGGTGCCTGGAAACGTCATAAATATGTCATACATTTATGAATTTGTGTAAAAATGCTAGTTTTGGGGATGTCATGTTGCTATATCTCGAGATGGCTGTTGCTAACTTTGTCATGTCTTTATTTTCCACAGTTGTATTAGAGACTCAGGAAGCTGCAGTCGTGTACCTGCCTTACCTCATCACTGTCGAAACCATCATAAGCCAGATTGCTGTAGCTGGTTTCAAGGCATCTGTCAAGGCTAAGCCTCGTCCCCTGCAGCTGTCCTCCAGTGAAATTGAACGTCTTGTTGATTCTCAAAATTCCCCAGTTTCCTCACCATCTGAGGAGACTGAAATCTTTATAGACACTGCACTTATCATGATCAGGGTGGAAGGCATGCATTGCCGTTCATGTGTGGTCAATATCCAAGATAACATCTCCAAGCTGTCCGGGGTCTCTTCTGTGGAGGTATCTCTGGAGATGGAGAAAGCCTCCATCTGCTATGATCCTCTAAAGGTCACGGTGATTCAGTTGCGGCAAGCGATTGAGGCACTGCCTCCAGGAACCTTCAAGACGTCTCCCTGGGACTCCCCTGACCCTAAGACATCTCTATCTTCATCATCAAGGCCTGCTTTATTGTCCCCTCAGCCTGCAGGCGCAACTCAGACCAAATCCAGCGGCTCACTGCCTTATTTTACTCAGCCTCTGGCACATGTTGTTAATATTCACATCGAGGGTATGACATGCAACTCATGTGTCCAGTCCATCGAGGGCATGATATCCCAAAGGAAAGGGGTAACTTCAGCTCGGGTTTCTCTGGCTGATCACCAGGGTGTCTTTGAGTATGATCCTCTCCTGACTACACCAGATGAACTGAGGGAGGCTGTAGAGGACATGGGTTTTGATGCTTTCCTACCTGGTGAGAAGATACATTAACTGGTTGTTGAGTTTCATGTTTTCCCACATACTGAAATGGCAGTTGTCGTAATCCTTTGTTTTGACAAAGGACTTCCCTGCTTTTACAGCGTTAAGCCTGTGGGCCTCAGAATGTTGCTCAGCCAGTAAGAGGACTCACCTTGTGAGGCTGTGATATCATTTCCTGAAATCTTCAAAATTAAATTTTTTTTCGCCACAGAGACCAACTCTCTGCTGCCTGAACTTGATCGCACTCTGCCAAAGTGTTCAAGTCTAGCATCTATACAAGAAATGGACCTGGACGGTGACCTACACAAAGAAACCGCCCAGGGGTATAACAGAGATAAACACTCCAAATGCTACATCCAAATTGGAGGGATGACCTGCGCTTCCTGTGTGGCAAACATCGAGCGAAACCTCAAGAATGAAAATGGTGATAAAATAGAAATGCTGAAATTTTATTTCAGTGAGTATCAGTCACTTCCTATAGCTTTGAGCAAACACTGAAGCAAATGTTTTCATGTTGTGCAGGAATCTACTCAGTGCTGGTTGCTCTGATGGCTAGCAAAGCAGAGGTGCGTTACAACCCTGAAGTCGTCGATCCTGCGAAGATTACCGAGTTCGTGCAAGAGCTCGGCTTCACCGCCACTGTTATGGAGAACTATGAAGGTTCAGATGGAGACATGGAGCTAGTGGTGAGTCTATATAAGCTCGTATATTTATATTATTCATATATTATTATTATTATTAATGTTAATAAAAAGAATCCCGGAACAGCACCAAGGACCGGCTCCAATCCCTTTCTTGAGGCAGATAGAAGGGTGAGGATGGGGCGAATAGAAGTGAAGAAGGTGCCGGAGAAGAGTGACAGGAGTTAGCAGCAGCTTTGAAGTGTGACTTTAGAAATAGAGGCACTGACCAAAAAACCAGAGGCTGAGCAGGTAGTGGCAGAGATGAACCTGTTATTTTCTCTTGGAATGACGAAGATGGACAGAATTAGAAATGAGCACATCTAAGGGACAAGTTAGACGGGTTAGACGTCTTGGAGACAAAGTAAGAGAGGCCAGAAGTTTTATTTGAAGAATATTCATCCCCTTTCACTGATATCTTCACCTTCTTTCAGGTAAGGGGGATGACATGTGCCTCCTGTGTGCATAAAATTGAATCCAGCCTCATGAAAGAAAAGGGAATTATATATGCCTCTGTTGCCTTGGCAACCAACAAAGCACACATTAAGTATGACCCCGAGATTTTTGGACCACGAGACATCATCAGGCACATCGAGGTAATTTTTATTTGTGTATTCGTTTGGTTACATTTAGCTGTGCTTCTTTAGATGTTCCATCAATATAGAGAACTTATGACATTTCTACTACTTTTCTGTATGAAGTGCTTAAATCTGACTGTTATTTGTAGAGACTGGGATTTCAAGCATCACTGGTAAAACGAGACCGCAATGGCAGTCACCTTGACCACAGCAAAGAGATTCGAGAGTAGGTCGCAATACACAAAACACGTCTTGTGCTAGTTAATGAATTCCTTCTCTAGAACTTATTCATGTGGCAAGTGAGTTGTTAGGTGTACCTTGATGCTAAATGCTTGTTTCTTTTTTTCTCAATTTATCTCCCTTTTCTAAGAATGTTGTGTTTGTAGGTCCAGCAGCTCCATAACATGTCCCCAAAGACGCTGGGGCATTAGTGCCAGGAAGAAATAAAAACACAGCATTATTTTAAACCTCTGGAGAGTTTTAGGGGACTCTATTTGGAGGAATAATGATTTTAATCGTAGAAAGAGAGATGATACTTACCAACCAATAATACTTCTTGATATTGTAATCCCCTGTTACAAAGTGGTTGGGCTATATGGGGGTTTTAAAAAGTTTATTGGGGGTATCCAATGTGTTATTCTTTAGAATTTTACTTTTTTTTTCAACTTTCAAGTGGAGTTTTCTAAAAAAAAAAAATCATCAAATACAGAATAATTAAATTATCTGGAGAGCTTTATTATTTAAATGGACTGTACCTATAAAACGGCTTTATATTCTGCTTGACCAATCATAGTGTGTTACAACATGAACCCGCATTCCCTCAAACATTCCCTCAAAGTGTTGACAGAGGCTACCCTTTAAGGTGCCTCCCGCTCTTCAGGAGCAGTATGGTCCCACAGTCATTCAGTCATTCATTCACCAATGGGAACAGCTATATGGAGCGAGATGGGGATCTACACTCTAGGCTACAGTCGTACTCAGTAGAATGAGTTAGAGCATAATTTGATTACAGTCGAAATATATTATTTTTGCATCAAAAGGGGCAGAACAGAGTTATAAACGGGGAAAAAACATGTTATTATTAACAGAAAATAAATAATAGATTCTCAGAAAATATTCAAGACAGGAGGAAGAAAGTTGCAAACATTCATGGTGGTGAATATTGCGATCCGATATGAGTTTCAATATTGTTCATGGTAAAACAGCTCTACTTTTCTTCACTAGAAGATTTAAAATAGGTATCCCCCCGCCTGGTTTTTCACCTAGAAGCACACAAATTGATACACACCTCTCAAACCCTTCATACGTAACGTTATATAGTATTATTTACATCTCCTCAAAAAACATTGTATACAGTAAAATGAATTTTCAAACATAATTTTGTTGGCATTCTTAAGCATGCATCTCAAATCTTTCCTCACTTTACTTACTTATTTTTACATTTTTAAGCACATTTGAACTCACCATTGAATCTTGTTTTTTTTTTTCACATTCACCTGTGATAGAGGTTAAGCTCCATTTACAGTAGCACAAATGGAACTTTCCAGTAGGGAGGAGGTGCATCTGTTTCCACTTTTTTTTTCTGCTCTATTTCTATAAAACTGTAAAGCATGGCATTCATTTTCTGACATATTTATGAACAGAAGTTTGTTGAACCGTTACGTTCTATGTGCTATTTGTGTGTTGGTGTGTTGGGTACTGATGAAGAATCTCATTTATCCTGAAGCAATAGTCATTGAACCTAGATCAGAAAACTAAAAGTAATCTATTTCTCATACTGCTCCCCTCTGATTTCCAAGGTGGAGGAAATCTTTCTTTGTGAGCTTCATCTTCTGCGTACCTGTGATGGGGATGATGATCTACATGATTTACATGGACTATCAAATGAAGGTTACACATCATTACAACATCACAGCAGAGGAACGCAACCACTACCACTCCACCATGTTTCTGGAAAGACAGCTCCTCCCAGGCCTCTCCATCATGAACCTCCTGTCCTTCCTCTTTTGTTTACCTGTACAGGTAAATCTGATGAATGGAACTGCACCTCCAGCAAACATTACGTAAAGATTAAATGAGAACGTAAATGTTTGTGCTTTAGTGAATACAAGTCTTTCTTCTGTTCCTCTCTGAAGATCATTGGAGGTCGCTACTTCTACATTCAAGCCTACAAAGCAGTCAAACACCGATCCGCAAACATGGATGTGCTGATAGTTCTGGCTACCACCATCGCCTTCACCTACTCGCTGATTATCTTAATAGTGGCCATGGCAGAGAAGGCAAAAGTAAATCCCATCACCTTTTTTGACACGCCACCGATGCTCTTTGTCTTCATCTCCCTGGGACGCTGGCTGGAACAGATAGCCAAGGTTTGTGTGTAACATTATTTAGATGTATTATATTGTATGTTTTTTTGATCTGTTTCAGTTGAATAATTGTATGACGCCTTCTTTCACCCAGAGCAAAACATCTGAGGCTTTGTCCAAACTGATGTCTCTACAAGCTACTGAGGCCACAGTAGTCACCTTAAGCAAAGACAAGTCAATTCTCAGGTACTCAATGTTCAAATCTTTATTTGGTTTTAGATAACATCACAGCTATTTATTTACAGTCAAAATGTCAGTAAGAGGACTAATATTGAATAACAGACTGTGCAAACAAGCTGCATGATTTATTTATTTTTTTCAATTGTGAGAGCAGCACAAATGCTTTGTTTGGCTTAGTTCATATAGAATTACTTGAAACCTGAACATTTTTGTAGCAAAATGTCATAACTATCATTGTGTCGGTAAAGTTTTATGTTCAGTATTTACATTGTTAGGCATTCATGTGATTTCCAGTGAGGAGCAGGTGGATGTTGAGTTGGTGCAGAGGGGAGATGTGGTGAAAGTCGTTCCAGGAGGGAAGTTTCCAGTTGATGGGAGGGTCATCGAGGGAACCTCAATGGCTGACGAGTCTCTCATAACAGGTTTGACATTTTTTGTTATGGATTAGGTCTCGATTTCGGCATTAGTGGCATTAATATGCTGTTGAAGCACTAGTGGGACATTTGATTTGCTCAGGGACTTCTCCAGAATTCTCCAGAATTCCCAAAAATATGTCGCTTTCAATTGTTTTAACTTTTTTTAATTAAATTCGTCTCACGGCGATTTGTCTGTGAGAGGAGGCGAGAGCAGAAGCGAGCCACATAGCTGACACACGTGACTGAAACTCTTTGTACTTTCATTTCCTGCTTACTTTTAAACATTTCACATAAAAATCTTCGTTGTTCACAATAACAAAAACTATTAGCCTTAATTTAAATAATTATCCATCAGATAGTACTTACATAATATGAAAAGATCAATCACTTGAATTGTGTTACTAATAAATCACCGGTATCTTAATGCAGATGACTGGGTAATGTTTACAGCTGATGACCAGCTGTTGTTCTGTGAATGCAGGTGAGGCCATGCCGGTGACGAAAAAGCCCGGGAGCATGGTCATTGCAGGCTCAATTAACCAGAACGGCTCTCTGCTGGTCTGCGCCACACATGTTGGTATGGACACCACGCTGTCTCAGATTGTCAAACTAGTGGAGGAAGCTCAGACATCAAAGGTGATTCATGTTGTATGGCAACTACACCGCACCTGCTTGCCTTGAAGGCAATCTCTCATGTGTTTATTTTTTGACCTTTTTATTTTTAGGCTCCGATCCAGCAGTATGCTGATAAAATCAGCGGATACTTTGTACCATTCATAGTGGGAATTTCCGTCCTCACGCTATTCGCCTGGATCATCATTGGGTTTTTAAACTTCGATCTTGTTGAAAAGTACTTCCCTGTAAGTCCTTTCGGTCTCTATTTCTGACAGTCAATACAAAATCAAGAAATGACATCCATACCTCCTGATTCCTCTATAACAGATTTGAAGAATTAAACGTAATTTCACACATTCCTGCTTCCAGGGTTATGACAAAAGCATTTCTAGGACCGAGGCTGTGATTCGCTTCGCCTTCCAGGCCTCCATAACAGTATTATGTATCGCTTGTCCCTGTTCTCTTGGCTTGGCAACCCCGACAGCTGTCATGGTGGGCACAGGGGTTGGAGCGCAAAATGGCATTCTGATTAAGGGAGGAGAGCCACTTGAGATGGCGCATAAGGTGAGTAAATGTCTATTCTCTGACACCCCTGTTTAGTCAGTCGATTATGTAACACAACCAACTGCCCGTTTAAACACATTGTGAAATAATGACATTAACCATACAGCGGTCAGAGAGTGACAACCTCCGGCTCCGTTACCCCATTATATATTTTCACTGAAAAGCAATAGTTCCATGATTGTTTGACCCTCATAATATGAATCCTCATCCATGAAAGCCTAACTCTAGAATTTGGAATTACATTATTCAAGTATTAAAGCACTTCACCCATGGCAATTTTCTTCAGGATCTCAGTAAGTTTTGGAGATGAGTCAAATTGACTCCTAGCTGAATCTGGACAGTTTCAGCTCAGCTTGTGGTGTGTAGCCGTGTAACTTGTTTCACATTCGCAAATTTTCATTTAGCCCCATACATTTAAAGACAGGGAATCTCCAGATCTTAATGTGTGGTGGACCTTATGGGCTTGTCATTTTGTAATATTGAAATTTGTCAATATTTCTGAAGGACAATCTCTAAGCTTGAAGCAAAAATCTTGTTATTGCAAAGGTAGAAATTACTTAAAGAGTTCTAGAACCAAATCATTTGGATCACCGTTTCTTAAATAACGGGGTCCTGTGGACAGCGTTGTGCTTTGCTGATGATGATTATGGACTGATCGGATTTTATTTTGGATTCTTATCATATCTCTTTTTATGGGAAGGTCCAATCTGTGGTGTTTGATAAGACTGGGACCATCACATATGGTGCTCCAAAAGTTGTCCAAGTCAAAATAGTTGTGGAGGGGAACAAGATGCCGCGCTCCCGACTGCTGGCCATCGTAGGTACAGCTGAGAACAACAGTGAGCATCCTCTTGGAGCAGCTATCACCAAATACTGCAAAGAGGTGGGTCTACTACTACTGATAGAACCTTAACCTCGCCTCAAGTATGCAATTGTCCACCAATGTTAAAAATTGTTCGGCTACTGTTACTGTTTGTGCGCAGGAGCTTGGCACAGAGGCTCTTGGAACCTGCAAAGACTTTCAGGCAGTGCCAGGCTGTGGCGTCCGCTGTCAGGTGAACAACACGGAGACGTTGCTGAAACAGGTGGACAGCGACAGCGAGGACAACAATCAGCGCAACAGTGTCCTCGTCCAGATCAGTGACAGCCGGATGTCCACCAGCTCCCATCCACTTATCATGGACCCACAGCCACCAAGTGTGTCACAAATTGTTTTCCTCACTTTTCTTTGTAGATTCTTTATATGAAGACGTTTTGAATTTAACATTATTGGTCTGACTCACCTTTGTTTCGAACTCTGTGTGTAGGCCTCGTACAGAGCGCCAACTACGTCGTTCTGATTGGTAATAGAGAATGGATGAGGAGAAACTGCCTGCAGGTCCGACCAGATATAGATGAAGCCATGATTGACCATGAGCGAAGAGGACGCACTGCTGTCCTTGTAGCTGTAGACGGTGAGTAGAAATGTTCAATGTGAAATGTGATCCTTCCTCTGTTCGTTTTTGGTCCTTCAGTTTCTTAAATGTGGCTATAAGTACCCCTAGTGGTACTTTGGGGTACTGTAGGGGTTATTTGTGACTATTCCTAAAAAGATTTGCATAAAATAGTTTTAATTAAAAATGCAACTAGTCCAACAAACCACATTTTATATTCAGTTTTCCCATTTTAAATGAACCGAAGATGATTAGGGTTACGTTTAACGTACGTTTGTCCTTCGGGCAATTTTGTTTCACCAATTCACCTATATCACATGTTTTTGGCTGTGGTGTACGTTGCAGAAATAAGTTTGCGACTGTAGACAAAATAGTTGTATTCTTACGGTTATATGTTTTCGTTTGCGCGTAGATCTTCTGTGCGCGATGATAGCCATCGCCGACACGGTGAAACCAGAGGCGGAACTAGCCGTGCATACTCTGACCAACATGGGTCTGGAAGTTATCCTAATGACTGGAGACAACAGCAAGACGGCACGGGCCATCGCTGCTCAGGTATGGTGGGTTTGGATACAGAGACACATGAAAATGTTTAAAACCAAATATCAAGAGCAGATGGTTATTAGGGATCAAATAAGGAAGGTGCTCTCCAACAGACCAGAAACTACTTCCATTTTTCTGCCATTGCCTCCAAATGTAAAACTGCTTATTGTGACTGGATTATTTTGAGGAACCAAAATGGTTTTGCAATAAAGAAGAGTCTCAAAAATGGTCATTTTGGATTGATTTCCAAAAGCCCCTCTACAGTGTCAACAGAAAAACTATGATTCATATCCTCCTTAAGTATGAGTTCTTGAACATTTTTCAATGCCATTGCCAGTATGAGTGCATATGGGTTGTCCATTGCATCTTTCATCATTGTGATCAACAATCCCTTTCGTCGGTTCGTTGATACAATCAATGTCAGCTGTCTCGATGTCGGAGACATCTGAGGAGAAGCAGCTCTAATAGCCGCTTCTTGAGTTCTGACTCTGTTGACCTGATCTCGGGCTAACTGCAAAGACAGCTGACTGAATAAAAATCATAGAGACCCCTCCAACATGCCTACTAAACGTATGACTGTCCAAACATCAGGGAAGACTCTTAATAATTTGAAATTTCCAGGACAGGTTCTTAACAAAATCCTCCATATCTCTGGAAACATGGAGAACAGAATCTCCTATCACTGTGAAAGGATCAAATAATCTCTGATGCCCTGTTTTGGCGGCCTCCTAAATCATCTACCAGAAGAAACAGGCCTCTGTATCAAGGGACACAGGATTCATATACCCAAAACTGGAAGTGACAATTGACGGTTGTAGAAATGCCTGGCATCTGAGATCTTGACCATAGTCGAAGGATGATGATGAAGATATTATCACAATATTAAAACAAAAGCTTTTCCACAATATCTATTCTCATTTTTCTTTAGAATGCCATGTTAATGCTGAAAAAAATATTTAAACAAATATATCTGAAGCCATTTTTAGGTCTACCGGTGTGTGTGTGTGTGTGTGTTGTGGTTTTTGTGTGATGATTTTGTGTGTGTTGTTGGATTTCTGCAACAGGTGGGTATCAGGAAGGTGTTTGCTGAGGTGCTGCCCTCTCACAAGGTGGCCAAGGTGGAGCAGCTGCAGCAGGCGGGAAAGATAGTCGCCATGGTGGGTGACGGTGTCAACGATTCACCTGCTCTGGCCATGGCTGATGTGGGCATTGCCATAGGAACCGGGACAGATGTGGCCATAGAGGCAGCAGACGTGGTGCTGATCAGGGTGAGAGTTTTTAAATGTCTGTTACAAATTCATGTTTCCAACCTGTGGATCAGCTGTTTACTAGTTTTACTTTTACTGTCAAACATGATCCTTCTTTGTATGATGTAATGTGAATCACTGAATAAGCCACATGACATTTACAGCAAACAACATGCTAGGGTGTTATTTTCACCATAAAAGTAAAATTAATATTTTTTCCAGAACAATCAAGTCACAAGAAGACAAAATTAATTAGTGGATGAATCATTTGTTTTTTTAACACGGTTTTATGTATAAGGTGTCAGAAAATTACATCCAGAGATTGTTTTTTTTAACCACTGTTTTCGAAAATGAATCTCATGGATTGAGGTTTTAACTCGTTCATCTTAACAGGCCCAATCCATTTTTTTTCATGCGCACAATGCTAGATATTGATTTAAACATTTATTTTTGTCACAGCCAAAGGCCTTGGTATGTGCATGTTGCCCCCCCCCCTGGTTGACATGTTTGGTATTTTGAAGCCAAAATCTCTCCCTGGGGTCAAAATACAATTTTTTGCACATTTTGGGTTCATTGACTCTACAGCTGTACAGAATTAGTTCTGGTAGTCCTATCACATAATAACTAATAATATATATCATAGTATAATAGTAATATAGTCTTTTTTTTTTTTTTTAAATCAGGCAAGGATAGGAATATAGGTATTTTCTGTGTTTAATCAGATATTACTCACTCATAGTAACAGGAATAATGTTACTGACCCAAAAAGTAAATCATTTAAGGTCTAACCTGTCTATAGACACCGAGGTTATACAATTACCGCTGATATATTCCAAAGCAACCAATGAACAGAACAAGTTAAACATCTCACTACGCACAATTTCAATCACATTAACAAGAACCCTCTCCATAACCCAGTGTTTTTTGTAATGTCGACAGAATGACCTCCTGGATGTGGTGGGCAGCATTGACCTCTCCAAAAAGACCGTCAGGAGGATTCGGATAAATTTCATATTTGCTTTTATTTACAACTTGCTGGGCATTCCAATAGCTGCAGGTGAGTGAAAGCACGACACTTGTTTCAGTGATGTCATCTCATTTTCATTTGCTGTAACATGAGGCACATCTGTCCCACAGGTGTGTTCCTTCCCATCGGCCTGGTGTTACAGCCGTGGATGGGTTCTGCAGCGATGGCTTTATCGTCCGTCTCTGTGGTTTTATCCTCCCTAATGCTTAAATGGTAGTGAAATTCTTATTATTACCTGAGTTGCTTTTGAATCTTTTTATGTATATTCAACTAAGATGTCTTTCTTTTGTTTTCTTCTGTGTTTAAGTTACACAAAACCCAGTGCTGAGAAGTTGGAGGCCAGGCTGGGTAACTGCAAGCGGCAGGGCAGCCTCTCTGACGTCAGCGTCCACATCGGCATGGGCCACATTCGCTGTCCCTCCCCCAAACTCAGCCTGCTGGACCGCATCATAAACTACAGCCGTGCCTCCATTAACTCCCTGCGCTCCGACAAGCACTCTCTCAACAGCTTGGTGCTCAGTGAGCCCGACAAACACTCACTGCTGGTGGGGGAGGCCCAGGCTGAAGAGATGTGCTGAATGTGGAAGGCTCGCCACTGACCTTTACGTACCGAAGTAGACGGAAACTACACACAATGAAGGCCCGCCCTTTACTATAAATGGCCCTTTGATGTGAATGAATAGCCTCAGGGCAACTCTGTTGAAGAAATCTCACATGCCTCTTGTTTTCTTTCATTTCAACCAGCCGCCTACAAACACTCGAGAGCAAGTGGGATGAGATCCTCTTTCAATTGTAGACTTTTTTTTCTTCTTTTGTGTTTTTTTTTGTTGCTGCGGCTGCCTTAAAGCTCACTCTTAAGCAAAACGTTTAATCCTGCGATCCACCTTTTATGGGGGCTTGAAGCAGATGTCAACATCCAGGAAGCCAAGCGATCAATGATCATCATTTGCCAAAACTTCCACTCCAATCCAAAGACATTTTGACAGCCTGAGAGTGGGCGTGGACAACTGACGTATATTTTAACAGATGTTCTTGTTATAGGAAATTATAACACTGTTGTGTAATTATGTTCCAGAATATTTATATCGACCTTATTTATCTTTTTTTCATTTTAAAATGAAGTTTTTGAATAGAAATGCCTCTTTTCGTTCATTTCTTTACCATAAATGTGTAATTACTGAAGCAAGTCAATCAAAGAAGCCTAAACTTTCTGCAAAGTGATTTTTGTGTGCAGCATTAATGGAGTGCGCTGTAATAGGTTGAGTGCCAATTGAAATGCCAGCCTGGCAGAGTTAAACACATTCCAAAGATAACACAACCATGAATTTCTTGTGCAGGTGAAGCACAGATGAGGTCAGCGAAGCCTCAAACCGTTTGATTGAATGCATGTAGGAGACGCTGTTCAGTGGTCTCCAGTTCTGTCCGTCGGTAAACTGGCTGTTAAATATCTACTCCAGGAGCTTTTACATGGATGACGCGCTCATCTGGAGACGATGTTGTGTTGTGCTGTGATGCTTCCTCATGGAATGGTGAAAAGCATTTAGTTCTGTCATCAGATTATCATTTCTTTCAGCGATACAACCTAAATTTTTGTTTCGTGTCAAGCAGTTAGATTCACTCTGTTGTTTTCAAAGAAATGTTAAGCCCAGGGAAGCGGGGAATCAGCAGACGGAACTTGATCTGTTTTTCTGCAGGAGATAATCACTACTGTTCAGCTATTCCATCATAATTTAATTCCGAAGCTCTCTGGTATTTCTGTTGATGAAAACTCATCATTTACCCATAATGCATTGCTTTGTAGCAGTCACAGTGCCTCTTTTGTCCAAATGGCTTCATGTCTGTGTGCTGTCTTTTGATAGGTCTTACGAAAACATAATGTGCCTTGGAATAAAAATCCTTTTTGCAATGTCGCTCATCTGATTCCTGTTTGACCGGCAGATGGCGCCACAGGGCCACTCCGCCGCACTGAAACATGATCAGACACACATGAGAGGTGAGATATCATCGACTTTATTTCACCCAGTTAGTCTAAACATCACATCACCCCAGTTTACTGCAAAAACAAACATCATTCTTGTAATTTTATGCCTTAAAAATATTCAGGGTAAATATGTAAATGACTTCTTCCTCTTTTAGATGATGTATTGCTTTGGCTGTAGTGACAATTGATTTGGTAGATTTGAAACTTGGATATACTGATTCAGGAGTTGATTTAGTACTTTGTTTGTTCTCGTTAGATACAATCAGACTTTAGGGAATAACAATCAGATTTAATGTCATGTAATCATCTTTTCTCACTGCTGAAGGATTCACTGCCACCAGGAAACTGAACAGGTTTCACTCACTGTAAACATGTGCAGCATTTGAGCTGTTACAACATTGTGCTTTTTTTTTCAGGAATAACGCCACAGTTGGAAAAACGCTACATTCAGTTACCTCGAAACACTAGAACAAATTTCACTTCAAACCAGTGAGGGATAACGACGACATGAAATAATGTTACCACACCACATCCGTTTACATAGTACTAAACATTAAATACCGTACATGAATTACATCATGGAGAGAAAAACGATGCATGTTGTGGTGGTTTTAAATAAAAAGTAAAAACATTTCCAGTCATAGGTCCAAATGGTTGAATCCCACTGAATCATGAAAACTGTGACAGATCAGGCTGATGGAGGATGAGTTCAATACTGTTAGGGTATTCTATCATAAATCCTGCCAGTCACCATACAGTTGGTCTCATATGGGCCTGAAACTGAAATTCAACAGCAGAATATGACTGTAGACATACTTTACAGGCATTATCATATGAATACCGACTGCTGCATGATGGGAACAGAGCAAAGGTTCTGACTGCACCTGCTTTATCAGCTCCAGAAAGAGCTCTATAGTGTGAGCTGATGTGGTTGAAATAACTAAGGCGTGCATATGTCTCACGTTTAAATCGAGGGGTAAGGAATTGGGCGCAGTGCTTCTCACCCTTAGTGGTAATTTGAGGTACTGTGGAATAAACAATGTCAGTCATGTATGATTGCTAGACTATGGAGCCCGGGAGGAGACATGGACGATAAAGAAAATGTAGATTTTACATGCACTATGTGATTATATATATATGCTATGTATGTACTATATAATATACTGTATAATTCCATCTAAATGAAATCTATCAGCTGTTTTTTTGGCTTTTTATATTTCATCTGTGTCCCACATACCATTTAAATTTTTTTACCCTATTCATATCCCCTCCCGGGCTCCGTGGTAGAATATCTTTGATATAATAAAAGAAAAATTTAAAAATGCAACTATGAGTGCAATAAAACACATTTTATATTCGGTATTCTCATTTTAAAAATTCTGAACAGAATAAGTGCCATTTCTTTTTCTTCTTCATTTCTGACTAATAACCCTAATAAAACTCTATTTCTACTTTGGGGAAATTTATCGGGTTTAATCTAAAAGAGCAGTTGGGCCACATTTCTGTAGTTTTTTACATCGCTGTCAGTCATACGAGAAATTTGTCACGTTACATCACGCTTTTATATTTTTTTAATATATTATTTTCATTTTATTTGCAATTCTAAGACATTAATCAAAATTGTAACTTTTCTGATTAAACTTTAGAACACAAAAAATATGTTCCCTAACTTGTTTTGTTTTTTGTCAATTTTGTCAAAAACACGTGAACAGAATAGGTTGAATCTAATAAAGAGGCAGTCAGTTGAACTGACCGTATTGATACAATTTTGGAAAACCTGCGTTTTGGGGGGGGGTTTTCTGGGTACTGGCTGCCAAAATAATTAAAAAACCAGTAAACTGAACGCGAGGTTGTTTTTTTAACGGATCGATGGAGTCGGCTCGTGAAGGCAAGAATCATTTGGAACGTATTGGATCTCTGTTTATCATGAAAAATACATTCCTAAGAATGATTCTGGTATTTCTACACCAATAAAATCTTCAAAATCTTACACTACTGAACCTATCTTTACTGAACTACTACAGTACCTCAAAGACAAAACGTTAAAACCGACACATCCACCTAAAATGCGTCATTTTGTGCCACAATAAAAGAGCCTGCATGAAGGTCCAGACGATCCGTTCCCTACAGATCAGTGTTTGGCGTGAGTAAGTTGTCCAATTTTGGCAGGAATCAAATATTGTGACCAAGAAAAAAATACTAGAGATTAGTGATTGGGTCGATGACGAGCTGAGATGGTAAGCACTCCTGAGGTCGATAGAAATGTATTTTCTGTAAATGATGGGTGAACAGTAGGATAAGCACTGAATATTAAGACATCAAATAGCACCGTGTTGACCAATCAGTGGTTGCCACCATCATAATATATAGGCTGTATCGCTGGACGAGTATTTTTAAGATTATTTATTAGATGTGTGCATGTCTCTGTTTTGGCAATACGAACTCAATCAAAGGGAGTTCAAGTGAACGCCATGACAGGTTATAATTGATGAAGAGGAGTAGAGATTTGGCAAATGTATGAACTCCAAAGGTCTTAAGTGATTAGAACAGATCCATTATACTGTTGGTAAGAAATAAGATGTATCTGAGCCTCATACAGGGAGGACAGAATGGGAGGAATGGTCTGGTGGCAACGTGATGGAAAAGTCGCCAGCTTCCAAATAAAAAATACAGGATAAAAAAAATAAAAAAAAATCTTTATATGATGCTACTATACGTTCCTAGCGGTGATAAACGTCATACTTTGCATCCGGCTCAACTACAGAAAACCTTCTCTACTAGTTGGGATAAAATCACCAGTTACTTTGACATCTTCTACTAGCTTAGAGGGGTGGGGGGGGGGGGGGGTCACGTTTCCATCTTGAATGGCGGTGAATGAGGAGACACAAACTTAACTTTGGCACACCGAATGAGGAGGGCTGGCAGAGAGCCGCGGAGCGAGCCTGCAGCTGTGTGTGTTATGGCCGTGTTTGGGTGAGGGGGCTGCACGCTCATAGCCCTTTGTTGAAGTAGACCCTCTCCACTCCCGGATGGCTGGCCCGGATTTTCTCCTGCAGCTCCGGCTCCAGGCGGCAGACAGACATGGAGCTGGAATCCAGGGAGAGGGAGGCGAGACGTGTGGGGGTCAATCGAGGAAACACACAGTTGTATTAGGCAACCTTTTCCAGGCAAAGAAAGAATAGTGCTAACTCAGCGTTTCCTCAGTGAGGAGATATCCCAGCCAAGGTTTTGTGGCTGCGATAATATTCTAGTGTCAAGGTTGAACGCCTCACTCACCTTTTCTGAGGGAACAGCGCGCAGCAGAGGGGCGTGGCAAACACCAGGCTGAAAAACAGACACAGGTCTATGAGACATAATTCAGATCAGATCAGCCGGTCAGAATGTCCAATTCAGATTATTTTGGAGATTAAGTTTTTTCTGCAAAGGTTCACTTCCCTGTGCCCTGTGTCATTAGACTCCAGTATGAACGCCGGTTTCTTCCCACAGTCAAAAAAACTTGCAGTAAAGGTGGATCGGTGACTCTAGATTATATAAACCTATAACTAAATTTATCATCTAAGTATCTATAATGAAGTTTGTGGGTGTTTTTCAGGAAAATGTTCTGCCGCCTACTAATTTTCTCCCTTCAATGTGTGTTAATGTAATTTAAAAAAAAAGAAAAAGAAAAGAGTTTGACAATACAAACCAAACAATCAGGATTTATTGGTTATTTTTCGGGATACCTGAGTGGTGTTTGTTTTGTTTTTTTTATTAAGGTAAACGGCAGAATTACTAACATAACAAAAAAAACTGAGATGTCTGTGGAGTTTGGGCGACTTATGAGATGGAGAATACCTCGTGCCTAAGGAGGTTTGGGAAACATCCATTTAACTGAAGGGCTGAACTTCTGAACTAAAACCTCACCCAGCACCAAATTACACTCAGACAGACGGAGTTTCATGATTGATCTCAGGAACAAACGTCTGATGAGGACGTTCCTCTTAAGGTCCTTCCCTAAAGCTTCAAACTCCACCCGTACGGTGACATTAATTGAGAGTGCAGATGACATTCCATTGCCTCGTAGTGAGAAACGAGGCAGAAATTTCAAAAGGCTTATCAGGTGGACCATCTATGACGACTCACCAGAATCCCACCAGGGTGACTTGAATAGGTGCACTCATCCATGGGAACCTCTGAAAAGACCAGGCAGAAATAGGAATGAGGGCCACAAAAGCAGCTTTGAATCACCAGAGTGGAGTGACCTCATGTCCTCAGAGCCTTTCATGCCTCTGATGTGTGATTATCAGAAGATGACAGAGGCAGCGTGGGACACGAGGTTCCCACCACTGAATGGGAATGGGTTAGAATCGGTGTTGATGAGGGGGGACGCCGAGATTTACTTCATTTCTGAAAGGGTGAAAGAGAACCAGACGTGTTCCTACCTTAAGAAAGGCCTTCTTCTCCAGGTGGTTCATCAAGAATGGAGGGATAGCTGAAAAGATGCATGAAATATCAACAACATTCACATCAGCTGTCAAACTGGATTGACGGTGTGAAGGCCCTCCTACCCATTCCTGGAGAAGCCATGAGGATTCTGGAGACCACGACCTGAGAGATGGCCTGCTGTGCTGCTTTCGACGACTCTCCTAGCCTGTTGTCGTTCTCATCTGTTATTGGAATGCCGTGTTGAAGCTCTCTGAGGACGGAAAAACAAATTCAAACAGAGAAATCCAACCGACTTCTCCTTCTCGACGTTTGGAGCAACGGCCTTCACGTCTGTGATTCCAGGAACGATTTCACCATAACTGTTGTATCTCGTGAAGGTCGAAGGCTACTGAGTAAATGCATAAACACGATAGCTGGGATACCTGGACCACTAGATTCTGACAGAAATAATGAACTGAACAAACAAGTCAAAGAGAAAAACTGTCAGGAGCCGCGATCGACCGAGGGGCGGAAGGAGCTAAAAATTGCTGGAGAACTTTGGGGACGCCGATGACAACGATGAATCCCACAACAACAAAAGTGGTCAGAACCACCAGAACCACTAACTTCCCTTTCATGGAATTAGTGAATGAAGTCATTAGAGTCATTCTCTCTGACCATGGAGAAGGACCACTGATGAAGGTGTCTGACAATACAGGAAGACCACTGATGAAGGTGTCTGACAATACAGGAAGACCACTGATGAAGGTCTCCTAATATAGAGGAAGACCACTGATGAAGGTCTCCTAATATAGAGGAAGACCACTGGTGAAGGTCTCCTAACATAGGTCAAGGTCTGGGGCATCAATTGAAATCAGCTGCCCTCATTCAGGCAGCCTCATCCGTCCAATCACAGCGTCACGTCTTCAGGTTTAGCTGCTGCCTTTAAACTTGACTCTCCCTCCATTCATCTAGTTCTATCATGCTGCTTGATCCATCCGCCTCATCATTCATTAGCCTCAGCAGAGTCATCAGCCTCCACCACCAGTAACCAGGTCCCAGGCTGGGGGATTTTCCGTTGAAAGATTGGTCCACTCTGGTGTTTCACCGCTGCTTTTGTGGCCCACATTCCCATTTCTGCCTGTCAGATTCCCTTCAAACACATTCACAGAGTGTCAAATCTCTCTAATAAACTATACCTCCTAACTTAACATGAAGTAATCATATCTTATTTTTTAATTTATTCGTTTTTATGACATATTTGACATTTTGGGAAGAACTGGAGCAGAGTAGCCCCTCCCACTCTCATGTTTCATCCTCTATGTTGTCCGTGATGAGGATGTCTTGTATTCGTGAACTGCAGACTAAATCTTAATACAGGTAAAAAATAAAGTAACCTCAACCTAAACCTGGTGGATCTACACCCCTGATCCTATTAAATCACAACTCCTGGAAACAGGATTCACAAAATCTTCGGTCCCCCCCGCCCCTTCCCCCTGCCTCCTTACCTTTGTCTCATCAGTGGGATGTTGATACAGTTAGCAGCAGCTACAGCAGCAAAGGGAACGAATCGTCCAATCAGCGGCGAGATGTGCTGCAGCAGGAGAGAGGAGGCATGAAAAACAGGCAGGAAGAAATTAATCTCCCGGCTCTGGCTCTACATTATATGGCTTCACTTCTATGACTAAGACTGTTGGTGCATGGCTAAATCCATTTCAGCAACACCCATGCATCCATTACAATGAGATGTAGAGGGGGGTTAGATGGACTGATACCTTTGTTAGTGCATTTAGTCCTAGAGCGGTGGCAACAGCCCCTGTGGTGGCAGACACATAAGCTGTGCCAAGCTGACTGCAAACAAAAGACTCAAAGGTCACATCCAACGCAAAAACGGCAACAACACAACAACTGTCGAATGAAAAGGGTTAATGTGAGTCGTGTCCAGAGGCCGAGCGGCCGTCGCTTACCCGACTGTGATCGGAGCGTCACCGCTCCTGTTGGTGTAATTGACTATTGCGTTGAAAGATTGGTTAATCCACTGCCAGAAGAGCACCGCTGGAGTAGTCCTGCAAGAACGCAAACAACAGGATGATGTAGAGAGTCCATAGAAGAAACTAGAATGGAACTTGGAGAGAGGATATCTCCACCAAGGCTCAATAATTCAATTTAAGTCTATTAAGCAGTATCCAAATATGAAACCTGGTCCCTAGATCAAATGTATTCTGACATTTCAAAGTGAAACTAAAACTTTGTGAGCCTCGTTCGGTCCGTTATATGTTGTGTGTTGGTTTTGTTCAGAGACTTAAGGGCTTGTGACTGACTCTGAGCTACAGCTAGCTGTAGCCGCCTAATGTTAGCTTATTTAAAATTAGTATGTTCCTCAAGGTGATTATATTTCTGATGTGTGTGATTAAGTTGGTTGTGCTGAACGTTTCCGGTTTGTTCCACCTCAGCTTCTTTTGTCTTTACGACTGTTGGTGCATGAAACCGGCCTCTAGAATGAGGCGGCTCAGCTGTATGCCCGTTTAATCAAACTAGGCCTCCCGGCGCCGATGGATCGGTGCCCCTCTAGATTAAACCGTGAAACGCACCTCTGTAATGTTTCTGTATCAGGATAGACAGTTCTAACAAATGATTCTCACTGATGACTTTCTTGTGTTCCGCAGCAGAAATGACCGTTGTCCCATTTGAAGACTTTTTCTTTTTTTTTGCTTTAATTCAATTGTTCTTTCATTCCTTATCTTTATACTTATTAGGTTGCACTAATACCGAAGTAGTGAAAGAAGATTAAAAATGCACAAAAAATACATGTTTGGAGCTCAGGGGTTTATCTAAGGTGTTGGAATCTATGTGTGCATTTTGTTGCAGAACCAAATTAATATCCAGATCTACCAGATTTTAACGTGTTTTGTTTAGGTGTAGTTTGTCCTTGAGGAAGACAAATCTTGTCTTCCTCAAGGACTCAGACGTAACATGAGGAAAGACGTCAGAATAAAGTGGGGCAAAGGTAGCATTTTCAATTCCCTAACAGTCCTGTAGATGATGGTTAGAGGGCCGTGAGATGGATCATTCTGGATCGAGGCGACTGGAGTTATACCTCTACTGAGGGCCAACCAAGTCATGAGTCTTAATGGTTTTACCAGACGACATCACATCACCCCGATCCTGACCTCATCTCCACCGAACTGATTCTAAGTTTCACCGATCACTTTTAAAGCCCGCCTGAGTCTGACTCCCGACAACATAACAGAAAATGCTGATCCAGTCTGAGTCCGCCTGCAGGCCCGGATCCTCAGGTGAAGCCCTTCTGGTTGTTCCAAAGTCGAGGTTCTAGTCTAAAGGTGACCGTGTCTTTTGCCATTAGGACCCCTTTTTTTTTTTGCTCCATAGATAAAGTCATTATCATCATTAATATCATTATTTATTATTATCTCCTTCTGGTTAAAGTGCAATATCTCAGGAAGTTGAAGTAAGTGGAAATGTTGATTCAGAATCTGCATAAGAATCAAGATCCGTCTCAAAATTCAATCAACCTGTCTTCGGCCTGAGATCAAGCCCTGCACTGAAATTGAATGAGAATCGGATGACGACCTTTAGAGGTCTCTCGAAGACAAACAGACAAACATGGGTGATTATTTAACCTCCTATAACTCTCATTGGTGAACATGGAAACAGTATTTTATCATGTTAACTTTACTGAAGGCTGCATTTCTCTGGTTTGAATAGGAGGTATGAAATATTTTTTGTTTGCAGATGTCCCTCAGTAATAAATAAAAATGTAAAATGTATAATATTATAAGACGTTTAGTCAAGGAACAGTAGAAAAATACAGGCGTTTGGAAGAATATTAACAATGGCTGTCAGTTCTATTCATGTGTCCCAGCGCCAACCTTCACTTGAAGCTAAAGCAGCTAAACCTCTTCTATCACAGTTTAAGCAGCCGTAGCAATGGGGTGATATCAGACTGATCATTCATTTCTACTGGGTCTTACTTGTAAAATGTCATCATACATCCTGTGATCGTCATGTTCATTGGAACCTGTGCCGACATGCGGCCAATCAGGATCATCTTCTCCCCGGTGTCAGGATGGAAGGCCGAGTCAAAGACATATTTGGCTTTCCAGAGCTCGTCTTCCGTCAGTCCTGGAGAGACTACACCTCGCCTGGATGAGGGTTAAAGGGACCTTTAAGAAGCAAATCCCTTTATGGTCACTTATGAATGTTCGCAGCTGGAGTCGGGTTTACCTGTAGTCTGTAATGATTTTGTGTGCATGATCGAGTTGCTCGTTGGAGAGAAGGACGTTCCTGGGGTCTGTGACGGTAAAGAAATGTTTGGCCCGGCCGATAAATGTCTTCTGGTCCCAGCGGGGCTCCTTGATGTTTATGGAGGTGGAGAGCTCTGCTGCCATATTTATCTGGAGATAGGAAATGTTGACAGTTACCATATCAGGGGCATAAAAACACACAAGGGTCCTTTAAGTCTCAAGTACTTTCTATAACCTTCTTCTGCAGTAAACACATGGAAGCAGGAACGACAAGCGTTCTGAATTAAAGGTGCAGTGGGGCAGAAATGTCTCAGGGCCAATTTAGAATATATTAACCAACTTCATCACAGCCTGAGGAATGACAGTCATTCACTTACACTACAAGTCATTCAATAACTCCTGGAAAGAAAGCTCCTGTCTGGATAAGCTATTCAGCATTATGTTGCCATGACAACAGCTGACCTGACACAAAAGGGTCGTGAAGCTCTAAATCACTCAAACCAACCCCCAAGGCAGCAATTGGAAACTGTAAAAACTTTCAACCCTTGATGGAACAACTATGGCTGCACCAATCATTTTCATATCACATCAAAACACAAAACAGTTATCCAGCAGTTAAGTATCGATCATCTTCGAAAGCTGCAGCAAGGAGGGGAATTGACAGGTGATTAAAAGCCGCTTGGCGTCACTACAGGAATGCTTTTATTTTGTTAGGACATGTTCCTCAGCGCTTGACTTTGAGAGGTTGTTCAGTCTTTATGGGTCAAAACTGGTCTATGTTTTTCCTCTGTTTGTGTTATTTTTGTCATTTTGGGTTTCTATTTAACCTACACATGCCCTTAACAACAAAGGCATTTTATTCCATCCAGTGCTGGTGTGCCTGAAGTAAGCCATAAGCCAAGCGGCTTTTTTATGTTCTCCCTCTTTGGTTTTTAGAGGCCAATTCAAAAATGGAGAAAAAGAAATCTCTCTCTAGAGCAAGCTTACAGTTTGTCTGTTCAGGCTACTTTACAAAATGAACAGTGCAACACGTCCTCCTCCATGGAAGAGGACCTTTTCATACAGGAGATATAAAGGGCCTTTTTCCAAACTACCATTAAAAAATATATTTTTCTCTACCTTTAAGTACAAACTGCACCGAGGTGACGTGAGCAAAGTGCAAAAGGTTATGTGATATATGTATTTAAACATCACCTCTGCTGGTTTCACAATCCAAAACCATTGAGGTCCCTCCTGCACTGAACAAACATGGCTCTGCAAAAACATGAGCTGTATGGATGAGCAGCAGGCTCATTCTTTGCAGCCCTTAACCCAGTTTGATCTGGTTTTTAACCATTTTGCTCCATGCACATTCCATGCTTATGAACCCCCCCCCCCCCCCGGGTGAAGCGCTAAAGATGGCTGCTGGATTGATAAGAAAACAAGGAAAGCTTCTTGCATTGGGGCAGCTGTGGCGAGCAGGAGGCATGCTGTCTCTTTAAATTGAATTAAACTCCATGAGGTTCTCACGAGACCAACGCAACACAAAAAAACACCTCTTTCTCCGAATCAGACCCATATATCACTGAAGGATCTAGGTATCAGACGAGGCTGTGGGTCAGCTCCACTATTAATAGCGCTGATGCAGAACCATATAAAGGTGATATGAGCGGACTGAACTTTGGACTCTGATCTGTGAACCCTCAGCTGCTTCTGTTCTCACTCTCCGCCAATCAACGGCCTGCATTAATCAATCGAATATATTAAATACAACGAGCATCTCGTGGCAAATATTATATTCTACAGTATCTGAACACTGTAAAAAAAAAAAAAGGAAAATTGGAAGCTGCTTTCCGTCAATGGTTGCCTAGTAATAATGGTAAATTATGCAAACCGACATCGACCAGTCAAATCTGGACTGTGACTGGATCTGCACCTGAACCAAAACATTAAAACCCCTGCTGTCATAACAAAGCCGCTAATTAGACGCATCTGTCCGGCCTGATAATTGCACCACTGTCAGTCCCAGATTCAACTAGTACCAACCTGCCACATCCACACGTTCAGCTTGATCTCTGCAGCGCCTAATCACACTTTACCGGAACTCCCGCACACAAAGTGCGTGTTTCTGTGTCCTACATGCGCGCCATGATGATCAGTTGAATTGTATGAAATAAAAACAGGTTACTTACAGCACTGTGGGCTCTGGAGGTCCACAAGACGCGTCCCTGAAAAGCTGCAGCCAGCTAATTTTATCCAGCAGCAGCAGCGGTAACGGTAATCACTGCCATGCAGAGGTACATCCCCCAGCGACCGGAAGTTCGCCGTCAAAATAAAAGCACCAAAATACACAAGCCAGACTGAGAGAGTTGAATGATACGGTGAAAAAAATATAATTTTTAATATTATATGATAACATTTATTCAGATTCTTCACTAAAAGGCTTTGACCAGATAATAAATAAATCTATCAAGATAACTAGAAAAACCTTGGCAGGGGTTTTCACCCAAACTTCTACAGTTTGAGGGGGGTATTTAGTTTGAAGGTGAACCCAATTTGTGTTCAAGATTTAGACTATTCTGTGGATTTAGATGTTGACGGTAATCTTTAATCATCTGTAGGTTCAGCCAAAACAATGATGTTCGTTGACCTTAAATTGTGTTCCTGTTCCTCTCCAGTATTAAACATCAAAGGAAAGAGGCATCAAGCATGGACCGTTTCCAAAGAAACACATCGCCGATGTCCTAATTAGTTGTTTTTTTGTGAATGCTGCAAAACATATAACGTCACCAAAATGTAATCATCTGTAGGATATGCTAAAATCTACCTCTGGGCATAATTTCATGCAAGTCTGTCAATTAGTTTTTCTTTCTAACAAACAAAGAAACAGAAAAAATAACAGGTGCAAAAATAACCTCATTCTTTGGTGGAGGTTATTATCTTGCACAAGATAATTATCATGTGCACACAGGCTAATTATCATGTGCACACAAGCTAATTATCACATGTACACAAGCTAATACCTGGTATCCACAAGGTTACCTTTGCCACAAAATAATGTTAGAACAATATAATAACCTGTTCCCACATATAACAATTTGTGTGCACAAGATAATTATCTTATTCCTGCAAGAGTGTAACTTGTTCCCTCAAGATAATAAATAGTTTGCGCAAGATGATAATATTGGTTCCAGGAGACTGTGACTTGTTCAGATAAGATAATAATTTGTGCGATTAAAATAATTGTATTGTTCCCATAGGGTAAAAACTGTTCCCTCAACAGAGTAACTTGTTCCCACAAGAGTTACTTGTAGAAACAAGAAAATTGCTTGTGCACAAAAAATAATTTGGTTCCCACAATACAGTAAGATTGTCCCACAAGAAAATGACTGTGCACAAAATAATGATCTTGCTCCCATAAGGTAATAACTGATTCCACAAGACTATAGCTTATTCCCGTAAGATAATTATCTCGTTTCTACGAGAAAAGTCAGAATAGCACCTGAAGAGGAGAATGGAGATTTTTCAACAGTGCTGCATTCACAGACCCTCCAGCATCTTCAAGGAACCTCTTAGATGATGGAGGGTCAACTTCTTTTAGATGCACTGTCACATTTCTGTGTACTTTAATTTTCACTCTGGTCTGTTTTTATGTTAAGGTTACTTGTTTTTACCAAACTCGTTTTAATTGAAATATTTTTAATTTTTGATGTAGTCTTTTTTTTTTTTGCACATCTCCAAGCTGAGAGAAACATCTTGGATTATTTATGTATGCAAGCACGCAAAGAAAATGTCAAAAAGCAGAATCTTGAATCTTTATTATCCTATAAGGCTGTGGCTGTAAAACATTTTGTCATATATATATATTTTTTATTTATTTTTTTTACAACTGATGTTCTTGCCACCAATATTGCCCACTTATAATAATTACATTTCCTCCCATGAGCGAGAGCAGAGCAGAGTGCTACTACGTTGTAACAGAGTAAAGGAAAAGAAGACATGTGATACATATCAAATACAAAAGTGCAAAGGGGAACAGATCGGATGTCTAACCATGTCATGTCATTTCAAAAAAAATCTTTTTTTGCTCTTCAGTTTTAAAAAGAAAAGAGTTGACAATAGATGTACTGCAAACTTTGATTTGAGGCCATGCCAAGTGAAACACGCAATTAAACGGTATATGGCAACACACGCTAATACAAACATTACTTATATTTATTTGTTCTTCGCAACATTAGTTCCCTCGTGTTTCCTGACAAACCAGCAGGTTCTGTGAAGATTTTGTTCATCGCAGCAATCGTTTCTAGCAACAATAAAAACGTCATGCACAGAAAGGATTAACGGTTTAGTTGTACTTTCCATTTCACGGTGGTTATGCTACACTTATTTATTTTTTTGTTTCTGGTCCATGGGGTTATTGTTACTTCCTCTCAACCTCTCTGTGCGGCTTCTTCCCTGTCTCACCAGTGATTTTTACAGGAAATAGTCTGGCGTACGCCGTGTGACATGAGGCTCTCCTCTCCGTGGCGCGGGGTCAAACTGCAGGCTGAAGAAAAACAAAAGGGGGCAGGACCCTTTATCAGATTATATTCTAATGATGATTCCTAGTTAAGGTAACAAAACTATACTTACAAGGAGTATTTCAACGTGTCATCGAGTTCCATGATGGCCGCTTGGTTTCCGCAACGATAGCAATAGTTTGGCGCGCTGAAAATCGTCACTACATTGCGATCATGGCACCAGTTGTAGCCCTGGAAGACATTACTGCCGTTACCCGTTTCAAATCCACAACATGTGAGGTCAACGCTACACCTGTCAGCAGACTCAGTACCTCCATCACCAGCTGGTGGGCTCTTGAAACCAACGTGAGACCATTTGCATGATTGAACGTCTCCGAAATGTCCTGCCCAAAGGTGTAACCGGCACCACGGGGGGAAATGCCCCAACCGCCACGGTCGTCCGGGTCCGACCATAACAGGTCACACATGGGTCCCTGAAACACGGAGGAAACATCAGAGTTGACGTTAGACTTAAGACTTTAAGTGGTCAGTATTTATTTATCCACGTTTTGTAAAAACAGGGTCTCATTACTAATAACATTAATCGGTTGAATTATTTTGTTGACAGAATAAATGTAAATAAATGTAAGCAAGATCAACTCACATCGATTCTTTTGCAAAAGATTTGAACTAAATCAGGTCATGGGTTAAGAAATGATTTCCCCCAAAAAAATATTTATAAAGAAAGGCTCCCCCTAGTGAGTAAAATATTAACTACAAAGGTAAAACATGGCAGGATTTGTACTGTATGCTAAAATTTTCGTACAAAAAAGTTGAAATTATGACCCAAAACTTTTGAAAAACAAATCTCACTTTAATTTGCAAAATATATAACTGATGGTTCCCCAAATCAATCCAGTTCTTTCTCACACTATGGTCTATGTGGGCATCAGATTTGAAAATGATGAAATGAAATCGTTTATGATTAATTACAATTAACACGAAGGATCTGCGGCAGTCGCTCCAATAATAACCAAGACTTTGAGGATATAATTACTAATATATATATATTAATTTATATATACAAATATTACAGACTGTACAATATATGTCAGCAAACGGCCACAAGCATATATATATATTTGGGGTATATATTTTTATGTTATGACAGTAAATCAATTATTAATCTGGAAGTTCCTTTAAGAGAATATCCTCTAAATCTCAAATCTCCATGGACTGCACTTACCTCATGAGGAACCTCCTGCAGGCGATCCAGCGCTCTGATGTGTTCCAGTGTGTCTATGGAAGGAGACAAACCTCCATGTAGGCAGAAAATCTTACAGAGGAAAGAGAAAATACATGAAACCAGTGTCTATAACTTTAATGTCAGTTTCCTTATTTGAATACACCTTTTTACCTGGTTATCCACCAGTGCAGTGAGGGGCAGATAGTCAAACAAATCTGTGAAGTACTTCCAAACATTTGCATTTCCATATTTCCTTAAGCACTCGTCATAGAAGCCGTAGACTTGTGTGATCTGTCTGCTCTCGTGGTTCCCTCTGAGGATTGTGATTCGTTCACGAAACCGTACCTGCAAAGAAAACAGCATTCATGAACAGAATGTAAAGATAATCATTCAGGAGCATTGTGATTCCCTAATACAAATGAAAAGCATTTCAGCCACAGCATTAACATTACCCGGTTACAATGTTGTGGCTGATCAAAGTATATGACATTTTCCATTATTTATGCTACTGTAATATTGTTATGTTTCTTGGGTTGGACGTGTCTCTATTGTCTCAGTTCAACAGAAAATATCAATTTTGTGGAGAATCTGTTGACCTTTACAGATCAGGACCAACAGTAAAGCAGCTAATGGTTCTAATGTTGTGGCTGATCATTGTATATTAAATCTTCCATCATGTATCACACAGTAATATTGTATGTTTGAAATGTATGTTTTTTATCTCAATTTCAATGGAAAATATCAGTTTCGTTAAGAAAACTGCCCACGTATACCAATTAACCAAAACATTAGAATGAGCTACCGGTTCTAATATTGTGGCTGATAGATGTAAATTATATCTTCAATCATTAATAGCATCTAAACATTTGTGATGGTTATTTGTTTGGATTTGTGTCTTATCTCAGCTCAACTGAGAATATCAGCATTGTTTAGGAACTGTCGACTTCCACCAGTCAACCACAACATTACAACCAACTATCGGTCCTTATGTTGTGCCTGATGGATGTATATATTATATTTTCAATCATTTATAGCACCTAAATATTGTGATGTTTCATTGTTTGGATTTGTGTTTCATCTCAGTTCAACTGGGAATATCAGCATTGTTTAGGTGCCGTTGACATACACCTACCAGATCTTATGTTGTGGCTGATAAGTGTATAATCTCAATATTAGTCGGAAAATATTTTGTACCTTTAGAGAAACCAGGAGGGAAACTGTCTCCACAGAATAGTAGCCTCTGTCGACATAGTCCCCCATGAAGAGGTAGTTAGTGTCTGGCGACTTCCCCCCAATCTTAAACAGCTCCATGAGGTCATGAAACTGGCCATGGACATCTCCACAGACGGTCACCGGACATCTCACCTCCTGCACGTTGGACTCCTTTGTCAGGATCTCCTTTGCCTTTAATGGGAGATCAAGAAAACACAGGATCATTCTGATCTCCATGTCTCACTGAGTGTGATGCAGGAAGTTTGATGCTAGGGGTAGAAACTATTAAAAGGGACATAGACATATCAGTCGAACTAGATATATTTAAACAGAAAGGCCTGGTTTTATGAAGGTTTAGTCCTCATAAAAGTCCTCTTAATCCATTATTAACGGTCATTTATGAATGCAGACTCACCTGCAATTTTCTGCACCATAAGAAATAAAACATCACATTTACTTAACTTAAAAATGTCAACCAGTCCCACATAACTAGAATGAATACAATTTTAAAAGATTAAAAGAGTAATTATTACCGAATGATTATAGGAAAATATTACCAAGATGTCTTAAATTGTACTAAACAAGTTATATAATCCCACAACCCTTGAGTTCCATTGCATTAATGTAATGGTTCTCACATGTTCTGATTGTCAAAGATGGCAAATATCTACTTCATTCAACATAATAAAGTCATGTAATACAAACAACATCCATATTTTATTTACTGAACACAATTCCGAAGCATCGTTTGTGATAGAGGTGCATGTACAGACAGTTATGCGGATTTATTTTAACACAGCTAAATTGAATCTACTTAACATCATTATGTTATCCTAACATCATTACTATTAAATTAAACCAACTGAACTCACTTGTTATTTCTTTCAACATAAAAGTCATGTCATACAAACCTCTGTGATTCATTTCTCAGAGTGTGTGCTCATCAATTGATTTGTATTCATTGTTTTGCTAAAATAACCTTATCATGCTAACATTAGCCGACTGCTTGCATGAAAACCCAGTACAGCCATGCAAGAAAGTAACTTATCCAGCTTTCTTGATTTTTTTTTTTAATTTCTTACCTTCTACATCCGTGAGTTAAAAACTTTCTATTTTCTTTTGTTTGTGATCTTTGAACAATTCTAATGATTTTATAACATCATGCGTCACATCAGACCAGCTCCACTAGCATATTTTGAACAAATTCATTTTTAAAAATCGGGAAATTTAGTGTTTGAAGACTCAAGAGCAGCATTGCAGTTTTTCTGGGAAGTTGCACTTATGTTTAATGACAAGAGAAAAATTTAGTTTTTAAGAGAGATGTAACAAAAACTCCACATTTTTGCTAGATGGTAACATTTTTGGTCTCTTTTATAACCCCCACAGCAGAAATGGGTCTGTGATTTTCGGGTTAAAATTGTTGCTACTCCATTGCATCACAGCCGAGCAAATATTTATATAATTAATATCTGAGGTAAAAGCAGATTCTGGCCCCGGGTTATTCAGTCCTGTGAGTTAAATAACACTTGATCAAACTGAGGAGCGTCATCAGAGCTAAAGACGTTGGACGTGAACCTCATTCGTGTTATTAAATAATGCATCACAGCAGACGTTGTTTTGCTCCGGTGATGCCGGTTGCTCTCGGTTCTGGAGAGGCATCGGGAGAAAGCGTAGCTATAGGAGAACATATATTGCGGCCGTGCACCTCCATCTTCTTGTCTTGCACGGGGAAGAGCTCGCGTGGCCTATTTAACGCAGCTGGAGCCGAAAGTGCCGCAAAGCAAGGCCACATGCGCGAGCGCAAGCAAAACCTTGCTGTCACCGTTACGTTACCGACAGCAGACGAGCCTCGCACGAGCCTTACCTTCTCGCAGAGGACTTTGACTTGATTCTCCGACAGCTGTTTGCACTCATTCAGCTGTTCGATCCATCCGTCCAGCTCCTTGGTGAAAGATTTATCGTCCATGCCTGCTTCTCCGTCAGCTACCGAGCTGACCGGCTTTTAAAGAAATGCCGCAGATAAACCTGCCGCTATTTCTCTGTGTTTAGATTGCCCAGCTCTCCGGTCCGCTCGTGCGTATGTTCTTGCATACGCGCGTGCGTGTTTGTGTGAGTGAGTGGGTAGGGAGGGCGTCTGCTAAAACCAATGCGTCAACTGCGTCCTGGAAAGAAAAGTGGGTTTATTTGGTCAGATTTATGACAAAATGCTGGCGAAAACGGAATGTAGAACAACTTGATGTCTTTATGAGCTAAACTTCAACTCAGCAAGTAGATTAAAAAAAAAAGGGAAAACCCAAAAAAAACAACTTCCTGTCTTAATCAAAATAGCTCCTACTTGTACACTGTAGGCCTGAATTACTGCACAAATTTAAAAAACTATAAATATTAATTCCTTGTGTAAATAATGTGACGTATAATGTTTTTTCATTGTTGTTGTTTTTTTTATTTTATTTTATTTATTTTTTTGTTGTTAATTTATTTTTCTGCACATTATTTGGAATGTTATGGGGATTGCTTTTCCAAGATGTTGTGCACCTTTCCTTATAAAGTTTACTCAAAATAAAGCTATTAAGAGAGTAAGTTCATCTCACTTCTTCTGATCAATATATATTTTGTTTATTGTGTTTATTTCATTTGTTCAATTTTAGATATTTTTTCCTATTAGGTCCCCAAAAATGCTGGGATATTATGAAACTATTATTGCTGCTGTAAATCCTTAGTGTTAAGGCGAGAACTCAAAAAAAATCGTTCATGGATCATTTTCAAATTTTATACTCACACAGACCTTAGTACGAGAAAGAACTGGATTGATTTTGGTAATGGTCAATGACTTGTTGGACCATCAAACAATCTGCCGTAGGGGGTATCTACGGTACCGTAAGAATATGAGATTGTCAATAAATTGCAATTTAATTTTAAAAAAGGGTGTAAGTTATCGCAAATTGGAATAAGAATTTTTTTCAAAGACACTCTCTTGCATTATTGTAAAAAAAAATCTGATTTTCCGGACATTTCATATTAAAAAACGTCAATAAAAGAAGAAAAGAAAAAAATACAATGTGAAGGTGTGACAAGTATTTTGAAAAGAATGTTCTTCAACAATACATTATTCAAAATATGCATTTCAGATAAGATATGATGTCTATGAGTCAACGATTCATCATCAAAATGATGGCATTCAGTTAAATTCAAATATTCATCCCATCACAGGCAATTTATAGTGAGCAGCTTATACAAAAAACACAGTCACATAATAAAAATGAAGGAGAGAAAACTATCAATTGTAACAAATGATGGTCAATTAGTCATTTGATGACTTTTTGGAGTGGTCTGGAAGAAATCAACTTCTGCTGAAGGTGGCTAAGACCAGGGAGGTTGTGATTGATTTCAGGAGGAACAGGGCCAACACTCAACCACTGTGCATCCCGGGGAACCAGTCACTGTGGTTGAGAACTACAAATACCTGGGGGTGCACCTCCAAACCAGGCTGCACTGGACGATCAACATTGAGGCTGCGCCAGGAAGGGGTTGAGAATACTGTACTACCTGAGGAAGCTTAGATCCTTCAATGTATGCAGCAAGTTGCGGGAGATCTTATACCAGTCTGTTCAATTCTGAGCATATTCTCCACCACCTTCTGGACAGACAGCTGAGCTCCTTCTCAAATAGATTCATCCAGCTCCGCTGTCACAAGGACCGGTTCAGGTCATCTTTCCTGCCAAGAGCTAAAACGCTCTACCACATCCCACTCATCCAACAGATGACTCGCCTACATTCACCTAAATCCATAAAAATTGTTTTTTTGCACATGTCATTGCATGTAATTCTGCACTAATCTACCTCATTGCTATTTATTTTATAGCATGCAACTTGCACACAGACTCTACTTTTAGCAAACCTATACTCTAAAGTCATATTTATGTTCATGTTTTTTATATTTTTATCTTGGTGCTATGTATCTGTATATTTATATTCCAAGCTGCTTCTGCAACAAGTGAATTTCCCATTCTGGGATCAATAAAGTACGTCTAAGTCTAAAACTAAGTCTAAGTCTAATCAGCGAGTCTGCCGTAGTAGCCTGTATCTTAATGAAATTTTTTTGCGCACTTTTGCAAGAACCTTTTTAGTAGGATAAATATTTCCCCAAAGTAACAATACCTGGGGGACATTTTAAGTTTTGCCTTTTGCCATTTACATTGGAATTATAATCCATTTGTTATGGAAATCTTACAGAACATTTTATGCTGTTTTGAAGCTCACCTGGAAAATGTATTTTTGCGTTCAAATCAACTTTCGAAAACGAATACTTCATTGTCAATCATTCTTTATTAAGTGCTACATACACAGAAATATAAATGTGTTAAAAATTAAACATGAATTAATAGTGTTCATGAAAGAAATTGAAGATTCTACTACATATCCACCAATAAAAAACATAAAAGATGATAAAACTATAAGACTGTGCTCCCAGTTTAATGTTTTTATTTTAAAAATTTGTCATCTTTTTGTCCCCTGACCTATCCTAAATGTTCCTATTTCTTATTATTATTAGCAGAAGGTGAATAATAATAATAAGAATTCTTGTTGTAAAGTGTCTCAATTATTTTATTTATTTTATTCTTTTTGCTTATTTTATTTTTTATGACTTGTTACGCTGCTTCTGTATTTGATAAAAATTTTGATAGAAAAAAAACTGGCTTTAAGAACATAAAAAACTACATTCCCTGTCGCAACGCCTCTCTCTGACATGCACATGCGCAGTCGGTTGTCCTATCCGGGACAGCAGTAGGAGAAAATGGCAGCAC
Organism: Lophius americanus; assembly: GCA_037951165.1. Taxonomy (NCBI): domain Eukaryota; kingdom Metazoa; phylum Chordata; class Actinopteri; order Lophiiformes; family Lophiidae; genus Lophius; species Lophius americanus. Next base: position 1,739,660 of record JBBDHG010000072.1, on the reverse strand, counting down.
TCATGCTAGGACAGCAGGTAAGACATTCAATGATTTCGGTGAATTTAAGCGTTCATTCATATTAAACGCCGATTGTTTTTATGGCTTTAAAATATGTGAAGCATCGTATTCTATCTGGAGAGCGTAATGTAATGCCAAAATACCCAACAAATTATCACGAGGTAATGCACTTGAATGACTGCTAACCTGTTAGCCTATAAGCTAGCTGTCTTTAACTTGAATGGTTACAAAGTGTGCGAAAAAGTTAATTGGCTCAACCTATGGATTCTCTGAGTTCATATATGTTTATTTTTGTTTTACAGGCTCGTCAGTTCAGCACGTCTGTGATCAGACCTGCAACGAAACTGATCAGGGTAAATAACGTCAATCTGCAGGATTTAGGACAGCTGGCCTCAGATTGTAACAGGTAGTTTAAAAATTGTATATGTTTTAGCCCCCGATACAGGTTTATGGAGTGGAGGGCCGCTATGCCACCGCTCTGTTCTCAGCTGCCAGCAAGCAGAACAAACTGGACCAAATGGAGCAGGAGCTGGGCAAAGTTTCTGTAAGTAAATACGATTTAGAGGTCATTCAAAATAGTTTTTATCTTAAAATATCACCTCAATATGATGAGGATATTATGGGCGGCAATTATTTATTATTATATATTTGTGTTCAGACTGCATGATATTTTTGTCATTGACAATGGATTCTCCCTGTGAGGTCACGCGATCACAGGAGGGTCATTCATGTGTGCTGTGTCTTGGTTGCAAAGCAGGCAACCCTACAAATTCGACGCTGAGCATTCATTTACGTCTAGTGATTTGACTACTATGAGGAGGCGGGTCAATCATGGTGATAGAAGTCCTCTTTGTTCTCGACAACAACGCTCTTTTTCTTAACTGTCATGGCATTCCTTTAATGACACATTGAAAAGGCAGTGGTATTGTTGCCACATATCAACAAGCCTTTCTTTATTGTTGTTTCATTGTGCCCCCCCCCTTCATCATATTGGTCAAATTATGAACAAGATGGGAGTGATGTGAAAAAAATTCTTACAAGCAAAAGACTTTCCTGATTGGTACTGTGAAGAATTCCAGATGATACATTGTTGATAGCCGAATGTTATACTTCTTGTAGTATGTCGCCTCCACTTTCAGGCCCAACTGATGAGAAATTTCAGCCACGACCAGATTATTTTATATTGGGCTACAGTCGTCTGAATGGATCATCTGTTCCATTTTCCCGTGTCCTCTTCATCTCCCTTTATCACAGCAACCAGCAGCATTTACTCTTTCACCGCATCAAGAGACCTTGTCTTTGGTCTTCCATTTTTCTCCCTGCTCCATCAGCTTCATCTCTGGCATTATTCCACCGATATGTTCACTATCCTTCCTTTGCCATGTCCAAACAATATCAATTCGGCCTCTCTTACTTTGTTACCAAAGCGTCTAACCTGGGCTGTACCTCTTACGTGCTCGTTTCTAATCCAGTCGCCTCCAGAGGAACATCTAACATCTTAAGCTCTGCCTCCTGGTCCCTGCCACCATCTTTAAACCATACAGCAGAGCTGGTCTCACTACCATCTTGCAAACCTTTCCCCTCCCAATGGCTGCTATGTGCTGTATAATTAAACAAAGCATTGAGATGAAAATGATTTGATTAGTTTCAAATATTGCTCAATACAGCTGTCTCAACTCAGCCGTCTTGTACACATTGAACAATCTGCCTTTTGCTGTGTTGTCTTAGGTTCTAATCAAGGACCCCAAGCTTTCCAGTATTGTAATGAACCCTCATGTAAAGCGCAGCATCAAGCAGAAGACATTCGGTGATGCTCTAACAAAGGCTAAGGTTTCCCCCATGACCATCAACCTCATCAGTAAGTAATCACCTTATGGGCTAAGTGGCCTCATTGATGATTGAACTTGACCTTAGCATATCTTAGCCTCATTATTCTCTTTGGGTCAAATTTGACCTGTTTAAGAGTATAAATGATTCCTTACAATGCTTTTTTCAATCAATTTATATTGTCTATTGTGACCAGGAAATGGAACACGTGTCATTAACTAAACTAGGATAAATAGCAGTCTGTGATGATGATGATGATGATGATGATGAACATCTTCCTCATATCTTCAATCTGGTTGAAATAATTCATAATATCTGCTTTTTCTTTGGCGCAGAAATTATGTGTTCTTTCATGTAAATTTTGTTGACTGACCATTATTTCCAAAATTGGCTAGTAAGACATGTGGGAATGACTGTAAATGAAGTTGACTTTAAAGATAACGTAGAATTGAGGGATGATTTATTCTGTATGAAAAGATAAACCAAGTCCGAGTCGACCCAGCAGGACAAAATCACATTGTAGACGGAAAGGCTTAATTATAAGTCGTAGTCTATAATAGGCTTTGAGATTGTATAGTGCGAGTGCATTGTTTCCAAACATGTCATCTTTGAAACAGAAATACATTTCAGGCCATTTTGTTAAGACAGTGGAGGAAAGAAGTTTTAAGGCTGAATATATATATATTTTTTTCATATACATCATATTCATGGTGGATATTAAAAGGATGATGATCTTTGACCAAATACAAACATGTTATTGTTGCTATAAAGTAGTTAATGATCATTGTGACATGCATGCAAATAAATAACATAATGATTTGTTTTATTATCTGAGGTAATATGCAATAGTCAGTCAAATTCATCACAACCATTTTATAGAGCAATCAAGTATAATATGGTATTAGATTTATTTTTTAAATTTGTAATTTCTAAGAGCATCATAGCAGAGTTATATTAATTAGGACTTTGCCAAAGCTTCATTGACATTCAAGCGTTCAATCAAATTTTTCACGCTGCCTAGTTGTTGTTTTGTCTGTATATTTATTGCATTTATTCCCAGTTTATTATTAATATTATTTAATTATTAGCTGTGATTATGTCAATGTCCTTTAAAAATGTTTTCACTTTGGTCAAATTTGGCAGGCATGACTACAAAACCACAGTCACATAAAATCTTTCATTATTTGTCTAAGCTTTGAGCCATTCTTGTGTCTTTTCTTTAGACAAAGTCATTTCTTCTTGATGGGGCTAACAGTCGTACCCTCTCCAGCAACATGAATGTCTTTCACTTTAGTCTTGACTTGAGAATATACAGCTTCTGTTAAGTGACTAATAATAACCTTCCCTGTTAATTGACTCTGCAATGTAACCAGCTGCAAAACTCACTAATAACTGGCCTTTAATGGCTTTGAAGTCTGTGTTCATGCCAACCACACGTTGAGTTAGCTCTCACCCAGCACTCCATTTAATACACAGGCATGTTACTGTATTGCTTTATTCACATTTAGTGCTGAACACTAATCTCCTCCTGCTGTTCAAAGTTTTCTCAGGAGGAGGCCGTCAAAAGCTAATGTAGTGGAAGAGTAAAAAGTGAATCTTGTTCCAACATATCCTGCTTTCAGATGTTTTGGCTGGCAATGGTCGTCTTCCCATAACTGGTGACGTTATCTCTGCATTTGGCAAGATGATGAGTGCACACCGTGGAGAGGTCATCTGCGCCGTCACTACTGCTCAGGTGTGAATCACGTGGACTTAAACCGTCCCTATTATCCATCAATCGCTTACGCTTGGATTGGTGTGAACGCATTTTCTCACACTCAATACTTATCCATTTCAGCCCTTGGATGAAGCTAATCTGTCTGAGCTGAAAACCGCCCTCAATGGCTTCCTTGAGAAGGGGGAAACTATCAAGCTGGAAACAAAGGTACAGTTTAAATACGCAACCAGAGAAACACACAAATGATCATGTTGCATGTTTGAGACTTTATCCTAATGTGAGTATATGTGATAGAAATAATTGATGTCTCTCCTTTGTAGTCCGATCCTTCAATCCTGGGTGGCATGATTGTCAGCATTGGAGACAAGTACGTCGACATGTCCACCAAAACAAAGATTCAGAAGCTGACCAAGCTCATCAGGGAAACTTAAGTCCTGTGGACTCAATTCTACAAAACGTTGGAGATTACCATCTTGGGAAAGTCCTGATTAAATGTATATTGATACCTGCTCCGACACTGTTGTTGCTCTAAAACTCCAGTACCTTTGCTTACGTTCATATGGATGTTAATAAATAGAACAAAAAGTGAGACTGAATCTGTTTTCATTCATCGCTCTTGGGATTTTGATACTGTTCTCAGCCAGCAGCTATAGTAATTACGTCTGTATGTAGAAAAACTTGTTCTGAAAAATGTAACAATTTAGCAGATAACAATGTCAGGCTATAATGTTGGTTATATTGTCTCTAGCGTGGCCTTCAAGTACCAAAAAGATGTCATTGCAGAAATATCCTGTCAAGTGATGAGATTCCTTAAGAGATTTTTAGAAATATTTATTTATTCTGTAAAACTACAGGTCCAGTACCAATACTACTTGTTTCACGTTGTGATTGGCCCAAAGAATGAGTGGTCCGGGAAGCAGCAAGGCTCTGGCGGGGATTTGGGTCTACTAGCCACCTTCCCCTGACTATTTTCAAGCCAACCAAAGCTGGTTGCATGAAAACCGCGTACATAGGCGTGGGCTGAGCCCATTCCACGCTGTAGCCATCAGTTACTCACCGAGTTAAATCCCGCCCCAGCGGGCTTTTCCACCAGTTCACTTCTCAACGGTTTACTGAGTCTTTAATGTGGTGAGATTTCACACAGCCTTGATTTAAATCGGCTTAATAGTAAGTATATGCCAATTGTGAAAAATTATTATCCAGCAACAACTTATTCATCATCTTCATCTAGATTGAGGTGAAATGTTTCTTCATCATCATGGCAACCTCCACAGAAGTGAGCCCCCTCCCTCTGGAGAGATACAAAGGACTTTTTTTATAACTAACTTAAAGAAAATTATTATATATGGGATAAAGATATATATATGTATATAATATATATCTGTAAATAGGTATATATATATATCTAAGTTTATGTGTGTGTAAATAGGTATGTATACGTGTATGTATGTTTATATACATATGTATGTTTATATGTTATGTATGTGTATATATGAATATATATACACATATATATGTATATATAAATATGTATATATATATAAATATGTATATATATATATACATATATATATATACATATATGTATATACATATATATATATATATACATATATGTATATACATATATATATATATATATATACATATATATATACGTATATATATATACATATATACATATATGTATATATATACATATATGTATACATATACATATATATATATATATATATATATATAGATACATATATATGTATCTATATATATATGTGTATGTGTGTATATATATATATATATACACACATATATATATGTGTGTGTGTATATATATATATATATATATATATATATATATGTGTGTGTATGTATATAACCATACATGTATACATATAGGTTGAGTACATATATATTTTATATATATTACAAAACCAAATGTAGATGTGAAAAATATATTCCATTTCCTTAAAAGTGGTGACCCTATATTTTACACACGGTACCTTTAATGTTCTCTTCATATATTTGGGTCACACCGGGTGGAACTGTAAATAGGTTTATCTGCGGAAACAGAGAATCTAAAGGACAGGTCTAATACAAGATGCAACTATGTGATTGACAAGCTGTGTGCTCACAAACTGTGTTATGGACCAACGAAGGGTTCTATCTTCATATGTGACCGAACCATTTCTGATCATTACCCTTCGTTTCCTGGAAACGTTTCTGCGCATGCGCGGTCGGTGCATCCTGCTATATTGTTTTTTTTTCCAGGCGAAAATGGCTGCCTCTCATCCAAATCTCTACCTAACCAGAAGATAGAATACGTTCAAAATAACCGGTATAACCACAGCCTTACTTCCAGATGTCCCTGATGGACGCTGAGACATAGTTTGTGCCCTGACTTATCGTAGATGATGTGGCTGCCACACAGAGGAAAAGTAATCGATTTGAAATTAACCCTTTTGCAAGCGAGCACCCACCAGTAAATAAGGTAGGAACTATTTATTATACATTTACAAACCACTTAAGTTTTTTCCTTTCAACATTAACGTATATGCATGCTATTCGTAATTGAAAACTACTTTTGTTTCGCTTTTTGAAATCACTTGTTTTGGTTATTGCTGCGCTATAAGGCCCCGTTAGTTCCACCAAAAGAACGCTGCTAAAATGCCTTCTTGAGTTTGTCTTTGCCAGGTTGCAACCTAAAATATGTATTTCTCTCCAATCCAACAGAAAATGATGCATCAAGTGACCAGCAGCAGCAGTGACTATTGCATTAGTGCCCTGGCTGAGGACAGTCATCCAGCCAGCCACTTCGACCTGTGTAGCTCACAGTCCAACAAATTCTATCCCTCTTCCACAGCCCCTGGTTTGCAGCTAGCCCTCGCAGGCCTGGCTCCTTTACCACAGGGCATACATAAAGCAATGGCGTGTCAAATGAACGATGCCCAGAGTAACTTCCAGTCTCAGACGGTGAGGATCAGTCGCAGTGAGGCTGCAGGTCCAGATGGCTCCAAGAAGAAGAAAGGCATGGTGAAGTCAGGACGGAGAGGAAGGCCATCAGGGACCACAAAGTCAGCAGGTTATCGCACAAGTACCGGACGTCCACTGGGAACAACCAGAGCGGCTGGTTTCAAAACCAGCCCGGGGAGACCTCTTGGTACCACCAAAGCAGCAGGATATAAGGTCAGCCCTGGTAGACCTCCCGGCAGCATCAGGAGTCTGTCTCAGATCAAGAAGCTTGACTTTAACAACTGCAGCCTTCCCAAGAAACTGGACTTCACTAGTTGTGATGTTCCATCTTTTCCATACTCTATGATGGAGAAAAGACCCCTCAGTGAGACCGGAAGCAAAGTGGATGAAACCATTGAATAGATCTGCAGCTTGAGGAGCGTTTGAGTGCATGATCAAGAGGATGCTTCAAAACAAACATTTCAAAAAATGTAAAAAGAAACGTATGGCATTTTAAATGTCTCTGACTGAGTTTCCATTGTACACTGTGACATTTGTCCTCATCATCACATAATGAACTGAATGACTGAATTACCAGGATGTTATTCCACTTTGGCAGAGATGCTTTAGTATGAATTCATCGCAAACATCAGTAGGGAATAAATGTAATAATCAGTTTGTGGTTTAAACGTCTTTTCATGTCAGGCATTTTCTTCCTCATAATTGTAACACGTTGTCTAACTGTTGTTTTAATTTTTTGTAAGACCGGGATCTTGAGACTTTTCACATTGACCAAAAAAGACTTTTGAACCGTTCAAATCAGCTTCTCCCGATCATAGTCATGTGGACGTGCTGTCATTTTATTGTGTTGTGGAGTTAAATGTTTTTAATTTTGTGATCTCATACTAGCATTGCGAACACAGTAGGAACATGGAGACACATTTTTAATGAATTAGCTTGAAGTAGTAAAACTACATTTTTTAACACAATATTTGTTATTTCTGCACTTTGTGACTTTTTTTGTTTTGTTATTCCTTGTAAAAGTCTGTTTTTGTCCTGAAACTCACCTCATAAGCACTTCCAGATTTACACCATGTTATTATGCTGATTTCTCTGAGAAATGACCTCATAAAAAAGAAAAACAAAAAAAACTTTTATGTGATATGTTAATAATCTGATATCTCGTATGTGAAACCAAAATAAAAAAAAAGAAAGAAAAGCAATTGTCTTGTAATTCTGCCTTTAGACAGAATAGAAGTAACAGTAGTATTATCCAACCACTCTTAAACTACAGCTTTGCTACATTCCTGGTGTCATTTTTTTTCAGTTATATAATACACGTGGTTGTTTTATTTATACATGATTATTTAAATTTGAGTATTACACCATGCTTATTACTCCACTATATTTTCCTGACAGCTGTAGTTACTAGTTACTTAAAATATTCCAATGATTTCCATACCCTTCCTGACTTCCTGTTAAACCAAATACCTCTAAAAATATGTTTGTTTTGAATGTTTGCCAATAACCGAAGGAAGTGGTTGCCAGGTTACTGTTCAAATGCTCGGGCTTTGTTTCTCTTGTTTAAGTTATGTTCTTAATGCATGAATTATAGTATTTAAACTATTAAACACTTAAATATTAGTCAACCACGAAAGTGAAAGTGAGTACTTCCACTTTTGAAACTCCCTTTTGTCTGATATTAAATACTTACTCTGGTAAGGTTCTGAATGCAAGTACTAGAGTAGTGTTAGTTTATTGCAGCAGGAATATAAATCCAAAAAACACCAAAAGTCATAGTAAAACCATCAGAGGGACAGCGAGTACTCGTACTTTTGATACTCAAAGTATCAAAAGCAAGTATTAAAGTAGGTATAAGGGTAGTGTTATTTATTTTAATGCAGTCGGAGGGTGAATCTTGATTAAAGTAGGAATATTAATTAAAAAAAACATCTTATTGTAAAACCATTTTGGGAAAGTGAGTACTCTTGCTTTTGATACTATTATTGTGGATGTCAAAAAACGTGATCAGAGTCAAACCAAGAGATGGACAGTAAGTACTAACCTTTGTTACCCAAAGTACATTATGGTGATAACATTGCACATAAAACAATGACTTGCGTAAAGCACTTTCCTTTTTAATGCAGCAGGAAACCACAAGAGTGGTACTCCATGTCACTTTTCATGCTTGAGGTATAATTCTACTGATTATTCTTACACATATTTACTTGGGTAAGGTTCTGAATTCGGGAATTAGTAGAGCATTTGTGGCTTTTTGCTGAAGGATCCAAACACTTCATCCACCCCTGGCTGCCATGTCTGCATGGGCTTTGTCTGCTCTTGAAGGACTGACGCTGCTCAGAGCCTTTTGTTTTCTCTCTGCGTCTCTGTGGTTTGCTGTAATTTGATTTACAAGTCGCGCGCTTCAATCCTTATTATTTTTCCCTTAGGACTAGCTGGATTCCGACTGTTGCGGGTTTTTTAAATCGGGATTGTTGTTGTTGTTTTTACACGCTTAGGACCACATAGTCTGAACCTTTCTTATTTTCCTGAGCGCTTAGCGGCCTGTTTCCTCGAACCACAGGATTCGGTGGAGACAACATGGCGCGCGGAGCGTGGTTTGACCGGAGAGGCCGTGTTTCTACTGTTTGCGCTTTTGCAATCATTTTGCGCACGCGAGCCCCATCCTCGTTTCAAGTAGACACCGAGGCCTTCGAGAGTCAGTGGATGTAAAGTGAGAGGCTCACATGAAGCGCTGAAACAAGTCTTTAATGGCGATAATCTCCCTCGTAGCACCAAACTAGTGGCAATCCTACATTTCACCTGGATGCGCGTGCACGCGCAGAACGCTCGTTTGTTAGTGTGCGCGTGTGTTCGGAGGGTGAGTGTCACGGCCCTCTGCAGACTGGGGGTTGGGTAGCAGTGCCGATTGGTTGCTGCTCACCAACACAGTCAGCCTGGGCTTGTTTTAACGTTACCGGGGGCACTTCGACAGCGGGCACAAATCATGTAAATAAGCCGCTGCGGCTGCTCGGGGACCGGCGGTGGCACACTCAATCTCGCCGCGGTGCGGTGTTGCAGCGTGATGGGGATTTCCTTGTTGTTTTGTGCGTAAGGTGACAGTTTTTTTTTCTGATGAGTGTAGAGAATGAGAGCTGCGCCTGGGCCTACCGCTCGGGCTGCTGCAGCCGGGATTGTACAGATCCGCTTTCACAAACCGGGAAAAACACTCGCTTTGTGCCACAGAATCACACACCCGCTGTCGGTTTCACAGTGACCGCCATCCAAATGGTGAGTTTGTCGCTTCTTTCCCACATGTCGGTGGTGTTGTGAACTCGCCGATCAGAGTTTTTTTGTGACTTATTGGTAGCTTCCTCTCTCTCTCCCTCTCTCTCTCGGTGAGTGTGTGTGTGTGTGTGACTCTAGTCTGTTTGTGTGTTTCTGTGATGGCTCAGTGTCACCACCTCCACCACACTCCTACAGCTCCTCCGGTGACCGACCAAACCACCGATCGCCGTGACCCACAGCCGCCGGACAAAGCTGTTTAATTCGCTTTAGTCTGTGAATGAAGTGTGGAAAAGGAGCGAGCGTGTTCTGTGTTTTGTCTTGTGTGTGCGTCCGGCCGGCCTCTTGTGTGGAGGCCATGGAATAGGCTTATTGGTGTGTGTTCTCGTGCTTCTATTACACTCTTCTTATACTTCTTCTCTTTCATAGATGTAGGTCGGACTCCATAGGACTGCTGCTCTATTTCACATGATTTTCCAGTTTCTCTGTGTATTATCCCAGCAGATTATGATAATTGAGAAACTTGAATGGCATTGTTTTGTCACCTAACCCTCTTCTTCTTTTTTTTGTTTGTCAGGATACATCTGTGACAACATGAATCAGTCATACAGACCGGCTTTTAGGATAGGCTCAGTGTTCGGCCCAGGACAGCCAGGAAGAAGGTCCCTTAATGGTCTCGTGAGCACTTCCTACGGAAACCAAGGCGGCATTGCCAGGTGTGGATCCGACCAACCTTCATCCAGTCTCAAGCAACCAGACCGATCACCGTGTTACAGTCCACTGAAGAGGCTTCAAGACCTGAACTCTGATTCTAGGAACCACTTCCGCTGTGCCAGCCCAATCAGTGATGATGAGTTTGAGGCACCTTCTGTCCAGCTACCTCCATCGCCAAGCAATGATGAGATGGAGCCTTTGGAGACCCTGCGGGTCGTTAGTAGAAACGGCTTCTCCCCTCGAAGTCCGGACAGCTTTGAGAGCTGCTCGCCCCTCCCTAATGACTACCTGCATTTTGAGTCCACGCTGTTTGACAGCAGTGACATTAAGGAGAGGGAAGAGGAGCACAGTAGCAGCAAGGACCTGGTACCTTTTCACCACTTCCCAAAGTTGAGCCAGGACCACGCTGTTGGCGACAGTAAGACCTCATCCAGCTCAGGGGCGGATAAAAGAGAGTACAAACCTACTGTATTTAATCTCATGTCAAAGACTATATCCGAACTCAACCCCACGCTCAGCCCCAGTGCACTGCCAGAAATCACTATGAGGGACGGGTGGAGTTTGGGGGAGGAATCAGACAGTGATGGTGAACTTGCCTCTCCCGTTGATCATAGACTTATCTCTCCAGCTGGGACCAACTCCAATGTGAGTCTGAAACATCAGGGATACCGACTTTATGACTCTTGTCACACCGAGGCTATGCTCATGTCGAAGCTAATGTTACACCCTTCAATCGATACAGGCAGTGGTTGGGTGTAAATGTATCTGCCTACTTGCTGCCACCTCAGTAAAATATCAAAGCTTCTTTTAATATTTAAAAGTTAGAGTATTTTCATTATTAATATAAAGAAATAGGTTTTGTGATGATAAGTGTGTAACGCGTAAGATGAAACTGTTAGTTCCAGGAAATTCGGTGTAGCCGTGACTTAAGTTTTGATTTGTGACCAACCATACATCGATGAGCCATAACTTTAAAACCACCTCCCTAATTCGGTGTTTGTCCCCGTTTTGTAGCCATAACAGCTCCACAGTGAACTGACACCTTTCTTTCAGAATAAGCCAAAGTTTTTCAGTATTATCTGTGCAACACGGGTCAGCCTTTGCTCCCCTTGCAAATCAATGAGACTTGGGTCTACAAGACCCTGTCCTCAACCCCAGGGTCTTCAGATGCCCTGACATCTAGCCATCACAATTTGGCCCGAGTCTAAGTTGACTATATCGTCATTTTTACCCCTGTTTCCTGCTTCAATCACATTAACTTCGAGGACAAAGTCAACCTGCTGCCCAATAAAGCCCAGCTACTGACAGGCGCCATTGTAAGGAGATAATCGATGTTAGTCGGACATATCCTGCCAATGGTTATAATGTTGCGGCTGATCCATGTTTATTATACAGTGCCATTGTTTGTTTGTGTAAGATGTTAAATGACTTTCTTTTTCCCGATTAGTCCAATAGCCCAAAGAAAAAGTCTTTTCCTGCTGTGAAATACATGGAAGGAGATTTAGTGTGGGCGAAGTTCAACAGGCGGCCGTGGTGGCCCTGTCATGTGACCTGTGACCCAGACCAGAGGATCCACACTAAAATGAAAGGTGAGGTTTTATTCATTCCTACAGAGTCATCAAGGTGAGAGGTTTTGGTTTTCAGTTTTGACTTTATAGATGGGTTTCCCTCCACAACTCAACTGGTTCCTGACATGTTGATCATGCCAATCCTTCTGTTTTTCTTTATTTATATTATATATTTTATTATATAAATGCATATAATTGTACAGATATGTGAACACGCACACACAGGATGGCAAATGCACTGTAATTTACAGTTTTTCCAACTGATTTGGTATGTTAGAGGTGTGGATGGCAAGAAAACACACATTTGAAAACGTTCTGAAATAGAATAAAATGAAGGGAAAGTCCATGTACTGACTTACTGTATTGAATCATTTTGGTCCTTTCCCTTAAAAAAAATAATGGCAATCAAATCAGTTTAACTTTGACTTCTTGTTTCAGCTCCCAGTCCTCGCCCTATTCGGATGTATTTCCTGAGGACAATTGGAGAGATTATAGAAAGTGCCTGGGTCCCGGGGAACGCCGTTCTTCCTTTTGAAGGAGGACACCAGTTTGAAGACCTACCTGTGCTTCGGCGCAGAGGGAAGCAGAAGGAGAAGGACTACAAGTATACGGTAAATTTATGGAGCGCCCTGAAGGAAAAAAATTCAAACAATCTTATTGTGAATGTTATTTTCATTGTTGTCTCTGTTCCTGGCAGATACCCAAAAGTTTACTGACCGCATGGAAAGTCAGTGTGACTGAAGCCGAGTTTCTGCTCCCGTACCGACAGAGGAAAACCGAACAAACGCATTCAGTAGACGCCAACGGGGAGGAGCGAGTGCCCAGCCCGCTCTCGGCAGAACAGCCGAAGGAAGCTCCGGCTGTTTCTGCGGACCCTGTCGGACCGCCGTCGCCCCACCCAACACAGAATGGAAACGAACCACATCACGCTAAAAACTCTGCCGTCGCTCAGAGCAATAGGAGCAGAGCTTCGAGGAAGAAAAAGAAACGTTTGTCGGACATATTTGGCCATATAGTCGGTGGATCGATGATGTCGCCTGCCATCTCAAATGTTCCCGATCCGGTTCATACAACAGATCATGCACTGAAAGAAGAACCAAAGGACTCGCCTTATGCAGACCTGGATTCAGTTCCAATGCTGAATCGTCCTAAACGAACAGTGGCGACTGCGACTGCGTTACAGGATGTCGACGTATTCAGAAAAGAGCCGGATTCCCTTCAATTTAAAACAAAGTTCACTGAAAAAGTGACCCGCGCCACAGATTCCTTTAGCATTTTAACAAAAAAACTGACCTCAGAGAAGAGTTCCGACAACGGTCACGGGTCGCCATCTGAACCAAATGGAAAGCACTCTATGTCTCTTCCTGCCAGCAGTCGTCTGATGACGAGAGCGCTGAAGGCAGAGGAAGAAACGGAAGTCAAAGATAGACAGGCGACGAGCAAAATGTCAACAGAGTCGCCAGATGATGATTGTTCCGTTCCACTTAATAATAATTTACCCATCAAGTCTCCAAAATGGCAATCGCTCAGTAATTTGCCTTCTGCTACAAATCTCAGCTGCCCTAAAAGACGCGCAAGGAAGCCTGATAAGAAACAAATACGTAATGGCTCCATTGTAAAACCCAAGTTCGTGGGCTCTGGTGCCACCACTGTGGAACCAGTCGAAATCAAGACCGAGAATATCCCAGACAGATTATCATCCTCTACTTCCCCTCCCCCATCTCTTTCTCCAATGGAAGCTTTCCAGGATCCCAAGGAACTAACCTTTAAATCTCTCGGGAAGGAGGACCGCGGCGACTCAACGGTATTTCGGCCCGACACCAATTATCAATTCAGCACCTTCCTGATGCTCCTGAAAGACATGCATGATTCCAGAGAGAAGGAAGGTAAACCCCTGATTCTGCCGCCTTCTCCGGACCTGATCAAGGAGGAACCCCAGGTCGTCCTCGCATCAACGGGAAGAGACGCCGTTTCCTGTGATGGTTTCACACGCAGGATAAAAACGGAAAATGGGAAGTCAAGGAAACCCACTGCATCCCAAACTAGAGCAGTGAAAACCAAGAACAGAACCAGAACTACTGTGACCGGTGACAAAAACTGTTGTGAGGACTTTCCTCCAAAATCTCAGATCCGGAACCCCGCCAAGCAGCGCAGGAAACAAAGACTACCAGCCAAACTGACTCTTGGCGTCTCCGGCTTGTCTTCGGACCTGGCTGTTCTGGCGTACGGCAGGGAGTTTGTCAGCGGCCATGCCGACTTGGTGGATTCCGGGTCTCGTCCTCCTGTCACTGCTGATCCCTCGGCCAGCTACCTCGTCAAAAACTCAGGATCCACTGTGGCTCCAAAGAAGCGTTGGCAGCTGATTGAAGAAGCTTCTGAGAACAAACGTGAAGATGTGAAGGAGTTGTCTACTGACATGAACGGGTCGTTCACCACGGCGGCGGCGTCGGATCTTGATCTGGAAGATGAGAAGCGGGCAGAGAATGACTTCTCTGAAGGAGACAGCACAGCCGGTGAGACACAGTTTGTCCCCTGATATGGTAAAATTAGATTTTTTTGCATAATAATTAGAAATGCTTCCTCTTTTCTGCATAAATAAATGCAGCTACCAAATCTTAACGACAGGGTCTCCGTTTAGTACAGCGCCTCACAAATGCATCAGCACTTTGCAAACAATGGATGAACATGCTGTAAACAATCATTTTTCTCACCTTCCCTGTTACCTGGTATTTGAGTTCATCCTCTGCTAGAAGGTTCAGGTGCTCCCGGACTTTGCTTAGTCTCCTCAAATCAAAGATAATCTTAGTTGAATAAGCCGATGAGAACTGCAGCTTTTTGCTTTTACGTCTTCGGGTTGGGGGACACAAACAAAAACGTTCTCAGAAAATGATATTCCTTTCTGTCATATGTTTATACACATGTCTGATTGACAGTTACTCCCTCGGTTTGTCTGTGAGACGCAGCATCACAGATCCTCTCTACACCTTCATTACCTTTTCACCGGACAGCGGGGCAGAATAAAAGCCCACCCTCCCCGGACCCTGTAAACCGGGTTAAATATTTCTTGTTCTGCTTAGGCTTGGATGATGAGTATTTTTCTTAATACTTGCTTTGTATAGAATTCAAATAAATTGGTGCCTGAATGTTTTCTTTATGTCTGTTTTTCGCAGGTAATTCAGAAAACAAACGCCTCAGGAAGCCGACCAAAAGGCTCCTGGAGTCAACGGAAGAGTATGAACAAATATTTGTGCCAAAAAAGAAATCCAAGAGACACACCTTAGATTCGACCAAAATGGTAAGAAGGTCCTCTCTCTAACTTTTCTCTTTAAAGGAAGAGTAAAGAAGACAACTGATTTAAATATGAGACCCATACATTTATGTAAATTATCTCTTTATAGTACACGTCATTTAATACCAATGATAATAATACATTTAATTTCTAAAGCACTTTACATTTGGATCAAATCTCAAAGTGCTACGAGGTAAAAGCAGATAAAGGCCCCCCCCCCCAAAAAAAACGACCATAAACCAAATCTCTCTCTACATTTACATGATTAAATAAAATCAGTTTATTTAATCATTATTATTCAATTTATTTTTATTTTTTATAATTTATCATTTCTGAGTCATTGCCAGCCTCTAAATGTACCAACAACTCCAACAGACTCTCTCAGTACCTCTCAAATACTCTGTAGCCGCTCGTCTCCTGCACTTTCCACTTCAGCGTCTCTGTTCGGCCCACTGATCCAGCCAGCTTCACCCCCAAAGAAAGTAACATCAAAGGAATAAAGGCAGCAATAGCCACTCTGTGATGTCACTACTCCGAGGAGCTTATTATTTTATTTTATTGTAAATGCTGCAAAAACACGTAAGGTCACCAAAATTACACCAAAATCTACGATCATGCAAATCCTTTTATTAGTTTTAATCCTGCTCACAAACAAACATACAAACAAACGCACAGGAGTGAAAACGGACTCCTTGGCGGAGAAAATGACATGCAATATTATTCACACTGCTCTTATTTTTTAATTTGACGTCCATATAGTCCCTTTCTCTTGAATGTGAAAATGTGTCCACATTCAGGTTGCTGCCGAAGGATCGTTGCTGAAACAAAAAGAAACTTGTTTAACTTTTCGAGTGATGAAAATTTGAAGTGTCATTGCAGCATGTTGCTCTGTAGTTCGTGAGGTTCATGAATTTTCACGTGTTTGTTTGCAGGAAAAATTAGAGATGCCGGCCCACCATGAACTCGGCACCACACCGGGAATAGTTGCCTCCACCTCCACCTCATCGCTGTCTTCTGTAGAGCCCACAGAGGGTTCAGAGCTGGAACAGAGTCCACCTCAGGATCCGCCCCCTCCTGTGGCTCCCCCGCTATCTCCGGTCGCGACACAACCTTCACCTGAAACAGAGGTTGCAGAAGAAACGGCGTTAACGCCTCAATCAGGTAAATTAGATTACGACTGTAAAATATGTTTTGAATTAGTATCAGGTGTCTTAACTGTATGATGTAATATTTTCGGCAACTGCTGGAAAAATGTTCAAATTGTCATTCCCATTGATGTCTGACATCAATCAGCCATAACATTATAACCACGACCTGAAGTCAAAATATGATTGATTGTCTCGTTTCAATGGCACCTGTGGCACCTGGATGAGAGGTATAATATTAGGCACATAGGGTTACGGGTTCCCAGACGGTTTGTCTGTGTTGTCCGATCCCACAGAAGAGGTATTGGAGCGCAAGCTGCTGAAAAAGTTAATGCTGGATCTGATACCCAGACTTTGGAACACACAGGGCATCGCTGGGTTAATTTGGTGGCAAAATATTAGGCGGGGGGTTTCAATGTTATGGCTGATCAGTCTGTCGGTATGTATCTATCGCGTATTTATTGCTGTTATTTTTATTGGAGCTACTTAGTTTTAATATCTCACTCTGATTTTAATAGTTTTTTTTATTGTACCCGTAAAGTGAATTTGAGCATTTATAAATAGCGCTGTATAAATAACTTATTATTATATTATTATTAGTAGTATTATTATAATTATCCACATCTTTTCAAAAATTGCTGCACAGAATTAATTGAAATTTTAACAGTGCTTTTGCACGTGTCCTTAAAATATGTTTATCTCTTTTCAGTCTTTGATTTGCTTATTTTTTTATAGTTTAGGCATATTTGAGCGACAGTGATTTTCATGTATGTTTGTTTACGTTCACTTTTGATAAAGTTTAAGGTCAATCCACAGTGGCACAGAGACATCTGACTGACGGTTGATTTGAAAAGATAAAGTTGAAACGTTTTTTCCTGCAGACTCAGGGTCATCAGTCCAAGACAGAAAGAGGCCAAGGAAGTTGTCGCACAGAGTGCTGGAATGCACCATAGAAGAAGTCTCTCTAACGCCAAAAAAGAAGGTATGTTTATCCCTCTGCAATGTAAAACGGCCAGTTAATATTTTTGATTTATCTAAAGAGATCTTAAATATTTTATCATTTTCCAGGACCTGAAGCGATTGAGTGGAATAACCTCGGAGGTGAAAGTGATGGTCAGAAAAACTCAGGTACAGAAAGCACAATCGCTGCTTCTTGCATCCCATCAGAAAAAGTGCGATACTCATCAAAGATTTAATGAAATCTCCCGTTGAATAGATTTCCTCTCTGAGGAAAGAGGAGCCGGTTCCCTGCACATCCTCTGCAACAGACTCAAAGAACACCGATAGCAAAGATCTCCCTGAGGACCTGGCTCCGGACCATCCGACCAGCCCCGGAGCATTGAAGACCCCTAAGCACGAGAACGAGACCTGCGGCACTGAGGAGAAACCGAACATACACACTGGAACACCGAATATCCAACCTGAGGTGTGTGCATTGGAAATCTTAAGTGCTGTGTCATCAGAATCTTCATCCATGTGCTCATTTATAAAAAATAATATGACTGTTTAACGCTTGGTATTTGTCAACCGCCACAAATTCCCAAGCGTCTTTTTTGTCAAGAGTTTGTACCTTGTAATTAAAAAAGCCAGTTTTCAGGCGACTAGTTTTTCATGTCCCACTTCAACTAAAGCTGCACTTGTTTTTGCACGTCTGTAAGCTTTTAAGACAAAATGCTCAAATCCAGACAGCATGAAAGCAGAGCACAGGTGAAGACTTTGTCTGTATCCGTATCGGTCTGTTACATTGAGCATAAACAAGTATTTTTTGAGTCGCTTGAGTGACATTCTCCCTTCCTTCATGTCTTTAGGTGCGACCTGCTGGTTTGAGCGACCGGTTGTCTTCACACTTGGATGTGAGATCAAAAATGGGATCTACATATCTGAAAGAAAATGTGTGTCAGGTAAGATCGGCCTCTACGAAGAATCCCTTTCTATGCTCCAGTCCGTCCTTCTGTCCGGTTGCTAAGCTACCACTCCTGTTTGAGGGTATGTTTCTGGCTGTGCCGTAATGCTTTTAAGGACGAGAATGAAAGCGTTTGACACCCTGGTCTTCACATCAGGAAGGAAGTGCTTTTGTATAGGGGGAGTATTAGGGCCAGGTATAATAAAGAAAATGAGAGGAGGAAGTTTTTTTTTATTCCATATTTAATTTTGAGAATATCACCGAAATTTTGAGAATAAAGTCGGAACTAAATCAGTTTTTTCGCAGTCGAATTTTCTCCCCTGATTTAGCTTTTTTCTCCAAATTTTGACTTTTATTTTTACCTTTATACTGTTTTCGCAACATTTCGATTTTATTCTCTAAATTAAGTATGAATGAAGAAATCTTCCTTTCATTTTTTTTTCTTACGACTGACCCTAATACTCCTTTGTGACATCGAAATATGTGGTCAAAGTGAAGGTCACTGTAACCTAAGAGCATACATTTTTTTAGACATAACCCAAAATATCATATAAATGTTCATATAAATGTTTAATGTCATAAAATGATGTCATGAAATTAAATTTCCAGACAGTCGGGGATGAATGTTACACAATAAAACCGGCATCATATTTAACATTTGTACAAATAATGATTAATATGATCAAATATCGGCGATACTGGTGTTTGCTTCGAATGGATAGATGTAGAATAGGAACAAGTTAGATCCAAACCAGTGGATCCGGTTTCTAACACAGGCTCGTTTGTTTTTCAGATAATGGTGGTTTTGGTGGTTATTGCACTATTTAACTCTATCGTCGTGTTCTCTTATGACAATATAGAGTTTCTCTCCCTTTTTCTTTTTCAAACTCTGTTTACCAACTTTTACTGTTAGAAAATACAACATTTCACATCATGGAAAGAAGACAAAAAGAAGACATTCATACAATTTCACACACAGAACGTTGACAAATACCCAAAACCTAACAAATCGAACATGTACGAGACCAATGTCAATAAATGTTTCACACATGAGAAAAGAAATTAAATAGAAACTAAAGAATCTCGAATGAATACAAGTAAAGAAACAACAAAATAAAGTAAAATAAATAAAGAAGCTTCAGATTTTGTAACACCCTTCAAATCACTTCATCAGAGTCTGCAGAGAGTCAAACTGACTGACACCTGTGTTGTACTTGTTTGTTGGTTTGTGCAGGTGTGTGAGCGGACGGGAGACTTGGTTCTGTGTGAGGGCCACTGTTACGGATCTTTTCACCGGCAGTGTATCAGCATGTCAGCGGGTCCCAAAGGAAAGTTCCTCTGTCGTGAATGCAACTCTGGTAGGTTCACCTTGTGCCTGGAAAGCCGTTGGGTTGCTGATGAAGAAAAGGGTGTGTGTGTGTGTGGATAGCATTTTTCTTGGGATAGTCTGTGAGACCTTTTACCTTCAATAAAGGTATTTTAACTACATCTTTGGTACAACTCATAGTGAGCCTGAGGTAAGTCTAGTAGCATTCCTGTGTCAACACAAACAAATGTACGTAATGACGTTCCACATTCTAAATGCATCACTCATAGTGTGTGTGTGTGTTTGGGTGTGTGTGCTCATGTATATTCTATTGTTTTCAGGCGTCCATGTTTGCTTTGTGTGTAAGAAGTCTGGTAGTGGAGTGAAGCGCTGTATGATACCTCTGTGTGGGAAGTTCTACCACGCCGACTGCATCCTGCCCTACTCGGCCACCCAGCCTCATAATAAAGGCTTCCGCTGCCCCCTGCATGTGTGCCTGTCCTGCCACATCAGCAACCGCCTCAACATGTCCTCTAAAGGTGCGCTCCAGCTTTACCTGTGGAGTTAAACCACATTATGTCACATGATGATTTCTCATACGTACTCTGATGTATTGAAGTTAGGACTGGGGACCTTAGAAGTGAAGAAGTAATCAGGTGCAGGTGACATTGCACCCATTGGTGCAATGGGTGGGCAGTTTTACGCTGTGCAGCTTTCGCAACTACATCACAATTTATTGGTAATTTGTCAAAACTGCACCATCCTCTGTAATTCTGTTTATCTGCACCTCATCTTTCTACACAGAAACTCCAAAATACAGATTAGTCTGGATGAGCCTCTTATAAACTCATGATTAGTCAGCTTTCAGATTCATGGTCTGAAATGTCAAGATTTATTAAACTCTGTCGGACTGACGGCCCCCGTGTGAAGCCGCGGGCCAACCGGGTCAATGAATGCAGCAGTTGAACGTGACGACTCCTGGCATCTGCAGTCGGATACAGCGCCAGTAGCCTGAGACGCTCTATTGAGATAACATCCCTCAAACTGTGTGTGTTGTCTTGTGTTTAATCTCTGAAGAGACGGCGCCACAATGCAATATCTCCTTCGATTATCCAATTCACAGTGCATTCAGCCTTTCCTTGCTCTCCTTTATTTTGAACGCAGGTCGTTTGGCTCGATGTGTGCGCTGCCCGGTGGCCTATCACGCCAATGACAACTGTATGGCAGCGGGCAGCTTGGTGCTGGCCAACAACAGCTTCCTCTGTCCGAACCACTTCACGCCACGTAAAGGCTGCAAGAACCACGAGCACATCAACGTTAGCTGGTGCTTCGTCTGCTCCGAAGGTACGTCTGTCCTTGATCCCTGGTCACGACCTTCTGCCGAGGAGATGAAGTCAATCTGAGTGATGGATCCCGACAAATCTGATTTGTTTTTTGGTTTGATTTTCCTGTCTTTTTTTTCCCCCGACAATGCAAGATGTTGATTTTTTAAATAGTTCCAATCTAGTAGCATAAACTACCTGAAGGATTTTGATGAACATTGTAGGGGAAGTGGTGTACGGCAGGAAAATACTCCATGACGTTTTGAAGGGTTGTTTGGGGTTTTTTTTCCCACTTTTTTTAGAATTTTGCACGTTTTTTAAACGTATAAATCCACCCCTCACTCAGATCCACTTCCAAATTCTTTTCTTCACACGTGCCCCGCCCTTCCAACCAGTTTCAGTGAAACCCTTCAGGTACTTTAATGGGAACCCTGTCTCTTAAAGTTTAAGAGAAACGAAAATCCTGGATCTGCTCCTGCACTCAGATCCACTTCACAGTTTCTAGCTAACTCCAGTGGAATCATCCCTTCTTTGACCGAGGCCATGATTTACATTCAATTTAATAGTTAAAATAAACTAATGTGGGCTCTGAATTTGAAGGGGGCAGCCTGCTGTGCTGTGAAGCCTGTCCCGCTGCGTTCCATCAAGAATGTTTGAATATGGAAATGCCTCAAGGCAGCTGGTTCTGCAACGACTGCAAAGCCGGGAAGAGGCCTCGCATAAAGGACATACTGTGGGTCAAATGGGGTCGTTACAGGTGAGGGAGCCGCTTGACTTTCCCACGCATGTAGATAATGCACCCGTGTTTGCATTCCTTAAAGCTGATTTACCTCCACAGGTGGTGGCCTGCAGAGGTTTGCCTGGCCAAAGATGTCCCAGATAACATACTCAGGATGAAGCACGAGGTGGGAGAGTTCCCGGTGCAATTCTTCGGCTCCAAAGATTTCGTGTGGACGTACCAGGCTCGAGTCTTCCCCTACATGGAGGGTGACACCCAAAACATAGAGAAAATGGGCAAGGGTGCAGATGCAGTGTACAAAAAGGGTATGGGAATATTTCCATTAATTGTGTTTGCATCATAAATATGGTATTCCTTTTGATATTAAAGTAGAGAAGCACCGATCGATTGGCCAGACGAGGCCTTGTTCTTTGAAATCGCCTCGCTTGAGGCCAGTTGGGTGCCGTTCAATAACGCCAAGCAAGAGCTAACATGGCGTTTGCATGAGCGGCTAAAGCTAGCGGGAGCTCAGAGCCAGCCACGAGCCCAGAAGAACACATACGCAGTGCTGACCAGCCTTGTTACTTCCACTGTAATCCTTCAAAATAAGAGCACTTAAAATACATTACGCATTATGATTCTAAAACTTTTAAGAAGAAAAAAATCGGTATCGGTCGGTCAGACTTTATAAAAATCGGGGATCATCTAATGAAATTGCTATCGGTACACCTCTATATTGAAGTGTTGATTAAATGTTTTCCCTTCATTAGCTCTGACTGAAGCTGCAGGGCGTTTTAAAGAGCTCCAGGCAGAAAAGGAGATAAAGCAGCTGCAGGAGGACAGAAAGAATGACAAGAAGCCGCCTCCCTACAGACACATTAAGGTACCGTGTGTCGCCACATAATCAGTCTGATGGAAGAGCCGTTACTGAGATGAAGTTAAAAAATCTCTCTCTCTCAGGTAAACCGGCCGATTGGAAAAGTGCAGATAATCACCGCCGACCTTTCAGAGATCCCGCGCTGCAACTGTAAGGCATCAGACGAGAACCCGTGTGGCGTCGACTCGGAGTGCATCAATCGCATGCTGATGTACGAGTGCCACCCTCAGGTGTGCGCGGCAGGGGAGCGATGTCAGAACCAGGCTTTCACAAAGCGTCAGTACACACCTGTGGAGATTTACAGGACCCTGTCCTGTGGCTGGGGTCTACGAGGCGTGTCAGACATAAAGAAGGTATTTTAGAAGAAAACGCCTGGTGGCAGACATGTGTGATCATCCTCAGGATTGTTGTTGATTATCTCCTGTTCATACTCTTCTTCCTCTCAGGGAGCCTTTGTGAGTGAATACGTGGGAGAGGTGATCGATGAAGAGGAATGCCGAGCCCGGATCAGACACGCCCAGGAGAACGACATCTGTAATTTCTACATGCTTACACTGGACAAGGTGATCTGAGCCTGGTGACCACGAACGCAACACTCACGGGTTCACCAAAACACTTCATCCATAATGAGATCACATCCATCCATTTTCTGTAACAGCTTATCCTGCGGGGGGGGCTGGAACCTGTTCCAGCTGGCGGTACCTGGGTTTACATGGACCCTTCTCCCCTTTCAAAAGGAAATATTTCCAAACGAATATTGCCATTTTTAATCGGAAATGGTGTTTACATGGGCCATCACATCAGTCTGAAATGACGAGTCAGAGTGACGATCGCAAAAGGAACCAATAGATGACAAGTTTTATCAGTTGGGCATCTACCGTGGGATGGGGGCAGTTTCTGCTGTGATTGTGATGCTTTTAATGAAGGAGCAGCTTAATAATAACTCATGCTTACTTCTATACTGGACACAAGAGGGAGGGAGTTAGGAAAAGGCAACCTCAAAGCCCTCTGGGTACTTCTGAGTGGTTTTACTCTGACTAACGTTACGTCATTACGACATAAGCAAACATGCAGTTATTACTGGGGCCGTTCTGCGTGCTAAACACACCAGAAAGGTTTTGTTAACATGAACATCATCAGACGTAAGAAAATTAATAAATGTAAAGCAGAAAAATCCTCATCAGGTGCTTCATCATGAAAATTTAGGTTCAGGTTCAGAATCATGTTGTCCGTGTAATCCCACCTGCGGGTCCATTCGCTCATCACAGATCCGACACATAATCATTCATGCTCTCATTCACACCTACGGACAATTTAGAGTGACAATTTCACTTGTATTGGAAGTTTTTTGGCCGTGAGAAGAAGCTGGATCGGGAGTACCCGGAGAGACCCCACTCAGGCGGGCCACGAGGACAGCGGCGGATTTGAACCCGGAATCTTCCTGCTGCTGGGCCGCCGTGCCAACCATTTCCCCAACGTGCCGCTCTGTGGATTAAATGCTTTGTACAAACTAGTGTATATATTCCTCTTCCAGGACCGGATCATTGACGCCGGACCCAAAGGGAACCAGGCCCGCTTCATGAACCACTGCTGCCAGCCGAACTGCGAGACTCAGAAGTGGACTGTGAACGGGGACACAAGGGTGGGGCTGTTTGCTCTACAAGACATCCCCAAAGGTGAGTGACAGCCTGCCGTTCTTTATGTCGTTCTGCGTCATGCAGGCATAAGAGTTCATAGGATTGGGTTTGCTGTATTTTAGGCGTGGAGATGAAATTCAACTACAACCTGGAGTGTCTGGGCAACGGGAAAACTGTCTGTAAATGTGGAGCGCCCAACTGCAGCGGTTTCCTGGGCGTCCGGCCGAAGGTAAAAGAACGACATGCGAACAGTCTAAACACAAGAGCTCTCGCCACCCCATGAGAATCCTTGCCCTAATGTAGAACTTTGAAGAGTAGCTGCCTTGCTACAGAATGTTTTATCTTTACTATTTTTCTGTCTGCTGGTTCAGAACCAGCCTTCAGCCGAGAAACTGAAGCTAAAGGAAGGGAAGAAGAGGGTCCCCATGAAGAAGAAGACCAAGCAAGTCGTGACCAAGGAGAGGGAAGACGAGTGCTTCAGCTGTGGTGACGGGGGCCAGATAGTGTCCTGTAAGAAGCCGGGTTGTCCAAAGGTCTATCATGCAGACTGTCTCAACCTGGCCAAGAGACCCGCAGGCAAGTAGAGGCGGAGGACGGCTGACAGGGCTGTGAAAAAGTGTTGGACCCCCCTCCTTATTTATTGTATTTCTGTGTTTATCTCACAATAAACTGTGTTGGATTTTCACACAAACATTTTATATAAAATTAAGTTAATATATAATGCAAGATTTAAATTATAGTTTTATTTATAGGGTACCCAAATCTTCAGCATGGAAACAATATTCCAGCACTGAAGACAATAGAAGGTTTTCTAATTTTTGGCAGAAACAACTGGAACCAAACCCTTCTGATAACTGGAGATCAGTCTCCGACATCGCTGTGGTGGGATTTGGTCCATCTCTTCTTTGCAGAACTGCTTTAGTGGAGCCACATTGGAGGGTTTGTGAGCATGAGTTGGATCTTTTTGGTTCTAAGCACTGCATCTAAATGGAGTTGAGGACTTTGACTAAGCCTTTCCAAAATTGAAGTTTTGGACTTTTGATCTATTCAGAGCTTGGACTCGCTTTTCTGTTCCTCTTTAGCTTCAGCTCACAACCGGATGACCTGGTAGAGAACAGAATCTCCCTCCATTATGGAAAGTCATCCTGGTCCGGAAGCAGCAAACCATCTATACAACATGTAACGGGAGCACTATCGTGTAAACGGTTCATCTTTCTTTTCGACGTCTGTACAATATTCTCTAAGAAGTTCTCAGACTAAAATTCAGACCAGCCTAAATGTTGCTCTGGGTTTGCCGTAGTTTTCACCTCGCCACCATCCCATGGAGGCCATTTCTGCCCAGTATCTCTGAAATGGTAAAGCCAGGAACTCTGACCTGGCTTCAGGTCAGAGTTGAGAGACGTCTGCAGGTGTTTGGATGTTTTCTTCCTATCTTATGTGTCTTCCTAAATGAGACTTTGTCATGCTCTTAGTCTTGGAGGACATTTGGAAGGTTGGACTCTTCTGGAAAGGTTCTATTTAGCACTTTGAGATTTGATCCAAATGTAAAGTGCATTATAAATTAAATGTATTATTATTATTATATTATTAATTTTTTAACGCCAAATTTAGTTTGAAGATCCGACTAAACTTAGCATTCGATAAAAGCATGTGGTCAAATACTAACCAACAGAATTTTAGGTGAGGATGAAATTAAGCCAATATTATGGCACCATTATTCAAAGGAAGTGTTAAATGATGGTTGATGGATCAGACTTTTTTGAATGTCATGTCAGGAGACGTACATTTCCAACATCACACCAAGTTGTGCTCTTGCTATAGTCTTTTTTTTTCTCCAGTTTTTAAGGAGATGCTGAACAGACCTCTACTACTATCATAAATTGCTGATTTGGTGAATTTACAACAATAATTTCTACTGACATGTATTTCCTCATCTAAGCAATGACTGCATTCTTGCCTCCAGGGCGGTGGGAGTGTCCGTGGCACCAGTGTGACGTCTGTGGGAAAGAGGCAGCTTCTTTCTGTGAGATGTGCCCGAGTTCTTACTGTAAGACGCATCGTGAAGGCCTGCTCTTCATCTCCAAGCTGGATGGGAAGCTCTCCTGCAGTGAACACGACCCCTGTGGGCCTGACCCTCTGGAGCCAGGGGAAATCCGTGAATATGCGCCCTCCGTGAAGCCTGGGACCGCGGCCGTGCCTCCGTCGGATCCGCCAGACTCAAGAACAGCTGGGTCTGCTCCCGTCACTTCTCCTGGTGGCCAGGCTGCGACGTCCAAGCACATGCCTCCACCTCGTCTTTACATCAACACCAAGACTTCTACCTCCAGCTTCGTCCCCTCCAGCAGGTCCTTCCTTACAAACAGCCCTGAGGGCGACGCATTCTCCACTCCCACCTCCTCCAAGGATGAGGGAGAGGATGGAGAGTTGGAGGATGGGGAGGTGTGTGGCATGGAGGTAGACATGGAAGATGATGATGATGATGATGATCATGGTGATGATGATGAGGAAGACACAGAGGAGGATGAGGAGCAGGAAGAAGAAGATGAGATGGAGATAGTGGAAGATGAGGAGGATGAGCCACTTTATGGAGAGGACCCGGAGGAGGAACACGATGAAAAAGCAGAAAATGACACGGGGGATTCGTGTGACAGCTGGGGGGATTATGCGGACGACGATGCTGATGATGGAGAGGTTGAGCAGGAGGACATGGAGGAGTGGGAGAGGGTACAGGACGATGAGAAGTGATTCAGTCCAGCCATTTCTTGTCAGCAAAATGTCAAAATAGTCATTCAAAGGACAAAAACTCAAGCAAAAGACTAGAAAGTTAGATATTTTGGTACCTACTTGAATGCAACACTGGCTTCACTTTGGAACCAAGTTGCCTTCTCATCCCCAGACTGCTGGGCTGACAACGGGGCTGTGTACCGGTGCTAAGGCTCAAAGACTCTTTCAGTCTGTCCCTTTATACTTCTGTCTATGTTTATTTGTGTCTGGTGCTGTTCATGTTCTTCTGTTTGTTCTTTCAACATTGTTTACATTTTTGGGCCTTTTTATAATATTTACAAAGTAAGAAAAACGTCGGAAATCACACGTCCTCACGATTGGCATCAGCAGCAGCATCTTGTGTCGCTGTTGTTATTGTCCTAACTTTTGTAGTTCTAATTACAAGAGTGATAAAAAAAAGGAGAAAAAAAAGAAATTGTGTTTTATTTCTGGTCCATGTTACAAATAAGGTAACTAATATCTGCTTGGTGCTTCTTAGGAATGCAAAACAAAACTCTTATTGGAGTCATTAAGGTTCTGGTGAGGATTCTATTCATTTATTCATCCTCATTTCCTGCAAAGAGGTGGGTCAGAGCTCAGGGCTGCAGGGAGAGAGAAACAGCCATCCATTTATCGGAGCCACTTATCTTCTGTAGAATCCCAGCAGAGATTGGGTGAGAGGCAAACTAAAGTTAACAACGTTTGAATTAGACTTCCGGTTTACATCAAAGTAAAAGCATTTACTGCTACTACTTCCTACGGACAAATTAAGAGTCACCAATTCACCTACACTGCAAAATTTTGAATTGTGGGGGGAACCCACACAAACTCCTCACAGAAAGGACAAAGGTTCCTGGGAAGGTTTGATACTACAACCTTGTTGCTGTTAGGCAACAGTGCAACACACTACGTCACCCTGCTATCCATAAATAAATAAATTAAAACATCAAAACCGATGATGAGATGATAAACTTCAGCTATATGTTAAACTAGTCAGCTAAAGACCCTAGAAAGCCACTAGTCGAACTTTAGGTACACTGCCATCCTGCAAACGTTGTAGTTCAATATCTTCATTGATCGGGGCACGTGTTTGCAAAAAGCTTCACATTTAACTAAAAAATTAAGAACTATGTTGGTTAATCCCCACTCGGACTTTTGACCTCCTCTCACTTTATCCAATGTAAAAACATTTACACGAGGAAAGGAGGTGAAACAGCAAACAGAGTCCTCCAGAGTCATTTCATAACTTTGAAAGATAAGATGAAATTTTCTTTTATTACTATTTAAACTTGTGATCTTTAATTCAAAAATTTCACAAGAAACTGAGCCTTTATGCAAGTTAAAAAACAAACAAAAAAAATGTTTAACTCTTAACATAAAACAATTTTTTTTCTCTTAATTATTTTGCTCCGCCCCCTTTTTTCCAGAAAAACAACCCTGAATCACCTTCTGTAGTGTGTTCTGAGGTCGACGCTTTTGGACCTTATTCTGCAGCACACCCCTCGGTTCCTCTGTGAGGTTTTGGTCAGGTGACTGGGAAGGTCAGAGATCAAATGTGATAGGTTTAAAAATGTGATAAGCTTAAAATAGCTAATTTATGTCTGGGAGAAATGAGAGACCCATAAGATCTCTTCTTGGATCTTGATTTACATTGGGAATCTACATTATTGCGTTTTTAATGGAACATTTTATTCTGCCATTCTGTCTTTTAATTTCGTCCTAGTGAGCCCGGTGTAAAACCATTTCAGTTTGTACTCAGCACAAAAGGAGATACATAACAGCCAAACCCTAAGACCCTAAGGAAGCCCCATTGTGGGTTGAAACTGGATAGCATTTTTCTTGGGATAGTCTCTGAGACCTTTTACCTTCAATAAATGTATATTAACTACATCTTTGGTACAAATCATAGTGAGCCTGAGGTAAGTCTAGCAGCTTTTTCTGTGTCCACACAAACAAATGTACGTAATGACGTTCCACATTTTCTAAATGCATCACTCAGAGTGTGTTTGTGTGTGTGAGAGTGAAGATTTGACAGTAATTGGTTCTACTTGCAGTAACATGTGCTCTCCACTAGACGTCGCTATCTACAGTGACAACAGTTTTCCAAAGAAAGGATGTGACGTCACAGGAGTTGGGGCGAAATGGCGAGTGTCGTGTGTTAGCCAAAACATTCGACGAGCTCGAACAGAGACCAAGATAAGGTAGAAATAACAGAATTACCTAGAAAACGGCTGTCTTATCTATTACATCTTGCCAAGGTAAACAAGGTATCTAATATTTACATCTAAAGCAGCTACGTAATTCATCCACGTCAATAAGTTGGCAAACAGCTAGCTTGTGTTTACTAACGTTATGTTTTCTAAAACCTCCCCTGTAGACCAAATATTTCATGATGTCGGAGCTTGCAGCTGAACTTGCAGGTCCAACCATGACCGACCAGACTGCTGCTGGCTCGGATGGGATCGTGGGCCTGGATGAGCCAAAAAAGATGACCAGGGAGGATTGGAGGAAGAAGAAGGAGCTGGAGGAGCAGAGGAAGCTGGGAAATGCTCCTGCTGAGGTGGACGAGGAGGGAAAGTAAGTTCTTGACTGAAGAGAGAGAGAGGATTCACAGAACTGAACTTGGTCACATCTGGATATTTACAAGGTCCAGCAGGAAGACGACCGTAGTATAATAGCATTCACATAAAGATCCATGATGTTTATTGTCATGTGCACAAAGAGAAAATGCTCCCCTGTAAAGAGAAATGATCCTTGCTTTCCACACCAAAAGCTGTTAATTTGAAAACACTTATAACTTTTAAAATGTAAAAAATATAAAGTAAAAAGTATGAAAATGTCAAAAAATAACAAATAGGCATAATCAACAATGAGGATAATATGATCAAAATAAGATAATTAATATACAGTATAAATATATTTTTTCAAGCAAAGAGTGTCAGGACCCTTGTATGATATGCAGTCCCACAGTTGCAGAGCTATATAAAGTATCCAGAATTGTAAATAGTATAGTATTAGACCTTTACCATTTGATAACCATAATACGCTATTTTGGATATATCATATTACAGCCTAGCTTTCAGATCCCATCGGAACATTCACACGATAATTGTGACTGAGAAACTTCAAATTTACATCTCATTACACTAAAATGCTTCCTTTATTTTGTTCAATTTCAAACACATGTACAATGCCTTGCTTCGACAAACTTTCATGATAAAATGAGAAACTTTTTCATATTTATCTTTTACTTTCCATATTTCAAGGATCTCATGAGACCCATTTCCATTCAAGTAGATGAAACAAATATCCAAATTTCTCACTCAGGCTATATCTGGTCCGCACTCTGAAATTACTGACATCATTCAGGTTATAAATTTATCTGACTTGAAAAAGGAAAGTTTTCACCAGCTTTCCGTGTTTTGTGCTTTTCAATGATAAGTTAACTCATCGTGATATGTAAAACAGTGGAGGACCTTTTTTGTTTTCATATTTACAGCGGAGCTTTTTGTGATCTGAATATAAACCACTTATATTGCTTCCTTTTTTTTCCAGGGACATCAATCCTCACATCCCACAATATATTTCATCAGTGCCGTGGTACATTGACCCATCAAAAAGGCCCACACTAAAGCATCAGAGGCCACAGAGTGAAATTGAGGCGCAGTATTCAGCCATTAATGAATGGTACAAGAGAGGCGTGCAAGAGGTGAGTTCAGTCACTTTTCTGGCTGTTACAATTTAATCTCAAGTGAAACTGCACAGCCACATTCTGCCAAGTCCCTCCTTTTTGGTGTAGGACTGCATAGGACAGCCACTGAAGGGTGCATCACCTCCTGGCAACGTACTATGTAACTTATAATGTGATTGCACAGCTTGGAAGCCAGAAAGCAGCTCTTTATTTTCTAATCGTGTCTGTATGCTCAGAGGAGTGTCAATATGTCACCGTACATCTTTAACATGTAAATGTTGTCAAGTGAAAGATTGCAGGCCACCGTTGTTTCTACTGCAATAAACACGGTCTGAACCACTGTATGATAAGTGAAAACTTCCCCCGCAGCCATCCATCGCAGCAAAGGTGGCTGCGGGGGAAGGAGTGCCAACCTTACATCTTTATAACAGTGCCTTAACATCTTTTTTAATTTTATGATGATTGTACGTTCCAAACCGTTGACTCTGTCACCATTTGCCTTGCAATATTAAGAATTAAAACTGTAGGTGGCACATCGAGACTTTTCAAACACTGAATCGCTCATCCATTTTGAAAGAAATGTCAGTTTTACCCCCTGCATTGATGTGCAGTCCTGTGATCTTCTGCAGCTCAACAACACATAATTGTTCAGCGCCTCTTTTGAGTTAATAGACCTTTTTCTTTCTTCCAACAGAATTCCGTTACCACTAAATTTCGTAAGGGAGCTTGTGAAAACTGCGGAGCCATGACGCACAAAAAGAAGGACTGCTTGGAGGTAAAATGAATTAACTTTCGGTAATAAAGAAGAGAATGTTTGATTTTATTAATGTGTTTTATGTCTTGTTTGACATGTTTTGTTTTGATGTGGATCCCGGAAAGAGCAGCTGATACCTTAGTGACAACCGAGGAAAATTTAAAGTGATATGACCTTATATCTGACCTTCACACTTGTCTCATCAGCGGCCCAGAAGGGTTGGGGCAAGGTTTACAGGCATGTCCATCGCTCCAGATGAACACAGTCAGGTACTGCTGGACTTGGACTATGATGGAAAGCGAGATCGCTGGAACGGCTACGACCCCGAGGAACATCAGCGCATTGTGGAAGAGTGTGCCAAAGTAGATCTGGTAAGCAGTGTGGTAGTGAATTAAGCTAAAGTTAAAAATGTTGAAAGATGATGTTGGATGTTGTTTTTTTCCCTGCTCACTTATTGGAACATTGACAGAAATTATTTTTTAAGTGGAGATTGTGAGAATGAAATTACTTTTCTTATCTTACAAGAAAAGTAATTTCAGGCTGCACATAAGAGGGGAATAATGAAATGTATAAATTTAGTTTTCACCTTTTCTTATCTGGGAAAGACTATAAAAATTATAATTCTGCCATCTATCTATTCGTGATTCTTTTTGTACCTCAGGCCAAACGGACTCTTAAGGCTCAGAAACTTCAGGATGAGTTGGCCTCTGGGAAACTGGACCAAACTGTGAGTCCTCTCTAATGTCAATAAAATATCATTAGTAATAAACTTATTATTGTTCAATCAAGAGATAAAAAGCAGTTTCTTGTCTCGGATGACATGTAATTGTTAGAATCTTATCACTGCAGGAGCGGGAACACGACAGTGAGGATGAGGATGAAGATAAATACGCAGATGACATCGACATGCCCGGTCAGAACTTTGATTCCAAAAGGCGAATCACAGTGAGGAATCTGCGTATCAGAGAAGACACAGCTAAAGTAAGAGACGCATTTTCTCACAGCGCTGAACTACATTTTAAATTCTTCTCAACGTCTTTTTTACCCTGATGATGCGGGTATTTCTGTGGCAATCGGTAATAATCCGAACTCCTCGTCTGTTTCTCACAGTACCTGAGGAATTTGGATCCAAACTCGGCGTACTATGATCCAAAGACTCGGGCTATGAGAGAGAACCCGTACTCCAACACTGGAATGAACCCTGATGAGTAAGTTACTGCACTTCCTGATTACTTAAACGTTCTCATTCGCTTACGCGGAAGCATTTATTTACTGTTTTCTTGTCGGACAGGGTGGGATATGCCGGGGACAATTTTGCTCGCTACAGTGGAGACACAATCACCATGGCAACAACCCAACGTAAGTTCCCAAAATGTGACAAAACAACAAGAATTAAATAATAATTGCACTAGAATAGTCATTTTAAGTCATTAGAGTGTCACCAGTGTCAAAATGAAGAACATGGAGCATTTTGTTAAACTGTGCTTGAGTAAAGGTATGGACAATTAAAGAAATGTTGGACCACAGGAATGTTGAATTTTCACACACCACAGGAATTTCAAAAGGTTCCCAAGGAAGAGTCGAAGAGACTTGGGAAAAATTCTACTTTATCTTTGTAAAATTGTGACTTTCTTGGAAAAATACAACCTTTTTCCAGTAAAAGTATGACATTTCTTTTCCTGAAATTATAACTATTTCAATAGTATTATGGCTTTTCTTAATTTTGACTGTATTCCCATTTTCATAATCTCACAGATGAATTTACTTTTCAATCTGGACCCAATACTCCATTTTACCTATTTATATAAATAGGTTTATCTTTATTTTCAATAAATATCTATTACTACTGCAGAAATGTGGGATTTTAGAATATAATATAGGTTATTGTTGTTACTTGGATTAAAATACAGGCGTTTGATGCTACATTTAAACAACTGCTACAACATTGTTGCATTGTGTTTCTTTCCAAATTAGACACGTTTTCTTTGTAACAGTAGGTGAAAATGGAAAGGTTTGAAAGAAGAACCCTTTACCTGATGTCTTTGAATCCCATCAAGAGTTCATAGTACAATTTATATTTATTGATTTGGTGTTTTTGTCAATGATAAACTGACTAGAATTCACACCTTGGATAAATATGAAATTGAATTTTTCCCCGAAGAAGCAATGCAACAAGTGTTTTCCTGTCGTACCTCCAAATAAATAATAGTTCATTTACCGTGTTCTGACAGTGTTCGCCTGGGAGGCCTATGAGAGAGGCTCTGAGGTGCATCTGCAGGCTGATCCCACCAAGCTGGAGCTGCTGCACAAGTCCTTCAAAGTCAAGAAGGAAGACTTTAAGGATGAGCAGAGGGGCAGCATCCTGGAGAGGGTAAACACACGGCATTGTTCTCCACAAGCATGTTGTTGATTGCAGGTCATACTGTGCCAATATGTAAATTAGCCAGTAAAAATACTGAAGCTTAGGACTTCACTGATTATTTTTCTGCATTTGTGTGACCATCAGTATGGAGGCGACGAGCACTTGGACGCGCCGCCGCGGGAGCTTCTGCTGGCGCAGACTGAAGACTACGTGGAGTATTCTCGTCACGGCGCTGTGCTGAAGGGGCTTGAGAAGGCCGTGGCTCGCTCCAAGTACGAGGAGGACGTGCTGATCAACAACCACACTGTAAGGACACCACGGAAAAAAAAGAAAAGCCCATCGTTAATATTTGTCACACTCTGGTTTGTGCGTGTTGTTAAAAAGTCTGTGTTTTTTTTCAGTGTATCTGGGGCTCCTACTGGAGAGATGGACTATGGGGATTCAAGTGTTGTTACTCCATGGTCAAGCAGAGCTACTGCACTGGAGACACGGGAATTAAAGTAGTAAGTAGACACACTAATTCTTTCCATTGATTCTCTTTTTGCAACTTTATAAAATGTGACTTAAACACTGCGTTTGTTTCCTTTGTAATTTGAAGAACAACACAGACTGCGTCCCGTTCGAAGAAGGACCGTGTGAAGCGCAGGAAGAAGAAGAACCAAAGTCTCTGCTGGAGGTAAGTGACACTCAAGACCTTTAAGACGGTAACTGTTAATGGCTCATATATGTAAGGGAAAATGTACATCTGATCATATCGTTAATCCTCTTTGTTCCCCAGATGCATCGAGATAAGATGTCGAAGGAGAAGAAGAAGAAAAAGAAGAGCAAAAAGAACAAGAAGCACGGCTCCGACAGCGATTCAGACGAAGAAGAGAAGAAGGAGAAACTGAAGAAGGTAAAGTTTTAGGTTCAGTTCTCTGTATTCTTGGTTTGACTTATTTCTCTGACTGACTGGCCTCGAACCTGCTTCTTCTTCAGGCGTTGGAAGCAGAGGACAAGCGCGTGAAGCACGTAGACGCACTGATGCAGCTGGATGAGAGGAAGAGGCCGTACGGCAGCCTGCTGGAGGTAAAGGCGCCGACTGAGGAGGAGATGGAAGCCTTCCGCATGAAACGCTGCCGGGCAGATGATCCCATGGCTTCCTTCCTGGGACAGTGACTGGTTCTTAGTCTCATCCGGCTCCCTAAACTCACCGCGCGGACTCCAGACTCAACCTTAAACCAAAAGTCTTGTCTAGCTGCCGAGCTGCACGAGGTTTCCGTTTGGTTCACAAACGTAAAGTGAACTATGTACAGTGTTTTATGAAGTTCATTTCACAACACGTAAATGGAGCCCAGAAAGATCCTGTTGTCTACTTTTGTTTGTACTTATCAGGCTCCATGGGGAAAATATGTGTGGGAATAATGCTTTTTTTTAATAACGGCATATTTGTGTTGATAGTTTGTGTTGTGTAAAAAGTTTTGAATCTTAATTTTAAACGGACATGGTCTTTGACATCATTGTAAAAATATTCTAGTGTTATCCAAAAGTCCTGTTTTCAACCTGTTTAGATTACTCGCGTGGAATATCGCTCGTCTCTTCTGTGGTCATTCATGAATGAAGGCTTTGGTAATTTTGTACTTGACCCAAAAGTACCAGAATGATTTAAAAGCTGCATTAGAATGATCAGTCAAGCATAAATCTTCTCTGCAGTGAATCGATGTATAGACCATTCAGCCATAACAATATAACCACCATAATATTTTGCAGGATCCATTTTTGCTGTAAAAAAATTTCTGCATTGCGCTTTTTGTTCAAACACCTTTCTGTCAGAAGCAGCGTTACTATTTCAGCAATGTGTTCTACTGGATCTTCTATGGATCAGAAAACACGGGTTAACAGTGATTTAAACACATCAGTGAATGTGTTTCAATCATTGTGACACAATGTAAATTATAATTACATTTAATGATCAACAGAGGGCCATAATGGAGTTTATTTTGTAATAGAGTCTAATAAAAACCTGAAACACGGCTCTTCACATTGTTCCATTAATTTACATGTCATGTACCTCCGAACAAAGGATTTAGTGTTTCGCTCTCATTTGAGGAAATGTGTACCTTCTGTTCTTGCTGCCCCTCGTCTGTGGAATGCCCTCCCTGACCATCTGAGGGCTCCACAGATGACTCAGACATTTAAAAAAGGACTTAAAACATCCCTTTTTAGCAGCACCTATAACTTTTAATTAACATTGCTGCTTTTTGCTCATATTTTGTATTATATTTTTTTTATTGATGCTTTTAATACTAATTTAATTTAAAACGCACTTTTACATTTAGATCTACCTCTATCTATTATTGTATCTATTATTACTCCTTGGGCAAAACAAACAATTTAAAAATCATCTTTTAATGAAAGATGAAAGGTTGATTTCATGAGGTAAGAGATTTTAACAGGACATCAATATTTGTATATGTGTAGCTATTACGTAATCCTACTCATTAATACGGGTGTAGTAGTAATACAAATTTAATACAGAGTACACCTCAAATTAAGGGGTTTCTATAATTCAAGTATATTTATTTATATTTAAATACTTAACCCTTTAATGTCTTCATCAATAATTCTTTTTTTAGTAAAAATAATTCTATTTTTATATTTTATTGCAATTTTTGACAATAAATGTACCATAAAATGAAAAATCATTCATTTAAGCAGCATCTGACTTAGAAATTGTTTTTAGTCAAGATTTCGTTAAAGAAAACCTCAAATAGACCTATATCATTTTTTTGTCTTTGAAAACGTGACTTTTTGTTTGGTTGTATCAAGTTACATAATTCTTTTGAGTAATTCATAGTTAATGCCTCTTCCTAAGTGGCTCCTTTGACCTGTGGTGTCCCCCAGGGCTCCATCCTTGCCCCCATACTCCACTGGTTCATATTATAAACAGGTTCCGACATATTTTTTTCAATAAGAAATAGTGACTCCAAATGTGCTCAAGCAAACAGCTGATTAAAACACTAGTAGTTGAGTATTTTTACACTGTTGTATCAGTACTTTTACCC
Source organism: Lophius americanus (assembly GCA_037951165.1). NCBI lineage: Eukaryota > Metazoa > Chordata > Actinopteri > Lophiiformes > Lophiidae > Lophius > Lophius americanus. Next base: position 1,702,789 of record JBBDHG010000072.1, on the reverse strand, counting down.
ACATAAAGGTTCTAAATACTTCACACACCACTGACGATCTATACTCAAACATTTGTTCCTCATGTTCTGTCATGTCTGTTGTAGAACACCTTTTTTTCCCCCACAGAGGGTACTGTGTGTGGGATGACTCATCATATCAGCTGTGGAGAAACCGCTGTACTGATTCAAATACAGTGACATCATGGTGAAATTATTTTCTGGCAGTGGGAACGGGGCGGATGTTGTGGACTCTGATCCAGTGGGCTGCACATTTCTCTGCAGAACTTCTCCTGGAGAATGATTTCTCACACGTTGGCTGGGACATCATGTAGGAAAGGTTGTGGACTTTTGTAGAGCTGAAGAATGTCCACGGGTCATAATCGGTCATCTGGTGAGTTCTTTCTCTGTGCTTTGGAAATATGATGCATTCATTTTGTAAAAACATGCGTTGAGGCACGTTTCGCATTTGCCATGACACCGTTTACAGTATGCAGAAGCTATTTACACCGTTTTTCATCTGATTGGAGCTCTGCGGCTGTTTATGTCATCTAACTCTGATAGTGACTCACAAAAATGAAAAACTAACCTTCTGGTGTCTCCAAAGGGACCGTCATGCTCCAGATATGTCTGATGTTCTGCTTGCGGTCGGTCGTCTTCTCTCAGTCGATATATACTCCACCCAGGAGAGCTCACAACATCACCATCCACCCCTCCCAGCTGGTCTGCAGCCTGCCAGGTCCAGAGGGGCCTGCAGGGAACCCAGGAGTTCCGGGATCTCCAGGGGCCATGGGCCCGATGGGACCGCCAGGGAAGGATGGCCCAGATGGCAAGGATGGAGAGAAGGCACCAAAGGGAGCTGGAGGTAGATTTTGATTTACATCCTGGTTTGTTGTTGGTTCTGAAGGCCTCTAGCCCTCGTTAATAGCTGTTTAATATCATGCAATGCTCTGTATAGTTTGGGACTTCTCGTAATTTTGGAATTCGATCCATGAAGGCGTCATGTTTCAGAAATACAAACATCTGTTTCTCTTTTCAAATACCCTGTTAATTACAAACAGCTTTCATAGTTCCTTAAATATGTGATTTCTGGTTTTCTTTGATGTTTTGCTCTGCGGTAAATCTCCTAAATGCATCTATATCTATATATCTACTACTATATCCACGGTATGTCTACATCTATGTTTATGTTTCTGGAGATAAATAATGATTATGTATATTTTGTTTTAGTACAAAGGCAGTAGGTCCTGATGCTAGTTACCAGTGGAGATATGGAGGTGCCCAGCAGAGAGGGCAGTGGAGAATTTAACTAGATTGTTCCACATTGTCTTTGAGAGTTAGCGGATGCCTGAAGAAGTGTGCTGGTGCCAGTTTTTAAGAACAAGGGTGATGTGCAGAGCTGAAGCAGAAGTATTTTACAGTCGTACAGGATATGTTTGAGATAAAGCACGGCAGCAGTTAGGTGTTCTGTAGGACTCAGGGATGGGTTCAAAGTGGAGGTGGGACTGAATCAAGGATTGGCCCTGAGCCCCTTCTTGTTTGCTATGGTGATGGGAAGGGCTGACAGAAGATGTCTGGTAGGAGTGTCCGTGGACTATGAGGTTTCCGGATGACACTCTGATCTTTAGAGAGAGCAGGGAGAAGGTGGAGGTGGAGGTAAGCGTTGGAGAGAAGAATGAAGGCCAGTTGAGGCAAGACAGAATACACGCGTGTGAATGAAAGGACGCCAAGGATGCAAGGAGTAGAGGTGAATAAAGTGCAGGAGTTAAAATACTTAACTGCTGAGAGTGCAAAACAGGTGAAGAAGCGAGTAGCAGCAGAGGAAGGGAAAGGTTTACAAGATTGTAATGAGAGCAGCTCTACTGTCGGGTTTAGAGGTGGAGGCTCTGAGCAACAGACAGGAGGCATAGCTAAAGATGTTCAGATGTTTTTTAGGATTGACAAGGATTGACAGGATTAAAAAGGAGCACATCATAGGGACGGCCCAGGTTAGACGTATCAGAGACAAAGTAAAAGGGGATTGTTTGGACACGTGAAGAAGAGGGATAGTGGATCTGGTGGTAGAAGGATGTTGGAGATGGAACTGCCAGGAAGGAGAAAAAGAGGAAGACCAAAGAGAAGGCTTCTGGGTGTGGTGAGAGAGGACGTGCAGTTGGTTGGTCTAGCAAATTGGGGTTCATGAAGATGCAGGAGAAGCCCAAGGCATCCTACCCTATTTATAACATTGTAATAGGATACTTATCAGGGAATTCAACCTTTCTGGAGCCTCCATGACCTCTTCAAGAAAAATCCCAATGGACCACAACGCACTGAGGTTTATCTTTGTCTTTGAATTTATTAGATATAGTGAGATTGTATGAACATTTACTGCATGACCATTATTTATTGTTTCACTTTCACATATTTGGTCTTTGGGACAAATGAAGGGTTGAATACTCCAATGCCTTGAATGGTAACGTCTGCCATCACTGTATGAATGTATGCCTGTGAATGGGTGAACCCTGGCTTGTGTTGTACAATAACTTGCAGAGATCCATGGGGCTATGTCATCTTCAGATGACCCTTTCTATTGAATATTCAGAGATGTAATTGTAATCTATAAAATAGAAGTCAGTCACAATCTCGTATCTGCCATCAGGTGCTCAAGGGAGGCCTGGGAACCCCGGCAAAGTGGGTTTGAAAGGACGCGAAGGGGTCATAGGCAAAGCTGGACCTCGAGGACTGAAGGGGCTGCGAGGAATACCAGGAATAATTGGAAAAAGAGGGCCAAAAGGAGAGGGAGGTGATGTCGGCCAACAAGGAGCTCCTGGACGCTGCAACTGTGGCAAAAAGGCCCGATCAGCCTTCTCCGTGGCGATGACTAAGAGTTATCCTGCAGAGCGCCTCCCGATCCGCTTCAGCAGGATCCTGCTCAATGAGGGGGGGCACTACAACGCCAGCAATGGGAAGTATGTCTGTGCCATCCCTGGGGTCTACTATTTTGCATATGACATCACTCTGGCAAACAAGCACTTGGCCATTGGGTTGGTCCACAATGGACAGTACAAGATCAAGACGTTTGATGCAAATACTGGGAACCATGATGTGGCCTCTGGCTCCACGGTTCTCCAGCTGCAGCAGTCAGACCAGGTTTGGCTGCAGATCTTCTACTCAGAGCAGAATGGACTCTTCTATGACCCTTTCTGGACAGATAGCACCTTCACCGGCTTTCTCATCTACCCCGACCTGGACTATCTGAATGAGGCTGATAAAAAAGCCAATGCTGAGGATGATTGACACAAACCAATAATAGATTTTATGTAAAGATTTAGTGAAAATCCACATTTGAATCATGCTCTCCACAACTATAGGCCTCAGTGTGCTTCAGTTGTTTCTTTGTTTTTTTATCACATTTTGACAGCAGGGGGCGCACAGGGAGAGACAATGTGGGTTTTTGAGCTTTTGAATAGCAGAGTTAACATGTTTTTTTTTAGTTATCCCTCAGTGGGTGATAATTAAAACAAAGTCTTCTGAACATTTCTTCAACAAATAACAGAATTATTTTATTATCAGGTTGCATTATAGTGGAAGTAAGATCGCCAGATGGAGGGAATGTCTAGGCAATCATCTAATGTAGTGTAAACACAGGTTAACGACTTAAAATTTGAAGTCCCAATAAAAAACCCATAATGCTGAATTAATTTGAAAAAAGGAAAAGTTTTTTTCTGAACACACAATTATCCGTGTGTGAGTGTGTCACCCAGGTGGAAAATAAATATGTTTTAGGTTACAGTATTATATATTATAATCATTTAACTTTAAAAATTTGTAGTGATGTATACATCACTATTTGTAAAAATCAAATAGTGATGTATTAACAATGTGATATTACACAACTGATAAAAGATGGTGTCTTCTTAAACGGAAGTACGGAAGCACTGGTCACATCAGAAAAGAGAAAATAGAAAGTTCTATTGAATTAAATTGGAACCAGTTTTATAATATATTTATATATATGTAAAATGTTTAAGGAGTTGATTTTCATATTTTTACTTAACAATTTTCACATTATAACAGGATATTATAATATGATAGAGATTCTGTTTGTTTTTTCTGCCATGACAGCAATATGCTTCCGTACTGGAGAGATATAGTTTCCTGTCACTGTTTTTATATAGATTAGAAAGGAAAGATGTAGAGACAATGGAGAGATAGACCTTTAACGTCTTTTATTGTCCAGTATGTATGATCTTTACTGTAATTATATCGTTATTCAGTTTCCAAATCATACATATATTTCATCTCATATTGTACCATAAAATGCTTCCAAACAAGCTGAAATGTAACAAAGGTCACGCTCATATCTGAAACATGACTACAAAGAAACCTTCACTCTTTAGCAGAAACCTTTTCAAACAACCTCCTTGTGTTGAGACCACATACGTTACATCAATCTGCACATAAAAAGTGAAATACCTGAGTTAGGAAACATAAGCAGTGTCTATCAAGACCCTAACTTGGCCAACTCATTAGAACTATTGTTAATATTGCTGGTTTTTAATGATGGCTACGCTGATATTTATGACATTGTTTATTAATAATAATTGTTAGAACAAAAATATTATTTTATATTTGTAGAATTTGGAAAACTTTGACTGACAACCGTTTGTTCAATTCATTCTTACCTCTTCAATTTGGACTTTGTGAAGCAGTCGTGGCCCAAACTGTAAATAGGATTAATATCAGAAAATGGGGTTTTACATCCATTGTTTCCATGGATACATGTCTCTAGGAATTAGTCAATCAAACCGTTTCTATGGGTATCTTGTGAGATATACTCTACAAGTATATGTGTAATCCTTGTGCAAAATTGTATAGGTACAATTTTGTCTTTTCATTTCTGATCCTTTCAGTTGTTGTAGTGCCATTGGCTTGATTTTGAGTAAAGTTATGGCACTTGAGGGTAATTTTGTACTTTTAATTTAAGATCTGTGTGAACAAGATTAATCCTCATAGCATGATAGGGACAAAAATGTCGCCATTGAGTTCTATTACAACGGAAATGTTGATGGAGTCAGCCATCATTGTTTGGTCAATAATAGGGAGAGTACATGCTGTTTTCTTCATTTCCAGTAATAGGCTTTATTACTTTATAGTACTTTTATAGTAGAATCAAAAATCTAAATCTAGAGATCTAAATTATAATTTACAATAGTCCTAATTCCTCCCTCTTAGAGTTTCTCTATGTCTTTGTCACTCACAACCAGATTTTAAGGGGTTAAAATGTGAAAATAAATTAAACCTAAGCTTTAGTCCCTGACAGCGAGGGGATTTCCTCCAGGAACTCAAATCCCCTGCGTTGTACAAGCAATCCCCCTGACTGAACTCATCAAATTAAATCTAAAGTTGTTAAGCGTCCTTGGGTTCATAGAAAGGCGCTATATAAGTCCAATTTATTATTATTATTGTGAACTTAAGTCCAAGAAAACCTGTATTTTTTGTGAAAAAGCTCCCGGTATGGAGTAAAATATGAGCTATTAGAGTAAAATATGATATCACTGAGCCGAGAAAAAGTACTTAACTGTAATTATCTTTGTCATTATTGAGTCACTATGGGATCTAATCTTAGGGCATATTGCTGACTTCACATAAATAGTTAGGATGAGTCAGTATTGATTCTTTCAGATGACTAATGAATTAAATTTAATTTGGGGAGTTCAATTAGGGGGATCTCTTGTACAATGCAGGGGATTGGAGCTTTTTGAGGATATCCATTGCTCCCAGGGACTTAAGCTTATGCGTGGTTGTAGAGCTCTACAACCTCATTTTGACTAGCTGTAAATCCAGTTGCAGATAGCCTATCTACATTTGAACTCTGGCTAGTGATAATACCAATTCAAGACATCAACATTATTATTTTCAAATAAAATAATAATGTTAAATTTTGTTTTGACTCGTCCGAATGACGTCAGGGATGTCTCTCTCTTGAATGAAGACTAGTCACAATGATGTAGTAAATATCTGCAATTAGAGTATCACTAAGCGAGATGACGACACAGGTATCTTTTAAGACGTATCCTATGCACATAAATGGTTAAGGGTGATCGAATCTTACTTGTCACAATGATTTAAAAGATATATTGAATGAAAGCTCGTAAACGTCACAATGTACGACTCGTGAATGTGACGTTGTTGAAAGCTGTAATGTTAATGCTGGATAGTTAATCGAACAAGTAAACGTTAAAAGGGCTTTTGTAACACAACATTAAATACATAAAAATCGTGTGGTTTAAGTAACGGGTTTTTTTCGTCTACAACGTGAATGTGAATGTGAATGTTTTGTTTTTGTTCATGTGTAGTTATTTGTAGTTCTACCGCCGACGTATAATGACTACAACTCCCAGATTCAACGAGGAAGCTCAGGTTTCATTAAATATATATTATTTGATGGTTTAAGGACCATTTCTGTCCTCAAGGAGCATGTGAGTATATACTTGAAACAATGACAGAAACAAAATTCACGGCTGGTCTGCAAAAAAAGAAGAAAAGGAATTACAATTGTTTCTGTTTATGCTTGTAGTTCTGTCGATGACGTACCAATGACTACAACTCCCAGTATCGAGAAGGAAGCTCGTGTCTAGCGCACGAGCCTCTCAGCAGCTGGTACAGCCGTCGAGGTTACTTTTGTTGCAGCGGATCCACCGCAGAGAAAACGGCCGAGCGGAATCCCTCGGCAAACTGTTCGCACTTGTGGAGAAACGGTTCGACCGAACGCCCGTTGTCGGGATTTGGCGGTGGCCGGTTTTTGGCAAACTTGCCAGCGGATGTGAAGGTCGTATTTTTGGGGTGCTTCCACAAAGTTGAGACGAAGAAGAGTTCTCCGGTTGAGGATGTCGGACTGAGACAAAGGGGGACCGGGGGCATTCCCATCGGAGTGGTGAGTGACACATGTGAGAATGAAAAGTTCCCCAGAGTTCTGCCATCCCGACTAATTGCGATGTATTTGTGTCGGTTGTATTTCATCGTTTGTTTTTTCTCCTGTTTTCTAAACGAGGCGAGTATTTGTGGGCTCGTGGGCCAGTTAAGGCTAACTTGTGTAGCCTCACTGTTTGTCCGCCTCTCATGCTCTGGACACATTCACAACGTCTGCTCTGTTATTCCCGGTCATAATGTGGTTGTAGTGAATAATTATGTCAAAAAGTGACAGTCGTGAAAGACTGTTTGATTCAGTTGACCTATAGCGTGGTCGGGTGGGCATTTAAACTCAGCCATTTAAATTCTCCAGCAGAGAAAATGGCCTATGCAAGGAGATAGACCTCTGCTGTGGAATCAGCTATATGTCCCAGAACTTTGACAAAATAAATATTTACCACAACTCATTTATTATAAATAGCCTTACTTTGTTGCAAGTGTAAATAATGGAACACAGTTCCACAAGATTTTTAGGATTTGATTAATTTCTTCATCTTACGCTTTCCAAACAAAGTTACAAGGTCCTTTACAGTGCAAAATGAAAACGGATGTAATTAGCAAACTACGTGCAAAATACCGAGATAAACTATTTAAAATGATGATTAAAAATGAATAGAATAGTGAATGCATAAAAAGAGTTGCAAAAAAATCAAAAACGGACCAAAACCTTAGTAAAAGAACACTTCATTCAAATGTGTTTATAATCTGATTTTAAAGAGTATAGGGAATGGGTTTCTGTTTGTATCAACAAATTATGTTGGTCTAACGTATAATACATATGTTAGGTCAATTTAATTAATAAACTATTATTCAACTTAACTCCACCAACTTAATTCATTAGGGTTAATTCAGCTCATTTACTTGGAATATATACAACTTAATTTAACTGTGTTCAATCTATCTAACCCATATTAATAAAGTTGGCCCAACAGAATTTTTTAGTGCTGAAGAAACCAATTTCATCATTTCAAAATGCTTATATGATATGATTAAATTGTACAAGAGAACATTTCTTGGGTGCGTAGTAAGGGGTTTAGTTTTTTTAGTTTTCGATACAGTTTGCCTCAAGGGTGGACATAAAACAAGTTGAACCTTCCGAACCAGTTCATGTCTACCGGATTGAATATACAGTATATGAACAACCAATAACTTTCAAGATTTGATAGATGTTGAGTTTCATGCATGTCCTACATGTTTCAATTACATTTATCAAGCAAACATTAAATGGGTTCATATAAAATATGTGTTGATTTCAAGTTACTGCTATAGTCAGCTATTTTCCTTCTTTTGAGTGTGTTTGAACTTTGGTCTTGTGTTTCTCAGCAGATAAAGCTTGATTCTTAAAGTTTCCTCTGGATGGGAAAGATGGAGAGGGAGTTGCAATGGTGGAAAGGACAGCTAGCTGCAGATATCCATCAATCCCTCCGTATCAAGGTGAGTCTGACATTACCGAGCTCTGCTTCATTAACATAGGGGACTGACTGATCGTGTGAAGCCAAACCTGTTTGGATTGTGCCTGTTAAACAAAGTCTGATATTTACAGTGAAAACATTAAACTCACTAAGTCCGCTTAGCTTTCCCCACTCTTCAGAGAACAGCTTTAAAGAACACCAAAAAAAATGTTGGTTGGGAACACTTAGGTCATATAAAAACTGCTTTATTAATGGTTAATAACTAATACAGTTTGTATTCAGGATTTTATGATTAAATTATCTAACTTGATACTAAAATATATATTTTATACCACAAAATGTATTTAATGTTGCAAAAAAATAGTGATTACACGGTCCTGTTGTCTATTTTAACATGATCTAAATTCGATTACACAGAGGACTCGAGACTGATTAATTTCAAATGTCTTAATTAACCTCGAAGTGTGATCATATATCTTCCGATGTGTCCCTTTAATGGAGACATCTGTCACTTGACTGGCACGTAGGATCTGTGACTCGGCTGCCAGCTTCTAGCTGAAGATGATGAATAGAGAACAGGTTTTAGATATGAGATGCAACACATCAGACATTGTATAAGACGCATATACTGAGGGCTGTTGTGCATCATATTGTGAATCATATGTTTGTGAGTCTTTATAATGAGCCATTCATGCACACCAAGGTTTACCCATGGTGCACAGTGTCTGACTCAGAGTGGGCTGTCAGTTAGACTGGAAATCCTTATCCAGTGCTGGAAACTAAACAACACACCCACTCTTTGTCTAATCGTAAAATAAGAAAGGCGCTCAGCTAGATTTCATGGCTCTGTATCAGCCTCTGTAATCACTTACTCATCACATTAGCATGTACTGCATAATGCAAGGTATAATATATGTTGAACTATTTTAATAGAAACAGAATTTACATTTTAGACACCAGTAGCGATCATAATGCGGTTTTTCCCGGTGTAACCTTTCTAAAATGATAGAGTAACTCACAAATAATAGATTGCAGCTAACGATTGTTTTCATAATTACTTAATTAAATGACTGTTTTGATGGGTAATTTTGTTAAATGTGTGACAAAATACCTATTTACAATTGTATTGGATAGTTTGTTATATTTGAACACCAAATTGAAATGAATTAAAAATGAGTCACGTAAAATTGTTAAAGTGAAAAATAATACATATAATAATTATATAATAAAATTTTAAAATATTGTAAAATAAAAGAAATTGACAAAAAGTAGCTGATTAATTTTGTGTTATCAGCTACTCTTAAAGGAAATCTTTCTTGCCCAGTCCAATCTGAGAAATTAATCTTTTGTTTACAAAATGGAAATAAAGTAAAAGACCACAACAGTTCAGAATTTGGCTGCTATGGCACATAATATATGAGGTCCCACCCGTTATCAAGTATCCCTGTGGCAATGAAAGGTTGCCATAGAACTTCTGGAATGATATCATTAAACAATAAATGTAGATGTGCATCATTAAAACGAGAATTTCTGACATCTAATGGACAACTACAGGTTTAGATAACATGGTAGCCATAGTCCTCATGGCAATCATTTATTAATCATTATTATCACTGCAGATTTATTTTAATTTATCAACTAATAGATCGATCTCTAATTGTTGGAGCTAAACAAAAAGCAAATGGGACTGAGAATGTGATGGAATTTTATTTTTATTTTTTTTACAAATGCAATTTGTTACCTTATTAATTGCTGGAATAAAATCTCTAACCTGAGCCCTGCTTTGAATAAAAAAACCTCTACCAACCATTTGACTGGCGGGGTGTGCTTATAATAATGGTGTCTGCTGAAAGTACAGGAAAATCTGTAATGGAAATTTGTATCAGGGCTGAATTTTGAAAGGCGTATTTACAGTGTAACACATTTCCTACATGGCGGTTGCTCCCCCACTGTCTCAAACAGCCTTAATGATGTTTTTGCAGTGGTAATGCCCTGATGTGGGAGATAGCTGTGGTGTGCAGCATTTGGCAAATTATCAGACATGCAAATCAGGCCGAGGCAGCTGTGGAATCTTTAATTATCATGTAGGTCCCCCACAAAGGCACCACTCCACCCCACACAGCGCAGGCCCCCTCCTAGTACCCCTCCAGTCTCCAGCAGCCCCCTACCTCAGATCAACCCCCATTCCTGCTACCCTTATACCCCCAGACAGACAGATGGACCGGAGGCATAGGCTGAAACAGTAGGAAGGAGAGTTTTGGGAAGACTGGCTGGTTGGTGTTGGTTGTCACTGGGCGTGGAGTGGTTATGTGTTGATTTTAGGGAGACTATTTTGCTTCTACTACACAATAACCGTTAGTGTGGTTTGCTCTCACAGACTGTTGTGTTTTGCAAAGCATCAAGTGTAGGATGTATTTCTTTAGAAATAAACTCCTTTACATCCTCAGTGGGACTTTTTGAGCCAGGCTGAGGATTGAGGCATTCCTAAACAACAGCCCCTGATATGATTAGGATGTTTTCTGTTTTTCTCCCTTGATTTAAGGACCCCCCCTCCCCTTTTATGGTTGTGAAGTTAAGGAGATTAATCTGCCAATCCTTGATCTCTCAGTAAATCCAAAGCAAACGCCCCTGTTTTTACCTCAAATTCACTGAAACACGAAAACGGCAAAGAAAAGTATTATTTTAGACAAAAAGCCTAAATCCAGCGACCATACTCGCTGACAGTTTGGACATCCAGTAATAAAGTTCCTTACTGTAAGGGACTTTTTGAAACCTGAGCTTTTGGAGCTGTTTGGAGAGATACTTTAGGCTCCTTCAATGCAAATGCCCTCCAGTATCTTCCTGCCACTTTGAAACACATGCAGTTAATTGTACATAAATAGAAGATTTGCTAGGGGTGAAACCTAATCCAATCTCCCACTACCCCCTCCCACCTACACACACACCCTCGCCCTATTACTCAGAGACCCCTGCAATGACCCATATTCGCTCCTGCTCTCTGCTGTGAGGGTGAATTAAATGAGACTAAATTGTTCTGAAGAATGTCTGATGGTATATGTAGTTTTATTTTTCCTCATGTGATTATTTTAGTCCCACAGCAGCTCTGCAAATAAACCCAGTCAGCAAGAGACATGCATGGCTCACTATTATTGTGCATATTCTTTAAAACCCCCGTGTTTCACCACCGCGTCTTCCTGCCCACCCTGCTCCTCTGCTGCTCGTCATCCCCATCCCTCCCCCTCCCTCCCCCCTGACCCCTCCCCCTCCTCTCTCTTCTCAGGAGCTGAAGCTACCGGTTTACCGGGCCCACTCTCCGCAGATTGGCATGCGTCGCTACTTTGCAGACTTGTTGGCCATCCTGAGCAATCGCTACCAGCTCTGTCCAACAGCTCGTCACCTGGCTGTCTACCTGCTAGACCTGTTCATGGACCACTATGATGTATCAGTCAAGCAGCTCTATGTCATTGCCCTCTCCTGTCTGCTCCTAGCTAGTAAGTCCACCATCGGTCATTCATACCCCTTCCCTTCACCTGCACACATGTCTGAGATCATAGGTGGCTATTTCACTCGAGTAAGATTTATTTAAACCCTACCATTTCACTCGTCTCCTCATGACTCTGCTTAATGGGATGTTTGAAAACGTTGTTGTTGTGTTTTTTTTAGATCTATAGCAGAGTCGACATATCCAAGATCAGGATGTGGGTTTTTATATAGTTGCCAAGTTACACATTACATACATTGTGAAACATACAGTTACACATGCCAATAAATGAAGAAAATAAACAGTATTTATTAATATGACATAATATTTACTGTAAACACACGCAACACAATCAAATAGACAAACAAGCTTTAATGCAGACAGAAACCTGCTGCAAGTAGCAAAGACGTTGGATTATAATTGCTAAAGGTGTGTTTCCAGGCGACGTAAGAAAGTAGAAGCTATGTTAGGTTATTCTTTCAGTGGTTTGGAGCCATTTGTGGGGCAGTTATTGAAATTAATTTTTTTTTAATAAATTTTTTTTTTTAATTTAACATTTTGCTGGCATGAGTCAGATATGCAAATATCTGCTGTTAACTACGCCATTAGTTTATTATTAGAGTTCACAGTAATGTACTAGGACAAAAAACACACAGATGTTTCGTGAGTATTCAAAGCTTGTTTGCCTATTTATGTTGATTGTGTTGTGTGTGTTTGCCAATATGTTAATTTAGTTTTTGTGTTTGCAGTGTATTTTGTAATTTAACTGTATTTTGCATGTTTTTACCTATTTTCTTGTGTTTTCTCCAGTTTCAGTAAGTTGAACTCTCTCTACTTAAACGTCACTAGTCTGTTAATGCAGATCCGTACACAAAGTTTTTCTGTACATTTTTGTTTAGATGAACTAAACAGATTTGATTGTATCAGACTTGTTGAGGTCTGGGAAAGTTTACCTTCAGTCCAATAGAAGACAATTTTGTCTTCATATTTAGTCTGGAATGTTAACTTTGATCGGCTCAAGATTTCATACCATAAAGACTATACTCCTAGATTTTCTTCGAAAATCGCGAAAAGACCAAAAACAATAATGTATCCATCCTCCTACTATATATTATATTTTGTCCCTGAAGTTGATGTGTTGGAAGGAGGACAATGGGCAAATGTAATGACCTTAGCATATCCAAAACCGCAAGTTTTGTTGGGTGTTATCTCTCTTCAGTGGTTAATACCTACCAAAATGGTCTAAGGAAGGACAACAGGTGAACCAGCGACAGGGTCGTTGGCATCCAAAGGTATTAAGAATAACTTATTTTGCATTTATTTATGTGAAAGTTAATACCGGTTCTGATAGACACCAGATCAACTGCAGATCTGTTTTGGTGTCAAAAGGAGTGTCATACATATTAGGCAGATGATTTTAATTTGGTGTCTGATGGTTCTATATCCCGTGCTGATTCAGCTCATTATTCTGTTCCATAGAGCTTCATTGTCCTATGGTCACATCATAGGTGATTTGTTTCCTCAGTTTTCGGAAGTAATTGCTCTGTCATGGTGCTTTAACTACCCACTTCTAAACATGTAATAACCTAGGACTGCAATTAGTGCCCAACAAATGCAATTTCTTTTAGATCTTTTTGAATGAAAGGGCTTTGAGTTCAGTGCCAGAGAGAAGATGGGAAGGTTGGAAAATAATGAGAAATTGACTAATGAATCTGTTTGCGAAGATTCTCGTTCATCCAGATCATGGTAACTGGTAGCAACAGGACTTTTTTTTTTTTTTTTTTTTTTTGAAGTCTTCCATTTAATAACGCACCTCTGTCTTCACCAGTAGGTTAGAGCTGAGAAAGCCGTTTGGATGAGAGGTGTGACGTCCTAAGCTCTTTAGCTTCAAGTCCAATTACTCAACTGTCAAGGATGACTAAGGAATAATTTTGGTCTTTTCATGAGCTCCGTTCCCAAAAATATCAGTCCTAGTCTTTAGATGGCTGTCGACTGAAGACATACTCGGTGGTTGTTGGTGTTGTTTAAAGCTTTCAAAGCTGAAAAGAAGATTTCAAATCTTGCCTACACTGACCAGTTGATGTAACACTTGGCTTACAGTTTTTTCATTTCCCAGGCTGTCGGTGTTTCTGCAGATGTTCCGATAGATTCTCTCCTTTTGAAATAAGAATTGGCCTCTTGTGTGGGTTTTTTGCAAAGCAGGTGTGTTAATCGGTCGTTCTGCTGATGTACGGCGCAGGATGTGTGCTTGATTCCAGAGTCTCTGTTTGTCTGCTGATTAACAGACTTTGAGGTTTTCTGTGCATTAATGCAGCCCTTGGCATCATGGGTAATTAGACTAATGGTGCCGTCGAAGTGGGAGTCTGGAACGGGGCCCACTCATTTGGGAGGGCTCTCTGCGTGCGTGTGTGTGTGTGTGTGTGTGTGTGTGTGTGTGATGTCATGCACAGGAAAACTTTGCAACCAAAGCTACTTCAGCGGTAGGCTCAATCTTAATATAAAACGTGAAAGATGTTTTATTTTAAAGCACCCTCATGAGGATCTAAGAATTTTTTACCCATGAGTGATATAAATAGAATGAATTCAACCTAGACAGAGGCTCCTCTGTTCCTTAATAGATTCATTTGTTGTTGTTTTTTAAAATATCGTCTTTTCATTCTAGTTTTCAGTTAGCCAGCTCTCTTCTCTGCACTCTCCTGCCTACGACTCCTCCAGGACTCGCGGGAGTCTCTGCCATGATTGATGGGGGCTTGAAAGGGTGTTTGATTCAAAGTTGTCTTGGTTTTTTTTTTTCATCTTGAGGTGCTTTGGAATCTGGCCTAGTTATTTAACAGCCTGCCCAGGTCCCACTGCTTGCTTCTAACAGGCTCCAGCATTGTCTTTCTACAAATTTTCTGTCTTCTGTGCTCGGTTGATTAATCACTCCCTCTTCTTTGCCTCCCAGCAGTCACTTCTTAATCCTGTTACTCCATTGTTATTGTGGTCTTTGTCAATGCTTGTGTGCGCATGTATTTGTTCATGGCTGAGCTCCTCTTAATTTGCAGCGGAAAGATTATGGTCAGTTCTTTTTAAACCCTCAGGGATTGAGTTTTATTGGCTATTGGGCACTTGTTTAGGGACCTGGTCTAATTCTAGTAAATCCAATTAGTCAAAGAATCCCAAATCCTGGGTCATTTAATGTGAATTTCAACAAAGGTTGCATGTTTACTTTCAATATTTACATTTGAATAACTTCCCCTGTCTGAAGTTACTGTTGTGTCTTATAAGCAGTTGTGGATAGTAAGAAAGTACACCTATTCAGTTATTGTACTTAAATACACATTTGAGGCTCTTGTGCTTTCTTAAGTATTTCCATTTTATGCTACTTCATACTTCTACTCTACTCATAGGGAAATATGCCACTTTCGGCTCTACCACATTTGTGTGACAGAAGTAGTTTCGCTTCAGCTTCCACATTTTCATACTCATGTATCTCGAATTTAGGGTTTATTTTTCAGTCGAGGAAACTGTCTTACTTATTTAGATAAATAAAGTGTTTTGAAAACCACCTTTGATAATCTGGAATCTATCGTGAAGTTGAAACGGGCTGATATGTTGATACTCGCACCTCAACCTTTAAAATCTGCAGCAGTAACATAGACCAGCACATTAATACACCAGTAATAATAATGGAAATGTATTAATAAAACACAGAGGGTTTTTACTGCACAATGAGTACTTAGCATTTTACCGACGGAGACAGATGGATAGATAGGACTTTATGGACCCCTTTTTAGGGGAAATTTCAATACCTAAGCAAAAGACAGAGAAAGATTCCACGAAATAAGTCTGATATTCAAAAAATTATAAAAAATAAATAACACTGAATGATCCAAATTTACAAAAGCATACGAGAAATAATATATGAAAAGAACGTTATAAATATTATACTAGTACTAGTAATACTAATGACAAGAAAATTAAAATGTAAAACTACACACATTTACAAGTGACCAATATATTTAAAATTATTTAAGATTAATTTAAGATGTATTTGAGAAAATACTGAACTAAGTACTAATATACTTTTACTTAAGGAAGGTTGTGAGTGCAGGATTTTTCCTTATATTTACACTCCTTATAAGGTAATGAAAAACATTGATAATCCGATCCACATGAAACGATGAATTATCCTCATTCTGTAGTTTTCAGAACTAACAACAACTATAAGAAAAGATTTACAGTCAGGTTTTCAATTTAAGATTGCACACCTTTACTAATTTGATGGTGTATTTGCTGAAAGTAAGAGAACATTTTGGAATTCTGCTACCATGAAAAAGTTTCATGAAGTCCTGCAGTGATCACATCAGTCATCCTAGCAGGCTCTTGGTCTTGGGGTCAGAGGTTTGCATACTGCAGCTGTTTGTTCTGGTAATTTACATCAGTGATTTGCCTCCGTCTCCAACCACTAAAAGAATCTTGTGGACCTTTGTTTTACTCGGTGTATTTTTTAAGTGTTGTGCTTGGCTTCGGATTATGGTCATGTGGTTAATTTTGTGGCTATTTGCCTTTGTGCAGCAAGCTATTCCTGAAACTGGACGTCATCCTTTTGTTCAGTGAACCTGATTGAGCGTCTAAACAAAAAGAGCATCCTGTGAAACATACAAGAGGTTCAGTCATATTTACCACACAGGGCACTTACATCAACCACGGAGCCCCCGGGGTGGGGAGGAACTGTGTGCTGAGGGGCACCTGCCATATGGTCCCCGAGTCAGGCCTCAAACAAAAGCCCATCAAGTAGAAGCAGGACAGCCAGCCAACCAGCCAGACCTTCCCAGGGAGAGGGGGAGGGGAGCAGAGACAGGGAGGAGGTTGATATTTGTGCAGCCATGTGTTTGTGTGTTCATATGTTTTTAGCTAAATGAGGAGACGTTTGCCGTGGTAGCCTTTGAGACAACAATGGTTTTTGTCATTTAATTAAAATTCCCATTGAAGTCCAACACAGAATTCTGACTGAAATGCTTTACTGGCATGTAACCATTAAACGGACTGGGCTCTGGTGGTATCCATTTACCCTTCACTGCTGGCTCTGTTTCCTCCTTTTCCACTCACCTTGTCAGGGACAAGCAAAGTTAGCCTGCACTGGGACAGGCAGGCAGTAAAAAGCAGGCCCTGGTCCCTGGAGGGGGTGGAGGAATGAATGGAGCGGCACTTCAAAGGCAGGTTGGCTGCTGATGTTGAACAGGGTAGAAAGGGAAGTAGAGGTGGCGGCTTGCAAAATGAGACATGTTAGAACTGAACCGCGTAGCGGGGTGCCCTGAAATGTGGATTAATAGGAAATCCATGTTCCCCTTCATCTGTCTTTGTGGTTTGACACTAATTTTCGATTGAAAGTGTCGTCTCTTGTGTTGTAGAAATGTGAAGATGTATGTAAATGATTGAAAAATGTTATGTTTCATTTTCATCAGGTCACCTCCTTTGATCAAAAGCAAACTCTCATGTAGTTCTATCTAATGATAATTGCATAAATGTATTAGAGTTAAATAATGCTCAGTTTTGTTGTGCAGAATATATTGGGTACTGACACACACGCACACACACACACACACACACACACACACACACACACACACAGTGCTGGGTTTCTAGGATATTCCTTGGTCACCAAGCATTAGCATGAGGGGTCAAGGGTCAGTCAGGGCCTACATTGTGTAATTTGCTTGGGCTGGGGCGACAACACAGAGATTCTGTGATGGATCTGTGACCAATTTCACACTCCGAGTGAAAGATGAACCAGCAAGTAAGAGTTTAAAGATTAGAGAAAATTCCTCTACAGCCTTCTAGACGAAAAAGAAAAAAAGAAATATAAAGCACTCGGAGAGCCCAAACCTTCATATATATAGAGGTAGTTATTACTGTGATTAGAATAAATTTGATCATTTTATTTAGAATACTTTTTAATTACTGAACCCAGCTGAACAATAAATCCCCTAAGGATTTTCCCTAATATCCTTATGAACCACAGGTCAAACCTACCTTTAGGAAAAATTCCATGCAAATCAGTCCAGTAGTTTCTCCGTAATCTTAAAAAAACAAACAAGAACAAACGGCAGTAAAAACAATCTCCTCGGTGGAGGTCAAAAAGACAGGAAAAGAAAACAAGGATGTTTTTGAACCATATTTTTGAGAGAATAGCGCCACTATATCATAACAGAAAGGAACTGTTAAGATTGAGAACTGGTTGAAAATTTTAAGCAATACTAAAATGTTCAGAGATCTTTGTAATGCTAGATTTCCATTTTCTTTCCGCCTTTGGTTCTTATAGTATCAATGTGTGTCTGTTAGTCCTTTCTAACATATTCTAGGAGTAACAAGCCTCTGGTTCTTTTCCTCATTAATACGTTTTAATTGGCCTATAAATTGAATGAGTCATGTTCTGGGGTTTCATCACAACAAAACATAGGATCTTTGAAATCTTGGCTAACAATTATGTTTTGATATTCAAATGTATCTGACGGATCTAACCAGCTACACTCCATGCAGCTACATTTAATTGCTGTTTTGTGATTCTTTTTATCATTTCAGGGTTTTTTTTTGTAGTCGTCTTATCAGAAGACAGATTGAAATAGAGTAGATTTACATGAACACTGTAGAAAGAAAAAGCCGGCAAACGGCCTCAGCTCTCAGGTTTCCAAACAGTCCCTATCACTCGAGACCCCGGCCTGCCCCCATCTCCTGTCCAAACGGCACACCTGGGGCCGGGATGGGGGTATATCATAGTTTTACCTCGCTATCTCCTGACCTTTAACTTTCCCTGTGTGTTCTTTCTCATCATCGCCATCACCTGTGAGAATGAAAGATGTCCTGTAGACGTGGTTTGTAGAAATGGAGGTTTTTTTCCCTTCATCGCAGGCCTTCTGAAAGAAGGATTATATCCCACCTCGCATTCCAGCTGGGCTGAACTCACAGGAGAGGAATGCATCGTCTGTTTCGGGCCCCGTGCTCACAGCAAAGTGGTACATGATTTATTTGTCGTCATGTTTCTACGTTGTGTCTGTCAGAAGATCACACAAAACAGGACGTCCAGTTTACTGACCTATCAAACTTTTTTCTTTTAATATGGATCAAACAGCCAATGAGGCATGACTAAATTGGGCAAATAGAGCAGCACTAAGTGTTAATATTTTGTATTACATTTTTTCTATTTCTTGGTCAGATTATTAGTTTTGTATCCTGTAGAAAAATATTTTTTGTATTCAAAACTCCTTATCCGGTAAACTGAAACTTAAACCATCAGATAATTGTTTAATCAGTGGAAAATGAATTTCAGTAACCATGAAGACATTTTCAGAGTAAAATAAGTATTATGTATTTAACATTCACTATGAAAGCAGATTTTTGGTTTGGACTATTGGCCATATTGAAGACCTCACTTTGGCTGTAACTGAAACTATTTTCTGACTGTTAGCGCCTGGGTGAGACTTTATGATATTTTTGTCCATAATGATGCTATTTCAAGATTCACCTCATTCGATCAGGGGATCACGGCGCCACAAATTTGGGCCCTGTCTCGGTCAGAAGACTGTTCTCCAACACTCTTTGATTACTCTGTCGTCGTGTTCCTTCTATGAAACATTGATGGGGCAGGAGTATTGTTTCCACATTTCCATGAGCCTTCCCTCTGTATCGTTGTTCCATCCAGCACTTGGCGTTTTGTGTTCACTCTGTCATCCTATTGGTCCACTTGAGAACAGAAATGGTGATTTGTAAAAGATTCTCACTTGCTAGACTTTCTTGACTGTTGTCTTGGAGTGTCCCAAACGACACATCCCTGTACATTGGTTACGTTCTACTTCAAGACAAGAATGTTACCTCCATGTTAGGGTCCGTTGAAAGGAATTTGTTGGCCAGATACAAGATGGTGTTAAAATTTGGGGACGTTTGTGTCGTCTGAACCCGGCATAAGACAAATTAATCAGACCCGTTTAGACCAATGAATCATTTATCATGATCGGAGCAAATGTTTGATCAATTCCTCGGTCACAGCTCAGACGATACACAGACCTGTTGCTCAATGAAGCTGCAGATAAAGTAGTGGGATAATGTTTTAGTTTTGCCATTCTGCGTTTGCTGGAGCCTTTTAGGCTGTTGCCAAATCAATGAAATGAATGAAAGCCATGTTTTGTAGTACAGGCTGGAATACACACAGTAGTCTACTTGTACATTACACAAAACTCTTCGTTTGTAGTTTCCTTTTGAAGTTTTGTTTTTTTCAAAGCTTTTGGGCACCCTGGGTCTCACATGTCCTGTTACCCGTAGCAGTAAACCTGGAGAGCAATCAAATAGCACAATGGCAGGTTGACTCGCGCCGTTGTCCTCAAGATCAAACAGGATGGAGTTGGAGTAGATGGGGGGGGGGAGCATTGATGACGTTTTACACCGGTGTCTGTGTGGACATAGCTGTCTAGCAGCAGACATAGCCCTGATCCAGAGGATATGAGGGTGAAAGGATGAGGCGTGTTGGGACTGGGATGTAGAACGAGCCTTGGTGGGTGTAAACAGCCCCACTTCATAATGTTTCCTGTTCTGGTGGAGAGATGCTATTAATGCGTCTCTGCCAATTACCCCTGTGGACTGTTGGGCTACTCTCTCTCACGCTTCCCCTCCCTCTCTCCAGCCATTCTCTTTATCTCTTCCTCCCTCCTGCCATGCTTAATGGTCAGTCGCAACATTGGTGGTAAAACTTGCACCCACAGGAAGACACCCTTCTCCCTAAAACACGGTCATTTCAAATTAAATGAGGCCCACGAAAGAGGAACCACGGTAGCCAAGGATCTACACCCTTTATTCATTTCTGACTGCTGCTCCCCTATTTATAGTAAGTCATTTAAAATTAGGAACCAGCTTGTAGATGTTTTGGGAAATATTAAATTCTTTGTATTCATCGTAGTTTGAAGATTGAACTTTATCTCGGATATGCAATGAACGATCAATGCATTTATAACAGGGAGGACTTAATGAAGGGAATACACCCGTGGCGAGGATAATCTGAGTTTGTAATGCTTTCTATATTTATATTACCATATTATAATTTATCATGTTTTATTCATAAGCTTCCACTTATTTACGTGTCTGGATTAGAAAAAAAATCCATTGATTGGCTCCAGGAAATCCAGAACTGAGCTCCTAGAATATTAACCAGAACTAAGGGGCATGATGACATCACTGCTGTTTTAGCCTCTTGACACTGTCTACCAGTATTTAAGATTTCACTGATTACCTTTAAGGCCCTGCATGGCCTTTCTCCCACCTGCATCTCTGAGCTTTTAGTTCCCTGAGCAACAGCAGGTACCGTGTGGTTCAGAGGAGATCAGGTCAGCTGAGTCGCAAGCTCTTTTAAGTCATTCTTAGGACATACTTTATCGTAAAGCAATTGCTGAATTCAATTAAGCATATATTATTTACTATTAATAATAATAATAATAATTGTCACTATATTATAGCCATTGCAAAATAAATAAATATTTTCTTTTTAAATAAATAATTTCTGAACCTTTTATCTTATTATTGGTTTTCAACATTGACGATGGTTGAAGATGGAATTTAGCTCTGGCTATAATCTCGCATATTCACATGTATATGTTCACTAATATGCACTGTCCCTTTCATAATTAAATACATAAATAAGAAAATGTGTTCCCAAATTCTCCCACTTCGAACTCTAGTTAGCATCAGAGATACCCGACACCCCCCCGCCGTCTTTCTTTAAAGTTTGAGTAGAAAAGGCCTGCCGGACCCTTGGATTAAAGGCTGAATCACCCCTCTTCACTGGTCGTAGGGACCCTCGAGGCAGTTGCCATGGAAAGGGTGGATGTCTTAGGAAGTGGGAGGAGTAGGCGGGGGGCGAGTAGTGGCTGCTCAGTTTAATGTCTTTGCTGTAATCACTGCATGGATCTGAACAGAAATATTAGGGGTCAGGCCTACTGGCTTTTTCAAAGCAAGTGTTCAGTTATATAATCCACACTAATGGCCCCATACTCTGACCATATAGTGAAGCATCCCTGTTAGCCTATTAGTTTAGCGTCATGGCCAGATGTTCAGAAGCACTAGCAGTATGACACTTTGTAGGAGCTGGAGTAAAATATATGTATGGCTGGCCCTCCCTGATATGTGGCTAAATAATACTCAGAGAAATTTATTTATAAACATTCCCTTTCAATATGGCGATTATTATGGTCCAGAGGAAGTGGGAATGTTGGGTCACTCCATATCCATGTGTGTTGGATGGAGAGCGGGTCTATCTACTGCTACTTAGCCAGTGGTTCTCAGACCTTTTTCAACAATGTTCAATGTACCTCCCTGATCAGCGCAAAAGATTTTTGTATTATTCTAAAAAGTAAGTGGGGGAAAAAAGGTCAAATTCTGATTTAAAAGTCATAATTTAAAAAAAATGTTTTTGTACATGTATGAAGAATGTTTTAAAATAATTTTTTCAAGGGTTAATCTGAGATTAAAACCTCCCTCTGCATGTTTGAAATGGGTATACTGAATAAACATGTAATATATAATTTATTGGACTTAAAGTGCCATTTTTGTAAATGAATTAATTTAGAGAAATTATTTTAGAAATCGTATTTAACTGATACTTTTCAAAACAATCTCATGGGTCCCCTGCAATCCCCCAACACACCACTAGGGGAAAGTGTAACCCCATTTGAGAAACCCAATCCCATAGCATAGTTTTTAAACTGAAATTTAAAAACTGAAATTAACTAGAATTTAATAAATATTTCGTAAAGGTGTGTATTTTATGTTTTGGTTCCTTCTTCTTAATGCACATTTGAAATCTGGAGATTTTCATGTTGTCCTCCTGTTGTTCCACTCTGATAGCATCTTGGCCCTTGCTTTGTGGAAATTGCCCCTAAATAGTTCAACGTGTTTAATGGTGGAGGTCATGTTCTACCAACATCAACACAAACCAGTTTTTCCACTAGCAGGAACATCTGTGTACTAGAACACGAAGCTCCTAGTTAATCTGGTCTCTGATCACGGAAACATTTTCTGTTAAAATGTGTCCAACTTCTTCTGTATCTTTTTGTCCAGCCAGCTATACAAAGGGAGCATCTGATTCATAGAGTTATAATTCAGGTTGCTTTTATAAAACAAGCTTGAACTTCCTCTGGATGTGATCTGGCTAAATATTTGAACAGCTACTTTCTACTTTACCTTGTTTTCGAGTGCATTTGTGTGAGTTTTCTGTCTGATTTGTCAGATGTGGCTGCAGAGTGTGCTCAGCACTAACAGATTTCCTTTTCCTGCAGGTAAATTTGAGGAGAAGGAGGACAGAGTTCCAAAACTGGAGCAGCTGAACTCATTGGGCTTCATGTGCAGCCTGAACCTGGTTCTCAACAAGAAGGAACTGATCAAAATGGAGCTTCTGCTGCTGGAGACCTTTGGCTGGAACCTGTGCATGCCAACACCTGCTCACTTTATCGACTACTACCTCCATGCCTCAGTGCAGGAGGGAGACCTCTACAACGGTTGGCCGCTCTCCTCCCTCTCCAAGACCAAGGCTTTCATGGACAAATACACTCACTACTTTTTGGAAGTCTCCCTGCAAGGTGGGTTCAAAGGAGAAACTTTCCTTTATTAGTTCAAGGCCTCTTCTCGGGTTGTCTAACTATGTCTAACTCTTAGATCACGCTTTCCTGAGTTTCCGACCATCCCAGGTCGCGTCTGCCTGCGTCGCAGCGTCTCGCATCTGCCTTCAGATTTCTCCGAGCTGGACGACTGCTCTGCATCTACTAACGGGCTACTCATGGGACCATCTCACACAGTGCATCGAGCTCATGCTGCTGTAAGGGACTCAAACACACACACACACACTCACACACACTCACACACACACTCACACAAGCACACCAACAGACACACACTGACACAGGCACACAAACAGACACACACACTGACACAGATACACATACACACACACACACACACCGACACACACACACACACACACACACACACACACACCGACACACACACACACACACACACATGGGAACAGGAGCATACACTGACACATGCAAACACAGACTGTCTGTGTTTGTCTGTGTCAGTCTTTGTTTCATGTGACAGACAGACACATACTGACACACACAGACAGACACCGACCCACAAAACGCATAGTGACACAGGCACACACACACACACACACATCCACACACTGACAAACAAAACGCATACTGACACAGTTCACACACTAACACAGACACACAGCCACTGACACAGGCAGACACACACACACACACTGACAAACAAAGCGCATACTGATAAAGGAACACACAGACTGACAGAGACAAACACAGACAGACAGACACACACAGACAAACACAGACAGACACAGGCACACACACAAAAGAAAGCCAGGCTGTCAGATGAACCTTGTATCTGATGTAACTACTAGTAGCATGAAGGCCATTATCTCTATAAATGTTTGTTTGTCTGTAATGGTGTATCACCCGATAAAGTCGATCTGATATGCCTGGCTGTTAGCATCAGTGCGGTGTAATTAAACTCCTGTAAATAAGTTTCACATTTCTCGGTCGGTAGATGGCTGTGCACACTTTTATTTGTGCCTCACTGCCAGTGTAATAGTTGGCATATGTTCGTATAAATTGTGTGGGAGAAGGAAAGGCTTGTTAAAATCAATTTAAAAGGAAAAGTGGATGCAGATCAGTCCCATATCCTCTGGACATGTCCTGAAACTCTAATGATTTGCCAACAAATTTTTCCAGTTTTAAGTAATAATAATAATCAAGACAATAACCAGAGAGTCTGTGATTCGTAAGAGGGACTGGTATTTGTGTAATTCCTTTTTATTGCTTGTAAAAAGGGGCGTCATTAAGAACTGGTATGATGCTGAACCACCTCGTCTGAATCACTGGATGGATATAGTTAAATAAATATTTTCCATGAGATCTGAGATCACTCCAGATCTCAGAGCACAGAAACCTAGAGACACAGATTATTTTAAGAATTGGACGAAATGGACCATCTACATTACAGAACAAAGGGACGCTGCGCCTTTTTGACTGTATCGACATTATTGAGCATCATGTTATCTAATCTAGATTTGTTAATTATATCTCACAGACTTCAAATTTTATTTGACCTTAATGTGATGAAGAACTGGACTGATTTTGTGAAAGTTCAGTTACATCTTCCTGCCACTAGGGGTCATTTTATCTCCATAGATTTCCCCATTTTTTTCAAAAACAATCTCATAAAACTGCTGTAATCCCCCAACATGCCACTAGTAGAACATGTACCCCCCTTTTGAGGAAACCTGTCCTAAAATGAGTTCAATGAGATTTGAAAAATGAAATTAATAATTTCCCTAATTACTAAACCGTTAGTAACCGTTTGGTCCATAAGAGGATTTGGGTCTTTTCGGGGGATATACCCTTGCTGTCAGGGACGTCAGTGTAGGCCTAAGTATTTATTTTTTCCTTACCCTTGTGTTATAAAAATGTTGAACTTTAAATAAGAAGTGAAAATAAATCTATCTAATTAAACGGGGCAGCTTGACACACGTGTTGATCTCTTTGTGATCTTTTCTTTCATCTCTGTTTTTTTCCGTAGCGCTCATGACAATGATGTTAAGGAGGCCAACAAGACCAAATCCACTCCTCCCCACCGACCCTCCCTGCATTCCCAAGCCCAGAGCTCTCATCTGTCTCCAGTGTCAGCCATCCAGAGACCGGCTTCTTCTTCCTCCTCCTCCTCAACCTCCTCCACACCACAGCTGCTCTTTCAACCAGATGGCTTTCCACACCTTTCCCAGCATTCTCCATCCCTGTCCCAGCTGCAAGCGTTAGCTGACTCCCAGGCTTTGGGGCCTGTGGTGAACGTTTCTCAGGACTTCCTACAGGGCCACAGGATGGGGCTCCTCACTGCGGCTCCTTCCATGACTCCAGGAGGCGGCTTCCCCTCGTACCCAAGCCTGACCTCTGGCCTTCAGCCGGTCGCTCGTGCGCTGCCACTCCAGGGCCCCATTTCTGTGCAGATGGCCCTGGCTGGAGAGCCACGCCACTGCCTGAGTATGGCCTACAGCGGGGGCTACCTGGGGGCTCATCACACTTTTACGGCCGGCTGCTTTGACAGGTGACGCCAGGAGACGGAGAGGGAGCACAAACCATTGCGGGAGCGCCCTGCAATTCTTCCATCCCAAGTCCCCACCCCAAAATATCCTTTCACAGACCTTCACTCTCTCTCCGTCAGCGCTGCATCACCTTCGGCTCATCCTGCCCCCCCGTCGCTCCCCCAGAGACGCCCCAAACGCAAGCAGAGGTCCAAAGGCAAGACAGACTCGGTGGAAGTCATCACACTGTCGTGATAAACTCTCCATGGACTCCCGTGTAAAACTAAGGCAATGCAAAAACGGAGCTGCCGTATTTGTGAAGTGTTTTTCTTCTAAATCTGTGCTATTATTAGACTGTCATCACTGTGAACGAGATGAAAGCAGCAGTGTGATGAACACCCACCTCCTTCAGTGCCTGCTCTCAGTCATGTGACAGCTGAGCCAATTTTAGATGTGCACATAACAGAAAGTATCTGATGAGGGTATCTTGCTGCTGCTTGACATATTTTATTATTTCTGTTTCCAAAAATTTAAAACATTATAGAGGGAAAAATTGGCTGGGATTATTTTTCAGAGACACAGACTGAGAGAGAAAGAAGACAAAGATGCTCGAGGCTGACGTGGAAGAGAAGAGTATGTCATGAAATTGTATGAAATGAAAATAACAGTTGTTTGTTCTGGATTTTGAATAGCATTGATTTAACTCCAGTAGTCGTCGTTGGGCCCCTAAGAGGATTCCTCTCAAGATAAGCCCCCAGAGGGAACTAAGAATCCATTGTTTTCAGCTCAGCGAATGAAGTCATCTTTCCTTTCCTCTCCGTTCCCTTCACCTCCTCTCTCCTGTCTCCAAAGTTGCCCCCGATGGAAGAGTCGTCACACGCCACGTGTGACGACTCTTCCAGGCTAAAGCTATAAACTAGCGACTCCGGCACCTCTTAAAGAATAGAACCCAAACTGATGTGACTGGACCAGCGTGGTGTCGGAGGCGCGGGTGTGGGTTGTGTTTTGTAAATATTGAATTTGCTGCTGCCTTCTAATGGTTCTGTGTCTGTGTTAATGCCTCCAATGTTTACATGAACCGCCGAGTATCAGGGACTTGAACAAGATTACTTGAATATGATGCCATTGAAACATGTCATAGCTTTTATTTATGATGACTCATTTATTTTGTGTTTAATTTGGTTTATATAGTGTAGCTTTTTATACAAGCGTAGAAACCCTACATTGATTAATTTTAGTTTTTCTCTGTACCTGTTCACCATTAATGTGTAACTGGGCTCAGGTTATAAGGCTGAAACTTGTCGCCATCACATTATTTTCTTTCCACTGTGCTATCCTGCTTTAAAATGGATGCTGTTGCATCATCTGCAGCCCCTCATCACTGGACCACACTGTGACTGCATGATGCTGTCTTGTCTAGACTGCAGTGGTTTAAGCCTTGTGGTCACACACAAACATCTGCAGCCAGTCTATGTTAATAGTTTACGTGATTTTTTAAGCTGCAGTGCCCAATCTTCCTCTTCCTGTTGGAGAATAAACACATCCAGATTCCCAGCGTGCGTCTCGAGGGTTGCCTGCTGGTTACCATAGCGATGTCTCACACGGCCGTGGACACCGTGCTCTGGGATGTGATCGACTGAACTGAGTCAATGCTGCAGCCGGTGCGCGAGGGGAGAAACGTCTTTGTTGCTTGTTTTACATGACCAGCAGTTCAAAACCCAAAGATTTTTCAATTCAGTAGCATTTATGTCAAAAGGAAAGCCGCAGATTCTCTCATGTGAGAATCAGAATTTGTTCATATTAATCCAGAGGGGGGCGGTCCCGTCTGTCCACTGTTCCGTGGATGTTTTTGACAGGACGCCTGTCGCTGCTCATGAGTTTAATTTAAACAGGTATAATGACGGCTTTTACTCACACAAACGTTCTGTGTGTATCCATTCAAACTGGACGCTCGACACGACACTGTGTTGTGCCTCATCCTCAGTCAGACGTGCGTTTCTTCGAAAAGCCCAACATGAAGCCTTCTGAACCCGCAGCACCAAATCTTTGTTCTCCCGCCACCGAAAAACAAAAAAGAAGCATTAATGTTCTTCTCAGTGATAAAAACCAGCATTCTTTTTTTTTTTACTCTATTGTAAAGTTTTTTTTGTTATTATTATAACTATTATTATTATTATTATTATTATATATATGTTTTCATTGTTTTTGAAAGTTTGTGGTTCCCAGACGAATACTGTCGGAA
The DNA here is from genome assembly GCA_037951165.1 of Lophius americanus. Taxonomy (NCBI): domain Eukaryota; kingdom Metazoa; phylum Chordata; class Actinopteri; order Lophiiformes; family Lophiidae; genus Lophius; species Lophius americanus. The sequence continues at coordinate 1,674,602 of JBBDHG010000072.1, read as the reverse complement.
GGAACACAACTCTTTTTTTTTTTTTTTCCCCCTCATCATTCTGGAGCAGCTTCTCACTGAGGTTTCAAAGGTGCAATATGATGTGTTTATGATGAAACTGACCGCAGCCATCACTGTCTCTCGTTCACCACTGGCTCATCTTTTGTTGTTGTAACTTATTTGTTGATTGTGTGATGTGACCTGCTGTAGCTCGATCTCACAATGAATATGTTGCATATTGCAGCCACATCTTCTGACTTAAGAGATAACGCTGTTTTTTTTTTATCGTTTTTTTTTTTTTTTGGCCTTTTTAGCTATTTAGAGATTTTCCATGCATTTTTTCCCCGACCCGTTAAAGGTGCTGATGTCACTCACACCAACCAACGCTTATCTAATGTGATCTCAATGAAATGACACCCACTTTCTATTTTTGTATTCTTTTTTACCAGTTTGTAGTCTTGGCTGATGTGACACTGAGCGATGGAAGGAATTCCATCGTAACGTGCCATGGAAAAAATAAACGACTGAACTGACTTTGGGAGGGCTGTGTTTCTTCTCGGAATGGCTTAAGGGGAATATCTTCCTCTGTTGGTTCCAGTGGAAAACGCCACAAACTCCTGTGATAAGACCAGAAGGTTTTACAGACCGCCACCCGGCTGTGACCACATGTCGTTAATGTAACCCCCATCTCTTCCTCTTTCCCCTCCTCGCCTTCTCTATCAACCGATCCTTCCTCAGTCGGATCAGCTCGAGGTTTCATCCTGTTAAAAAGCCTGTTTTTTCTCGCCACTGTTTACGTGTTCTCGCTCGTGTGCGAATTGTTGGGTCTCTTAGATAAAAGAGTAGCTATGGTCATCAGTTGGGATTTGGAGCTATAAAACATTTCTTGAACTTACATTCTTTGCAGCTGGTGACTTAACCTAGTTACAAAATCTCAATCTTACAAAGGTATTTTTGTCTCATTTATAGTGACAATATTTCATCAGTCTTAATTTAATGACGGAATCTCTTAGCTAGAAACATTTCAGTGAGATAAAGGGATATTGAGTGAATCTTTAATATGACATGAATAGCTCTACAAGCTAAAAGCTACTTTTGAATGACAGGAATACTACTATGAGGATTACTGGCTTAATTTGAGACACAAAACTTCATAATATTAGAAAAATATAGTTGAAAAGGATATTTCTATGTTAATTTCAAGATCTTGTTAATCGAAGTGCCACGTCTTACTTCTAGAAGGCTGACCAAACACTTTTTCACCAGTTCCATTGGTAGATTAAAAAAAAAAAAGGTAAAAAAGTAAAACACCTGGTTTTAATTATTTATTTAACTTTAAAATATGGATTTTTTTTTAAAAAGTAAGTTGAGTGTCTGATTTTATTCTGCATTATACGTGTTTTCCAGTAAATTTCATTAAAGCATGAAAATACTCACAGAAGGTAATCTAGTTTTTAATCTGCTACATTTATGGCAACAGAAAGGCATCAAAATATAAGATTTATTCCTTCCACAGTTGTTGTTTTTTGTTACTGAAGTAAACTAATTCCAATGATTTAATAATCCTTCATGAGTTTTATATATTAACCTTCTCTTGAAACTAAATTTAGACAAATTGATACAAACCAAGTTAGGAAAATATTCTGAATAAATAGTAGATATGTATTATAATTTAAGGTTTGTATTGCAAAGCTAACAAATACATATTTATAAATATATTTGTAGCGGAAATAAAGAATAATCCCTGAATAAATCACATCACAGATCGCAGGATTTCAAAAACTGACTGAGTATGTTTTGTTGTTTTTTGCCATTTTTTATATTTAGAAATCTATTCAAGGATGCTGCTTTCTGCAAACCACGAGTCTTGATTCTGAGGTTAAACTCTCTAAAAGACAACTATGCAATATTTTATTTCCAGTATCAAAAATCTGTAACACTGTGTAAATACGTTAGAATTATCATCCCGCTCATCTTTCATTCGTATGAAGTTACACCTGATATATATGAATATATAAATAATACACAGGGGCTCCTGAACATATACTTAAAAAAAAGAAAGAAACGAAAAAGTTTTAGCCTAATATTTAAGATCTTTTAATTACATGTAAAAAAAAAATAGAAAAATAAAGTCCATTTATTTGGATTTCATTACTGGAACATAAACCAACTGATGAATTTAATGTCATTCATATTTATCATGAAACATAAATAAAAGAAGAAAAAACATTTTTTTAACCGTTTGAATAAATACAGCTTTATTTAAATAAAATAAATTATGTAGATGCGAGTACTTAAACGACGCAATAACTTGAATAAAAGAAAAAACAAACTCCTCATTAAACAGCAATCGCTCTTTGCCCGTGCTTTCATACTCAGCATTTACATTATACATGAATTTTACAAACATTTGATGAGAAGATGTGTATTGATGAGTTGTAATGTTAAGTGGCCCAGCGGTGGAGGGTGGAGGGTGGAGGTGGAGGTGGAGGGATGGAATGCTCAGAGCTGACAGTTTGATAATGGATCCCTCTCACAGCATCCTGTAAGCTTTTGTGTCGTGGGGTTAAAAAGCAGCCCTGGTGCGTCCTTCTCTGCGCCCTAGAGGGAAAATTCAAAAATGGGGTGGGGTGGGGGGGTCTGAGGTTGATGAAGAATGGCTGCTCAGCTTCTGTTGGTGGTGGGTGGCTCAGTGCTATAAACTTTAAATACGTCATTAAATGAGGCGTATTTTAGGGATCTGGGCTCTTACTGGGTATTAAGCCTGGAGAACAAAACCACTACAGAGGACACAAGAACATCAGTGAATCAGTAAAATCATTCCCTTTTACTTCAGTCTGGTGTGTTCAGGTCTGTGGGACGGGTTTTCTATCTTTACAAAAAGACAGAATCATATAAATGACCATTTCACCATTAACCCTGAGTGGCCTTTGGTCATTTTCTGTGTAGAAGATGTGAACCCTTTGTGCACATTCAGACCATTTTTGTTAGCTTTGGTAGAGAGAGAGAGAGGGAGCTGTGATTTTCTTTCCCCCCACTTCCTTTAACAGATGGAGATCGGGCTTTTAGGGCTTTTACACATTTTTATTAATTATGTATAATCTAATTGATGGATTCTCATTAAACCTCTTAAGGCTAGTAATTGAAATTTGGATTAGAGATTCATTTATTTGAAGAGACTACTTAGCCTTTGTGGAAGATTGAGTCCTTCTTGGATTAGATATGTGGTGTTTGAGTCCAGTGTAATAAAGTTGTGGGAAATTGTACGAACACCATGGAATCATAACCACCGATGGTCTCCAACGGTAGGTGAAAACAAGTAACAAAAATATCACGATCACTCCATCATCATCATCATTATCAAAAAATGTTTAGGATCTATCGTTTTACCATTAAGTAAATTATATCATTCAAAACTCAGAAGATGGAAAGAGATGACTGAATTACATTTTTTTTTAATTCAAAGTGAGTTATAAAGCTATCCGCGCTATCCATACATAAATATATATAAATACATAAGTACCTAAATAAAACAAAAAAATAAATAAAAACAAATAATACATTTTTTTAAATAAATAAGTTAATAAAATACACAAAAAATGAATGAATTCAATAAAAACCATTATAAATAAATTAATGAATCATAAAAATAAATATTAATTAAAAAAATACCCCCCCCTAAATAAATAAATAATAAAAACAAATAATACATTTTTTTAAAAATAAATAAGTTAATAAAATACACAAAAAAGTCAATAAAAACCATTATAAATAAATTAATGAATAATAAAATAAATATTAATTAAAACATTTCCCCCCCTAAATAAATAAATAATAAAAATAAATAAAAATAAATGAATTAATGAAGAATAAAAATTATTTGTGAATAAATAAATGAAATACACAAATATATAAATAAATAAATACATATCCTGGGTGAGTCTTTATAAATGTAGCAGTGGTAGAGGTAGACCTTATTGCACACTATGAAGTGTTTTTGATTTTATTTAATATTTTTCTTGCCAAAAGTAAAAATCCTTTCTCTCATTAATGCGCTGGGTTGGATTATAAAGGGTTACTTTGATCCAAACGTAAAGTGCATTATAAATTAAATGTATTATTATTATTATTATTACTTTGAAAACAAATACATTCTGGTGTTTTTCCTTTCGTGAAGGCTCCCTCTGGTGGTGGAAATGGAAAGCTGCAAGCTGGAGACGGGCCTGGAGCCTCCTGCAGGTGATTCCAGCTTCACAACATCAGATGAAGAAGTGGCTCCAACTTGAAGATGCTAACGAAAAGTCTCGGCAAAGATTCATTAAGTTGACCAGTGGGGCAGCAGAACTTACCTTAAGTTGTCTGTGGTTCAGGTGTTGCTACCTGGACACAAGCTGGGTCTCCTGAGAGAAGGTTCTGATTGTTGAAAGATCTAAAACTACCATTCATCCCAGGAAGCATCACTGATGATGTGTTCAGGTGCGCCACAAGATGCAGGTTTCTGAGATGTTCAGGTAGCTGATTGCTCGATGATGAACGTGCCATTTCACCTTAGTTCATAAATGTTTTCAAATCATCTGAGTACTTAATTACTAAAGTAATGAATGGAGACAAGTTGGAGACCCAGAGGCCCGGGAACAGCCAGTGTATGAGACTGACATCTTCCAATATACTTAATTACAATCTGCAATAAATACTCATTTAAGTTGATGAACACCAACAACAACACCCGGCTTCCTGAGCTGTAATGCTGCATTCAGGTGCACAGGTGTTGATGATATTACAGTCATGACACCAGAACCTCCTGAGGAGGCGGTTCAATCAAATATCTCTCAGAATTAGCAATTAAAATGAATTCCAGCCTGAGGGCTGAGGCGATGTTCGGCCCCAGCTCGGCTGCTGTGTCTGCCGGGGCTCGTTTCTGCTCACCAGCGCTGAGAGAGAGGGTGGAGGAGTGGAGGTCTGACAGCTGGGGTCCTGGATCCGCTCACCTCGCTGCTGTGATCCACTGGAGCAGCTGGTCCACAAAGACAGTCTTCCAGGTGAGGTAAATCATGAAAGATGCAGATGCTCACATGTCTGGGTGGGCCGTGACTGACGGGTCCGTAGGGCGTATATGATTAACTGGAGGCGGGGAACCGAACTGAGAAGGCTTTCATTTTATTGGATTTAAATTGTATTACTTCAAACATTTCAACTCTCTCTCATTTCAAAAAAAGAAAAAAAAAGATGGTTAAATGTGATGAATAAAAGGGGAATCTTGTAAGTAAGTGTAAGAATAACAGACGTGTCGTAAATGGAATGAAAATGAAAAATAAGTGTGTTTGAAAACGGAACATCACCAAATATTATACAGAATAAAGTCGGTCCGACACTGATTGTCTCGTCACCACGGCAACGGCATATTTTAGACAGCAGGAGAACATTCTGTCCTCCACATTGATGAACTAGAAGCAGTTAAAATGTTCAAGCATCAGAAATCTGAGCGTCTTTGACTAGAACCAAACGGCTAGATGTCTGGGTCAGAACATCCGCAGAACTGCAGGTCTGGTCTGCAGACGTTGGAACCAGGAGGACAGATGATGGTCATGGGGGCCCTAGCTTCGGTGAAAGCCTGTGTTGTCTGATCCGACTGAAGAACTACGATGCCATAAATTGCTCCACATGTTTTTGGCGGGTCAAATAGAGAGGCGGAAGAACACACAGTACATTTCAGAGATGTTTTTGGACCCACACAACAGGTCAAGAAAGCAAAAAGTAACTGAAAGCGTGGATCAAGTACTTCCTGTCAAACTGAAGATAGACAGGAAACAGGAACATGATAGAACGAAGGGAAAGTTTGTGAAATATGTTTATCAGTCCCTCCGGCCTGGATGGTTAGGAGTCTAACTGGAACCAGTCCAAACTGGTCCCCTCTCTGGACATGGTGCCCAATCTCACCTTCTACAGCACCTACTACTCTCACTACTTTCTACCACGCAGGACGAAACACTCTGTGTTCCTGCAGACAAAGATCTTCTATTACTCTTCTTCGTTTTCTCGGTGTTCCCTCATGAAACTTTGAAAATCGATCGTTGCCACATTTAAAAGAGTCTTTCATCTTAATCGTTAATTCCACCTTGAAACCCAAACTGAAATACAAGACCCCTCTGACGGGGTCGTTGAGCATCCCAGCAAAAAATCTTTTTTGTTTTTATGTCTTCTTCTCTATCAGCATTGTTTCACAGAATAAAATCCAATGAAATGTTTTTATTCACAGGTATCAATAACAGCTAGGTATCAAGTTACAAATTACATCTCAAATCAATCGTTTTACAATGAACAAAATTAACAAAAATGAACTTGAAATGACCCTTGATAAATGGCTGGGCTGTTTAAAAAGTTTCCTTCTTCTGTCACAATAAAACAGTAACAATAAACTGTTGCTGCAAATATCCGTTTCTGCTTTGAGGAGCAGCTTCTTCTGAGAAAACAGTAATAATAATAATAATAATAATAATAATACATTTAATTTATGATGTGCATGAACAGCATACAAGTGTATTTCACATTAAATGTAAGCAGCTTCATGTGTTTTCTTGTTTTTAACTAACAGCACTGACACATGTTTAACCGTAGGAGGACGTGAACGCACCTCGCCAGTTAATTAAAACCTGTGTTCTATTAACTAATACGCGCGTGCGACTTACTAATACGTTTATATTTTTTCTCATATACATCTCCTCCCGGACTCCTTAGCTTCTCCTCCAAGGTTTAACCTAAAGTTTAAAAGAGTGATTGGATAATTGCTTATATCTGAGAACAGAGGAGCAAGGACACGCTCTGACGCTCTTGATTGACACGCCGGCCATCGCAGGGCATTCTGGGATTTGTAGTTTATGTAGTGTTTCTGCCTAATACCAGCGGCCAAGTTATTATAAAAAAATAATATTGTCTCGCGAGGCGGATATAATTGTTCTTCGGGCCGGAAGTGACATGCGGGCCTTGAGTTTGACAGATGTGACAGATGTTGTTTATACCATGTATAAATTGTGAGAAGTAAAGTCAACTTTAAATCTAAATTCATGTAAATTACTTTAATGTAATAGATTGATTACAGTTAGGGTTACGGTTAGAGGTATTTGATTATAAAATTCATTTTCTCAAAATTGGAGATTTTGCGACTGAAGAGTTATAAACGTACCCGTGAATTTAACGTTTTCAAGCTGTGGTTACAAAATATTCATATAAATTAAATTGTAGAATTTTATGTGCTGCTGGTATTCAACAATTTTTTTAATTGTACGAAAACCAAATCATTGATTAATTAATGAAAGCATGTGATTTTGCCAAATTGTAAAGATTTAAATATCGTAACCTTTGAGTTTATAATTCTAAAAACAGGCTACATAATATGCAAACAAGTCATTACTATGCAACAATGATGAGTTTTGATAAACCCAAAGGAAAGCAAAAAAGGTCCAGTTTTCAATACTCATTTCAAGTAATCAAAAAGTGGATAATGAAGTGAATAAATCAGCGATAAATTATATTTAAGAAGTAAGTAGCGTCAGAAGGATATGCACATGCTACTATGCTCATTAATAAATGCTAATTTAAAATTTTTGAGTTGTAGAGGCTGAATCTCCTAACACACTGTAGTTTGTTGGTTTAACATCATTTCCTCAGAGGTTGTAAATAACTTATCAAGATTGAGCCTAAACATTTGTTTATGGAATGAAACTTCTCAGACTACATGCACACAACTCTCTTCGTGTGTGCAAACACCTTCCTGCTCGTCGGCGGAGGCGAGTGACAGTTAAGGGTCTTCCTCGGTCAGTCGGGTTTAATATGGAGCTGTGAGATTCTGCAGGATGCGGCCCGCTCCACCATAACGGGAACAGAGACAGGAGGATTTTGTGTTGGGACAGCTGGTGTGCTGACTTTTATAGAAGAGGAAATGCAACTTTACTCATCGACACCACAGATGGATCAGAACCAGACGACAGACGGACTGATAAAACTTCTACTCAGAGGGGAAAATTCATGGTTTGGAAGAAATGAAAGGATGTTAGATGATTTTTTTCATATTTTCTAAGCTGCAGTTACTTGTTGATCTGTTGGTTGTTTATTCGTATTAGTATGATTTTGATCAACAGTGGAAAGCTGCTGTTGTGATAAACTAATGTTGCTGTATGCGTTAAAATATCTGTCTATGTCGCAGAAACATCTGCAGATAGGAATTGAGAGAATATGTGCTATTATTTTTCTTATTATTACAGACAGGAAATTCCAATCACACGTTGCAAGAAAAAATTGGAAAAACGTGGCAACGTAAACCAACCCAGTTCTTGTTTCCATGCTGAAAAGAAAAGAGGCGAAACATAACCCTCTTAAAATCTAGTGTGGTTTACTTTAGTTTACAAACTGTCACATCAGGATTCTTAACATCAACACGTCCTAATTATCATGTTCATAATCATCCTCATAATCAGTCAAGGAATTGTTAGAATCAGATGTTTTTTATATACAGTATTGCTTTCAGTTATGTTTTGTTAGAGGGAATTGAGAATACTGTCATGTTTGATGCTAAGTGTTTAGTAATTTGTTTTATATTTTACCCCCCAAAAAGTCAGGGATATCACGCAATTGTCGCCGCAGCCCCAGCCGCAGCCCCAGCCGCAGCCGCAGCCGCAGCCGCAGCCGCAGCCGCAGCCGCAGCCGCAGCCGGAGCCCCAGCCGCAGCCAGAGCCGCAGCCGGAGCCGCAGCCGCAGCCGGAGCCGGAGCCGCAGCCGCAGCCGGAGCCGCAGCCGGAGCCGCAGCCGCAGCCGCAGCCGCAGCCGCAGCCGCAGATCATTCGTGTTAAGTCAATAACTCAAAAACAATTTTAGGGATCATTTTCAGATTTTATGACTACTTGGGCCTCGGTGCGAGAAAGAACTGGATTGATTCATGTAAAGGTTGGTTGCATTTTTCGGCCACTAGGAGCAGCTTTATTTCTAAAAGTTTTTCGGCCATAATCTCTCAAGATTTTTTCCAGATTTGGTGCATATTAATCAACAAGAGGAGATCCACCTTGTATTTATCATATTTCTCCATTTTAGTTCATATTATTAGCATCACGGAGCTTTTCCTTTTACGAAAAAAAACCGAACATAACTTCCAAGAGAATACAATCGTTGCCTGTACAAAAAAGGGGATTGGGGACTTTTCGGGGATATACCCTTTCTGTCACGGACGACACTGTGGGCCTAGTTTTAAATTAAGAATACTGTCCCATTGGACAGGAATAACATAATAATAAAATTACACTGCTGAGGTGTTTGGTGTTTGTCTTTCCTAGAAAAAAAAATAGTCAAATGAAATTAACTTAAATAGCTTTAATTTGAAAGACCCAATTTTCTCTACACACTGGATTTTGCAAATGCTTTTCCCAAACAGCTGACATAAACCTAAAAGGACACAAGACTTAAATACTTCCAAATGCAACGGCAAAAGTTTATTAACATTATGAGTCAGAATATCACCGATAATTAACACATCAACTATGTGAAAACCAATGAAACCTAATTAAAAAAATGTATAATTAGATGATTCTCGATTATTTCAAAAGGCGTCACCTCCTCTGAGTCAGATCTGGAAGTGAAACAGCAGAATGCAATTCTGTTATCATGTTCAGATGTGTTCCCCTGGATCCTCACGTCAGCCAACCTTCACTTTCCCTTTGTTAACCTCTCAGCGTCGCTCCCACTGTAGCAGGCTCCGTAGTTTTACATACGCTTGCAAACTCGTCGGAACGTCACGCCCTTCTCTCCTGGGGTGCTGCAATTCTGTAGGATATGTTATGGATTCAGATTAAGATGATTTATGATGAAAACACAAAAAGCTGAATTGAATTGAATTTGAGTTTGGCACATGTGAATAGTTTGTTTCTCTTACCATCACTAGTTTGTCCTCAATAATCTCTGCAGTGAACTGGTACTGGGGAAATGGGACCGAGATCTTGCCTCCGTCCATTGAGACAGGAGCCTACAGGTCACAAAGAGGTCACATGACAAATATCCAATGAAAAGTTAAAGGAAACTTTTCTCCGACACCTTTTTTTTCAAACTCACCTTGAATTGGGACCCCGTCTGTGTCACCAGGTCACATTCCTGACCAACTTTGAACTTATTGGCCCAGGTAAATTTGGGAGTAATTTGTGTCCAGGTGAAGTCGTTCCCGTCCTGAAGCACCTCTATCTCCACTTTCTGGTCTGTCTTAGCGTGGGGAAACCCTGCAAAGGAGATTCAGCAGTGTTTAAATGAATCTTGACTCACATGAATCCGTTTACGTCTCATCAGAAAGAAAATCCGAGTACCGATCGCCTCCAGAAACTCATTATAGTTTTCCTGCTTCTCCACCTCGTACTTCCCAGAGAAAGCCATGATGGTGAACGAGAGCGGCGGAGGCGAGGAACCAGTTTCTAGGCAAATATGAAAGCAGGAGTGGCCAGCTGCAGATTATATGTTCAATGATTCTGTCCACACCCGCCTCCGTCTTTCCCCTCACACACACTTCTGTGACGATCTCTGTGACTAGCTATTAGTGTGTCATTCCTTAGAGTGCTGCAGTGATGTCAACTCTTAGGTTTGCTGAACAACGGTTTACAAATGTTGTGCTCTTGGCATAAATCCCAGGTATCTGTCTGTTGCATTCCTTGTCAGGTTTTTCCTGTACTTTGCAGGTTTGAGCGTGTGCAGAGCTTCAATGATGACAAACAGAGTGTGTGTGTGTGTGTGTGTGTGTGTGTGTGTGGGTGCCTACTTCCTGCATGAGGTTGCCATTAGTTGTTCCAGCGTTATGCAATCGCTTTCCAACATCCTTTGAACTTTAATGATGATTTATAAAGGAAGGAATTAATGAGAAAATAACATCCCTGATTGGAAGTTTGTGCTTGAAATGGAGTTCTTTTAAAAGTTACCCTGACCGTCAAGACTTGTGTGCTTTAAAACATATTTGACGGTATCATCTGTATAAATGCAACATTAAATTTACTCTACATCCCCGGGTTCGTACTAATTTTTAAAAAGTAATTAAACTCGTAGGTCGCCATTGCTGTTTACGTCAGAACAGAAGTGATGTAAAAACACGGACGCCGGTCCTTTGGAAGTGATATTGTACTTATTTAGAATTTGTAGAAAGCTAATATTCATTATTCAACCAAAGTATAGCTTTAATTGTTGAATAAGCAGATTCTGTCACATGTGATATTAATGTTTCAGTGCGACCCAAAGAAACATGGTTCTGCCGCAAATTGTTCGGTAGTTGCATGAACAGGTAAAGAAGTCGACTTTTAGACTTAATAACAGACTCGCCTTTATTTATTCTAATAAATCCATTCAAGTAAAACCACTTAATTTAACTGAGTGTCACCAGTGAAGTAATTATCTTGAGTTAGTAAACGATGATCATTTTTCACTGAAGCTTTCCATCCTTCCACAAACGATAAACCCGCGTCTTCAGAAACACAGACCCCTGATGAAAGACCAGCGTTTCAGGAATCTGCTGTTATTGAAGGGATTAATGTCGTTAATTTTCCCTGTTCGAATGCATTTTTATTTGAATTAAGATGTAACATTTATAATATTATAATATATATAAATATAACATTTCTGAAAAAGTTCTTACTTTTTCCTTCACTTAAAATGTAATAACATTAATAAATAATAATATTCATAATAATAAATATAAATGATGATAATAATACCTAAAGCAATAATAATAATAATGATGATGATGATAATAATAATGATGATAGCAATAATAGTATTAATAATAATTTTTATAATGATAGTAATAATACTAATAGCAATTACAGTAATAATAATAATGATAATAATGATAGCAATAATAGTAATTATACTAATAGCAATTATAGTAATAATAATAATGATAATAATAATAATAATTATAGCAATAATAGTAATAATACTAATAGACATAATAGTAATAATAATTATACCAATTTAAGTAATATAATAATAATGACAATAATCTTCATCATCATCATCATCATCATGTGAAGTGTGTAAATGTGAAGGAAAAAGTAAAACCCACCTAATGAACATTCCATCCTCTGATTGTCTTTATATGAGACTGAGTGATATGTGCGATAAAATAAAATGTACGACTAAACATGAAGAAAGTCTGACGTGAAGCAGCATTTGATCAATGTTTTTGTTTATTCATATATCACTCACATTTATGATATTGATACTTTTTATCCAACATCAAACATAGAAAGAAGATGACATCTAAGAACTGCCCACAGAAGATAAACCAGGTTATACTTTATTTCCACAGCATTTCATAGAGATACGAAGTGACTGCAATAGAAAGGTCCGATCCCACACTGGATATGAGTCAGGCGTCGTGTGCGGTTTCTTTTAGTTTTTTTTTCTTCAACCCAGTAGTCAAGATGAAGGGCGGGGGTCTGCTCCCAGGTTTCTGCCTGTTAATGGCAGCTTGTCGAGTCTCTGTATAATAAAAGTGGCACGAGAAACTCTCCTTGTGATTTTGTGCTGTATGAATGAAAACATGGGTTCCTTTGCTCCTTTAAATTCAAATGTTAATTTAAAAAAAGTGTTCATAATGGAGATGCATGCACAGCGATAACAATATGTGCCTTGTTCTCCTCGGACACACCTTTAAAAGAAGTCCTGGTGTCCCCGAGATCCACTGATACAGCAACATAGACTAAAACACCTGTTATACAGCAGCACCGTCAATCACTTCACCTCACACCGACCACGAATGATGAGGATGGTGATGATGATGATGATGATGATGAAAATCCACCTATGAATGTGATAATGTGAGGATAAGGTCAGAGGTCACACTTTGTCCTCAGGAATAATGTTGTCTTTGTTGACCCTTCTCTTATTCCTCACAAAGGAGAAGGAGAAAACACCACTGGACGCCTCCTCAGGTGGTTTCCCTCCTCTTTCCCCGCCCAGAGCTCCATGCTGGCAGTCTGTGGGGGTTCCAGGCAGCAGGTTGGGTGTTGAGGGAGTCGGGCTGGCGGCCCCCCAGATGTATAGCGTCTCCCCTTCAGGGCAAGGTGGGAGACCCCTGGTCAGGTAGCTGGGGCTGGGACTGGCCGAGGATGGTAAGTTGTGCTGGCTGCCGTTCAAGCAGCTGGAGTTCTGGTCCGCTGAGCCTTTGCGGGAGTGTCCAGACGAGCTGAAGTTGGAGGATCGGTAGTTGTACGCCCGCCAACCGGGACGTTTCCGCTGGTGACACTGGCACCTCAGGATACGGATGAAGGCCATTTTGAACTCGCGGTTGTAGCAGGGGTAGATGATTGGGTTCAGGCAGCTGTTGAAGTAGCCCAGCCAGAAGATGACTTTGAAGAGACTCTCAGGAGGACGCAAGTTCACATTAAAAGAACCTGAAAGCAGAAGAATAAAGAAAGAGGACGTTTGAATAAGCGGCTACAGGAACATTAAATGTGCAAAATGGCTCCCCATAGCCATCGACGGACTTTTCATTGTGCTAGTAGCTCAGTGAGAAAAATGCGTAGTCATCTATTCCTTCGCACCGATCACAATTTAACAACATGTCAACCGAACCTGGCGACATTTGTCAGGTTCTTGTACATGTTTATGCACTAAGCATGTTCTTAAAATGTATGTAGCCTATTGAAATTTCAGAAAAATAGCATAAAACTCTTAATCATCAAAATACTTCAATCGGTTCAAAAAATGTAAACAGGGTTTAAATATATCTCGCTGTAGAGCAAGCAGGATTCAACTGGTTAAAATTGATGAGACTGGTTTACAGATAATGTTCAGGAAGAATATGTTGCATAAATCAAATGTTTGCTTGTTTCATTCATGTTTTGATGACAAACATGCAACAAAGTTCATTAGTAGGTTTTAAAAAAAATAATTAAAATGACATAATCCAAATGCATGGAGAATTTACAAGTAATGTAAATACATAGATCTAAGTAAATATTAAATATTAGAGCCTATTAAAACCTATTGAATATTAGGCGTGTATATTTTTTTGAGTGATGACGATATCAAACATATTCTCACAATGAAATAAAATGAGTTAAACCTGAAGGCTGGTTTTCAGCAGAAAGTCCAACGATACTCCTGGATGTCGCTAACATTAAACAATCACAGCACAAGAGCTATAAAATGAAGCGGCTTTATTGGTAGTCACATCTTCCCAGAAAATCCTAACAGCTTCCTGCCCCGCTTTTAGTCCGTGTCATGCTAAGTCACTAACCCCCACCTTCGTCATTAATGCACGGACATGAGAACCGATGTTCTCCTTGGAGAGAAAGTAAGATTGTTCCTTCCAAAATGTCAAAACGACTCAACGATGACGTGGAGTCTTTATAAATTCAGCATTTTCAATTCCAAAGACACAAGTTGTGTCTGTGTGTGCAGACAGCGAAAGTCATAAAAACATGGACCAGTTGAAAACGCCAACAACAAGCGATTATCTTTTCCTCCTCTTCTCGGTTCTTGAGTTTGTAGTCCTGAAACCAGGGAATGCTGCGCGACCAAACATTGAGTTGCTAACAACAACTATTCCAAGCAAAATGTTTCAGCACGGTCCACATCCGATTTATCTTAACCACACACACTCTAACTCAGATCCACCTGCAGACATAAAATGCCGCCATGAGATCTTCCTACTGTGTGATGCCCTAAAAGATTTTTAGGGCATCACATACATTTGCTTATTTATATCTGCATTGCACTAAAATAAAAGCACTTACACCTAATCGATTTAAAACATATATGTGTAGGCTTTTGTAACGCAGCCCTCATTAGCATATATAACTCATAGAACTCGTTAGACCAACTAAATATAATTGATTTTCCACAACTTAACAGCTTAGAGTGAATAATGCGATCGTACGATCCACAGCACACTGTAAAAAATAACTGTTAATAACTGTTCAGTGGTTACTGAACAGTTTACTAAGAACATCTAATGTTCTTAATGTTGCCATTTAGCTTTTTACTATTATCGCAATACTTTTTTTTCTCAGTGTTCTGATAAGAAGGGCTCCACAACTAAAGTCGGACATCATTATATCCGGCTGCATTTTCTATTTTACCCACTAGGTGACAGCCTGCTTTAAGAATGAGTCAGAGTGAGACCAGGAGCTTACAGGATGTGGAGTGAAAGACTCCAGTGCTCCACAGAGTGGTCATGGTATTTATCCTTGAAGACAGAAACTGTGTTATCCTCTCAGAATCTGACGCGGCTACGCTGTCGCGGCTCCTGTGGCGGGCTTTCATCAGAACCCACAGAGCGAGTGGGATGACCCTGAGTTCTCCAAATACCCCGCGGAGGAGGTTTTTCATTCCAAGCGACTGGTAGATATTTTTGTTGAAACGGCACCTTTTCTCTCTCTCTCTCTCTCTCTCTTTCTCTCTCTCTCTCTCTCTCTCTCTCTCTCTCTCTCTCTCTCTCTCTCTCTCTCTCGCTCTCTCTCTCTTAAATGGTATAAAATGACTCATCCCAGAATTTTTGATAGATTGTACAACATGGCAAACTATAAAAATACTCCGAGGCTGCATTCCTCTGTCATTCCCATATGAACAGAAAGAGTAGGAGTCCTGCCCGACACCAACCGGGCCTCTGACAGAAAACATGGCCCAGCTCACGAGGGTGGACGAAACCTGCATTCCATTTTGGAGATCATCAAAAAAGGGAGCAGCGAACATCACCGCGGTGATTTCAACATGATGACTTGAAGTTGGGCGTATACTGTAAAATTGTCGATGCGATGTTCCGGACAACCGTGGGACGATCAGATGGTTCTCTGGGGTCTCAGAGATTTTGAGTTTGCTGTCAAACGTGTCTCGTTTACCTCAAAGTCCTGTTTGTAAAAAAAAAACTCGCCATACTGTCCGCGGCGTTCTAGACACCTGAGTGTCCAGATACGCTGGCGCCTTTCTTCTTTAAAAGCAAAAGAAGAAGAGGTTTCGGCACACAGGATGGCCAAAAATAGTCAAGGCAGCTAGTTCCTGTCTCGTTAGCATGTTGCTACCAAACAAACCTAAAGTACTTTGATTTTGAGTAACACCTATGGCTTTCACGGTAACCGCAATATCGTGGTTACGTGATTCCAACCCCGGTGTTGAGCCCCGTTAAAACTGCTTTTTTAAATTTGTGTTTAATTCTTGCTTGTGAAGGTTACAGGAGTGTGTGTGTTAGAGTGGTGGACCTCATTTTTGTTTAAGCTCACTTTCAGCGCTTGGATCCAGCCACATTCCTCATTTAGCATAGGCCCCGCCCTATGACATCACACATCTTGAAGTTGAAGTATGTGAAAAACAGAGAGGGATTGAAAACACAGAAGGGTGACTTTTAATAGATGAAAAATAGTTTCCCAACTTCCAATAAAAGACGGAATAAGTAGAAGAAGAAGACTAAACACAAGACAAAACTATTTATCTCTGTGATGATGAACGTTCTCTTTTCTCTTTTTTTTACCTGTATAGAACAACGTGCCTGTCACAGGTACAAGACACCAAGCTCTAGAGAAAGTTCAGTCAGCAAGACTATCCTCTTGCTCACTTAGGCGAAAGTCATCTTCTATCATTCTCACCTTTCGCACATGCTCAGCCTCCAAATACCTGATTTCACAATCTGTGGGGATCATTTGATATCAGCTGTGCTCATCAACCTGCCACATCTATTCGCTCCTTTCCACCACTCTTACATGCTGCTCCACGCACCTTCCCCATCTCTGCACAGTCCATCGACTTCATCATTCATCAGTCTCAGCAGAGTCATAAGCCGCCTCCACCACCACCCCCAGTATCCAGGCTCCAAAGAGAGATATACCTGTTGCTGCTCAGGGTAGAAAGCCTCGATTAAAATCTACCTGAAGCGTCTGCAGGGATCCGAAGACTTTCTGACGGACTCATCATCTTATGGTATAAACATCCATCTTTTCTTCATTCTCTGCGTTTCCTAATTGAAGTGCACTTTTCAAGATAGTGAAAAAAGCTAGAAAAGCGCTATAATGCAGCGCTGAACAAAGAAACAAAGGGACCCAGAATCTGCATCAGTACCCGCATCCAGATGAAAATTAATTCAATGCTTATTTGGTCCAAGATCCACTCCCTCACAATATTTTGTCAAAATCCCGTTGGCAACAATTTGAAATATCCAGTCAAACCAACATGAGCTTCTCCGCCTCCCACAGGCCGAGGGGCAGATTCCAAACCTGGTTTGTCATGCATGCTAATGAAAGAGTTTTCCCCGTGTTAAACTGCTTTAATCCACTCCGGTTTCTTTCTTTCTTTGCATCTCCTCCTCCTCCTCTGGTGGGCTGGTTTAGATAGAAAAAGAGTATTCTAGAAGCTAATGAGATTAAAGGGTGGGGTGGGGATGGGGTGGTGGGGTTTGAAGATTAAAACCCTGGATTAATAAGAAAGTGTGAGATTAAAGTGGAAAAAAGAATCAGTGTGTCGGTGTGTGTGGGTTGGAGGTTAATAAAACTGTTCCTTCATTGATGATGCGCCATAATCTCCAGCTTTCAACTGCGAGATATAACAGGCAGACGGATACACACTTCAGCCTGTGGTTTCATGTCAGCCTCCGTGGCTTTAACAATTATTTTAAGTGTTACGAGGTTCATTTTTTTCATCATGCAGGACGGAGCCGAAGTCTGGATCACTATATTGGCCTCACTAATGATAACAGCCCGAAGGCAGACGTGTCCAAGAGTGGGTTCAAAATAAACATAAATATCCCTGCGCGCAAAACACAATGTGCAAGGCAAACACACACACACACACACACACACACACACACACACACACCGCTTCAGTCTATATGGAAGAAAGGGACAAAAGGTCTTTGAGGAAATGTGACTTCCAACTTGCTTTATGGCGACGTTCCAAGCTATCAGAGTTTATCTGTGTGTGTGTGTTTGTGTGTATGTGTGTGTGTGTGTGTGTTCAGTCATGAACCACTGGAGGTTGTCTGAATGTGTCTTGGCCTCCTGTCGTCTAGATGAATGACTTTCTCCTCAGCGGCTGGTATTTTCACATGCTATTTTTGCGTCGGAGCAGCCACTTCAGCGCGGTTTAAAAAACACACGAGTTCTGTCTGCGATCGGAACACAGCGAAACATGGACACGAATTAAAACTTACATTTCTCTCTCTCTGTTTGTGTCTCAGTGTGACTGTCTGTCTCCCCTTTTTCTGTAAATCCACCAATCCCACATTCATTTTTTCTCAAATAATTATTTCAGAAATAATGAGAAGATGTGCCTCAACCAGAGGTGAACCTCTAAAAACATATTAAATGTATTCTTATTTAAAGAAATGACAAAGCGTTTTTACTTGAAGACTGCATTTACTTATGCATCCGAGTCTTTTTTCCCCTGTACTTCATACCACAACATATCCGTAGATTACAACAAACAAGTAACGGATCAGGCAGCCTCTGCCTTCATCTCCCGTCTTCTTCCTTCACAGACTGATAAACCTGTCGGGCTGAAACTCTCAGGACAGGTTGAGTAAGCTATTTAATATTATACGCACACGCCATCGGATGTGCAAAGAGGTTTATCTGTGCAACACATCACTGAGATGTGCAACAATATTAATAAATAAATACCTGAAGGGTTTCTGCTCTTGTATTTATGTGTGTGAATATTAGGCAGCAGTTAAATGATCCTATCTCTACTTTATTTTTGTCATTTCTGTCAAATTGTAGTTGGACCAGTCCAGAACAAATTTAATAAGAAACAATAAAAGTTTATCTTATCCTATCTTATCTTATCTTATCTTATCTTAAGTGGTTATATATATATGGTTTATGGCCTTACTGTGACATCGTTTTATGTTTCTGAGTTTTGCAAATTGTTCTATATGTGGTTTTATTGTTACGTGGTTTTTAACCTTTGCTGGAGGGAAAATGACTAATTTGAGAAAAAAATAATGAACCTGAACCTGAATATTTTACTTCTACTCAATAGAAATGTTGACATTTTAGGGTTTTCCAAGACATTGGGTCATTATCGGTATTTAGGCTCCTGCCCCGGATAAACAGGATAAAGGGCCACAGATGATGAATGAAATAGTCTTGCGATGAACCGCGGACCCACGGGTCCGGTACCATAACAATAACAAAAACTGCACTACTAGTATAGTATTTTCAAATTGTACCCTGGGGACAAATAAAGGTTCCTGAATTAAATATAGTACAAACACCGCGCTTTACTAAAATCTCAGCATGCAATTCTGCCATGCACCTCTAATTTGTGAATTCTAGACGATGTCTTGGGTGCGGATGTGTTTTTATTGCTTCTTTCTACTTGGTTTGTTCTGAATTCTAGACGATGTCTGGAATGCGGATGTGTTTTTATTTCAGAAATGAATAATTTCTCATCAATCCTAAAATATGGACAAATTTTTTTTCTGTTTTTCGATCATGATCGAGTTTGGCGAGCCTGCTCTGAACATTAAACGAGGCGCTGTATGTATGTCAGACTGTGATTAGGGGCTGAGCCCTCCTTAAGGTCCGATCCTAGACGCGCTCCTGTACCTGATCTTTGATCTTTGAACCCTGATCTGGTAACCAGCCATCATGAGGGAGCCGGATTGTTCATTATTCCATTAGTCATTTGCAGCTGGAGCCAGACGACGTAATTCCAGGTCAGGATTTCCTCTGGTGTGAGGACACTAGGTTCTGCCCAGGAATTATTATTCTTTTTTCATCGATAATATTTCTTGTTGATTTAGTCACACTGTTAAATGAGATCTTTGTTGTTTTGTCATCGTCTCATCTTGGTAATGCAAAGACCAATCAGAGAGACCACCCTCGCTGTGGCGGTCTACTCCCCACTAGCTGTCGCCGAGCTCCCACGCTCACTATCCTCCTCAGCTGGCATTGTTTTGCGAAATAAACTTGTCTTTCAGCGTCTTGGCCTCACCCCATAGTAAATGTCTCACTTCTCTTGCAAACCAAACATCGAGACGTAACTGTTTTCAAAATGTTTCTCTGCCCCTCTCTCCTACGGCCATCCTCCTCCTCCCCACCGCTGCCATCTGGCAGATCCTCAGGTTCAAGTCTCAGAGGTCTTCTACCACCACCAACAGGGTCCAAAGATGGGGGGGGGGTTATAGTTCTGAATATCCCAGCCGAGCCTGAGTGAGAACTTTGTGATTTTCCATGATCCATTTTCACTTTTTGATTCTCTCGTCTCTCTTGAGTCGCTTTAAAGCCTGTGACGTTGGGTTTCATGTTCACGTATGCACGGGTCGACTTACGTCTGAGGGGTTCCTCTAGGAGGAGCCCCCAACCATAGCTGGGTTTACATGGACACTTTTCCTCATCCTCAGCGGAATCATTCCGATTGAGCCTATCGTTTGTCTTAATGTGTTTTGTTCCCCAAATGCTGCTCATGTGTTGTGTATTAATAATACATTTTATTTATATATTGCTTTTCATAAATACTCAAAGTCGCATTAAGGTACATAAAAAACCCCAAATGATATCAGAATCCGATATCAAAACATAAACAGCTTAAAATACAAGTAAAAACAGCAATAAAAATCAAACATTGATTACACCTGAAAAGCAGATCTGAAAGGTGGGTCCTGAATTTAAGAAGTTCTATTAAAGGGGATGACTTTAACAACTTTAGTGGATTGAGGGCTTTTTTCGGGGATATACCTTTGCTGTCTAGTTTATCCTTAAAAATCGGCATCTTCAGAGTTTATATGGAGCATTTTCATTCTGAATAGGCTTTAAATATATATAATATATATATTAAATATTTTATAATATATAATCATAAGTAAAAAAAACCTCGGCAAAAGCACATAGTTCCTAAGGTTCAAGCAGATTCCTCCATTAATGCTGAGTTATTTCCAGCCTCTAAATCTACTGACGACTCCAACAAACTCTCTGAGTATCTCTCAAATACTCTGTAGAAGGTTGTCTCCTATGCCTTCCACTTCAGCATCTCTGTTTAGCCCACTGAGCCCCCAGCTCCTGCCCCAAAAAACATCAAAGGAATCAAAGGAACGCTTGAAACTGAGCAGCCAGTTTCACCCCCCCAAGACCATCAAAGGAACAGAGACAGTAATAGCCATATCATGATGCCACTACTCCAAACGGCTTATTATTTTTATTCACCATGATTTAATAATTTGTAGGATATGGCAAAATCTTCCTCTTTGTAAAATTTCATACAAATCATTCCGGTAGTTTTTCCGTAATCCTGCTTACAAACAAACAGAGAAAAGCACGGGAGCGAAACCTAACCTCCTTGGCGGAGGTAGTAATAATGGGGTCCACGTACATCCAACTCATCTGGAGACCCCAAAAGAGAACCCCACACACACTGCTGTGTCCCTGGTTGCCCTCCCTGCTCATGTAGCCAGACGCGGCGCATGTTTGTGTGTTTAAGTTGTGCATGTATGTTCCTTCAGCTGTGTTTATTTCTAAAGTCCTGCAGGATAAACAGCAGAGGAGGTGAAGGCTTGTCTGCAGGACAATGGTTTATAGATAACTGTGGGAGGATTGTAAAGAGGTGTCGCCCGCCCGTTCTGTGAAAAAACAAATGTTTGCACCTCCTTCCTGCGGACAATCTCACATACTCAGATCTCACCATGAAACACAGGAACGTCTTAACAAAACCAGGTATCCTGTTATTCTCGCTAAGTGGAGGGATCCATGCCAAAATCTGTGAAATCGTGTGTAGCCAACATGCTGCCCCACAACTCACACACCCCGTTTCATAACACACCCATAACTATGATTAATATGTCTTAATCAGAGAAGACACGAGCGTTATTGCCCTTTCAGATTGCTTTCAATGAAAATCATTGCACGAAGCTATTTCGGGAAAATTGGGTTGGCATCCCAGGAACCTTTGCTTTCACCCCCGCTGCCCTGTGGCCCCGCCGACTCAGCTCCGCCACCTCCCTTTTTTCGGTCATCACTGTCACTTAGAGCCCTAATTATTTCTCCCCCTGCAAAAGCCATTCTAATTACCCCTTAACGGCGAGGCAGGGGCTGGCTAGTCTGTCCAACAACAAAACAACAACTTGGACTTGAACTTGTAGGAGATGCACAGATGCACGCAGAATCCATTCCAAAAAACATATACGTGAAAATAATCGGCCAAAACTCCCAAAGTGTTGCTTTTTCTCACGTTAAGAGCGCAGCAACTGCTGGGTGGCTATTTGTGAGGCCTTCACAGGACATTAGTGCCGGTTGTGGGTGTTAAAGAACCAACGGACGACGTGTGACAGGAATAACACCCGTACCCCGTGAGACTGGCGGTTTCTCTTCTGCACAGTTTGGAGCAGAGAACAACTCAATAATGAAATAAAACACCTAAACGAAGACGAGGAGATCGAATGAAGGTATTAAAAACGTGTTTGCATTTTTCTGACTTTTCTGACCAGGCTTTAAAGGTGCGGTGTGTAAAATATATAACTACACTCAATTTGAATAAATCTCATATTCTTAGCTATGTTTCTATTGTACAATCAGCTGAAAATAAAGTTTGGTTGCGAATAAAGTCTTCTCCAGAGGGAGTGGATCCTCTCCGTTTGAGGCCGCCATGTTTCTACAGTAGCCACACCTTCTTCATCCTGCTGCCGTCTTTTTATGATTCTCTCCATTCACATAGTTCCTACATACTGCTGGTTCATGCTCCCTCCACCTCCTCATCTCCACCCGGTCCCCTCAGGTCCATCAACTTCATTATTAATCAATCTCAGCAGAGTCATCAGCCACCACCACCGGTGTCCAGACGCCAAAGGGGAAACTATCATCTTCTCATGGCTGATATTCGTCCATCGATCTTCTGTAACCACAGCTCCTGTTCAGGGTCGCTGGGGGTTGGGGCCTAGGTGACAGCGGGGAAGGGGCCGGGTTCTCCCTGAACCAGAGAGACGGACAAACCTTCATGCTCTCATTTGCACCTATGAAGTGACCTATTTGCACTTAGCTATACGTTTTTGGACTGTGGAAAAAGCCGGAGTAGCTGGGGGGAACTAACGCAAACCGAGAGGGAACATAAAAAACGACACACAGAAAGACGTCGAGGCCGCAGGTGAAAATGAACCCAGAGTGTTTTTGCTGTGAAGCCCCTGTGATGCCCGAACAGATATCCTCCAATCACAATGTCTCTGAAAAGTCGCAGCGCTCAAGACTTTCTATTTATCACTTATCATCTAATGCGATAAACTTTCCAGTTAACTTTGTTCTGTTTCTCCTTCTGAAATGAAATAAAAGCATTTCATTCCGTTCATTAGTAGGATTAGCTACTTGTAGTGTCATTAAGGGTGGTGTGACCGCTCCAGTTATAATTACACAAAACATCTTCAGTTTAGTTCTATTTCGGTTTAACCTGAAAGCTTCGACCTTCGGCTTTGTTTTTGTTTTGTTTTTAAGTCATGCTCGTAACCCCTCCTTATTTCTTCTTTGTTGGTTGCCCCTTTTGATTCCTTCAAGGGATAATTTTGTATTTTCCATGATTTCCATGAGTAATCAACCACTGACATCCCTTTATTCTGTATTTCTTGTTTGTTAGGCCACTAAGCCGGCTGTGCTCACATTTACCTGTAATTCAACCTGTATGTGAAGTCTACTGAAAGGACCTTTGCAGTCAAAATAGCTCTAGGTTCAGACTGATTGAAGTTTTGAGATATTGATTTTGCATTTTAATATAGCCGTTACGTCAACAACAAGAGCTGGAGGACAAGTTTTGAATTGACTTCAATGACATTTTCTAGAAAAACGTGTTTTTGTTGACCATTACTTCCTGACAAAAGTCCAATTGCCTCTAAATTTGGCTCATATGAATTGACAAAAGGAAATATGTCTTGTTTTATTCTGAATACTGAATTTCTCTTCTTCATTGAGTCACTATGGGATCTGATCCCAAAAGGACCCATCCTCTAGACACTAGAGGGTCGCAGTTATCGTATTGACACCACACACACACATTATTTGGACAATAAGTCGTTTCAGTTAAGCTTAGAACCGGGCATTAGTTCGTTTTATCTTTTATTGTATAGCCAGCATTGACTTCATAAAAATACTTTGGTTGTGTTGGAGATTACTAACGAGTCACACTTAATTTGAGGAGTTCAATCAGGGGGAATTCCTTATACAATGCAGGGGATTGGGGGATTTCGGAGCTATAACCTTGTTTTTTTTTTTTTCACAATTCTATAATGTCTAAACCCTTAATTCCCCCCCTTCTGGATGGCTCAGCTTCTCACCGTATGAAGAAGATGCTTCTCCCGCTGTTGAAGTCATTTCATTCAGGGGCCGCTAAGCCCTCAGAGTATTTACCTGCACTCTTCAAGACGCCTCTAACGCCATTTAAAAAACAACAACAAACCGTTTGGGTCAATTTCTGCTCCTGGCTCTGATTATTTTCCTTTTTTTTCTTTTCTTCTATTGATACGTTACAGCGTTGTTTTACAGAATGTGTAACAAGAAGGTGTTATGAAAGAAAAGCGGGTAAATATGTCACCCCCACTGACAAACACGTGAAGCCGCAGAGGTCAGGGAGTCTGTGTGAGACTTTTTTGTGGTCCTCCAGACAGTTTTGCCTGGAGAACCACTAACTTAAAAACTTTTGATATGATGTTTATAATTTAGACGTCTGTGTATCTTACTTTGCTCCGGGCTAAAGGCGTAAAAGGACACACTGAAAAGCGATGCCTTAAAACGGACTCTTAGCCGCACGTTGGCCATTTATGACCAAAAACAAAAACAAGGTTCTCGCAGCCTCAATCGTGACGGCGGGGAGTTCAGACATTCCTGTAAGGCGAATGAAGTCGTTCCTTCGAGGTTTGGCTTCGTTTAGAATCTCCGCAATGATAGAAGAGAGCCAGACGAACACAAATTAGAGACTTATCTCACCCCCTGGCCCAGCACACGCACACACTGCCAACCAGCAGCCCCCACACATGTTCCATATCAGCGACGGCGTGCAGAGGAGGGAGCAGCGTAACAGCAAGAGCGACGCACTAAATCTCTCTCTGTGGGTGGAGGCTAATAAAAGCCCCGCAATAAGACATTTAAAAAGCATTTATAATACGCTGCAAAGATTAATATTTTTTTCAACATCATTTTCTCCTCATTTTCAAGTCACAGGCCTACAACACTGCCATTGCGGCCGCCGCTCGCCAGAGGGGGGGGCGGGACCAAGAGGGCTAATATCCTTTGGAATAGACATTTTTCATGATTCCCTCTAATATTGATTTGATATTACCATGAAAACATCTACGGATTGATCCTTCTGGATGAAGATGACATCACAATTCTGCTTCACCTTAAACTGAAAGAGACCGTACAGACATTGAACGCATCATGCAGTACATTTCACCGCAATGTGCCGCAGACAGGCTAGTTACGTTAGCGAGCTCTCCTGTGAGAAAACGTTTCTTTGATTGGATCTGTTGTTGACACTTCAGCATTTTTTGAATCGCTTTTTAGAAGGCCGACCAAAAACGTTGGATGTAAGTTGATCGGCGATTCTGAATTGCCCATTAGAAGTCAAAGTGAGTGCGCATAGTTGTCTGTTTCTATCCGTGTCGGTCCGGCGATGAACCGGCGACTCGTCTAGAGTGTATGCTGCCTCTCGTCCGATGTCAGCGGGGATAGGCTCCATCCCATGTGACCATGAACACAGTAAGCCATTCAGGATAATGAACAAACACACACACACACACACACACACACACACACACACACACACACACACACACACGCACACACACACACACACACACACACACACACACACACACACACACACAAAGTAAGTCTTTCCTCGAATCTAGAGCGCCACCGCGACTCTATCGAGTTTTGATGTGTTGATGTTGATGTGTTGATGTGTTGATGTTTTGATGTGTTGATGTGTTGATGTGTTGTTGTTGATGTGTCGATGTGTTGATGTGCGTTCACTCACAAAGCAACTACCTGTTTGGACCAAACCATTGAGGCAATATGCACAGGGGACAGGGGGACACAATTGTCGGTGTTTTGATTTTGAGTCGATTAATATCATTAAGTGCTTTCAGTACAGATTATTATATCCTTAAAAATAATAATATATTCTATAATTATGTCTTATAATTATACTAAAAGCCCCCAGCCCTTTTCAGGGATATACCCTTACTTTCGGGGATGACAGAATAGGCCTAATAACTTTACGTAGTTTGACTGACAGTGACGGTAGAACGAGATCCGTCCCTATGTTATGGAATGATGACATCATCATATGAGCTGGCGTAGGGATGTATCCCAAACGTATCAGTATGCGTCACCACAGCCTGCACAAAGAAATGCCCCCTCAGGGGTTTCTTGGCAGTTGTCGATTAATGTTACATAAACAGGCCGACTACTCCTCTCTCTAGTTTCTCCAATCTGGAATTCGGAGTTTAGAAAAAAATATGATTTTATTGGCTGCTTTTGGTATGTAAAAATGCCTCGAGGCAAACTAATCCTCACTCTGCAGCCCTGCAGCGAGACCCTGCAGCAAGACCCTGCCCCGGGCTGCGACGTGTGTCCGTTTGAGAATAGAGATGAAGATCTGCTTGAAGCCATGGACACACACACACACACATCCCAGTAGATGTGTTAGTACGTATAGAAACACACAATCACACATTCCAATATAACCAAACCCACTTGTGCCAGGAGGGATGGGCACCCTGGCAAACTGTGAATCGGTCAGACGGGCATCTATTATACAGTAGCCCTGCTTGGAGTCAACTCTCCATCACTGATGTTTTCTCAACCTGTCCGCCACGACGCAGCCCGCGGCGTGAACGCCTCACCACAGAATAGATTGTTTAATTTCCTCTTTTTGAGGTTTTTTGTTTTTTTTTACAGTGAGGTCCTGAACGCGTCCCAGGGGCTGTAGCATCAGGGAACCACACAGCGTTGGTATTTTACTGACTGTCTGAGTCTATGTAGTCTTGATTTGTCACGCTAACAGAGCGTATTTGTACCCCAAGAGAGTGAGACTCTGGGTTTTATGCAAAAACAACACTAATACTTGGAAGAGCTTAAGAGGAATTCTTTCCTAGTCTGTCTTTGCAGCATCTGTTATCTCTTACTGTGGAACCCAGAATGCTCACAAATTAGACTAGATTTGAAGACATACACGGCGATGACATTAAGTTTGTTCCAATATGGATTTACTCCAACATTAAATGCTGCAATGTGTCTGATTGTGTTCGCCGTGGTATTTAACCCCTCTGAAGTCTGAGGACGTTTTTTGTACTGATCCTAACACCCAGCCTTGATAGATCACATTAAATAAAGTTCAGCAGGTCAGTACTTCACACAACGTCACCTTTGTGACCTTTCGGTTATTTTCTTCATCATGTGAGCATCCTCTTCCTCTTCTGTTCACTTTAAGAATCACCACAGGGGATCATCTTTTTCCATCCTCCATGTCTTCTGCATCATCGTCAGTCACACCAAACAACTACATGTCCTCTTTCACCACATCCAGAGACCAACACTTTGGAAGCTCCATCTCCTGCATCCTCCTACCAACAGATCCACTATCCTTCCTTTTCACATGTCCAAACCATCTCCACCTGGCCTCTCTGACTTTGTCTCCAAAACATCCAACTTGGGCTGTCCTTCTGATGTGCTCGTTCTTCCCCATATTAGCATACTAATCCCAAAAACATGTGGGCTTAGGGAGGGTTCTTCAAAGCCCACTAATTGTTTCGGTGACAGAACAGCAGCCTTTCAACCCTCATCTGTGCCCCGGTATGATCAGTCTCCATGTTTTTGGGGGTCAATAGGTTAATATACTATACTTATGTGAGAAATACCTGATGGGGCCTACGGGAGATGTTGTGCTGCAAAAAAAAAATCATGTCCAACATGACATGTTGGACATTTTTATTCAGCCACTCTTGTGGTTCTGATGCACTGGCATCAAGGGTCTGGATGAAGTGCATCCTCCCTTACTCCTGCCTTGAATGGGTCTTATTTAGTGTGTCCAAAGAAGTCATGTTGTATCTATGTGAAACCAAGAAAGGTATAAATATGTAGAGAAAAAGGTCCCTTATCACTTTAAATCCTATAAAATACATCTATATATGCAGGTTCTTTTTAAATATATATATAAATAGACATCACACCAACTTATATAGTATATAAATATAAAGCAAAAATTCAATGTATTTGAATATAGAAACAAAGTAATAAATAGTCATTCATATTTCCCCTCGGTCACGTGTGATTGGGGGACTCGTCCAAAAAGCTGGGCTGACCTCCAGACTCCAGGGTTAAAATAGACCCAGACTCTAGAGAGTTTAACTTTCCATAGGCATGTTAAATTACTGCAGCATCTTCTCTGCAAATCTCATTAAGTGACCGAAGATCAGGACAGATTTGGAGAGGAATTATGAAGGACCAAAGCCAGATCTCTGGCAGAACATGACCTGTTGGACCTACCTATGGGTAAGGCGAGAAAGAACGGCAGCCAGCAGAGCGTAAACATGCCGACCACCACTCCCAAAGTTTTGGCCGCTTTCTTCTCCCTGGAGAATTTCAGGAGTTTCACCGTGAGTGAACTCCTGGATTGGTGCGCGCGGCCCTTCCCTGCGCCGGAGCCGCCGGGCTCCTCGTGCACCTGAGATCCTTTATGGATTCTGAGGGTCAGCTCACTGGAGTTCATCCTCTCGCGCATCACACCTGCCTCCAGGTTCTTAGTGGTCCGTTTGGCGACTATGTACACCCGGCAGTACATGGCCAGAATCACCACGAGAGGGATGTAGAAGGAGCCGAGGGAGGAGAAGAGCGCGTAAAAGGGT
The DNA here is from genome assembly GCA_037951165.1 of Lophius americanus. Taxonomy (NCBI): domain Eukaryota; kingdom Metazoa; phylum Chordata; class Actinopteri; order Lophiiformes; family Lophiidae; genus Lophius; species Lophius americanus. The sequence continues at coordinate 1,645,795 of JBBDHG010000072.1, read as the reverse complement.
TCCTCCGTGATGGGACACATGGTGTCGTCCGGCGACGGGGGCTGCTTCCATCCGAACAGGGGTCCGATGGAGATGACCACCGACAGCGCCCACACCCCCAGCATGGCCAGGAGAGCCCGTTTCTCTGTCACGATGCCCGGGTACTGCAGCGGGTGGCTCACTCCGATGAAGCGGTCGATGGATATTACGCACAGGCTCATGATGGAGGCGGTGCAGCACAGAACATCCACCGCCGCCCAAATGTCACAGAATATCCTGCCGAACACCCAGTAGTCCAGGATCTCCAGAGTGGCGGACACCGGCAGCACGGTGGTGCTCAGCAGCAGGTCGGCGATGGCCAGGTTGATGATGAAGTAGTTGGTGGGGGTCCGCAGGTGCCTGTTACACACCACTGACAGGATGACCAGGATGTTGCCCGCGATCGCAAACACGATGAAGGCTCCCAGAACCAGACCGAGCAGGACGGCTCGGGTGAGATCCAACTCACTGCGCACAGTGTGGTTTCCCACGGAGCTGTTGGAGAAGTTGGCCTGGGAGAACTCCCCCAGAGTCCTGTCGAGTTCCGTGGAAGCATTTTTCCCAAAGTGCGTGACATTGTCAGTGCTCAGACTCATTTTGGCGCAACAAGTTCTCCATAGCAGACTTCAGATCCCCTTCAGAAGAGTTTGAAATAGAAAGAATAATCTGCCTGAACGAGCGAAGTCTGCATTTTAGATCCACGTCCCAAAATCAGCGCAGAGAAAAGAGGCTGTGCAGCCGCGCAGTCCTCCTCCCTCCTGAGGCTCCGTGGACAAGTGAAGGGGGGCAGCAGTCCCCTCGTGTCCTCTGCGCCACACGCAGCTCTGCCTTGTAGCGACTAGACAGCGTGCGTGACCCATCCTTTACCCACGAGCAGTGACTCCACAGAAAAGTGAAACATATGTGTGGGTGCGTCATTTTACGCAATTATCGCCGCAGAGATTTATGCGCCTGTCGTGAGTGATGAAGATGAAGAAGTTAAAGGCTGTTGTGCCGCAGACGCATTCATTTGTTTCTCCAATCAGTGATTCGCACTTTTTCCTTTTTTTTAATTAGAAAAAACAGAAAAAATAAATCTAATTTTGAAGACAACAACGTTTAAGCTTAAGGTCCTCGTAGTAAATGATATTTTAATAACAATTTGAAGATATTTTGGTCCATGTGTGGTCCTCCAAAATGTTTGGAGGTTTGATGACGGTTACTTAAAGGGTTGTATGTCAAGAGTCAATAAAATAATCCCCTCGTATCCCCTCTGCTGTATCAGGTACTTCTCTCCTAATTTGGTCAAAAGCAGGACTTTAGTGAAGTGACTCCATTAGACAGAGCTCGGTTAACGAGCAGTGACTGATTTACTGCGCCCGGTTTCAAGTAATCCACATTCCTCTAACTCAGTTTCCTCCTGGCTAAAGGTGCAGTCTGTCAAATTTAGGGGTATCTCGTTACTAAGCCTATATATGTGTGTATGTGTACGTGTAAAATTGAGAAAATGTATTTTAACCATCTTTTTGTGCTGACTTTGAAATGTTCTCCCCGTGTCTGCGTGGGTTTTTCTCCTGGTACTCCGGCTACATCCCACGGTCCAGTTAAGCCCGAATGGAAAAAACTGAACACTGACTCGCAGGACTTTTCAGAGGATGCAGAAACGTTTGAGGGAAGATGACTATGCTGTTGCTGGGTAAGTGTTTTGCATATTGACAAATGGGGGATATTCAATCAAGCATAAGAAAAACAATGAACCGGACTCATGAAACCATTGAGTCGAGTCTGCCCAGCGTGTTGAACTTGTCCTCGCCAGGACCTCGCTGCTTCTTGGGGACACGCACAAAGTTCTCTCTGTGCCTTCCTTTTCTCCTAGGGATACAATTACAATAAATGAGTTGAATTTCCTGGATGGACTGAGAGGACCTCACCGGTTTACATCCCAATGGTTTCACGAGTCAGATCTCCATGCTTACCTTTCTTTGACAACAACATTTCACACTCTGTTGCTTTTTATTGAGCAGAATACTAACTTTTGACCCTCCCTGGAACTGAGGAGTCTGCCGTGATAACAGTACCACCACCTGAACTTCTACCTGACATCCAAGCTTTGACCAATAGCATTAGAGAATATATAACTGAATATAATTTCTAAATCTAAAGGAAGCTCATCACTCGACAGGAAACTCGATTACAGGGGCTTGCAGATCGGGAGATTAGCTGTCGGGACCTTCATCGCTTTTAGTTTTTACACTTAGTATTTTTTTTTTGTCAATTTACGAGGTTAGGAGAAAAGGTAAATGTTTTTAATTCCAGAGTCAGTTCATGAGTTTCTATGCTGCAGTGATAAGATTAGAGTTTAATGGAAACCGTCAGTCCGAAACAGAACAAAAATGTAGCTTTTATCTCCGTTTTTCCTTCATTTACCGTTTCATCCTTTGTTAGAAGTTCTGTTTCGATTAAAAGTCTGCAGGAGCAATTAGACCGATCATATTTCTTGTAACTTTATTGTAAAGCCGGTACTTCTTCCACGACACCGTATGAATATCTTTCCATGATGTGATTGCAGTAATAGAATCAGCAGGTATTCTGGCGGCAGGTTTTGGAGTGGCCAAACATCTTGATCTCAGAAGAAAACCGTTAAATCCACCGATAAACAGAAGCTGAAGAAAAAACAAATTATGACCGGAACTTTTAAAGAATAAAAAATAAAATCCTTGACTTGATTTGAAGTGAAATATATCCAAAGTGGGCTACTAAATAATATAAATGCAAAAGCCCAAACCTGGTTTCAGTGTCAGGTTTAGGTAAAGGTGGTCAGGAGCTCAGAGGAAATATGATAACGTTCAACGTTCATACAAAGAAGAAAAGTTGTCTCCCTGTGTGACTACAGATTAAAAAACCCATAATGAGTCCAGTAGAAAACCAAGCAGCTGAGAAAGATATAAATGAAACATCTGGCTGAGCTTCTCGACGACATTATTTTAGTAATATTAAAACTCTATTCTTGTAATATTACGACTTTATTTTCATCATATTACGACTTCTTTTATCCATTCATTTTCTTCCACTTACCTGGGCTCGGCTCGTGGTGGGTGGGAGGCTAGAAAGGGTCTTCCAGAGGTCCATCTCCCCAGCAATGGTCTCCAGCTTATCCTGGGGGATAAACTTGTAAGATTATGACTTTATTCAATAAAAGCGATACTGCCGTCCTGACAGCAAGGGTATGTCCCCGAAATAACCCCAAACCCCCGAATAGTACAATCAGTCCTCAAACTAAACCTGAAGTTATATCTGAAAACTGTGTTCGCGTTTTGACTTTATTACCGTTACATTAAAACTTAATTCTGAAAAACTCAGATAAAAAAAAAAAAAAAATCGTCAAACTTTTTGTTCTAAATGTTTCTATACTGATGATTTTTCAACGTAACTGTGGAAAAATTACAACTTTAATCCTGTTATATTACATCTCTATTCAGAAAACAGGTGAAGGGACCTTCTATATTATCAGCACTATAAAAGGGTCTTCTCTTCTAAGAGTTAGTTTTCATGTCTAACGTGACTGTTAAAACTTTTTTTTACAGCCTATATAAGCATTCCTTCAGAGGGGATTAGCCCTCAGACCCCCCCCCCCCCCCCGCCGCCGCCCCAATCCTTCAGCCCCTCATCAGATATCGGATCACTCACTCATTATCAGCAGCTTTCCTCAGAAATGAATCACCTGGAATTAGGTCGTTTCATATCTGCCACCAGATTTGCGTGCCGGGACGGCGTGTTTCTCACTAGCCCATTTAAGTTGATCGAATCCGCCGAGCTTTCAAATGACTTTAAAAGCTCACGCCGCTTAACCTGCTGCCAACTGATAAAAAGTTTTACTGGAAACAAAACCCGAAGAAGAGTGGACTTCGGTCTTCTGCGTGCTTCGGCGGTTAGCATTAGCCTCGAGTTCAAGAAGATCGAATTCTCTTCTTGGAAGGGCCAACAGTATAAATTCTGAGTTAGACATGCAGCAATGTCATTTCTTTTTAAAGACGCGGCTCCGTCTTTACACGGTTATTATTTCATTTCAATCCAAATAACATTAGTCAAATGTGAATGAGGGAGTTTCTGCTAGATGTCTGATAAAACCCATTTAGAATAGTTTGTTTTGTTATGACAGAGATGTAATCTTTTATCCAATGCAGTTATGTTTTTAAGGATTGTCTGTCAAACTCAAGGAACGGTGGGAGGTCTCCGCTTCAGCATCGAAAACCACGACAGAAAACGTTTCATTTCATTTCTGGGAACAAGTTCTCACGGATTTAATTGCAGCCTGATTGGTGATTAAAACTGGGCAGAACAAAATGACTGTTTATCCTGAAGCCGATCCTGAGAAAGAATCCGGCCGCTCGCTGACTTAAACGCAGATTATTCAAAATTCGCCAGTTGGTGTTTAAAAGTGAGAAAGTGATTCTGGACTGTTGAGTGTCAAACCTAGTCCATAAATATTCACCAGCCCATAGAATCTGTATGAAATGACTTGGGAATGAGACCCAACAATCTTTCTATTGTGTTGCAGATGCCCAGAAACATCCCCAACACGGAAAAACAATGTGAAAATTTCAATCAGAAGAGACGGGAAATGAAGAATAGGTGAATTATTTATTACGACACATGATAATTGGTCCATCAGAAAGTCTTTATTGTTCAGACTCTTCAGAGAGATTGTGATCAAAGGATATCAGCCTCCAGCAGCAGCAGGTATATATATATATATATATGACCACTGATTAGGAAGTTATCTGAAAATGAAAAAGATTGTTACAATATATTTTCTCAATTTTACACCTACATACATATACATATATTTACATATATATACATATATTTAGGCTTAGTAAAGCGACACCCCTAATGTGTTATGTGTTTTTCTTAAACAAAAAAAGGTTATTTTTAGTGAAAAACAACATGAAGTACTGGAGTAAATACAATATATACAACATAAATCTCCTCGAGTCAGTTCACATGCCCCAAATTTGGACTAAATGGTTTAATCCCAGACTTTTCGGGGATATAATTAGGGAGGAATAAACCCACTAAGAACCAGAACGACTTCTTATATTTGAGTACTTATGATAATGAGTACCGGAATGAGGATTTAATAATGACGTTTTCATCTCACTCTAAGTGACTTACTTTCGGATGTGAACAAAATCCATTGTTCAACATAATGTCGTCGCGTTACGTCACATTTCAGAATCCCACTGTGTTTTTTCGGAACAAGTACTACACTGCAGTCACAGGGACTTAAATGTAACCCGTGGGTTTCAACAGACTGATACTGAATTGAATTATGTGTGATGCCCGACAGGACTGACACTTGACTGGACGTATGTGGAAATAATCTTCTCTCCGTTAGCGGCCTTTAGCCGACATATAGCCAACATCGAGCTATAACAATCGAGTCGAGGAAGTCTATTTTGCAAATGTACTGTTTTACTTTAATAGTTCATACTTTACTCACCAGGGGGAGCTTTAAAAAAACAACAAAACACTGTTTTCCAGAAAAAACTCACAAATGATTTCATGGGTCATTTTCAAACTTTATACAAGCACAGACCTCAGTATGAGAAAGAAGTGGATTGATTTTGGGTAAAGTGGGTCGTGCATTTCTGACACTAGGGGGAGCTAATCTCTCAACTATTGGTCCAATTTAGTCCAAATTTGGTGCATAGGAATCAACTCGAAGAGATTTGTCTTGTATATATTGTGTTTCACTCTGATAGTAACATTTTATTCACTTCATGGAATTTTTTTATCAGGGGAATTTGCTCGTACAACACAGGGGATTGGGGACTTTTCAGGGATATAGCCTTGCTGTCGGGAACAAGAGCATACGCCATGTTTTAGGATAGTAGTCCATCATATTATATGTTATTGATTTCCACGTGATCGTCTTTGCACCAATTGATGAAACCCTGTTACCTCATATATAATTATAGTTTAATACATGTATAGCACTGAAATAGCTCAGTAAAAGGTCCAAACACCCGCTGATCCTGAGGTACACAACTGACGATGTAGCCTGAAATTTAGAATATCTAAGCCACTTAATCAAAACTGGATTGGGTGACTTAAAAAACAAAAGAAGAAAATAAATAGCGAGGTAAAGCTTAAAAGGAGGAAAATGTAAAACCAACCCTTGCAAACCCAGATAAAGCTGGGGAGGCGCGAAGGACAACAATTACATGGCCTTCGGCTCCACAATTTCAACAGCACAATTGTCGGCCGTCAAAGGAGAAACATAAATGAAGAGGGCGCCCACCCGATGACCCCAAAGACGGACCCACTCTCGATTTTCACCGCTCCAATCAGACTGCCAACATCAAACGTGTCAACTTTGAACAGGGTTTGAAACATCCAGTCCTATTTAAGATAGAACCCTTCAATTCTCCTGTCATATTCGTCTCCGATGTTTTCATCCCATCGACCGGCAGGCAGACGCCAGCGGGGACTGAAGCCCACAAACAGACTTAATCCATAGCGGCCCACCTGGGCGTGTGGGCTCCCGCTGCCTGGTTCTGTTCTCTCTCTCTCCCACACCATATATGGACAATGTTGCGTAACACGCCAAGAACTGCAAAATACTTTTTGTTGTATAACAGATTTTTGGGGATACAGAAATAGACTCAAAGAGATTAGAAGCAATTACTGAGGAAAATGTTGTATTTCATTGTGTAATAACAAAAATATGAAATAATTTTTTTTTACTGTAGGAATACCTTGAATCGCTAACAAATCTTTCAACAGGAAGTTGGAGGGTCAAGAAAGAAAAAACATGTAAAAACCTCCATGAATGGAGCAGCAGCTGAGCAGACATCAACATGCAGAGACACACGCCAGCACATTCTACAATAACCACATTTTAATACGAGACAGACGGAGTGTTTTCTTATTTCTTGACTAAAAATACCTTAAGTCTCCGAAGTTTGTCACGTAAAATGGGAAGTCATGTTGAAACGCCCCCCGGGGGATTCCTCGGGGTCAGCAGTAGAGAATAATGGCATTAACCCTGAAAACTATACTCTCATCTCCTTTTTTTTATTAGAGGCAAATAAAAACCAGCTCCCGGTTCTGCTCCGCAATACCGTAATCCAAACCGCTGATTTGGTCAGTTCGTTAATGTTTTATGGATGCAAATCTTCTTATACTGCTTTGCAAATACCTTCTGCTGCAGGTGGAATTACCTGCAGAGGTTATGCACACTATCTGTTCTCTATCACGTAGTATATTTTACAGTGTATGCATCCCATAATACCTTCTCTCCCTCCTCATTCCAGTGACATTTTGGTGTTTGTGGGCAAAAGGGTGAACTTTACGGAAACGCATCAGGGTCACATTTGGCTACGTGAATTTTTTTTCCGGGAATTACGACGTCATTCTGAGAATTCTGACTTTATTCTCAGAACTCTGTCTTTTCTTTTTTTTTTTTTTTTTCCAGAATTTGGACTTGAATCTCAGAATTCTGACTTTATTGTCACAATTCAAACTTTAAACTTTGAATTCCAAAAAAAGCCTGTAGCCCTATTCTGAGAATAAAGTCCATTTCTGACTTTAAACTCTGAATTCTGAGAAATTTTCAGAATTCTCACTTTTATTTCAGATTTCTGATTTGAATCTGAGAATTATGAAATAAAACTCAAAATCTGGCTTAATTCTTATTTTCTGTTTTCCATCTTTAAACTCAGAATTATACCCCCCCAAAAAAGATCATATAGCCTAAGTTTGAGAATAAAGTCAACTTTGAACACAGAATTCTGACTTTATTGTCGGAATTTAAACTTTAAACTCTTAATTCCAAGAATGCATGTAGCCCTATTCTGATAATAAAGCCCATTTCTGACGTTAAACTCAGAATTCTGACAAATCTTTAGAATCCTGAGTTAAACCCACGAAACCCTAACATCTAACCAAATTCTCAGAATCCTGATTTTATTGTCAGAATCCGGAATTCAAAATCAGAATCCCCCCAAAAATGATCGTGTAGCCCTACGTTGAGAATAAAGTCAGAGTTTAAATTCAGAATTCGGACTTAAAACACAGAATTCTGACTTTCTAACTATTTCTGAGTTTATTTCTGAGTTTGCAGAGCGTCAATATATTCCGCATTCTTGCTCCCTTTCTTTTCCCTCCGCCTTTGTAGGGATGTTCTGAAGCCGGAGGTGTCGGGGTCCGATAACTGCCTCTGATGTTCTTTTGGGTGGTGAGAGTCAAACAGCAGGTACTGGTCTGTGTGTGAGGCTTTACGGTAATGGAGTCACGAAGGATTCACAATATTTGAATCGTTTTAATATGCTCTTAATGACTTCAAACAAAAGAACATCACATTTTAAACAGCCTGTTTTTACTTCGCACCTCCGAGTACAGGAAGAAGTAGCTGCTCTTCCTCTTTCATCATCTCCTCTCTCTTTCTTTTGTTTCTCCTCTTGTTTTCTGTCACTATTTTCCCCCAGAGCTATGCTTTTATTATCTCAGTCCTTTCAGTTCGGCCTGCAGAAAGTAAACACAAAGTCAGCTGATGTGTAGAGGCTAAAACAGAAAAAAGAGCCCGTTGACGTGATGACTAACCCTAATCCTGATCCTACTCCTGCATGTTTTTGGTTCATTATGCTAGTACGATACATTACCGCTTTCCCCAAACGATTAAAACGCAATTTTCAGGAACTTCGGCTCTATTTCTAAAAAATCTGATTACTTTATCAAATCTATTGTGAAATGAAACCCAGCACTTAAAACCCTGTTTTCTCTCACAAAACTGACTCCTTCCACCAAAACATTACACACAGCTATTTCAGCAGAGCATCAAATAAGCATCCATGTGATAAATCCAAAATACTACCATCAAACGAGTTCACGGTGTTTTGGTGCGTTATGTAGTAATTATAAAAACTCCGTAATTTCACCGCTGAAAGTAAAAATGAGAAACGCTAAAAAGAAAATAAGCCAACTGGCACAAAAAGGTAACAATAATAAATATTGATCTGTTTCTTCAATGCTGTGTCGGGCCGAACTGACGAAAAAAAAAAGCAAAACACAATGGATCCAATGTCTCTGCATCCCGCCTCTGATCCTGGTCCGACCAGAGGACCTCGTCTACATCGGCCGCGATGTCCTCCCAGACCGAACAGCGAGGAAAAGAAACGCCTGGCATGGCAAATCCATCCCTGGCATTTATCTGCGTTTGATGTCACCACAGACCCTCTGCGTTCTTACACTTTCTTTCGTCCTTGGATTTAGAAATAGGGAATATGGTGGAAGGTACCATCCTACAAAAAGTGGGTTGTTTGCGAACCAGTCATGGTCCCAGTGGAAACTTACTTTACCATCCACCATCATTACCATATTCATCTGCCTGCCTGGTTTGTTGATGTCATCAGAGAACCACAAGAGCAGCCTACGGCGAGATCATCCACACAAGCAGCATCAGCTGCGGAAGGCTTTTATCTTGGTTCTGTACGGAATCATGACAGCGAAGACGAGGCGTGTTATTTCAAAGCCTTTGAGAAAAATACAGACGTCTGGACTTCAGGGATGTCAATGGTTGTTACGGCAATGATTGTTAATTAGCAGCTCTTTCAAAACAACAAAACACCATGGCAACAAATAATATTTACCTTCTCTGTTGCATGGCAACCGATCTCATCAGCTGCCTGGAGGGCAAGGAGCTCCGGAACCACACGACATTTTGGATTTTCCTCTTCTTTGAAATAACCAGTAACTGCTAATAACTGCTTTTCGAATCCCGCTGTTGAGTCCTGCAAACATAATACACAACAAAAATGTCACAATCCTGTATAGGCACCATAATTCACATCCGTTACTACCTCGGTTACAGATTTGTCTCTCATTACGCCTCTGTAACGATAAAACAGAGTGTAACTAGCGGACATGAGTAGAGGTCAAACCTCTCTCCAAAGTAAAGGGTGATGGTCGATTGTATTTTTGTGGTTAGAGCCCACCAGTGGGGACTGGAGTCTATCCCAGCCGACACTGCAGTGTTGGAAGTTCATCACAGGTCTTGACGTGTAGAGAGAGAAAACCATACCACAAAATGTTTTATGAAAAATATCTGAATTCTTTCCGAAGAATTGAGCGGCCCCGCTCACAAACACACACATACAAGCTTCAGCATGGATCAAATAACCTCCTCCGCCTCTCAGAGATATGAAAGATGCTGCAGGCCTCCCTCAAACTGCTCGTGTGAAAAGAAGTAAAATGTTCAACACTTTGCCTTTCTCTGTGATTCCTACTTTCATTTATCTCTAAAATTCTTAATACACTCATAAGCGATTGCTTTTTATTAACAGACACACTCAGTGGAGTATGAAATATCCAGATCCTTTACTTGAGTAAAAGTACTAACAGTGCTTTTTGTTGCTGCTTCCTTTTATTACGTAAAAAAAAAAAAAAAAAGATTCTTATTTCTGTCTTTCTTATACAGTACTGTTTAGGAATAAACTAAATTATGTCTGTAATGTGCTAAATAAACAAATTGTCTTGACTAATACAACACTGTGAATATAACATGAGTAAAATGCCTGCTTTCAAAAGAGTATAAGTATTACCAGTTAAATATTCTTACAGTGTTATGGTCCATTTAACTGCTGTAAAGGATGAGGTAGTCTAACGACTCTATGATTCTGAGTAGTTTCATGCATAAGATCACCAGAGTCTGTTTATAGCATCTCCGGCTAGTGATATGAATGTAGCTCTAAAAATTCTTCTTTTCATTAGATCAGCCTCCTTCAGTTTCTCCAAAACTATTCCATGCATCATTTTTATATTTTGTACTCAAATACATCTTAGCACGAGGAAGAACTGGACCGATTTTGGCTAAAGTCGGTTGTATATTACCTACACTAGCTGGAGCTTTATCTCTAAAACTTAATGGATTCATTCCTTTTCCGTTAACACTTATCCTGTTCAGAGTCGTGGGGGCTGGAGCCTATCCCAGCTGACATTGTTCCACACACACACACAGACAACCATTCAAGAAACATGTTCGGACCACAACCGTTTCTATGATTTAGTCCAGATTTGGTGGATTTGAATCTCGGAAATATCATATTTTATTCAAATAGTTCATATTTTACTCACTAGGGGGAGCTTTTTTTTTTTTTTTTCCCTTTTTATATGAAAAAAACACAGTTTTTTAGACATAACTACTCTTTGGGTCGAATTTGTACAAATTTAATACATATGACTCGACTCGGGAAGATGTATCTTTTATCATATTTTCTTTAAAAGTTTAATAATTTACTCAGTAGAGGGCGGGTTTTATATGATAAAACACTCTTTTTCAATCATAACCTCCTAAATGTTGGTTTGATATAGTCCAAATGTGGTACCTATGATTTGCTCAGTATTTTTTATGAAGATCGTGTTTTTCTTGACCTTTAAGTCGAGGACTTGAATCAGGGGGATTTGTTTAAGCGCAGGCCTAGTTTAAAAAAAAAAGTATTTGGATTAAGAAGTGGGATAATTTTCGGAAGTAATAAAGAACATTTTTGTTTGTCTATTACAAATATTCAAAAATCAACACATTTGGAGATTCATTAAGGGGGTGAAATTTGTAATCTTCAAAAGTAACTAGTAACTACAGCTGTCAATCAAAATTAGTAGAATAGAAAGGAGAATATTTCCGTCTGAAATGAAGTCAAGTAGAAGTACTATATGTTATAAAAAGGAAATCCAAAAAGTGTTTATATTCTAATACAAGCACCGTCTATAAATACCTTCCTTATGATCAGCAGTAAACAAACTGTACAAGAGATCTGAGAGCAGCTGTGTTGTTGACATGCCCTCCTGGAAGAGTCACTGGATTTACTTAATCTGTTGTGACTCACAGCAGTTTAGACTCTTTAAGAACTGTTTTTTTTTGTTTTGTTTTTGTGGGTCTTGGATCAGAACGGCTCAATAATTCTGGGAAAAACAACATCCTCGCATCACAGCACAGAAAAGAGCAGAGAATGGATTTCATCAATGCTGCTCAGCTGCCAGTTCGCCAGAGGAAACCGAACCGTTCTGGCTGCACAAAAGAACCGATTAAAAGCCTTCCTCTTGCTCATAATGAGCCGCCGACATGATTGAGCTTATCTGGTAGATACACAGAGGCATTCTTTTTAAGCCCACTGTCTCTCCGCTCTTCCTCTCGACATGGTCACTGGTCATCCCGGCTGAGTTATCACGCTCACAGTGACGGCCCATACCGTTATATACGGCGTTCTACGGGCTTTTACTGCCATCGGTATGGCAGCTGCCCCGCTGGAAATGAAGAATTGGCAAGGAGGCGATATCCTCCCACAGCGGGGAAAACTACAAGTCCAGCACTTTCTGCACCATTACTTATATTTGACAAAGGGAATCATTGAAGCAGTGCCGTGAAGATGAGGCAGCATCACTTAAATTTGATTAAGTCCTTTTTACGGATTCTGAATGACCCCATTGGAATTGCTCATGACTGCAAAATCGGTGTCATAGCGCAGAGAGAAAAGCCGGAGTGGGTCAGGGGCGTCTGTGTTGTAGGCTTGTAGGGCGGTGCGTTCACAAGATTGGATTCTCGGTCCATTACGGTTGGAAAAGGCCCAGACTCTACATATACAGATTGCTGCTGAGTGGACGCAGCAGTGGGGTGGATTCAAGCCATTAGATGATTGCCTCGGAGGCTTTGAGAGGAGAGTCAGACCTGTTACGTCATAAATGTTCCTGCTGCAGGGCCAGGATAATGAGGTCTTCGGAACTTTACAAAAAACCTGTCCTCTGCATGATTCTGGAGGAAGGATGGATGTGATGCTGTGGTCCCGGATGAAGAAATAATGTTTGGTTTACGGCATGCAAATCAAATAATGGCGTTATTTTCCTATAAATCGGAGAAAAAGACTCCCTGGTCCTATTTCTCCTCCGATGACAGGCTGTCGCCTCGGCGCGGAGGTGGTGATTGACTCCATCAAAAAATGCCCCGCTAAAAGCACCCGCGGGCTCTCCATCATCTGAAGTGAACATATTTCCACTCCATATCATGATTTCGTTTGATTACCATCTGATTCTACCTGGAATAGAACGTCAGTTTGTGGTTGGGGGAATAGTTCTGCACATATTCAGAGTACTGTGTGCACATTCGTTTGTGTGCATCTTTGTTTCTTTTACCCCTTTTATTCAAAATCTGTGCTGAAATTGCACAATCAGTCAGAAGTCATGGACATGTGCTGCGAGTGTGTGCTGCACAAATGCACGAGAATAAGGATAGATCAGAGAAATAATAACGTTTCAGCTTCCTTTGTTCGTCTTCTTTTGACACGAAACCTTCGGGGAATGAGATTGAAATCATCAAGACAACTAAAACAAACTCAAATCTTGACTGTGACTTTGACTAAATACTTCTATCTAAATACTTCTAAGAAGAGTTTCACCACAAAGAGAAGGTTCTGGGTTCAAATCCAGCTCAGGCCTTGGGGGCTTTCTGTGTGTAGTTTGTGTGGGTTCCCTCTGGGTTCTCCAGTTGGGCTGGTCCGCGGTGTCGCCAACCCGTCAGCAATTGTCAGCTGGGAAAGGCTCCAGCCCACATTTCTAATCAATATGTTCCTATATTTTCATCATCAATTGGAGCTTTATGGTTATTTTATTTATTTATTTTTCGAAAACTAATCACTTTGAGTGTTTTTTTTTTTCTTAATATTTTTGCTCAAGTTTACTGATTGTTTTTTTTCTTCTTATAAATGGAAAACATTTTAAACACGAAATAAGAAAAGAACATTTCCCCATCTTTATAAAAATAAATGTGTGGGGGCACAACAGGTGAAATGTTAGACAATAAACAACCTGGAAATGAGCAAAATTAGCATTTTGTTAGCTACAAATGAATAAAGAAGCTGTATGAGGAGCTCTACTTCGCTCTTAAACAGTTTATGACACTTGTGTTTCCATGGTTACCTATGGGTTAATGTGGTTGTTGGAGGAAAAAAGGGAATTAAGACCCCTGGAAATGAATGGGTGACGGACAGACTTGGTCTTTGAATGTAACTCAGGGTTAGCCTCAGTGGTTGAATTCATTATTTTCAGTGAGTACCACGATAGTATTATGAAAAGACATGAGGTTGATGAACGGACCAGAATTAATTTTTTTCTCTCCGGAATAATTTTCCTGGATCCTCAAAAAAAGAAGAAGAATGCGTCCAAAGAGGCTGAAACGGCCGTGGAGACGTCTGCTGGTGTTTGCATCGGACGCAGACTTTGCTTTTACTGACAGAATCATAAAGTTTCTCTCTGATGCTTTTATTCTATTTGGTAATTGTTTGCATTTATAGAAAAAAGAAAACAAACAAAATGTTTGTTGTTAAAGGAACAATTCATCCAAAAAGGAAAATTCGGTCATGAACTCTGAGGGTCTGAAGATGGAGGGACGTTTCTTCCTCCTAAAACATTTGAACTTTGCTGCAAAGCGCCAAAATGATTTGATAGATTCATTTATATTCTCATGCAAATCCCTTGTTTCCGATACAGAATGTGATTACTGGGAAGGGAGGGGGGATTGATTTCTCTCTGAACTCCACATGACTGAATGGAAAATAAAAAGCCTCCTCTGACTTGAATTGTATGCAAAATAAAATTGAATGGACAGGAAATGAAGGGAAACATCTTCATTATAAATAAGAAAGTTGAGATGCAGAACAGGAGCTCCTCGTCTTAGGCGGCGGGCGCTCAGCCACAGTCAGAACCGAAGAATGACTAAAGGATACGGAAGACCCAATGTTCAGGTTTAGTCTTGTTTAGACTGGCCATCAAGTTATGGTGTAGTTCCTTCATCAGTTCCTTCATCATCATACTAACATGATGTTTTGGTGTCTTTAATATAATTGAAATACCCGCCAGTGTATGTGTATGTGTGTGTATGTGTATGTGTGTGTGTGTGTGTGTGTGTGTGTGTGTTATGTGTGTGTGTATGTGTGTGTGTGTGTGTGTGTGTGTTTTTGTGTTTGTCTATGTGTGTAAGTCTGTGTTTGTATGTGTATGTTTGTGTGTGTATGTTTGTGTTTACATGTGAGTGTGTAAGTGTATATTTATGTTTGTGTGTCTGTGTGAGTGTGTGTATGTGTATGAGTAAGTGTGTGTACGTGTGTGTAGATATGTATATTTGTGTGTGTGTGTACGTGTACGTTTATGTTTGTTTATGTATACGTTTGTGTGTGTATGTGTATATTTATGTTTGTGTGTGTGTGTACGTGTATGAGTAAGTTTGTGTGCGTGTGTGTGTGTGTGTGTGTGTGTGTTGAGGGGGGGATGTTCTGGAATGGCCTATGATATACTACTACACGATACGATAACTCTGTTTTGTGATTCCATGTACCACCTCTTCATCTTCACACTGCACATCAATCACCTCATCCTCTGCAGTACATCAACCCGCTTGATCCTCTACTGATCGCCAGATTATACTCAAAGTTTTTTTGGTAGACGTATCGACTCACAGACAAACTGTGACTGATTCATCTAGTTCTGTCCCTGGTGTGCGCCGGGCTTAATGTTTTTGTTTTTCACTCGTCAGCTGCTTCTCTCTCTGGAGCCACCTCTGGGTAAAGACGGAACAAGTACATCCCCCGCATCCCCTCCCCAGCCCGTCCTCCACCCGCTCACTGCACTGCATCCACTGCCTCTGCAAACTCCATTAAATAATCTTTACTTGCCTCTGTGTCTAACATTATCCAACAAAGATGCTTCATAGGAAATATGGTTACGGTATGTTTAACAGAAAATGTGTCATATCAGCAGATATCATGTCCACATGAGAATATGAACAGTATTACTCCAATCTGTAAAGAACAGACAACAGAAACTATAGTTTTACTCCTGAATTCATCTCGAATGAAAGATTAGGAAAATATGAAACCCAATGTTTAATTCAACACATATGAAAGAATTCCCGAGCAAGTCAAAAAGTAAAGAAACCCTCCGAACCCACTGGCTTTACTTGTTTATCGGAAGGATCACTCAGAAAATCATCACTGACTCCATCTGGTTGCCCACTATTTAAAGGAAATATCCAAAACATCTCTGTAGGAGTTCTGGTGGTGCCGGAGTTTGGAATAGGAACCATGTCTCGCTGTGATTTACCCGTTTTGCGATTTTCAATCGCAAAACCCACAAGGAAAAAGACGTTGGCTATTATGCTGCTGAATACTGTTTAGTTTTTGGCTGAATTGTTTTTGCAGCTCAAGAAAAAAAACAATGGAGTGTGAAATCTCGCAGTGAAAGGAAACATGAGAGACCCAACTCGTGAAACCGTTGAAAGGTGAGTGGTTGAAAACGCCGGCTGACGGACGGATGGATATGCTGTCTGGAGTTCTTTGCTTACCCAACCGGTCTCGTTTCCTCTATGGAGGTCCTCCGGGTCAGCCTGGAGAGGGTCAGGGGACGGTGGCTTGCCAACTTTCCAGCACCCTCCCCCCCGGGGGGAGCCATCAGTCCGGCACCATGTGTCCTTCTGCTGCCTGCCGAGTTGATTCGCACGGACCCCGCTAGTATTCCTTTCACTCTTAGATTAGCATTGATGATTGGTCTCAGGGGCGTTTAGTTGAACTCCTGTCTACTCTGGGAAGAGTTTAGATTAGACAGGGTAGAGATTCAGAAATTTATATTCCCCTTCCATTTTTGGTCATGTTTCAGAAGGTCATCAATGATTTCAGATTTAACGGTGGGCATGTTTGGTATGTGTGATTGTTTTTTGACTTCAGGAAAGGAAAGGTTTTACAGGCATTCAAAAGTTCCGTCATTCAAGATCTCTTGACTTTCCTCTAGCTCCTCCTACTTTTAGAAGGCCCTCATTTCAAGGTTCTTTATTTTCTAAAACATTTTACTGTTTCCATTGACGGACGTTAAACGGTGACGATAAAACCTCGGTCTGGGCTGATAATATATTACTTAACACATTCATTTCAGATATTATTGCATCCACTAAAAACAGTTGGAGGAGCCACAAATATACGTTTGTAAATATTATGAAAAATCGTAAAAAGGTTCTAATGAATGTTTAATGGTTGTGGATCTTAGGTCCAGGAAAAACTGATAAAATCTTTAGGCGGATCTGTGTTTAAATGTGGATTCTGCATAAACTTTCTCACCCTGAGAATATTCTGTAACACTTTCCGGGACATTTATTAAAAGCGGAGTGATTAGTAATGTTTAACCACCACTGTGAAAAACTGACTCTGGATTGGGGAGATTAAACGATGAATATTGGGGGATAGTTATTACGGATAATGGAGAGGGGAGAAGATACATTACTGCCGACAGTACATCTGTGGTATAATTCAAATTCAGGGACGTTCAAATTTATTTTATGTTTTTCGAAAGGCAAGACAAAACATTGATTTGGATCTATAATGACATTTTGGGAGATAACTCAATATCTACTGATGATAAACATTCTGAATGCTGCAAAGGTATATCCTCGAAAAGTCCCCAATCCCCTACTTTGTACATGCAATCACCTTGATTAAAGTTATTTCCAGAGTATTTAAAAAAAAAAAGGTCCCCCTAGTGAGTCAAATATGAAACAAGATAAACCTCCTCGAACCAAAACATATTCACAGTGATTGGACCAAATCAGATCAACAGTTAGGAAGTTAGGTCTGTAAAATAGTCTTATTTGTATTAAAGCAAAAAGTAAAACATAATAATATAGACAAGACAAATCTCCTTGAGTTAATACATATCCACCGCATTTGGACTTAATAGATCAAATGATTGAGAAGTTAAGTTTGATTAATAGTGTTTTTACTAAAAACAAAAAACTCTTCCATTGAGTAAAATATGAGCGTTTTAGTGTGAAATACAATGTTTACATACTTATATAAGATACATCTCCTCAAGTCAATTCTTATGCGCCATATTTGGACTAAATCCAAATATGGATTTAGTCCAAATATGGATTTACTCCAGCAATTCTGGCCCGAAAGCTTTTGGAGATAAAGCTCCCCCTAGTGTCGGAAATATAGAACCAACCATTCCCAAATTCAATCCAGTTCTTCCTTGCACTAACGACAATGGTGGTTTAATATTTGTAAATGATGCATAAGATTTGTTTTGGCGTTATCATGTTGACACGACCAACCACCATCTTATGGGGTATAATGGGTATAATCTGAGTCTGGACAGGGGAGATGTGGACATGTTACACGTTTTGGCGGTTGGTTGGTAATGGAATCAGTGTAGAGTTATAGAGAGGGGTGAAGCTACGTTACTGCCGGCAGTATATTAGTGACATGAGGCAAATTAAGGGTCATTCAAATGGATTTAACGTATTTAGAATAGAATTGAATAAACTTCATTAAATCCTCACGGGGGAAATTCAAATGTTCCAGCAGGTCCAACGTCTGTGAGTGACAGCAGTAGACAAGAAACTAGGATGAAGTAGAAAATGTGCAAAACACACACAAAAAAATACTGTAAGACATATAGATATATATATATATATATATGTGTGCATATATTTTACACATACATGCTGAAATACTTGCATGTGTATATATATATATATATATATATATATTTATATTTATATATTTATATTTATATATATTCACACAAACATATAAACAAATCTACACGTACATACATATATATATATAAATATATTTATATATGTATATATACATACACACATCTACACATACATATATATACTGTATATATACATATACATAAATATATACATACATATACACATACACGTACATACATATACACACACATAAATGCATATCCATAAACAGGTTTTTATGAATAAGTGTATTTGTGAAAGGCAAGAAAACACATATTATTGTTTTTATTGTTTTTAATGTTTTTTTTACTGTTTTATTGTTTTACGATCTATCCTAGTATTATGTTTTGTTTGTATAGCGCGCGTGTTGTCACAAACCATCAATGGATACTTTGTACTCTTGAAATGTAAACTAAATCTACTATCAAATAAAGTAGCCTGAACCAGAACCTCAACATCTAGACACAGAATAGTTTTGGATCTGTCGTTGGATTTTGGTAAACAACCCGAAGACTACTGATGAAAAATGTTCTGAATGCTGGTCTCATTGATCCAGAAGACCACAGAGCCAAACTCAAATGAGCTCAGCTCCCATCCTTAATGAAAACCTGTTGAGTTTTCATGAAGTGCTGGGGAGTCTGCATCAGTGGCTCTCCATTTCACAGAATATCCTGTGAAAACCAGGAAAAACCTCCCTGTGAGCTTCATCTGAAGAAAACAGACATAACAAGAAAAAGGCTCCGTCGCTCCTCAGGAAGCAGCAGATGAGCGACGACCCGGTGAGAAGGTCTATTCTGATCGATGCTCTTCATTGAAGGGAAGGAACATGTTGTCTGGTCCAGGTACACTCTGCTCATCCAACAACCATTTCTGTTTTTTCTTATGAGATTAGGTTTATTTTCAGCCGCTGAGAAAACATCAAAGACTTCCTGATCTTTGGAAAATGCCTCGCATATTTTCGTGGACTTAAAGGCACGACTCTCTTGGAAGAGACTTTCCTGCAAAGAAAACATATTTATAGTAAATAACGCAGCATTTTTCGATGGGAAGAGGTTATATTTCTCATGCCGTCGGACCAAACCCCTGGATAGGGGTCTTGGAAACCAGCGAGAGGTTTTTGATGATATGGTCGCCTCGGACCCTGCTGCCCTCAATGTATATAAAACATCTGAGGGACGCAGCTGTGATTTAGCTGTTATGTGATTCAGTGGGAGGTCAGTGACCCTGCAGTGGTTTTCCATCACGTGGCTGTGCTTTATGAATATAACGTTACTGGAGATATCACACAAACCACGAGGAGAACCTCCACACAATACCTTTATTTCCACATTTAAGTTATGAAAAGTATAACCACTATTAACAGATAATTTTATCATACAAAACAAATCATACACATTATTGAGAAAGAAATGAAAGTGTCCAAAGTGCGGCGTACAACAGCCCGAGGATTTCCTGATGCCCGTTAACGGTTTGGTGCACTGGCTTGAATAAGTTAAGTTTCCTCATGTTAAAACACAAACAAAGTAAGAAAAAGGCACTCAGAGAGAAAATCAATGCCGATTCCTCCATTAACTTCTGAGTTATTTCGCCAGCCTCTAAATCTACCGACAACTCCAACAAACTCTCTG
This sequence comes from Lophius americanus, assembly GCA_037951165.1. Classification (NCBI taxonomy): domain Eukaryota; kingdom Metazoa; phylum Chordata; class Actinopteri; order Lophiiformes; family Lophiidae; genus Lophius; species Lophius americanus. Next base: position 1,625,596 of record JBBDHG010000072.1, on the reverse strand, counting down.
AGTAAGTCTCAAATAGTCTGTCGTCGGTCATCTCCTGCGCCTTTCCACTTCAGTGCCTCTGAACGGCCCACTGTCCAGTGCTACCATCAAAGGAATATTAGAGGAATCCAAGAAACAATTATTATGTAATTTTATTTTAATTGCTTGATCACATGATGGAAATATCCCAGCATGCAGGTGAGCAGATCCATGAACACCATCACTGTCATCCATCAATGGGCCAATCCAATCCAGTAAAATCAATAGTAGTGACTTCCGATGGTTTAGAGGTACTAGACACTTTCTGAACGTACGGACCTCCGCACAATTATACTGCTGGCAGCATCTTTCAATGTCACTTGCCATAAATGACCGATAACAGCTCCGCCTCACAAGAATCATGGAGAACAGGGTGTTCGATGCTCTTGTGGTCATCACGAAGGCGGGGATGCTAACCCACTGGTGCAGCAGTGGTAGAACAGACAGAAGACTAGGAAAGGCATTAGATATTTCTTCTATAAAGTCTATATGTATATAAGTCTATATTACTCATCACTCAGGTGATGATGGCGGTTTCTTAATCTTATAAATTCACGGGATTCATGAGAAAAGTGACATTCAGTACTTTTATGTTGAAAGCTGTGCATGAATTGCTTCATTACCATTTTCCTAGACTTCTGCTTCCACAGATAATTATTACCAAAACTAATATGCAGAGGAAATCAAACGGCCCGAACCAAAAACGTAACTTCAGTAACAAAGAGAAAGTTGCAAATTTACATGAAGATCCAGGAAAAATCTGTAAAAGGGAACTTTTCATGGCATAAAATGGTTTGTGACTCCTCATGGTGAAGGGCTCATATTCATTTTACTTTAAATCACCTGTCGCAGCTTGTAGCAGATAATAGCTACAATCTTTGGCAGTGATCGTCGTTCAGAAATCGCCTGTGAGAAACTGTGCTTCTTAGATATAAAGACATCTATCATGGTGACCCCGCGTCCCCTCTCTGATTCTAGCTCCACCGTCCGTGGTCCAGACCTATTTTTTCATCATCTACAGAAATACTTCATGTCCGTGGTTCTCTTCGCTGCACCAGGATCTCATGGTCTCCAACCATTCTCAGGATGAAAATATCTCCCTCCTCACAGAGGTTTGGCTGATGTCAAGAGAGATATCTCTCTGGCCTTATTTTGGGACTTTTTATTTACGAACTTCCATGCAAAGTTTATTTTCACTCTCATATTTTTTTTCTTCTTTCCTTTTTGGCATGTCCCCACATCACCATGATGCCTCGACCTTAAAGAATACCTCTCCAACGCGAACCCAGGAGTCATCCTCTCACCCACTCATCACCTCCGCTCATTACGATTCACGGCAGCAGCAGCAGGTCCGTAAGATCCGTCTCCCGTTATTGACGGCGCTGTGGGGATTCGCTTGATGTCAACACTCTGTGAAGGATCCTCGGAGCGAAAGATTTATAATAGGAACCAAAATATGGCCCTATAAATACATCATCTACCTTTGGGAGAGATAACTCTGTCCAGCAGTAAAAACATCTCCCGTCTGCTGGATGGTGCCATCTTCCAGTGGATTGTCAGGAAAGCACAGTCTCTTTATAAACTTTATAACCTTTTAGGGACCTTTGTCTAATACATTTCAGTATTATTGTGGCTATCTGAAAAACATTTTAAGAGATCACCAGAGGGTTATTTATACATTAACTGCTTGGAAAGTTCCGGTATTTTTCAACCTGGGTCGTATTCCAAATACTCTTTAATATTACATTGTTTTACACGACACAACATTGTGAAATTACTTCTCTGCATTAAATTCAAACATAAGGAGCATTGGGCAGTCCCCCTTTGGAGCACCAAAGGACCAAATCGGCGTTCAGGTCTTGCTCAAGGACCCTACGACATGAGGACTGCAGCGGCGGGAGAGTCCGCTTACAGGGAAGAGCTTTTTGTCCCGTATTCTACCGGAATGTTACATTTCTGTTTGTGGTCGTTTCTTTTCTAATGTGCTTCATCGATCATGCGCTCAGAGGGTTCATCCTACAGCATGTCACTGCATCCATTCAGCTCACAGAGACACTCCCAGCGATAATAAGTAGTTTCTACGCTTCTGTCCACTACAGCAAGGGTATATCCCCGAAAAGGCCTCAATCCCCTGTGTTGTACAAGCAATCCCCCTGATTGAGGCGCTCAAATTAAATTTGACTCATTAATAATCCCAAACAGTCCATATTGACTCAACTATTTCCATGAAGTCAGAAACAAGCTCCAAGATCAGATCCTGAAGTGGTTCAGTGATGAAGACAAATTCCTAACTATTTCTTTCTGAGCTCAGTTATAAAACGAGAAAGATTTCCTTGTGTCAATCCAAATGAGTTAAATTTAGACAGATTTATGGTTGGGAAATTAAAGATGAGAAACTGTGTTTTCCACCACAACAAAAAGCTCCCCATAATGAGTAAAATATGAACTATTATAGTGAAATACTATACAAGAAATGTCTCCTCGTAGAGTCAAACCAGCCAATATGGACATAATCCTACAGAAGGTTGAGAAGTAACGCTCCAAAAAACAGCGTTTTGTTTAAAAAAGCCCCCGGTAGAGTGAAATAGGAACAATTACAGTAAAATATGACAAATAAAAAGTTAGATTTCCTTGAGTGCACAGATACACACTGAATACGGACTAAATCAATCGTACAGTTATGTAGGTTACGTCTGAGGAAAAGTGTTTTTTTAGGTTGAGTCAATATTGACAGTTTGAGATAATTCATTTGAAGAGTTCAATCAGGGGGATTGCTTGTACAACGGAGGGGATTGGGGGCTTTTTCGGGGATATATGCTTCCCGTTAGGAACGGCAGCGAAGGATTAGTTTTTCCCAACTAGGGTTAGCAGCTCTCTCTGCAAAACATAGAGGAGATATTCAGAGCGACCTCAAATCTGTCCAGTACCTCCCACAACCCCTGACCAACGGGTGAGCAGAACAATGAAATCATCATCAACACAAACCACCTGGGTTTGCATGGAGCTATTGGCCTGCGCCTTCCAAAAACCTTCAGGTGCTTGGCTGATGGTGGAGCTACAGCAGAATGACGCTAGCCAGTCATGTTGTGTTGAGTGTGGGGAGCAACTCATGCGCATAAACACAAAGAGGTCAACAGAGGGGTGGAAGTGGACTTTTGCCCAGTGCAACAAAGTGAACCTGTCTATTGTCTAGACACGTTTAGTCACTGACTGTTGGAGGGACTGCAAGCATTCGCCGAATTCCACATTGTTCCACAAGTTTCCAAATTTGTCTCTCACTGGAAACTAATGTCTTGCTGCCAACGATCAGACACAGATCAAACTGAATCAGTCTCGGAAACGTGTGGAAAAGTACTTAGCAGATGCTTAAGTTATTCTTCATGCCCGGTGTCAAGAGGAGCTCAGGCATATCTGCAGAGTGGAAATGCCTTTGAAGACTTCATCAGTAGTGAAATCCAGTGTATACAAAGTGAAACTTGGGTTTGATTTCATGTGAGCAAAGCCAATTGGAGCATCTAGATATTAAGTGATGGCTTAGGTTCTGCAATTTTTCGGAATAAAGTTGGAGTGTGGGGAATCCTTTTATTTTTTTTAACATGCACCATGACTAATGTGTTTATCTGAGGCTCAGTGATTCTACTGCATGTGTCATGTTTTCTATAAAGTAGTATTTTGTATTTGTATCTAGAATTTTGGACCAAACGGGTCACACAAATGCAAACGCCACAACAGGGAAAAAAAACGCATCAAAGATCACCTGGAGGGTTGAGTCTCTTATCAGACAGGCACAGAAAATAGTGTCTGACCTGACTCACATTCTCCTCCCAGAGTTCCAACTCTTATCTTTGGGCAGGAGATTTAGCGGCCCCATGTGCAGACCGATCCCCCATAAACATTCACTCCTACTCCGGTCCATTAAGATCCTCAACGATAACTCCTAGAAGAGTTTCAGTCAATTTATGCAGCATGAATCTGGGCAATGCATCACTGAGCTTTGCAATATAAACTTAATACTTGAAGGTGTTTGTGCACAAATGTGTGTTATGTATGGAGTGTGTACTACAGGATGTTGGTAGCGGGGAAATCATTGTGTGTCTACTTCCTTTTTGTTATTTTTGCGAAATTGTAGTTGGAGAGAGTCCAGAACAAATTTCCCTTCAGCAACAAAAAGAGTAAATCTCATCTTATCTTATCTAATCACATTTAAACAATCGCAAAGTCCACAGTGGGAGTCTATAACGGAATCAAAACTAACTTCACCTTTGTTTATCATCATTGTGAAATTGGTTCTAAGTTGGCTATATCAAACAAAACATCACAACGACGGGGCGGACAGGGATTTACGGAAAAGGATGAGGGTCACATACTGCTACGAGAACATTCTTTACGGGGAATTCCGACTTTATTCTCAGTATTCTGATTCAAAACTCGGAATTCTGAGATTATGGTCAGAATTCTGGGAAAAAACGAAAAAAAAAAACGTCCCACAATTACATAGACAAATAATGACCTAATCCTCTTCCACAAGGAGCTGATCAGTCAATGCAGGGTTAGCATAATTTAGCCACACTCAGATAACGGGTCAGCCCTAGCATCTCCAGGTGTCTTTACTGAGGTGAAGCCCGGGATGCGTTCATCTGATTAGGCTAAAGTTAGCCTAACGAAAATGTTGATGTTACTGAGTAGATAACTTTGTATTAGCAAAGTAGATACGTATTAAATAACAATAAATAAAAAAGCATTTCTCATTTGTGACAAGTCGTCAGTTTGCCGATTGCAGTGTTTCGGTTTCTTCATTCCTGTGAGCGGTTGGGGCCGGCATAATTAAGACTCCGAGAAGTGACTGAACCGAGTCAAGAAACAATCCAGCATTAAAACTCCCCTAACGCAGCAGTACACTTCTGTTTTGGCACAGGAGAAGAGACAATAAACACTGCGGTTGCTTAATGATGGTGGCTGATTGATGGGTTTTGATCCGGAGCCAATTTAGCGTTTCCCCCCCCCTTTTCTAGTCTTTGTCATTAGAGCGTTATAGATGTCCTCATCTAACCCCTGGCAAGCAACAAAGTGTATTTTCCGAAAATGTCAAAGTATTCCTGTTGTGAATGGACAATAAATGATGCTCTGTGTTTTGACATATACCTCAGTTTACTCTCTACACACTTATCTGTGATTATTAATTATGCATAAAACCCAACTTGAATTTGTGAAAGTTTCTATCAAATCAAACCCTTGCAAAGCAGATTTAACTTTGCTAAAAAATGATTGAGTGATTTAATCAGAGAGTTCTGCATTCAGTCTCCAAAGGCTCACATTGATTCTACTCTATTTTACCTTTAAAAGAGGTTTTTGTGGCTATTGTTGTCCATTTGCTTGAAAATCAAATAATGAGGAGTAAATGCGGCTCTCAGGCATTTTCAATTTCATATTTCATTTCCTCTTTTTATACCGTTCTGTCATTGTATCTGAGATAAAACACTGTTTTCCTCTCTATTCAGTCTTCCCACCATTTATCAGATCTTTGCTTATGAAGCTATTTTCTTTTAAAGGTGAACATTTGGATTGAAGTAAAGGATCAATGCCTTGAATATTAACATTGAGAATCAGCTCATTTCAAGGAACATTGGTTTTTGGAGATGTGTTAGGTTAACTAAAAATGAATTTTTTTGCAACCCAGTAAAATTGGACAATATATTTAATTCAATAATGAAGCTAATAATTTGTGCGTAATCTATGTTTGAAAATAGATATGTCCATTTAAATGGTACGTCTGTCACGGCCCACAGGACTCCATGTGTCCTTTATGTGGAATATTGATTAAACCTCAGATGACAGTGACGAATAAAACATTTCAGCAACAACACAAATGTGATGATGGAAGATGGGAGACAAGGTTGTGGGAAAATATATGTTAAAGGTCGAGTTTGTAAAATTTGGCCACTGGGGCGCTGCAACATCCTTCTCCACCTAAATTTTTCCTAAGCTGACTCGCGACACCACCACAGAGGAAATGTGACCGGGGATCAAACGCTCGTTCTAGCGATGTCTATCCAGTTCACCCGCTTCATCTGAACTTGTCCTGAGTCTTCATGTTTGATTTGACGGCGAAGCTTGGCGTTCCGTTGTTTTTTTTTTTGCTGTAAATAATTAAGGATGATCCTCCATTTGTCAAAATATAGCATGAACTTAAAACGCATTAAATCCCCCACCAGACATCTTTGCGAACACGCCAGCCTCCACATGAAAGTCAAGACACGCTCCATAGAGAAAACAAGGGCTTATTCGAAACAAACATTAAAAAAAACAACAGCTTCAATCCAAAAAGGACACACAAATAGCATCGTTATGAATATTGTATTCAATTAATTCAAAATATATTCCACTAAATACCCCCTTAATTGTACACACTGGACCTTTAAGTGATGATTGGTCAATGTTTGAACCCCCGTGTTGAAAAGCGAGGGAATGAATCTCAACTCAAAGGGTACTGTTGTGTAACAGATCCTGACCCCTCCTGTCAAATCAGACAGAGAAACAATGAAAAAATGAAAATACACAATTTGAATGGGAAAGGACGTGTGAGTCACATGGAGTCCTGTGGGCCGTTAAATGGACATATCTATTTTCAAACATAGATTAAGTACGAATGAGGGTGAACCCAGCATCCAACCGCAAATGATCTGCTTCGTTAAGGAATTAAATATATTGTCCAATTTTACTGGGTTGCAAAAAAATTCCTCGTCATATCTTTAATATACAAAATATATCCCATTTCTGTCGACTCTTTGTTTGGCGTGAGCTCAATACCTAATGTCTCTGTCGTTTCAGAGACAGCCATTCCCTTCCTCTCCAGCTGCGGACCCCCTTTGTGTCCATTCCCTTGACCTCAGCACCTCGTCATCCTCTTTGCTATCTCTACATTCCACGGTGTACGTGGGTACCTTCTCTGATAGCCTGTATCATTGTCAGTTTCACTCTGACTCATAAAACGGTATTAACAAATGTTATTAGTGATGCCTGTGCTTTGGGGAAGGTCTTTTCTGAACAAAGCCTTTACTGGTAATACATTATTTTGAATGGATTCATTTCAATGTTTGCAGAGAGCTCGAACTCTATTCTGTTCCGACATCCAGAGTGTCCATAACCTCCGACCTCACAAGAACGTACAGGTGGCTGAATAAGGGTGAGTACGTCAGAAGAGGACCCAGGGGTGTGAAAATGATTTACATTGTGTGCTATGGTGTTATTAACAGTTCTTCATTTAATATATATTCAATACCATCTAAATAAATCAGTTCTCTATCCCCATCCACAACACATGAAACGAGAAAATAACCTTTAGCAGAATGTTGTTCATGGTCTTCACTCAGTAACGCTTTCACCGTTTAAAATTCACTTAATATCATTTCAATCAGTGGAGACTGAAAATGAAGAAAAGTTGGAATTTCATCCGACAGTTATGTGATAATTAGTCTGTCAGAAAGTATTTGGCTCTTAGACTCTTCAGGGAGATTCTGTTATTTTGTATCTTAGAGCTCGTACATTGTTCACTTCGAGCCAGTGCGTTGTTAACCTCAAGCTAGTCTATTGTTACTTAGAGCTGGTGCATTGTACACTCTGAGGTAGTGTATTGTTGACTTCTAGCTAGTGCATGGTTAACTTTGAGCTCTTGCAGGGTTACTTAGAGCTGGTGCATTATTAACCTGCGTTTGCAATTTGGGCTCAGGAGGCGAGAAAAAGTCATTAATGGGGTTTTACTTTCAAAAAATAAGATCGAGCAATGGGATGAGGACGGGTGATGATTACAGGTGACAGGATGCGGCTGAAGCCTTGGGTGGAGATTTGCCATCCAGGGGGGGGGGACGTTTAGCGCACTCCTGAGCTCACAAAAAAAAACAATCTGGTGATAGGAGCAAAGTTTTCCACATCAACACTTGCAGAAGTAAAGGGTGATGGAGAGAGACATGAGGACTCTGGAGAAAAAACACAGAAAAAGTGCCAGATCATGATAGGACTGTGATTGAAGAGGATCTGCTAGGAGCAGCAGGTATATCTCACCTTGTTGTCTGGATACTGGTGGTGGGGGCTGATGGTTCTGATGATAGTAATGAATTGATGGGGCTGATCGCTCTGCAAGGACTGGACAGAGATGGTGAGGTGGAGAGCCTGCAAACCAGCAGAATGAAGAAACTGGATGGATGGAGCGAGACGCATATTTAGGAGGACGCGGCCGATGATGCTAGGCTAATGATGAAGGTGTCGACATCCCAGATAGTGGCGGGACTTTGAGACTGGGCGTGCGTGAAAGACGTGAATGACAGAGAGGGATGACTGTGGCCTGAGTGTGCAAGAGGTTAATCTTCTTGACTGAACTTTTTTCTACAGCTACATTAAAACGCGTTTTGAATATTTCTAAAGCAGAAAGCATGTAAAACCGATTTGCAACATAAATAAAGACAAAAAGGAGCGTATGAATGTCTGCACTTGGATTGCCATACAAATCATTCAAAATGAATCCCAGGAATAAACATTTTCAGACCAAAGTGCAGCGGTAGTTGTTTATTTAGTGAGCGTGTGAACAAACAGGATTTACACTCAGCCGCTCTGGTGAACAGAACTCACCAGATCTACAGACGCTGCTGCGCCGTGACTCGTTGTTTTTGGGTTTTTTTCTTTCCCTGCTTATTTTAGTAAAGTTGGATAAGCATTAACGTGATTGAAATCTCAGCTATGTGCTTTGGCCTTGATCCTTCAGAGGAGGCTCTTATCAACACCACCCTCAACCTCAACCTTAAACATCCGGGCAATTATAAGAAAATTAAACCTATAGGGCAAATTGTAGGATTAAGTCTGCATCCAGTGTCGCAACACAGCAATCACTTCACACAGTTATACTTTAAAACAGCCTTTAAATGTCTCTGACAGTTGGAAAAGATGACAATAAACAAAACCCACAGGGGAGATATTAACTGGGGCTCCCATAGGAGCCAAGACTCTGGAAGAGCATCCGGTCCCAATCTGTGGAAATTCTTAAGCATGTTAAGCATCTGTTTAAAACTGAATTTAAAACAAAACAAAACGTGTCAAGGGTGAGACGTCCTATGTAACATTCGGTGTAGCAGTGGAACTCTGTGTCTACAGAGAGCAGTCGTCCTCTCTCTCCGCCACATCCTAGAGGAACGCAATCTCTGAAAATGCTGCTTTTGAGACTAGACGTATTACTTCTCCGATCTCGCGCTCTCTGCTTGATGTATATATTATTTCCTCAGCGCGACGCTGGAGGGGATAAGAGCTCATTGTCTCTCGTGGAGGCATCTTGCATGACCTTGAACCCGCAACCATTTTTTTGATATTGCACAAGCACCAGCAGATTAAATGACCAGTGGCCCCGCGGAGAAACTGTCTTTTAAAGGTCCTGGAATTTGATTTCACTTGTAGGGAGTTTGGATTCATACAGACGCCGACGTTACGGCATTTGGAAATGTCCAGTCCTGGGGCATCGGACCGCTCGCTCTGTGGGAAATCCAAGCGTGCACCCGGCCAGTCTGGTATGCACAAGACCACATAATCAGCTTCTGTTCTCATTTGTGGCTTCCGCTCTCTGTGTCTTCCTCAAAAGTCCCAACAAGACGCTACTTGGGCTAGCTTCCCACGTGAAAGCTAAATCTCAGGTATCGCCGTGAAGGCCATGGCTCTGCCTCTCCGTCTCTCCCAAACTCATTTAGTTAAGTAGGACATTTTGCTGAGTCAACATTCCATATTCTGCTTCTGGAATAAATAACAATCCTCTTCCATCTTAAGTGCCTCTTCAGATGAACGGCACATTGTCAACTGAGAACTACCCTACACGCATGTTTATTTGACAATAAACTCACAAAGAGGATGACAACAAGTACGTGTCAAAGTAAGATGGATATCATCTTAACCCTTTGATGATTCTAGGGCGTATGTTATATTTACACATCCTTATTCTGGATTATTATCGACAGCAAGGATGTAGATTAATTACGTCCCTAGAAGATCCTTTGTTTAAAGGGATAACTCAAACTCACTCACTACATTTCTTTTATTGAACATTAACTTCACATTCAATCAGTTCAATCAGCTGAATTGCTTGTACAGCGCAGGGAACTGGGGGCTTTTCGGGGTTATACCCTCGCTGTCGGGGACGGGAATAAAGGCCTTAGGTTTTTATTCACTATTCATCTTTTTACTACTGCAGGATATCTGTGGCAGTGTTGATCCAAGACCCTCATTGCCATGAAAAGGGACCATCATCATCTTCATGATCCTGTGTAGATTTTATCCAATGTTAATGTTAGTGTCTGGAGGTTGATGGGGTGAGACTGAGGTTGTTTACCAACAATGAAATTACCTCGTCCAACACTTGGACCTACATGATACCCCAGAAGCTCCAGTCAGGACGGGGGTCTCGAGCCCCTGTAGGAAGTTTCTAGCAGGATTAGTGGTGCTGGATCCACTCCATACATGTTTGCAGAAGTGACTATGGTGAATTTTCCTTCATGGTCAGGAGCTCATCAGTGGCGGGGGATCGTCTACCGTGGTCCCACATGCTGAAGCCCCCGCTCGGTGTTTTGTTGCCCAGTGGGACCTCCGACCCCTGCTGGACAGATTTGCAGAAGAACTTCTACAAACCACGACTTAAATTAAAACACCTGCCAGAGTATTAGTCCAGAAGGCATCAACAGAGACTACAAGTCTGTGGAATGATCAAAAGCTGCCCGCTGATAAGCCGGAATGAAAACCACGAGACAAAATTACATGGTTCAAAAAATGAAGGGGGTTACTTTCATGTTAACTACAGGAATGGAATGAAGGTCATCCGGCGGTGCGCTCATGCTCTTAAAGAGCGTAAAACTGAAACCTGCCATGGAATATTACACATCAATATTATTTTACACGGTAACTGACTTAATGCTTCACAATCATAAATGATTGTTTTTAGTTTTCGGAATTTTAACCCTTTAAGTTCACTTTTTTTTCTTTTTGTTTACATTTTTTCCGTTTTCATAAAAGAGAAAATGCTAAAAGTTTGTTATTTTCTATAAAATACATTCCAAGACATGTCAATCATTAACAGAAACATTGTTTTCTTTTAATTCATTTTTATATTTTCCTCAGTTTTAGATTAAAAAACAAACAAACAAACAAAATAAAAACACCTTAGAGGGCACGAAACATCTCCCTCCCGTAACTGCCTTTTATTTTTTATTTAATACTGTTTAGCTCACTGAAATAATTCTGTTTGTGCTCCTTTGTCGTTGGAGAGTGATCAAACTAGATTTTGTCGTAGTGAAAAATAAATGAAATATCAGTATTATTTTACACTTATTGACTCACATAAGATTTCACAAATATTAATTCATTTTCAGGGTTTTACCTATTTGTTTGGAAAGAATCAGAGGGAGGAGTTATACCTGCTGAAGATGAAACCCCTCACACACTCCCACGCGCACACACACACACACACACACACACACATGAGAAACGGCAGAAACTCCTTCATATGAAACTTTTTAAACTTGAAAGAACTCAGAAGTGTCTGTTGTACCACATTTAAATAATCACTACACTTTCTCAGTTAGTCAGACACTGATAGTTTTATGAGCTCAAGAAGAATCCCATAACCGACTCTTTTAACCTTTAACCTGTGTTAAAGTTCCACAGACGTCCAAAACTCATCCCAGTGAAACACTCGGCGTGTTTTTACTGCCCATCGATGACGAAGAGGAGTCCTACACGGAGGTGTAAATGTTGAATCTGAGGTGCAGTGGATGATGTCATGATTTGAGGTCACATACCTGATGGCCTATAATTAATCCATAAATCATTAACAGGTTTTGTTTGATTATCACAACCTTTCAGTTGTTTTCAGTTTAGCTTGTTGGTTCATTGCTTACATCACACTGTCACCAGTTCAAAAAGAAAATACACAATCATACTTAACATTCCTCTTTTATAATATCAGTAACATGTTATAAAAAAGGAATGTTCTTTTCGTGGGAAGTTTCTGTACAACTAACACACTCACACACCGTATTTTGTGTTAATTATTCTCTTTTCCATCCTGGGAGGGCATCGATAATTAGTGTGGGGGCACTCTATCATCAGATCTTTATCTACTACTTTATAATTGTGAACCCAATTATAAAGTAGTAGATAAGTAGATAAAGTTTTATCAAACTTTAGTTGCATTAATGGAGCGGAATAATAGATAATTAATCTTTTGGTGTAGTTTTGTGTTGTAGTTTGAAGGGAACCAGGACAGGTTCAGGTTTTTAAAGATAACAAAGTCTGACTCCCGGTTGTAACTAGCTGAAACTTACATCCCTGAAGGCAGGGGTATTTCCGTGAAAAGCTTTTTTTTTTCGGTCAAGTTTTATGTATATGATCTGTATTAAATAAAACAGTATGAATATGAAATACTACATTAATATATGATTTATACAAAATAGATCTCCTTGAGTCGATAAATTGCACCAAAATCTGGCTAAATCAGATGTTAATAAAGAAGTTATGTCACGGAAAAAGAGTTTTTCCTAAAAACAGCTCCCCCTACTGAGTGAAATAAGAACTACTGGAGCTAAATTTGATATTTAACATTTTTATTCTCCTTGAAATCAGTTCATACGCACATAATTTGGGCTATATCCGACCAACAGGTGTGAAGATGTGGCTCAAAACATTTAGAAGATAAAGCTCCCTTTAGAAAAAAAGAACCAATCTTTCCCAAAATCATTTCCTGTTCTTCTTCACACCAAAGCTAATAGGTGATAAAAATCTGAAAATGATCCATCAAATAGTTTTTAAGTTATGTCAGGAAAATGACATTTCCCCTGGTGAGTAAAGTATGAACTATTAGAATAAAACACAACATATACGAGGAATATCTCCTCAAGTTGATTCGTTTGCACCAAATTTGGAGTAAATTGGATCAAAGGTTCCAGAATTTATCTGCTTGAAAGGCATTGAGATTAAAGATTAAGTCCAGCAGGACCTCCCTGTTCATTTGGTCCAACAATGTGAGATAACAGGAAGTTATGGACGTACGTAAAGACACTATATTATTATTATTATTATTATAAAGACGATTAATGTGGGCGATGAAACCACACCAACACGCGGGTCTGTATAAACAGTCTCTCTACGAAGAATTGCGCCGACCCTCCAGCTTCATGTTGCAGCAGAAAGGAAGGAAACATCATTATTTTGGTTAAACTATAACATGGAGTACAAAGATTAAGACTTTTTTCTCCGACTTCCTGTATAACTAGAGTGCTATTAAAGTAATATGGAAAATAATTATGTTCTCAGGAGCTCCTCTGGGAAATATCCCGCCATGGTTCCGAAAACGTACACAGGAAATGTAAAAATATGATTGATGATAAATGCTGTTGTTGACAGCAAACATTTGATTTGAACCTCACTGTTAAATTATCTGAAATAGTATTTTTTTTATTTTTTCCCCAGTTGATCGCCCGGAGTGGACAACAAGAAAGAGAGAGAGAGAGTTGTTATTTGGCCCTGCTCTCCCATAAAGCCAATATAAATTCTTGTTTTGACATTTTTGTGGGATTCCACTTGAACAAGAAACTCTGACATCTTGAAAGCCTCACAGGAACTACTTTGCATTTGCTGCTGCGTAAATCTTCATTTCATCATGATGAGAAAATGTAATCAAAGATTCTGTTACAGTGAAGTGATGATGCTGCAAGTTTTAAAGAGGATGTGTATGTTGTTGTTTTTGTTTACCTTGGGATGTGAACAGTTTCTGTGGCCTGATCTTATTGGTTTGATTTATTTCAGCTATAAAGTCTCCGTCCTTTTAGTCTGTCCTAGTTTTGTTTTGATCTGAGCATTGAGCGAATCTCCAAATAAAATCCACGTGATGCTGCTGGATGTTTTAAAGTGAATATATTTTTGACATTTTTGATTACATTTTCTTGTTTTAAGTATAAACAAGAGGAGGTTTGCATAAAAGACACCTTATATTTCTAACCCTGAAAAGTCGGGATATTATGGAATTGTCATTGTCACGTCCGCAATAACACAAAAAAAGGGTCAATTGTTTTAGTGATCATTTGCTCTTAGTGCGAGGAAGAAGTGGATTGATTTTGGGAAAGGTTGGTTGTATATTTTTTTAAACATTCTCAACCGTTTGTTCAGTTTAGTCCAAATTTGGTGCATAAAGTGACTCAAGGCACATGGTTCGTGTTTTCTGAGTTAGGCTCCACCCCCATGACGCTGAACAGGATAATGAATAATGAGTTTGTGTTTTACTCACTGTTTTTACGAGAATACAACTGTTCTTTGGACATCACATCACATTGTGTTTTTAGCTTAAAGGTGGATGCAAATCTATCAAAAGAACAGGAAAAGGCCGGATTTAGTAGCCTCTATAGTACCAGCGTGTTTGTGTAGCTTTAAATACGTCAGCAGCAAAAAAAAACCCAAAGACACGTAAATGAGGAGTTAATCTGGGCTTCAAAAAACAACAAAGACTTTGTGAGGGGAACGTTCGTACTGCAGTGTAAAAGAAAATGAATGGAGAATGATGTCAGAGATTTCTTACTTTACTGTCACCTGGATGTGAACTGGATTTAATGCATTATAATAATATAATTTATACCATCCATGTGTTTCTACAACAATGGCCGACAGGGTTGAAGGACATTTACCAAGGCTGAGGACATCCTTTCCTCCTATCGGGAGGTGAGTGTGTGTTACATAGTGACAGCAGGTTGCTGAAGAAACGCCCAGAATTTGCATAGAAACACTAATTTTCCTATTTACATTTTGCAATTCAACAGCATATCATGAAAGAAAAAAACGTTTATTCTTAACCTGTTTCTTTGTAATATACATTTGTTGAGGGTATATTGGCAGAACTGGTGATATGTGACACATGCAAGGAGAATGAAAGTGCAAGGGTAGGTGGGTAGGTTTAATACAGCTTGACCGTCTTCTTTCTATCCAAGTGTAATTATTCTATTCATTTGAACTCGGCACTGTATGGAGGCCGAGGGCCGTCATGGAGGCAATTATTTATAAAGTGAAGTTTTCTGGAGGAAAAAGATAATTATCTTGCTATCTTGAGACGGTTGTCTTTTGTATTCCTGATAATGAGATAATTAAACTAATTGCCCCATATAATGGTTATAAATATAAATTGCCAACATGATGGCTCTCTGCTTCCGTACATATTTTTTCCTCACAGCACTTTTAACCACGCTGCAGCCGAAAACTCACAAAACCAACAAAAATAGTTATTAACTCAAAATGCGTTCCCTCAGTTCGGCACGGTAATATCCTGTTTAAAGTAATCTTTTTAATCTGTGTTCATGTAAAGACCAAAATAAGATCACAATCTATTCTGAATCCCTGTCAACGCATAAACGGGTTCATGTACTGAAAGAACAGAACCAACAGCCAATGACTGTAAATCAGCCAGTTATTGGATATACAGGATGAAAAGCCATTTAAAAAGATGAAAGATGGACAAATTTATCAGACAAAGCTACGCAGGACTGGAGGTGTGCTATAAACGAGGTGCTGACTCAACCAAAACGAGCGCCACTTAGAAAAAAATTAAGATTTGCAGCGGCGGTTGACAAAGAATTTTAATAAACATCCAAACTTTAACTATTTTGTTTATTAAAAAAACAACAACAGTGAATACTGACACAGGAAGATGGTTCAATTAAAAAAAACTGATATTAGTTTGACATTCAGGCTCATTTTAAACAGTGAATTTCATAAAAGGAAGTCGTTTTTCGTGACAATCTGACCAGCAGTGCCTTTTACGTCTTGACTGAGTATAAAAGGTGAGATATTTACTTATTATTTTGCAAAAAAAAAAGTACGACTTATTCTCATGTACACACAAGATGATTTACTGTTAATCCATCAGCGTCAATTGATGGACAAAGCAACGTATAACATATGATGCCGATGACAGAATGTTAATTTCATCAGCTCAGAACATATACACAATGCCGATCAACACTTCTTCCGCTATTTTGAGTGTTTTTCAAAATTAGACCGCAGAAATACACTTAGCAGTAAACGGAAACATAAGAATTTTGTTATGCCATAAACCAAAAAAATATATAAATGTGAAAAAAATCTTATTCCAGTAGCTTTTGCTCGCAGGTATGGGGTCGTCATCAGCAGGAATCGTTGACTGCACATACAGAAGGACGATAGGCAGCAGCTGCACAAGAGGTTTTCAAACGACAGGTTTGCCTTTGCAATGCTGAATTTATAATGAGCGCACAAGATTTAAAACAAGAAAATCGAGTCGACTTCAGGGGCGACTTAGAAACCAGATCAATTTCGACCTTGGAGGGACAAAAGTCTCACGGTCGACGGGAAGCCAGTACGAGACTTAACACACGCGCAGAGCTTTTTTCTCGCGCTGCACTTCCTTGTCCTGTGTGCTAATAGTAGCGAAAGCCATGAATGCCGGAAAAATCTTCCCCATTCCTGAGGGCAGATAAAGACGTGGAGAACATTCTTTGATAAAGCGATGCATTGTTGGAAGCAGACAGGATGGCAAGCAGAAGAGGACCTTTGCACCTTCCTGGAGGGAATAAACATTATCGGTAAACACTGATAATTATTTAGACACTGATTCTGGAGATGCGGCGTCTCATCTTGTTACTCCACACCATAAACATAACCTCGCCGTACTGGGGTGAAAACAAACAAACGACTGGAGACCGCTGGAAATGAGACTTTATGCTTTTTCTTCCGTCTTCTCAGTTAACTTTTAAAAACTAAACCCTGAGGCGAAGGTTATGAGACGGGGCTCTTGACACTGTTAAGCCAGGAGACGTCACCCTTGGCCGAGGCCTCAGCCTTTAATCCGACTCTTGGGAGCCGGCGAGGCGTGGAGCCATAATTAATTGATGCCTTAGTGGAATAACAGTGAGTGAAACCTTCAAAACAGTATGAAGGATGCTTTCATTAACCTCGGAGGTTTTCCTGTTGGACAGTCCCAGCAGGAACTGAGGCAGGAGCAGAGCTTAGGACGCCACTTGCAGACACAAAATGGAGGCAGAGGGGGAGCAGGTGCGATTAAAATATTCAATTAATTAAGTCCAAAATCAGAAAATCCAAATCTGCCAGCAGACAGGGGTCAAAACCGGGTAAGAAGTCCAATAACGCAAAAACAAAATTAATCCAGAATCCGAAAAGCAGAGGCAGAGTCATAAAAATAAAGTTCAGAACCAAGCAAATCCACATACACAGAGGTAACGAGACAATGAGACACAGCTGGGGCGGAAACACAGGTGAACATGATGAACAATCGCACCAGAGGAGAACAGAAGCAATACTGGAAAAGATGGAGATGTGGAGGGAACAGTAACAGAGACTAACAGAGACTAAGAAGGAATAAAGACATGAAGAAACAACAAACAGATAAACACACTTGTAAAGGCAAAAGAAAGGAAACATGACAGGAAATGTAAAACAAACTCAACAACATACATAACACTATCAAAATACAACAGCAACACGGACCAGAATGATGACGATGAAAATCAACCTTCAAAATAAAACCAGAGAAGAACCGGAATATTTTAGGAATTGAAATGTCTGAATCTCAAATAATGTCCCGATAATCAAAAAAAGCATTAAAGAAATATTCATGAACAGACGAGATGTCTCACTTGTGCCAACGCATTCTGGTCCCACGGTAGGTTGTGGGGGTATTTCCCTGAGAATCCCCTGTGCTGTAGAAGAAACGACCCTGATCCAACTCCTCAATTGAAATGGAACAGTTTTCTTTTTTTATTAAAAAAAAAGAAAGAAATCTCCTCAAATGAACGTTTGTGACATGTTTGAATTCTCCATGTTTCCAGGTTAACTTAATCCAGAAAGAGTTGTGCTGATCAGGAAGTGGGCCCGTCTGCGTTCATTCATCACATTCAAACAGAATTAGTGGCATGTCCTCAGGCTTGTGATCCGGGAATAAAACCACTGATTCCCTCAGAAATAGACGTTTGACGTTTGTTGCGGCCGTCAGGCTGCT
Source organism: Lophius americanus (assembly GCA_037951165.1). Lineage (NCBI taxonomy): Eukaryota > Metazoa > Chordata > Actinopteri > Lophiiformes > Lophiidae > Lophius > Lophius americanus. The sequence continues at coordinate 1,607,520 of JBBDHG010000072.1, read as the reverse complement.
CTACCGAAGCAGGACATAATGATCGTATGTGCACTGAAATCTACGCTGCCTCCAAACGAGGATTATATTTGGAGTTTTTTCTATCCCCCGGCAAGAATGTGCATCTTGATTTTTTGGCAGTGAGTGAAGTGAATCTTTTCCACGGCTGCTTTAATCAATTTGTCTCCGCTATCTTGTAGTGCAGCCATAATCCATAGTAATCACTTACATAAACAGGAATCACTGACAGAAAAGATGCATTTAATAATTCTGTGAGAAGAAGATCTCTTCAAAGGAATTTTAAAATCCCAAACTGTGATTTGTATTGATCATTGCGTCAGCGCACACGAGACACATCCGTCACACACACCAACTACCGGTGGCTGAACTCCGGAAGATACGGAAGATTGTTTTTCAAAGCTCCGGACTGAAAGTCCAAAATGGTTCGGAACGATTCTCGACTGTTGGAGGGATAAATGGATTTTCACTCACGCATTTGAAAAGAGTATGTTTTTTATTTATGTTAAAATAAACAAACAAAAAAAAAAATGATAGTCTCAGTGAAATTGACTTTTAGCCTTGTGAAAAATGCTTAACATAGAAACCTGAGTCAGATAATCAAATAAAGACGGATACAAAACATTTAAAGTTATAATATACAAGAGAAATATTAGCCAAAAAATAAATAAATAAATAAATAAAAATATATATAAAATGTACAACTGCAAACACAAACATACTGAAGACGTAACACAACATTCTTTCTGTCACTGGTACGTTTCCTGATTTGGACGGGCAGTTTGTAAAATGAAGTGACGTCTAGCATTCCAGGAGAAGTGGACCGGTGAGGTCTGTGCAGCCAATCATGGATGGATGGATGGATCATCAATGGTGTTCACTAAAAACAAAAGTCAAAGGTGTGGGATTTACTTTCTGCGCCTGAACACCACTTGTCTCACCCTCCCTCACAGCGGGCGCTTGAATGTTGAAGTCCTTCCCTGGACGAAAAGCGTTTGGTTTGTAGGATCTGGGCTCCAGCAGAAACTGGCTCCGTGAAAGAGAACCTGCTTCCTCTGTAGCTATAAAAAGAAATTAAAAGCTCATTCTAAGGCAATGAAAACACACGATTGTTAGTTTGAGGGGATTATAAATGAATTCAAACGTAATCAGGATCATAACAATCATTCCTGCGTATTCTGAATTACACACATTTCTTCTGAAAGCCCTTAAATCTCCCCCACTGAGCTTTTACTGCTCTACCTCTCAGAGCAGACGATCAATACTGGAAAAAGTTTGAGCGTCTAAAACAGTAAGTCATGGGCTTGAAGGGTCCTCTTAAGATAGAGTGATTTCTTGGATAGCTGAGAGCAGCGGGTGACTCAAAGCCATCAGAGGCTAAGTTTAACTTGGCGTGAAGGCAGTGAAAGTTGTCAGGCATTCAGACCATCTATTATATTCCATAATAAACTCTTTACGCAGAAGAAACTACGATGGCGACAGGAGTTGGATGGGAAATTCCACACATCCACCCTGTCTAAATAAAATCACAAACTGAGCCAGTCGAGTGTTCATTATTCCTATTTCCTCACCTCACATGAACTCAGCAGTGACGGCAGAGCTCTCCTGCGATCTGCTCGCGCACAAAACGCAAACCTGCACCTCATTAGATTTGAGCTCCAAGTCGGGCTTGTTTGGTGCACATGTGCAGCTAACAAACCGGGAATGATTGCGTGTCATTACAAAAATAATAAACGCCTCAGAGAGTGAGTGGATGTGTAAACACAAACATTGATAGCGAACGTCGAGCACAGTTCTTCGAAAGCTTGAACTGGCTGGTTTTCCACTCATGACAGATCGCAGCTGCACGTTCCCTCTGCTCATCATGACCGCTGCGCTATTAACTTCCAGCGCCAGAGCTCACTTCAACTGTTCCTCCCGGCAGAGGCTGCAATTATTTATCTCCTTAATTTTTTTCCCCGCTGCCCCTTTAAAAGCGGAGCTGAAGGAAGATGGAGTAAAATCTGAAAATAATGCAAAATATCATGCAGAAATAACCGCATAAAAGACCCCGGTAGTCTCCTCCCCCAGGCCAAAAGAAATCTGTGCAGAAGTTGTTAAAGCCAAAAGGGTTTGTATTTAAGGATCATTCTCTACAAAATAAGATACATGTTTTTCCACAGCGCTATTTAAATACAAATATCGAGGCGGTAACTTGAAGCAGAGACAGAGGCAGAGGCCAAAACTTGATTTATTGACAGTCAGAGGATCATAAGTTGACCCGACAGGGATGTGAGGGGTTTGGGGGGCTAGAGCAGGAGGGAGGGAGCAGCAGCAGGTAGAGCTGAGCTGAGGTTTGGGTTTGAGGTTGAAGAAGTTGTCGTAGTTTTAGGCAGAAAGAGAGGAATTCATTTTGTTTTAGGCAAAGGGAATAAAGCCATACACTGAATCTCACAGACCGGTGTGACTAAATTAAGGACAGAGTCGACATTCGGGCATAAACGTGAAGTGAAGGTCCATCTTTTATAGCTGTTCAGATTGGAGGTTGGGAACAGCGGGGAACCCCGACCCCTGCTACCGTTGTCGGCAGAATATACAACATTGTGAAATGAGTTCTCTGCGTTTGAGCCATCCCTGAGGAGAAGTGGACTGCCTCTGTTGAGCGCCCATGGAGCAAATTGGGGTCTAAGACCTTGCTCAAGGACCCTATGACATGCAGACACCAGCGGCAGTCCAGGCATCGAAACAAACAACCCCTCCTAAGCTAAAGAGCCCCTTCTTGTTTGCTGTGGTGAAGGAGAATCTGACAGATGAGGTCAGGCAGGACTCTCGGTGGACTATGATGTTCATGATGACGTTGTGATCTGAATGGAGAGCAGGGAGCAGGTGGAAGAACACCTGGAAAGGTGGAGGTAGAAGGGGGAGAAGAAGAATGACGGTCAGTCTCAGTGAGACAGAATACATGTGTGTGAATGAAAGGGAGGCAGGTGGAATGATGAGAAAGTGAGGAGTAGAAGATGAAGATGAAGATGGTGCAGGAGTTTAATTACGTGGGTTCAAATCTTCAGAGTGTGCAAAAGAGGCGAAGAAGCGAAGGCAGGCAGGGGGGAGAAGAGTTCCAGGAGTTTCTGTAACAGAGGAGGAGCAGCAGGAGTGAAGGGAAAGGTTTACAAGATGGTAGTGAGAGCAGCTCTGCTGTCTGGTTTAGACACAGCAGCACTTGTGGTGTCAATTTGTATAAAACAGCAGCCTCCCGGTTGACTTCCTGTTAAGTTTGTTTCCACATTTGCAAATGGACTTCTGAATCCCGACATGAAGAGTAAGAGCACCGCTGCAGGAGAGAAGAAGAAGTGAAGGGTTTCTGCGTTTCACCAGCACCAAAAGGAAGGGCGGCAGGAAAGAAAGGTGTAAATCGATTCTTATCAGTCCCTGTCCCAACGCAGAACTCCTGATCTGATTCTTCTTATAATTCCCTTCAAAATTGTTATCAACAGTTCAGTGATGCTCCACTTCTGAGACTACTTTCAGAGTGCATCATGTAAGAACTGTTCCAGCAGGAACATTTGACTATTCACTAAAACCGTGGCACACATGCATCATGGGAGATAATCCCTGAAATGTCAGGAATATTATGGAATCTTCATCGCCCTGGTCCAGTTAAGACGTTAAAGGGACGCTCCCTTTCTAACCTTCTTTATGGTTAAGAAGTTATGTCTGAAAAACAGTGTTTTTGTCATATAAAAATCACCCCCTAGTGAGTAAAATCTGAACTACAAGAGTAAAATATGATACAGGATAAATCCCCTCGAGTCGATTCACATGGATCAGATCTTAAATCGGATCAACAGTTCAGAAATGTTAGCCTGAGAACCTTTAGAGGGTAAAGTTCCCTTAGTGCCGGAAATATACGACCGACATTTCCCCAAATCACTCCAGCTCTTCCTCACACTGAGGTCTGTGTGGCTATATAATTTGAAAATTCTCCATGAAACAGTTTTTTTTTGCGTTATAACGGAAAGGAGAACAAGAAAAAAACAGGAAACTTCAGTTTTCAAACTTATTTTGTGAAAAGTCTAAATAATAGACCGTGTTGTGGAAAATCGAGGTAAAACGTGTTCTCCTTATTATTCCCACAACAATCGTTATCCACAGCTTAGTGATGCTCCAATTCTATGACTATTATCAGGGGAATAATTGCTTGTCAGTGACAGGATGGAGCACAATAATTAAAGATGTCTGTCATCACAGTAAAACTGACAGTTTGGCATCACGTCCATTTTATGGGCACCACATTAGAAAAGATATCTGTCAAAAAAATGATGAAGGATGCCAGAAATGTCTTAGCCCAGCTGTCACATTTGAACCTGATATAAAACCACAAATGCACTGAAAATAAGGGACGACGCAGAGAATTATGGGATTTCCAACTGACGTGAAATGAGGTGAGCTTCTTCTACTCCTTCCCCTCATCGCATTAAAAGTGATCCGGAGTTTTAGACGGTTAATGGATTCATTAATGTCACTTGATTTATAAAGATTAATCCTCCTGACATATTAGAACAAATTGGAAGTAAAAAAAAAAACAACGTTTGTAGGCAATGAGCTGCTTCATGTTATTCATTAGATTTTCAATTTTTCTAAACCTGTTTTCCTCCAGAGCTGTAATGTGTGAAAGATTAAGAAAGAAACTGTTTAGTATTTGAGATCTTTCTTTTGTCCTCCGTCTGTCTGAAAATCTTGCACTCCCAAAGCTTTTACACACACACACACGGACACACCCACACACACACACATAACAACAACAGATACTGAAATGTGCCGTTGTGTCATTTGGGAGCGAAGCTGCAATCTTCTCTCTCTTTTAATTACTGTCATTACAGCGAATAGTGCCGACTAGGGTTTGCATTGTTTCCTCACACTTTGCTTCTCTCGCCCACAGACTCCGACGGCGTTCTGCAGAGCCGTTCCCAGGCCGGAGAGCCTCGCTAAATCACCTGTCCTATTAGCTCTTGTGTTCATTGGCCTGACAGCAAGAGCCTCGGATCTGCAGCATTACCATATCACATTTAGGCCGTCCATTCAGGCTTGTCGGCGAGGAAAGTATGTTGAGCATTTTTACCTTTCTGTTTATTTCCCAGAAATAAATCAGCCTGTTTGAAGAAATATTCTTACTCGAGAAAGCAGTGGGAGTCCAGCGGGTCTGCAGAGCGTATGTTCTTATTTGTACATTTCTACCTTTATCTGAGAGGTGAGAACAGGGTGGCAGACAGGAAAAAGGGGGAAACAGCGAGGGAGGAGGCGTATGTGAGGCAACCATCGGAAGAACAATCGGCTTCTTGAATGCAATTAGTTTAGAATTCAGCCAAAAAATCAAGGATCCTGCTTATTGAAACTTATTGTAAGTAATATGCAAAACGTGATTCTCCTTTAGACACGCTTGGGTCATTAAAAGCTGCGATGTGGAAGCCAGGACATTTATAAAAACTGAGATCCCCCAGTGTAACTCCATCATCAGTGTATGAAATCTACACATTTGTTCTTGTTACATGAACTGTTGCAGGTATTCTGGAACTGTCATGTCTGTGTTTGCTAACCCTATCACTACATTATAGTAGGAAGGGTGTAGGAAATGATTTTTTGAGAATATCTATACAACATTTCAGATGGAGAATGAACCACAAATAAAGAAAAGAAAATGGAACAGTAAGCATTGAAAAGGAGTTATGAAAGGAACTGTTTGAATTTTGTGGTTGAGCATCTTTTGAGTCGCTATTTCTTATTGAAAAATGTGTGCCACATGTGTGAAACTGTTAAGAATATGACAAAAGAGCAGGTACATGCTAAAGGGTAAGGGGCCCAGGATGGAGCCATATTTGTATATGAAAGAAAGTGAGGATTTAATGTATTATGTAACTGGAATTATGTGATTTGATACAATCAAAGTCCTGTAAGGGTTAAATAGTCTTCTGAAAACATGCTTTTCACTTGGATAGATTCCTTTTTTTTTTTCATGAAATACAAAATTTCATCTTGGAATCATTTCCTAAGAGTGTCCAAGATATAAAATTTATAATTTCCCCAAAGAAATAAAGTATGCAAAAACATATTTTGTCTGTATTTTATTCATTATTGGGGACGTTGGGGGGTAAATACAGCAACCAAATGAGAATGGAAAGACAGAAAGCGGAGCACAGGAAAATAAACAACATTACTTCCCAACAGTGCCCAATATCAGGGTCTACCTTCAACGCATGAAGACTTTAAACATCTGGCAAACCTTTTGAACCAGGGCAGAAAGACCACCCTACCTTCTCCAGCCTGGAACTCCTTGAACCCCGTATAAGGTGAAGTCAAGCTTTCCCATAGGTTGGGATAACGGATGCTGCGATGCCGGCATGAAACTACATAGTACACTAAAGTGAAAAACCAGCTTGACTCCGCCTCCGCTGCGATCGATTGTTTGGTGTGACTACTTGGACTTAAGTCCTTCAGCACCTCAGCTATGAAGAGTGAGGTTCTGAAGACACTCCTCAAAATGTATTCTTTAGTCTCGAGACAGAAAATATTATTTGCCAGAGTGGGGATGAAAGTTTGATCCAGGTGAAGACCGTATCGACCGGTTTGTACCGTGACGACATGAAATGTTGACCCCCACCCACATCTTGAACGAGCAAGTGTGTCTGAGGAGCCTCTGCTGGAGGAAGTGAACTCTGCCTGGGCTTACGAGAGTGAGAGACCAGATAAGAGGAGGAAGTTAATGACCCGACGTTCTGCAACTACACACGCTGCTCGGATGAACCGTATTCTGCCAGAGAGGAGGGGAAAATATCAACGCTGTCCGGGAACTTTGAAGAGATGAGATACGACGTGGTTTTTCTAAGTGATCTGAAAGCTGAAGTTTCACAGATTAAAGAATTCACTAAGAAATCTTGATCCAGTATGAATGTCACGCACCAATTTCATCCTGCACATAGCCATCCCCCCCCTCCTTCATGTGTGCCACCACAGGGATGGGGGTCAATGCCAGGTTAAGACCAGCAGGGCAACCTGCCAGACGTCCACCCCACCCCCCCCCCATCCCTCATTTCAGCTCCATGGCACAAAGGGGAAAGTTCGACTTGCCAGCTAATTAACACAGAGCATTGTATTCATTGTTATGGATGTGAAAGCAATGAAGCCTTTCTGGATGGCCGAAGCTTGAGAAGAGCCGAAAAAAAAAGAAGGAGGTAACCCTGGAAACGGTCAGCAGTCACTCCAGTGGTACAGGAAGTGACTCATTCCGCATCATTTTCACATTGCTGGAGATGATGTGGTATGAATGCCTGGCGTGAAGCTTAGACAATGTGCTTCATGTAAAAACCGTTCAAGTTATATTAAACTTGAAGAATGAGATTATTATGTCCTTGAAAAAGGTCGAGGACATAAGTATACATCATGGAATCGTCATTGCCACCGCCCCATTCGTGTCCGCCTCGTCCGACATGTAGGTAAATGGACTTTCCCTTCCAAACATTCTCTATGGTTAAGAAGTTAAAAGAGTATTTTTTCATAAAAAAGCCCCCCCTAGTGAGTGAAGTCTGAACTATTGGAGTAAGATACGACATAAACAAGATAAATCTCCGCAGGTCGATTCACATGCATCAGATTTTAACTAAATAGGACCGACAGCTGGGAAATTATGGCCTGAGAACCTTTGGAGGTAAATATGTCATAAATATGCAACCAACGTTTCCCAAAAGGAGTCCAGTTCTTCCTCACACAAAGGTCTAAGAGGGTATAAAGTTTAAAAATGATCAACACATTTTCTTTTTAGTTATTGTGTTAACAAAAAGGACCTCTTATTATTAAGCTGTTTTTGATTAAAAACATCACAATAACAAAACAGTAATCACAACTCACGAAGAAAGCTGTCCAATGTTACCATTGGTCGTTTATTTTATGCAATTGACAACACTACTTGTGTATTTTACTGTTTATCTGGCCACATTCTGTCACGTATAATCCTGTTATAAAAGCTTGAAGCACAAGCTAACTTTGCTTTGAAAAGTTCTGTGTTGCTAAAGAGTTTTATTATTGTTGTTAGTGTCTGAATGACTAAAAAGAGCACGCTGTGAACTGTATAAACCGACTTGTAGAGGAATCCGTTTGCCTGCAAACATTCTTTTATGTCTGTTAAAAAGAATTCAGTTTCTGTCTCAAACAGGAAACTCAGAGAGGAGATTCAGTTGTTTGGCGTTCCTTTAAGTAGCTGCCAGTTTGTCTTAAGTCGAAGTATTTTTCTTTTCCTAATTGAAATGCCACCGGCGTCTGTGAGAAAGTACGAGACCCGGGGTCGAGCGAGCTGCACAGTTGCTGCTACAGTGTCTCTAAGGAGATTTCCGGCGATGATAGAGTAAAGCTTCTGTGGTTCTACGCCGCGAGGAGGCTGCGGCGCGATGCAGCAGAGACGAGAGGTCGATCGCGTAACCTGGGGGTAATTTAACTGATGGGTCTGTCATTCCTGGATCTTTACTGATAGAGACCAGAGAGCCATAAAGCAAAAAAAAAAATGACGGGGCAGGAAGGATAGAAACCCACCATGCACTGATGATTCGCTATAAGATCTCCAACCAGCCTTTACTCTTGGCCCAAAGACAAGTTTTAAATCACTCTCAAACACTAAATATATTTTAGCAGAATTTAAAGACTTGTACAGAGATACAGATAAGTCTGTCTACAAAAAAAAAACTGGAACATCTGTTTTCATGCTATTTTTAATGTAAGCAACAAAAAACATGACCATATAAGGATTTTTTCTAAAAAAAATAGCCTTACTCATATATCATGCCAATTTGTCTTGGTATCTTTTAGTGCCACTGCTGAGTTCTGAGTCCACTGCAGCTCCAGTCCATCGAAAAGAAAACAACCACAGTGTGCCAGTTTTTGACTGCTACTGGTGCTGTGAAGCAAAGAAGTGTTATGTTTTGTTTCCGAAACAGGGAACAGCCCAAGACTGACAAACAATCATTACAAAGGAGAAGGTAGAGATAGAGTCAAAACAGAACGTTCAAGAGTCAAAAACCGGACAAACTAAAGAAGAATACCCGGGAATAAGGATGAATGTGAGACACAGAGGTACAGCAACATTCTGGCCAAGATGGGAAGGTCCAATCAGTTTGCCGGTCCACTGACCGAGGCTTGCCAACAGTTGTTGACCAGTCCATCGACTGAGGATGAGGAACAGGTGTCAGTTGGCCCAATGAGAGTGAGTCAGGGATAGGTATCGGTTGGACCATGCGCTGATCAGACTGGGTTGGAGGCAGAACTTTTGTGATGGGCAGTGACTGCTCTGGACCACTTTGAAGCCGAAGCCCAAGGGCAGTAGGCAGCAAAAGCTCTGGAGTGGACAGCAGGGCCTCCACTCCACTGGATACTAAGACCTCCACTACCATGGGCAGAGGGACCTTCACCGCCCTGGTTAGCAGAACCGCCTCAGACCCAAGCCAAGGAGTTTGGTAAGAGTCTAACAAACCATTAACAAACCAGAGGTGGTAGGAGGCGAGCAGGGCGGCGGTTCCCCACCACAGGAACTGGAACTCGTAGGATATCCTTAAGCCAATCAGGCAATAAACTCTTGAAACCATGTCTTAATGGACACCTTCCTGTGTGCCTAGATTAGAACAGCTTGTCGGTACTTCTAGCTTGGATCCCGTCTCCTTTTCTGCACAGATGCTTATCAATGTATATAACAGGTCATACAGTTCTTCCTGAGGGACTAGTAACCAGTGGGTCCATTCTGGTCAGTTCATACTGTTGAAACTGTGTTTGAAAACAATGAACACAGAAGACTTTGGACCCAAATGCAGCCACAGAATTTATGCACCTCTGGGAGATGAACCTGCAAAGGTCAAAGCAGTTCAGCAGTTAAGGACAGGTCAACTTCCTCCAGAAGGGAGGAAGAATGGGTCGATAAAAAAACCCGTGACTTGCCTTCTCCTTTTTCACAGCATCGTGTGATATCAATCAAATCATCGCAAATTTGAAGCACTTAATTTGCAATTTTATGTTTTACTTATTAATTTTTTTTTTACTAAACCCCTTATTTAAGCAGGAAATTCTTATGAAGATTAAAAGTCACTCCCACCAGAGTACCGTGGCCAAGACAGACATTGAGACACAAAGAAAGTGTTAAAAGATGCGGAACGAAATAACAGTTCACAAATATCCATGTAGAGGGAATGTAGAGGAAACTGAAACAGCCTTTTCCAGTATTCAGGAAAAGATTGTAGGAATAAGAGTGAAAACAATAACTTTCCACGCTTGTTTAACAGATAGAGGTCAGGAAATAAGGTGGAATTAGACTCCTAATAGCCTTATAAATAAGGATATGCGAGCGAACAAAGTATAGCATCGAACTCAAACATACAACAAGTACCGGTGTGTGAGGCTTTCTTCTATCTCTCTTCTGTTTCCCCGAAGGTTCTGAGACAAAACAATGTCCGTTTGGCTGCTTCTGCCTCAGACTTGGATATGAATCTATAAATATATCTCTATGTTGAAGCAGAAACCAGGTAAATCAGTTGCTCTGTAATAATAATAATAATAATAACTGGTAAAAAGATCCTCTCCGTAATAATTTACCGTTTACATTTATGAGATCCGCCTGAAGACAATTCTGTCCATTGCATTCAAAAATCATTTTTGATCTACTATCAATAATATTTTATTGGAATGCTCCAGAAGAAGTGTTTGTTATCAATATGATTACAGGACAGAAATGTTTTTTCTTTGTTTTAGCTTTCCGGTGTGCTGAAACCTATAAAAAAGAAAAGCGCTGCAGTGCAGACATGTAGTTGGTCATGACGCCGTGTTCATCACTGCTGGTGTATTTAGCGTATATCAGCCGATCAAGTCATGGTTCTGCTTCAACTGCGCGAAGGCTTGAGTCCGCTTGAGATCGTCCGACGGTCGTATAGGAGAGCTCAGAGCTTAAGCTCCACCCACACAAGAAAACAGAGGTGGGGAAAGTTAAGCAGTCACCCAGACTAAGGGAGTGGAGAGCCAGACTAATCAAGTAGCCAATAGCGATTAACTAATTTTAAAACCACTGTTCTCTGAGTGGAGAGATAGATCCTAACGGGTTTAGGAGAGCATCCTACTCTTATGGAATAGGAAGCAGGAAGAGAAGATGTGATCGCCGTCTCTCACTTTGTTCGATCATGAACATTAACATCTTAATTTAACGTTCCCAGCTGGAGTAAAATCAGGGAAAGCCTTTCGATAAGAGTAGGTTTTGTGACGAGACATAAACACAGACTCAGATTGCCTTGGGGCTCTGAGGGCAGAGGCCCCCTTTTGTTTTCAGCCTAGACTCGGGAACATAGAGACGACCTCTGCCTGAGGATCTCAAGGTACACAATGGTTCGTAAGGAAATTGAAAGATCGGAAATGTAGTCTTGGGCCAGGTCGTTAAGAGCTTTAAAGGCAACCAATGAAACCTCTCCTGTGGATATTTCCTCTTTGAGACAGAGGAAGTTTCTTGGACTCTCTTCATTTCACGTCGACCATAATCACTAATAGGCTCATGCTATTCGCTGAGTCATTCCATTCCCCAACGCTGCTCATAACTGCACTGACTAGGGATTGTGATCATTAAACTACTTTCTTTTCCAGCCTAAATAAACTCTACTATGTGAGGTATGTAAGCACCCTTCTCTCTGCTTTCTGGTATGTCACCTTCGACCTCTTGGGAGAGTCTTTTCACTGAGTCAGTGCCGTCTCTCCTGATCTCCAGTCTGCTCGTCATCCGGACTTTGTTTCCTTCCCTCTTTTGTTAAGCGTACAAAGCTTGTGAACGGAGATCATTAGCTGAAGATGGATGATGTACCCCATCGATGAGACGACTGGAGGAAGAAGAAATATGTTCGTGAGATTTCCTGAGATGCCGCAAGGAAGTATAAAGGTCCGAGTCTGGACCCTGATCCCAACGTAGCAGGAACTCCTCCTGTGATGTGAGAAATGACATGACATTAAACAGTGGCAACATTTGAGAGGCCCTTTAAATCACCGTGAGATGTCATATCCTAATATTTACCCAGAGAAAAACATGCAAGAACATCACTCTCTGTTTAATCACCTGCTTTGAAGGAGCGTGGATTTAACCTTTGACAACATGTGGCCGTAAATTGGGTCTCGGTTCTCTTTAAAAGCCCCACACTGTAATGTGGAACGCGTTATCTTTCCTGCTGATTTAGCTTTCAGGCCGGTATTTGACATACTCCCCTATCCGTATGTTTAAGTTGACATTAGGTGTAATAAATCAACCTGATCTCTTTCCTCAACAACGCCTCAATCAGAGGTCGGCGAAAGGAATCACTCCCTCTGGCTGCTCTGAACGATCCAAAACTGGGATCCACTCTGACTCACTCATGCATGTATCGATTATACTGGTATTGTCTGCTCCTCTTTTAGAGAGTGGTTTGATAAATCTTCACTCTTTTGTAAATAATGAAAAGTCAGAACTGGATTAGATCTTTTCTTAAATAAAAGTGACCTGACAGAATAGAAGAATTGTTTAGCTCCTGTAGACAAACAGTGAAGAGTTATAACAGTGTTATAACATCCCAGAAAAGGTGGGGTTATAATGGAATCGTCATCGCAGATCCTTCGTGTTAACGAGAAAAATATTTTATGTGTCATTTTCAAATTTATATCAACTTAGATCTTAGTGTGAGGATGATCTGGATTGATTTTGGGAAAGGAGGAGCTTAAACTTGAATATCACAGTTTTTGGGCCATAATTTCTCAACCGTTTACCGGTCTGATTGAGTTAAAGTTTGGAGCACATGAATTGACTTGAGGAGATCTTGTATTTATCATATTTTACTTCGATAGTTAAAAATGTACCTGCTAGAAAAAAACAGCGTTATTTCTATGCTCCATGGTTAGCGAAATGGCAAAACACTAATACATGTTTTATAATAACCCTTGCTATATATTCACACATAACAACTGTACACACACACACACACACACACACACACACACACACACACACACACACACACACACACACACACACACAATATTGTTGTTTTGCTTCATAAGGGCCAGCACCATGTAGCAAAAAAAGTGCTGGCGTTTTTCCTAGTATAACTTCCTGAACGTTGTTTCATTTTAGTCCAAATGTACCTCGTATGAACCTGTTGTGACAGGTTTGTTTCTCTGGACCCAGAAGCAGAACTTGGAAGAGGTAGAAAAAAGTCTCCAAGAGTTTAATTAAAGTTTCTTTGGTTCTGAGCAGTGAGAAGTGGCTATTGTCAGATTTGGCCTGGCAGAGTGGCTGAGAGGAGCAGATAGATGTGAGGAGCTGGGCTTTACTGAGCGAGGGAGGTGCCAGACGGAGAGCAGAGTGCAGCGAGTGGACCAGAGACCTGGGGCACGAGGCGGCGCAGGGTTAGGCAGGTGCAGTAAAAAATACAGGAATTCCAATCAATCTCATAGGTGCAGCTACCAAACATGTAGACGGAACATTGATGCAGAGACTAAAGGGCAGGATTTGGGTTTTATTCAGCAGAGTCTTGAGTAGTGGATGGGTCTCAGAGGAGCCCGACAGCAGGCAGCTTGAGAAAACGTCGGGTGTGCAGGTGAGCTGGTAGCAGGGAAGTGCGTGTAGCCACACCCCTACTCAGAAACCAGGAAGAGAAGATGACAAGACAGGGAAGAGACGGAAACACCAGGGAGTGGGAAAACGTTTGACACACTAGGAGTGGACCTGAGGAATGGATTGACCATGACAGAACCACCTCAATGAGGCCTAACTTGTATTTGTCATATTTTGCGTAAATTTAGCTCATATGAAATGACACGAGAAAAATCTGTCTGGTTTTATTGAGCTCAGATAAAACCAGTTAAACAAGTTTATCTTCATTATTGAGTCACTCTGGGATCTGATCTAAGAGCATAGTGCTGTGTAAAAAATATAGTTTGGTTGAGTCATAAGATAAGATAAGATAAAATAAAGCTTTATTAGTCCTATAATGGGGAAATTGCCTTTTTTTTAGTTCTTTTTTTTTAAAGATTTAAAAGATAAAGTCATTATGGACTGTTTAAGATTATTAATCAGTCACTTTTAATTTGAGGAGTTCAATCAGGAGGATGGCTTTGATTACATGCAGGGGATTGGGGGCTTTTCAGTGATATACCCTTGCTTTGAGGGTTTACAGCGTACTCTTCATCAACTCTTTCCCCCACTTTTTCTGTCTTGCGAGAGGTTCATACAGCTAACTGCTAAGGGGTCAATTCTTCAATCGGACTTGCATGATTCCACTGATATCTGCTTATTAAATTTGAAAAATGCTAGATTTAATTAACACATTTGTTAGCCTCGCTCTCAACCTACAGGGCAAACTGTAGGTACCACCTAGTTCCCCCTAGTTCCACCTCACCTAAACATTAAAATCCTTCAAAATCCTCAAGGTACTTCCATCGGCATGAGGTAAAAACATTTCAGTACTACAACTCCCTCCATTGAGCGGGCGAGTCACAAGAGTTAAGAAGTAGCATCTCGCTCGCCCATGCTAATTCCTATTTCCAACATGCAAGTTTGTGTGGCCCCTTTTTTTCTCATGAACCCTGACTTTTGCTGTGTTTAGCGTTGAGGACAGGAGGCCTTGGGCAGATTCACAATATTGTGGCTGAATAAAAGGTCTATCAGATTTGACACAACAACAGGAAAACACTCAGACAGAAGCTGCGGGCGTTTAACCAAGAACAATTAAACTTTGAACCTCTACTTCCTTAATTAGTTTGCCACTGATTGTCTGAGTCTGCAACCCTAAATTTAATTATTATTTTTTTGGGTTGATTTAAATGGGTGGACTTCTTCTTGAAGTTTTATGCCCAGATGTGTTAAAGGAACAAGTCAAAACATATTAGATAACAGCAGTGGAGGCAAAGATGGACATATTCTTTAGTCAGGAAGAAGAAGAGTCCAACCATTAAAATAATGCATGTTAATAATAAAAGGAAAGAATGATTAATTCATGGATGTTTATATGAAAACTTCTAATATGATTAAAATAAACATAAAATAAATAAGTCCTGATTTCAGACTTTTATTCTCTATATTTTTTCCAGAAATATATGAACTTCCTACTCCTTAAAATTACAAAACCAACTTGTTACTTTACTACATAATTTCTATTTTGGATCATTGCATTCTTTCTGGAACATAAAGGGAAGAATTGAAAAGAAATAGAAAAGACTTGGTGACTTGTTTTATGAGACAGAAGATCAAACAACCAGGTGAAGACCTGGACCTCAGAGATAAAGCTTGAAAATGATATTAGTTTTTTTAGTCCAGTTTGTCAGTCTCTACTTGACGCTCGCTGACGGTGAATTGCACTCATAGAAGTTGAATGTTGGCAGGACAAAGGCTGGTAGAAATGTCCTTCAGACCTGACTTTCTGTCGTTTATACCTTGAGTACATTTCAGAGCCGGAACTATTGGACTTTTACTTGATCACACAATCAATATCTCTGCTTTTCTAGATAAGAGAAGATAAAAGATACTGTTTTTCTCCTTGAGTAAAGAATCTTTGAAGGTTCATCACCACAAAATTCTTTTTGTGACATCAAGCGGTGAATTTCCAAATTGTAACTTGTATCCCCCGTCAGCTCACCCCTCCCCATCCGAGAATCTACGGTGGCTTCCGAGTGTCAAAAACATATCGTGATATCGCTGAAAGTTGGCCAAAGTACGGAATCATCGCCGCCGTGGCTGCGTCCGGATCCACTGCTGTTCCTTGGTAACTCAAAAACCATTTCATGGATCATTTTCAGACTTTATATCCACCTAGACTGTAGTGTGGGGAGGAATTTGATTTAATTTTGGAAAGAACGTTTGTATATTACTGACACTAGGCGTAGCTTCATCTCCAAAAGTTTTCAGCTCATAATTTCTCAACGGTTGTTCTGATTAAGTCCGAATTTGCATTCGCCCGAGCCGAGGAGATCTATCATACTTTAGTCTCAAATCTATCATTTTACTCATTAAGGGGTGGATTTTCTACAAAAAACACTGTGGACATAACTTCACATTTAATTTGAGGAGTTCAATCAGGGTGAGTTTCTTGTACAATGCAGGGGATTGGGAGCGTTTCGGTTATATCCCCTTGTTGTTGCGGATGAAGGCGTGGCCTACTTGAGTCTCCTGTCCAGTGATGAGGATCCTTTATACGAATATGTTGAGAAATGAACGCGCCGCTATCATTCAGCACGTTAAGCATGGAGAAGGTAAGCAGGAGGAATGCCGCCCTGCAGAGCATAGTCATCGATACCACAGTCCATTTCTTCCTTTAAGTGCAGAAAAGAAGTATTTGTACTTAGTTACTTCCCACCTCTGGTGCTCGGGACAATCTTTCCCAGACTGCTTCCCCGATGATGTGTTCATGCTTTTCTCAGCATCTCTCTCTGCTGTGTTAGTATCACGGGTGGCCGGGCCATGTGAGAAACCAGAAGAGGACTATGTTTCCCAGCGGAGAGAGAGAGTTGGATCTGGATCAGCTTTGGGTCAGAACAACTTCTCTTCTGTATAGCCTTAATCATCTTTCCTTTAAGGGCATGTTTATGTTTGCACATTTTTCCCCTTCGATTGTGCCGAAGGAGACTGAACTCATGAGAATGCTGTCGGTTCATTCCCTCATATCCTGCAGTGGCTCTCCTCCTCATGCCATGACGGCAGAGAGCCACAGTCCCATCGGACCACCTCTCTCAATTACTCCAAATCTTCTGTCTGCTCCAGAATGAAAAACTAAGCCCGGCTAAGCCACCGTTGCAATTATTACTTTTTTATTTATTTATTGCCATTATCTCGGGATAAAAAGTTAATTAACCCTTTAATGACCTCATGGAGACCGAACAAAAACTCTCCAAATGTGAAATTGTTTGGTCAAACATTTAAAAGTAGCAAAAGAGCAGTAAGAATATTGGATGTGTGAAGTTATTTCATGTTTTAATTCGATTAGAATGTTTGTAGAAAACGATTTAAAACGTTTTTTTTTTGGTTGTTTAACGTTTCATAATTCTGTTAAGTAAGTCCTGCAACGATTCATAAAATGAAAAAAAAAAAAGTCTTATTTATCAAATAGGACTTTGCTCAATAGTCATAGTGAATGCCTACTCCTCTGTGACCGGTGGTGTCCCCCAGGGCTCCGAACTCCCCCCCCCCAGTGTTGGGATGCTACCAATGGCAGCATCCCAACACTGTAGGGGTAGGGATTGTGCAGCGGTGGTGGTGGTGGTGGTGGGTAACACAGAAGATACAGATTAATTGGAATGTTCAGAGTAAAATTCCAAAGACTAACTCTTGGTCCTTTAAATCAGGACAATAAAGACGGATTGACTCTCTCTTCTTCCTCTTCCTCTTCTTCTCCTTCTTCTTCTTCATCAGAGAGCTTCACTGTTGACTGAATGTTGCACCTCTGTCTGGGACAAATTTCCACATCCCGTCCTTTGCTAGATGCTCCATCCTTATCCTCTCAATATTACTTGCACACCCAGTACACTTAGTGTTCACTCTTTATTATCACATTTGTTGCACAGTTCAAGATTGTAAAATGACTTTCTGCATTTAACTTATCCTCGAGGAGCAGTGGGAAGCCCCCTGTGAAAGATTCCGGGTCTTGCACAACGACCGTATAACTTGCATACTGCAGGGCTGGTCTTGGGATCCAACCGCCGACCTTCCCATCGGGGGGCGTCCACTCTTCCACCTGAGTTATAGCTTTTCCTTCCTCTTCTTAATCTCCCTTTCTGATTCTCCATCAGAGATTCACACTGAAAGACTGGTCTGGATCTCTGTCCCTGTCCGTTCTCCTCTTCCACTTCTGCTGTTCTTCCAGCCGAGCTTGTAGGCGTTTCCGCTCCCAAACTCCTGGTCTCCCTAGTGGGATATTAATAAGAGAGGGGAGGGGGGCATTGAGATGCTCTCCCAGGAGAGATACGGGTGGGAAGTAAGAAGTGGGGAAAGGGCCGGAGCTGCACAGTTGCTGCGAGCAGAAGTCATAAATCCATCATGAAACACACACACACCCACACACACACACACACCCACACACCCACACACACACATACACACACACACACACACACACACACACACACACACACACACACACACAGAGTATAATATGTACTTGTGGAGGAAATAAGAAAGAAATGATGGAGAGATGCTGGTTGAGAATTGAGAAATAAACTCTCTATTCTCTATATTCTCTCTAACTGTTTACGTTCCCCACAGAACGGCCATAAAAAATATTCTACATAAAAAAAAATATATAGAATAAGAATAGGTCAAGAATGGGAAAATTAAGGATATTATAATATTCTCCCTACCATCACAAATAATCTTAATTAGGAGGGTTATGGCGAGGAGTGGTGTGAGGGGATTGCTCTTGAAGGTTGGGGGTGACTTACTGTCTCAAGTGAAGGAGTTTAATGATCATGGTGTCCTGTTCTTGAGTAATGGGAGAGTGGACCGTGAGATGGACAAGTGCTTTGGTGCAGCATCAGCAGTAAAGCAGGTGTCGTATCGGTCCGTTGTGGAGAAAAAAGAGCTGAGTCGTGAGGCGCAGATGAACGGATAAATCTCAATTTATCCGTTCATCTGCATTCCACCGGTCATGGACTCTGGGTAGAGACAGAACGAATGAGTCAAGGACACAAGCAGCTGAAATATGCTTCCTTCATAGGGTGGCTGGGCTCAACCTCAGACATAAGGTGCAGAGCTTGGATATCTGGAGGGAGCTCCGATTAGAGGCGCTCCTCCTTCACGTCCTAAGGAACCGGTTTTGGTGGTTCGGTAATCTGATTACAACGCCTCCCTTTGGAAGTTTTTCAGGTCAGTCTTTCCGATTAGGACGCCTCAAGGAAGACCCAGAACTCGCCTGATGGATTAAATATGTCATCTGGCCAGGAAACACCAACACCCCTCGATGAGCTGGAGAGTGTTGCTGAGTAGAGGGACATCTGGAATACCTTATTTTGTACTGCTGAAACCTTGACCCAACCCCGGATAAGTGGAAGAAAATGGAATGGGGAAAAAAAGGGATAATCTGGGACCGGCCTGAGGATGAGAGAAGGTTTAGACACTCTTTTCAGGCTTTGGCTCATTTGCATACCACAGGCATAAACTCTATTACTACACTGTAATACCTTTAATAATGTTTATAAATGCAGCACAGGATGGCTGAGACTTGAGTTGCCGAAAAGGGCCTGTCTGAATATCACAGTACTGGAATAATTAGTATTAGTACGTATGGATAAGGAACTGAGGGCAGTGTGATTGTGGGTGTGGGTGTGAGAAGTTGTCTGTGTCTATGTGTTGACCCTGGGATGAAGTGGTGACTAGTCCATGCAGGGTTTGCCCCAGTTTTTCGCTCGATGTCGGACAGGCAAGGTTCCAGTCCCTCTCAAACCTGAACTGGATGAGCTGATAAGAAATAGGATGGTCGGATGCGACCAAAACGTCTTGGAAATACTAAACCATTAAATTCCACACTGGAAGTTCTCTTAAACCTCACATTTCTGCCTTTCTGTTATTTTTGTAGTCAATATATTTGAATATTCATCATACAGTTTTGTTGTCTGTCCCTTTTGTGCTCCGCCACGCGGAGCGGGAGACGAACATGGTTTGCCTCAGAGATATCGACTAATCATTGACGGAAACATCGTCTCTGTCGGCAGATGAAAGGTGTCTCATCGGGTAAACAATAATGTGGGAGCATCAGAGGAAGACCATCAGAGGAAGCAGGCAGCTGTGGGTGTCGGTCAGTGGGTCTGCTAGTGTCAGCAATATGGCTAATCGATGCTTTTCTCACATCCTCCTGCGGTGACGGATCACCGTACGGAACCTCTCATTGACGAAGGTGTTGAAAAATGTTCCCGCTGTGTCATGAAAAAAAGGATGATCTTATCTTGAATCTTAAAGTTGACTTAATATTTCATGGAGGAAACAATCTTGATAAGCCTCTCTGTGCTCCAGTTCCTCCAGGAATGGCAGAAGCCAACACGCAGCTTCTACGGGCCTCCTTCATGGGTTCAGAAAATGAATCTGACCTCTCCTTTTCTGTTCTCTCCAGTTTTTATTAGACGGATTTGTCAATAATCGTACAACGACCTTTGGACCGAACTTGTTTGTTCTGCTCTGAATGTTGTTTTTGAAAAATTTTGCAACAGATTGATGTTGACTGCAGTTTTGAGCCCAATCCACTGATCCCCTCCTTAAACTAAATGTCAATCATTAATCATCTCAAACAGTCCTTTATTGACTCGACTTAACTCCTTCTATGAAGTCAGCAATAGGCTCTAAGACCAGATCCCATAGAGACTCAGTAATGAAGATAAATACAGTTTTTCTGAGCTCAGTAATAAAACCAGACAGATTTTCACACAGATGGACTGGAAATTATGGATTGGATGCTGTTTTTCCCGCAAAAAAATCCCCTTAACCCTGTAATGTTCTTGATAAGTTTAAAAAAAACAATTATTTCTTTGCATATCGTATTTCTTTTTTTAAGTTAATAATTTAATATCTTACACACTCAAATGGTTTTGTGAACCATGTTTTTTAAACATTAAACAAAAATCTGATTAATAAAATAATTACCTGCTGAAGTTTTGTTTATCATAGGAAATAGTCTTAGTTTTAATTAGTTTAGCTCAACCTTTTGGTACTAAGTCCTCATAAAAATCCTACTTATCGAATAAGAATCAATAGCCATGGTTAATATCTTCATCTCGGTGGAGTCAACCCAGGGCTCGATCCTTGGCCCCTTGGACTTTAGCAAAGACATGAAGCCACTTGGTCTTATTATAAACCGGTTCAGTCACATTTTTCAATCGGAGGTAAAGACGGACTAATCTGCTCGACCAAACAGTTGAGCAGGACATCAAAGGTTTAATGAGTTAAACATGAACTATTACAGTGAAATAATATATATTCAATAAAGATCTCAGTGTGAAGATTCATATGATTCAATTTGGACATAATAGAAGATATAGTTGGGACTTAACTGTCAAAATACATATTTTTTTGGGAAACCCGCCAACCCGCCTAGTGAGTGAAATATGAACATTTACAGTAAAATAAGACAAAAACAAGATAAACAAAGATAGATTTCCGCAAAGCGGTTCATATGAGGTGCAATTGGACTAAATCGTATCAACGGTTTGGACGTTGTGTCAACAAATGTGGTTCTTGGTGAGTAAATTGTGAACTGCTAGAGTTAAATATGATGTATACAGGACAGATATACATGACTCAATTCATATAGATGACAGTGACTTGATGAACCTCCAATACTTTTGGAGATAAAGCTCCCCCTAGTGTTGGAAATATGCAACTTTCTTTACCCTAAACCAATCCCGTTGTTCCTCACACTAAGGTTCGTGGGGGTACAAAGTTTGTGTTTGATTCATGAAATAGTTTTTGGTTTTCATCCCTAACTGATGTGAAGCACTTCCAGCGGTAGTTACTCACAGAAATCTTCATTCTCTTCTGTTTCGGGGCTGATGGCCACTCAGACACTTTCACAAATGTGCTTCAGATGAGCTTTTAAAACCATTCTTAATCAACACAAATCCAGTCCACGGTTTGAAAGATCCGCCGCTCAGTAGAAGTCAACTGGAGTCACATCAATCTGAGTGAGTCACACTCCATAATCCATCCTGCTCTTGCAAAAAAATAAATCTGAGAATAATGGTGAAGAAGGAAACAGCTGTCACCCTGACCATTATTGCCCCCCTTGCAGGATGGATTCGGATTTCTTTTTCTTCCTGCGAAGGGAATTCAGCTCGTGGCGAGGGAATGGGTCAGCTGTAATAGAATGATCAAATTAGCACGTATCTTTAAGAACTAATTTTAAGAAATTATGGTAAATATACAAATGCACTCTTGTTTCTGACTCAAGCAACTCCTAACACAAAATCACACGTAGTTGAATTCATATATATTTCATTAAAATGTATAGGAAAGCTAGAAATATGTTATTATGGTATGTTTCCCATTAGAGCTACTGTACATGAAACTACAGGATGTTTTATCAGTAACAATGAATCCCCCTCTAAAGACATGAATATTTAGAAAAACCTTTTGCTAAAGCTGCTCAGTTTCCACATTCCACATCAAAGTTGGGTGTCACAAAGACTTCAAAGAAATAGACGGAAGTTGTGAAAGAAAAAAGCGCCCTTGCGATGTTAAAGGTGAAGTGTGCAACATTCAGTGGCATCACTGAATCTGAAGGCGTCAGAATTCTTTCTTTACCTGGAAATAGCAGTGGAGAAATCTAATGTGGATAAAACCAAATCTCTAGTTTACATGAGTCCTTTGGAAGCGGCCTGGGAGAAAAGTAAAAATTACATTAATAGACTGAAGGGAACAAACTATTTAAAATACATGCAGGCTCAAATAACCCTTTCATGTCCTGCTCAACTGTGTGGTTGAGCACATTTGAAGTCTTTTTTTTCTTATTGGAAGATGTGTGTTACTTGACTGAACCGGTTTGTAGTACAACCCCGGTTGCAGCACGTATATGCTAAACATCAAGGGACCAAGAACAGAGCCCTGGGGGACACCGAGTGTCAAAGGGGCCACTGAGGAGGAGGAGGCATTAACCATGGCTATTCAGAAAGTCCCATTCAACAATTTGGACTTTCTTTTATTTTGCTTAGCAAATGTTGTGAGGACTTATTAAACAGAATAATGTGACCTGAAAAAAGCCAAAAAAAGTCTAATTAAACCTGATTTTTAAAGTTTTAAAACATTCTTGACCAACTAATTTGCGATTATACAGTAAATGTAAAGTGTCCAATCCAATAAATAAAATAGGATTTACGGCGTTTGATTATGAAAATATAATTTTCTGATCAGCCTAAAAGGCCTTGGTGGCCGTGACGGCCGACCACCGGTAAAAACATACTTAATTTGATCTGATTTGATTTGATTTGATCTAGTTTGGATTAACAGAGACTCGTGTTAATGTTAATCACGGTCCGTCTCCTTTTTACTGGTGAGGGTTTTGAGCCAAGACACAACATTACGATCTCCAATCAGCAGGTTTATATGGACCTTAAAGGGATTGAGCCACTCTGGGATCCCATCCATTCACTGGTACACATCAGCTTCTCTGCACTGGGTGACCAGGAAGGACAGGGACAGAGTTCTATCTGTTGTTCTGGTCCTGTCCAACAGCTGATCCATAGGAATCGGAGCAGAACAAAGCCCGTCCCTGAGACACTGTCTCTCATCCTAGCAGAAAGTCTGTGTTCTGTTGCTTTGGTCTTTATACCTACCAGGCAAGACCACATGAGGTCAGGGCCTTTAAAGGCGCTAGGTGAGGACATTAAGAACTTTGATTATACTGGAGGATATAGATTCCGGTTATAACACAAACGCGTCCACAAATACACCCTCACACCACAAACACTCACTTCCACAAATGAAAGAAAACAAAAAGGTACAGAATATCGAATCTTGGGTCAGGAAGGGGGAGGAAATACTAACCCCACCACGCACTCTTTTAGGCGGTTGTATAACAATGTCCTGAAGTGTAGGATAAGAGGAATTTCTCCCCCCACGCATTCTCCAGGATGGATGGTGTCATGCACTGCAGGTTCAACTTCCCTTTTTGAAAACGAGGAAGGAAATCAATGCAAGTCTTGTCTACGTTTGTGCCTCATGTTCACGATACGGACAGAACCCGCCCGGGGAAAAAAAGGATCCATCTTTCTGCTTCTGAATTCTTCTGCACCGCTCAGAGGGATCGGACCCTTTTAGATTGAAGTGCCCAATTTTCCACAGGGAAAAGGGAAAAGTTCCAGCGACCGCAGTGGAAGAGAGTTCCATCTCGTCTTCGGCACTGGTAGCTGGCTGCTCGCGACAAAGGAGACCGAATGACCTCACCCGGCCTCGTCGTTACAATTACTGCAGCAGCTTCATCAACAGTTATCGGGTTTTTACGTTATCTTCTTCAGCTTTCATCAGATAATTGCTTTAACCTCGTGTCACCATCTTACGAAACCCTCGCTCCACATTTTTATGTTTCCTCCAGCGTTCTCCTGCTCATTCGTCGTTGGTTAGGAGTGAAATCCTATTTGGTTTAAGAGACTCCTCAAAGCGACTAATAAACCTGAAACCACAAGTTTGTTTTTCCTCTTTAATTTGCGGTTCTTTATGATAATTTAGAGCGCTTCCTTGTTTATTTTCCTCTTACTAATTAACGGCTGCTTCTGCTGTTTTAGGCGACTAGTCCGCGTTACTTTTTCTTTTTATAAAGCCTGACTTTTAAAGAGACTCATTTGGTTGTAGAATCCAGGGAGACATTATTTTCTTTTTTTTCCCCAGGATATTTCAGGTGAAGTCAAGCTAACGATCCAGTCCCAGTGTTTGGGCGCCTGTGTGAATGTAAATGTGCAAACGTTTGTACAGATGTGCAAAAGTCATTGTTAGCAGACGGATGCTAATGGAAGGAAGCGTCGGTGTGTTTATTTACAGTAAAGGGACAGGAGCGTCACAGAAACAATTCATCTTTGCCAGTTTTTGCCTGACCCCCTCTCACATCTGACCAGCTCCTCCTCCTCCTCCTCCTCATGTCATTAGCGCTGCGCTGCTCCACAGCTCCGTAGATCAGCTTCCTCCCACCATGAGGTCCTCTCATTTCTCTGAGACACCCGTTCTCAAACCGTGCCTACAGCAAAAGTAAAACCGTATACACATGGATGTATTTTCTTTAAATAGATACTTGGTTGATTTCAATCAGTGGCTATGACACCAGATTTTCCTGACAGTGAAAATCCGTTTTTTCCTCAGTGACACATAAGTTAAACTATTTCAAAACATTAAAACAATTCAGTAAACGATCTCAGGTTTACAGATTCAAACTAATAAATCAGTGTCAGACTGGCAGATTTGGACCAATTAATGGATCTCAGAAAAAAAAACATTTCACTGTTTTTTTTTAATATGTAAAACATGTTTACATGTTTTTATAAATAACCTCATCACAGATAATGAGATCAGTATGCACCATTAAAGAAAACAAGTTTACAATATATTATGTTGTCAGAAAACAAACTTCTTCCTTGGCCGAGGCAAGGTGAGCTGAT
The DNA here is from genome assembly GCA_037951165.1 of Lophius americanus. Taxonomy (NCBI): domain Eukaryota; kingdom Metazoa; phylum Chordata; class Actinopteri; order Lophiiformes; family Lophiidae; genus Lophius; species Lophius americanus. The sequence goes on along the minus strand of JBBDHG010000072.1, from coordinate 1,582,401 downwards.
AAGTCCAATAAAGCTGTATTATAAGTTGCATTCCGTAACATTTTATACACTGCACCTTTAAAGCTGTCCGTGTTTCGCGATCATCAGCTCGCTAAAACAATCTGATGCTTTCGTAACATTACTCTGCAGGGACAAAATTCTGTGTTGAGATGAACTAACTCTCTGTCTGTGGGGGTGTATAAAGAGGAAGTCATGCGCCTAGTTCCTAAATATCCTGCAGACCCAAATGTTTAGTAGTCAGCGGCTTCAGAATCTTGCAACCCAAGTCCAGAACCCTGGAAAAAACAAACTTTCTATTTTCATCAGTGTTATGTTTTTTCTACATCTCCGGTGGAAAAAAAGAGAACACGTAAACAAGATTAGAGCTAAAAGATTTGGTTGTAGTCCTCACACTTTTTTTAAAAAAGTTAGAACTGAGTGCCATTTTTTTATTTTGAGTTTAAAAAAAAAAAAACTCTTTCTACTGGAAAAAAAATATTTTTCAATTTATGAAGAAGCAAATTTTGATGCCAATTTTCTGCGGCTGTGAAGCTGCTTATTGGAAAAGCTAAGCCTCAGAACATTTCCTTCTATCCCCGTCACTACGTGGATCGGTTTGGAGACGAATTGTTCAGACTTTATTCTGTTTCTATCTGATCACCAAAAATCACAGCATTGAATATTTGCATTGGGTGTGAGATCAAGGACAATATTCTGAGATTTGGAAAGGTTTCAAAAGTTGCTGAAACCAAACAATGAAAGTGGCTTTAACATAATTAGTTTCCTTCTTCTTTCGGCTGGTCGACACTGCGGATCATCTGGTACCACCTACTGATTGAGTATTGGTTTATATTAAAGCTATATTCATAGTACATGACAACTTTTTATTTTTTTTGTATTATGATTGGATTTTTCTGACTTTCCTTGTAAGTGTGACTTGCTTGGCAATACACCGTGTTCTGATTCTGGTTCTGAGGCGTATGTGTAGGTAAACGGCGGGTTGCGTTCATAATATGGTGGAGCAGACGTTCAGATAATCTCTACTGGCAGGATGTCCATCAAAACAACTGATTAATATTTGAAAATAAGAATAATCCTCTTATGGAAAACGTGTTTGTACATCCAGTGTTGGGAAGGACATGACGTCACGTCTTCATATAAAGCGATTATATTAATTTGGCTCTTCGTCGTTATGTCGTCTTCTAAAAATAGCCATGTGAATGGATGGGGGAATTTGAACACGTAACATCACGATTCCCATAACCCAGTCTTCAGATGCGATGTGTTCGATCCCATGGGGAATCGGAGCATCTGTTACATTTATCTGCTTCTACATCTGGTTGGATTCTGGAAAGCTCAGCTTGGCTGTGGAGAACTCTGTGAAGAACCTAGAACTGGATCAGGCTAAGAACATGATGGTTTCCAGCCTCTGCGGCTTTGACCTAAAGTAACCTTTTATTTAGACGATGCCTTCATCTGTGTTGGGATCACGTTTTTTGTCCGATAATTTTGCCCATCAAGAAATCAAGATGCAGGAATGGGCCTAAAATGGTACGAATGTCTGTTCCCTTATATGAACATTTCTGACCCCTAAAGGCATAACTGTACCTCCGTACAACCATCATCATAACATTTCCAGTTCTTAGTCCGAACCAACCACTCAGTCAACATGTTTGTTCTTTTTAACAGAATCCCTGCTTGAAAAGAATCATTAGAAGAAGCTTTAAATCTGGATATTGCTCTGCTAGAACTGACTTATCTTTAAAAGGTTCCATTCCAAAACGCAGCGACAATCTTCAGTGTTTTTCTACAATTTTAACTTTCTTAGAAATGATTTATTTGAATGTGTGTGTGAAGTTCTTTTATTTAACTACACTTTTAAAACAAATCAGTGTCTTTGAAGCATCTTGGTGTCTCGTAATCGAGTGATGGGAAGTGGACAGTGAGATGAACACCAGGGTTTTTTTTTAGTATTTCTTACAAAAAAGGTCCCGAAGTGTGTAAAATATATTCTATTAGAGTAATAAACATTATGTTTACAAGAAAGATTTCCTCAAGTTGATTCCTAGGCACCAAATATTAAAGTTTTATACCAAAAACAATGTTTTTGTAAGAAATCTCCACCTACTGTTGAGAAATTATGACATGTCACCTTTTGGAGATAAAGTTCCCCCTTGTGTCGTGAATATACGACGGACCTTTCCCGAAGTCGATCCAGTTTTACCTCGGAATAAAGTCTATGAATGCACGAAGTCTGAAAATGATCCATTCAATTGTTTTTGAGTTATCATGTTAACAAGAAGGATCTACAACGGTAACGGTTATGATGATGTCCACGATGATGATGACGATGATGATGACGACAATTCCCTAATATCCCAGATTTGTCAGGGATACCTTATCTCATATTTCGTACAACTTTGTCAAATTAATTCTCTGCATTTCACCCTTACCTGAGGTCTGTGCAGACCCAGTGAAGCCCCCAGCGGCTTATCCTTGTTCAGGTTCTTGTACAGACACGCTAGCTGTGATCCATGTACCAGTGGGTCAACGTTCCAAACCTCACCTATGGTCATGAGGTCTGATAGAAACCTCTAGAGGTTTTTTCAGGCTCGTCCAACCGGGAGGTGACCTCGGGGTGGACCCAGAACTCGCTGGAGGGACTGTATACCTCGTCCTGCCTAAGGACCGCTGAGGATGAGCTGGAGAGCGTTGCTGGGGAGAGTGACATCTGTTGGTCTGCTGACCCCGGATTAGCCTAAGGAAACGGGAATGATATATGTCTGAATAAATTGCCTAAACATACATGTCATCAAATCATGCACCAATTACCGTTCATCCTGCCGATGAAGATGAAGATTATTTTTTATCAAAGAAAGATTTCTAAAAGCCTTGATGAAAGGAAAAAAACAATAATATGAGGTATGCTTAATCTTCTACCCCTTTTATCATGATGCGTATTTTCAATTTCTATAAATGTGGATTATAGTTAAGACGCATGTGCCAATCAAAATTAATTTTACACATCCGGCGAAATTAGGTCACTTTGAAGCATGAGTCAAATGCAGTATCCAGGAAGTAATCCAGGAAGTAGAGCGCCTTCAACCCTCCACAGCATGAATTATCACTAAAAACGTTATTGAAATGTTTTTAATGCATTCAAATTGTTTAAATAATGGACACTGTCACTGAATTCCAACGTATTTTGGAAACATTTACATGGATTATCATCATTTCAATTCAAAATTTGAATCTATGTTAGTAATAACACTGTAATAAGATAGTAATATACATCTGTCATAAAACAAGGAGACACGGTTTTCATGAACAAAAACAAATGTGTTTCCTCATTCATTTTATGTAAATGTATCTTAAATTCTTCAATGTTTTAATCACATCACCATAACACATGTTTGTTTTTTTGTCAATTACTATAACAGTCCTTCCCTAACATTAAAGATTCAGTGTATTAAACTACTTAATGACATTGTACAAATATACAGATGTTCCAAACTGATTGTAGTCATAGAAGTAAATATGACTGATATTAAACTATTGTCTGTTTCTATGGCTACTTACAGATACTACTACTACTACTAATAATAATGATAATACACCAAATGTCCCTTTATCTTTGTAATTACTAAGCAGCAGCTTAGATATTTGTAATATCAATGAGCAAATCAATGGGCAAACATTCAGCATGTTGCACAGAAGATGTAAATATATCCTGGAGGAGAATAATTCCATTTTCTCCCTCCGGATCTCACAGGTGGAGAGGCTTGTATTGGTTTATAGGAGAGGACAGAATGCCACCTTCTGGATTCAACACGTCACTGACACACTATTAAATCAGACACAGTCTGCTGTGTTTCTCTGTTTCCTTTTTTATTTGTGACTTTATTCTCAGGAATCGGACTTTAAACACAGAATCCTCAGAAAAAGTCAACATTATACAAATATATGTTTTAATTCCTGAGTTAAAGACAGAAAACTGAGAATAAAGTCAGAATTAAAGAAAGAAAGAAATCCACATAGCCATATGTGGCCCAATACCTCTTCTGTACATGTTCCAGTATTATATTATACTTTATGCAAATATTTTCTGTTATTCTTTTTAAGTAAAGTGTGAAAACTGGAATTTCATCCCCGATTTTCCTCATTCTGTGAAAAACATTCCCCTTAGTCTCTGTTTCTGTTTCAGGTCTGGTTTTAGTCCATTCTTCTGAATGAAATGCTGAGTCACCACTTTGTGGATTTGTGTTTCTGTTTGTATGAATGAGAAGTAAATTGTGAAACCTATTATGTTTTCAGAGAAATATCAGAAAAATGTCCTTTTTGTGACTTCCACAGTGTTTCTGAGGAAGTTGAAATGTCATGACCGATGTCAAAAACATCACGACTTGTTATTCAACTCTTCACCCTGTGATGTTTTACAAGATAAGATAAGTTAAAACTCTTTTTGTCACACAGTGTTTGAATTTCACCTGTATAAAATGTTCCATTTTATAGCTTTGTGTGTGTTTCTGTGTGTAAAGATGCACAAAAGAGTTGGTTGTCTCACAGAAAAGTACAAGTGATGGCAGAGATAATCTATCTTAAAAATGTGAAGCTACGCCAAACAGGCACAAGATTAATTTAGCAACTTTTCTTTGGAAGGCGAGCCCAACAAGTGAAAGTGGGAAAAAAAACAAAAACCTTGAAAAAGCCCCGACACAGCACAAACCTCCACTTAGGGCATAATGGACATAGTAGCATAATTTCCTGTTTTATGTCTGGTATAAAAACATCAAAGGAACAAGAAACAACTCTTTCATAGGTTGAGGAAAAATTCATAGAGATTTCTCCGTTAATATCTGAGTTTTGCCAGCCTGTAAATCTACTGACAACGCCAACAAACTCTTCAGTACTTCTCAAATCCACTTCAGCCGTCTCTGCTCAGCCCACCGAGCCCGAGGCTCCTCCCCAAAGGAACATCAAAGGAGTCAAAGGAACAAAGGCATCACTAAGGACAGTTTCAAGACACCGCATGCTGACATCACAACTCCAAACTGTTTATTTTAAACTGTCGACTCGAGGAGATATCTCTTCAATCTATCCTATTTCACTCTATTTTCGTTCCCAGTTTACTCACTATTGTAAAATAAGGTTTTGCAAACATAATTTCCTGACCGTTAGTCCGATTTAGTCTGATTCTGGTGAGTATGAATTGACTCGATATTTACTCTAATATTTCATACTTTACTCACCAGGGGGAGCCTATTAAAAAAAACTCATTGGGATTGAGGTTTTTCCGAGGATATGTACTTATACTGTTGGCAGTATGTAGTCCTGGTTGTACAGGTCTACGCTATAGATGTTAAGGATGTAATCTAACTACTTTACTAAGTACTAAGAGGTAGGAGACTTTTTTTTCTCAAATCCATAAAGAAAACCTTCCAGTTATTACAAAGTTAACATCCACACATTTGTAAATACGTGATAGTTGTGAAAATTATTAAAACAGTAGTAATTTGAAAAGTAACTAAAGCTTTTAGACAAATATAACGCAGTAGAAAGTCAAATATTTCTGCTGGCCCGGTTAGAATCAGAAAATGACGCTTTCATAATTTCATAACATTTTAATTGAGGCTCCACGTATTTTAACTTGTTTTTTCACAATCTTTCTTCTAACGAGTTTTCATTGTTTTCTCGACAGTAGAGTTACGGTGAAGTTATCTGAGGGAAGCTTCAGTTGTCGGAGAAAAACACTGAAGGTGGAAACTAAAATCCACGGCCCACCGATGGTTTAAAGTCTCATAAAATGGAAATAATGGTAGAAGGTAAAAGTTCCTAAAATGTGTTTTCAAGCAGAGCGCTTCAGTCATCGTGCTAAGTTACGAACCACCACTGATGCTAGCGTTGAATTGCAGCAGCTTGATGTTTGTGGGATTCAAAGAGGAAGTTCTGAGCTCAGTGTTTACCCAGTAGTCTAAGAAACACAGAACAATCCTTGACCTTCCAGAAAAGCCGACTCTCTGTTACCACCACTGCTACATGTCAGGAGCTTATCAGTCCAATGTTGGGTGAAATGAGAATATTTGAATAACTCACACGCTGTTCTACGGGAACACGGTGTTACTTTTCATGTTACATTTAAAACCTTGCTTTAGTGGACTTCAAGGTCCGAGGCCAAGGCAGAGGAGTTGCTGACAGTGTGAAGATAACCTCAATTCTGCGTCTCCTTCTGAACGTGACACAGTTTATCAGGAACTAAAACCCCAGAAAAGGAAATCTCTGTTCTACATTCCTCTTCTTGCCAGCAGAAGTTGTTTGTGTGACATCGACATCATGTGATCTGGAAGGAGTTCAAAGCCCAAACTACAACTGTGGTTAGATCTGGAGCGCGTTGGCAGGTGAACTGACTCCTTCATCTGGTTCCGAGATAATAATGTGCATTTTTCTAGGAAGGAACGCTCTTCCTCTGAGCTCCAAGTTCTTCTTGTGTCTCCTCCTTGGTAAGACGTTTTAATTTATGAATCATAACAAGTTTTTAAAAAAATTTTTTTATACATCACAACCCTCAACTGGACTCTGCATATTTTTCAGGGACGGCATCAGGAGACGTCGTAGCCAGAGTGGGAGAAGATGCCTTTCTGAAATGCTTCTATAACGCTCAGTACTACGGCAGGCTCTATGTGTGTTGGGGTCGAGGACCCGTCCCCCGGAGTGGCTGTAACGATCAGGTCGTCGCTTCAGACGGAACATCGGTGACCAGCAGGCTGTCGGGGCGTTACCAGCTGTTGGGTGCCCTCGGAAACGGCGAGGTGTCGCTGACCATCAGGCGGGTTCAAGAGGACGACTCGGGGATTTACGGCTGCCGTGTGGAAATTCCCGGCTGGTTCAATGACCATAAACATCACGTGACTCTGAAAGTGGTTCCAGGTGAGACCCCGCATGTTTTAATTCAGTGCTTTGTACACAGAAAGTCTTTAATGAGCAGGAAGGTTTAAAGATTTAAAAAAGTAAAAAAAATAGTTCATATTCAATTCACAGGAATTCTTTGTTTTTGAAAATAAATGTCTGAGGCGACTTTCAGATTTGGCAAATATAGTTTTGTGACTGAAAGAGGATTCCAGACCCCTTTTTTCCCGAGGGGTCCGAATCCAACACATTTCTGAAATAACTTGTGGTGCCATTGTCAGAGATCTTTAGTCATAACATTTTTTCCTCATATGAAAAGAAATCAGCTTGAAAGGTCTTTGCTTTCATATTTATGAAATGTAACATTTGTTTAATTTTAAATGAACATCAACAGAATTTCATTTAACGTTGAATTGTTTAATCAATTGGTTGGAGACTCGCTGTCAGAACTGGTTGAATGTAATATTAGCATAGCATCAGAAAAGCAAAGTTGATGAAAAACCAAAAACCTTTAAAAATAAGAAAAAGCTGAAATATAATCAGGAAGTGTAGAGAGAGTAAAAAGAAAAAAAGAAAATCAAGGATAAAGCTGAGTGAGTAAAATTTAAACAATGTGAGTCACCAGAGTTAGTTATGGGTAATGAATTTTGACTTTTTTTGCCTCATTTTAACTTCGATTAGATTATTTTTTCCCTCCAAAGCTTATTTATTCTCCTTTATCTACTCAGACATCGAAACGGGAAACTGGCTGATGTGCAACAAAACATATGCGCGCTGATATTTATGACATTTATGCTTCTGCTTACAAATAACCTTTTCAATTTTTTTTTACTCATTGTTGCACAACTCTACAGCCTCTTTGTATATTTGTATGTAAGTGTGTATGAAGTATATGTGCAAGCTCACATGCACGTATACGACTTTCCTCATACAACAACATGTGTGTTCATGTGTGTTCGTACTGACGAAGACCTTTTTATGACATCATTCACACATCCCAATCCGCCGACTCCTGTCTTTGTTGACGTTATATGCATTTCATGTTTAGGCCTAGATTTGATGTCGACTGCATGCTTTGCGTCATGATAGCAGATCAAATTCCTTTTAAATGCGACTTATTTTGGCAATAAACCATTTTTCTGATTCCGATGCATGAACTAGAAAAATGGCTTTTGACATTGAAAGTGTTGAAAAGGGTTGAATCGGTATTTTCTACTGCAAAGTATTTGGTGCATAGTTGGTTAGTTTAATAGATATGGTTTTTATAACTTAATAAATCAAGAGTAACGCTTTGTCAGGAACAACCTAGGACAACGAGTCACAACACTACCATAATTTTAGAAAAATAATTAATGCTATCAATCCGGATAGAGTCTTAAAGGAATTTACATTATTGCATCATTTCCTGTTCCATTCTCAGCCACCACCCCCCGCAAAAAATTATTTGAAAAAGAGGAAAAAAGAACATCAAAAGCATCAAAGGAAGAAGGGCATCAATCAATTTCATCAATTATTTTATGCTTCTCGTTTTGTCATTCTTAAAAGCAGCTAAACACATAACATCACCAAAACTCAATCATCTGTAGGACATGCCAAAACCTTCCTCTGGTTCAGAGTTCATGCAGATCCATCCATCGTTCTTTCCGTAATCTAGCTCACAGCTAGGCGGACAGACAAATGCTGGGTGAAAACATAACCACCTCCCTTGGCGGAGGTAATAATAATAATTATCCAACAAAGTCATAATATAACACGGGTCATTTAGAAATAGTGTGAACTTTTACCTGTGTACTTGTACTTGTTATAAAGGAGCATTCCTACACTGTGACATCACGACTTTTCTTCCTCCTATTCTTTCTGTCTCTTAGCTCGCCCTAGTCCCCCGAAAATAGAGGTAAGAGAAGTGACGGGAAGAGCCGTCTCTATCCGCTGGAGTCCTGTGTTCGATGGTGGCCGGCCCATCCTGAGCTACAACTTTGAAATCAAAAACGGGACAAGTGAGAACTGATCCATTAATCGTAACAGAATCTGGACATTAGACAATAAGTTGGATATATCACTTGGATTTTCTCTTTGTTATCATGTTTTACAGGGTCCTGGAATGCTGGTAGAAGTACTAAGTTAACTTATGTTAAAATGACTCACGTGATTATGGCTGATTTGCGTCCAGCCAGCACCTACGACCTTCGCATGTTTGCTACCAACCGTTTGGGCATGAGCGATAGCAGCAATGCTCTGACCGTCACAACCAAAGAAGCAGGTAGAGTCACTTCCTGCTTAATGTTTAACATACAATATACGTAATCATACAATTCGATTTCTCCTTTTCCCTCAGCGCCAGAGGGTCCACCTCTGGATACGAGGCTGGAGGCCGTCGCTTCAACCAGCGTCAAAGTCATGTGGAAGGTGAAGTCTCGTTTCTTCAAGTTCATTTGCATATTCAACAACACTCTCAAAAACGTTTATAGGTTTGTTGTGTTTGGTTTAGGTTCTGTCGTACGGTTAGTCCTGATGACCTTTGATGTGCTTCAAAGCTCTAAGTTCCTGTGCTGTTCTGGTTATACATGCTGCCACTAGGCCTTGGATATAAGAAATACACCATCTATACTTTATGCTGATAGTGTGTGCATATATGTGCAGATATTCTTTATGACTAAAAATATTCATTTGAGAAGTTCAGTCGGGGGGGAGGCTTGTACAACAGAAGGGATTGGGGACTTTTGGGGGATATACCCTTGCTGTCAGGGGAGACAGCATAGATGTAGTTCTTCACCAGCTTTTCTGGTCCAGACCTCATTTTTATTTCATTTTTATAGCATCTATGACGACCATAGCCGACTTTACATTAAGTACCTTACCCCCATTTTTTTTTTAAAAATTGGGTTTTCATGATTTAACAGTTTTATCTTGTAATAAATATTTCCCCCCGCCTTAAAGACTTTGTTTTCTCTGGACCAGCCTCCACAGGCCGATCTCAAGAATGGGGTTCTTCGGCATTACATCATCAAGTACAGGGAGGAGAATCCCGGAAAAGGACAGGATAAGTGGTTGCAGCGGACAGTGAACGCCACACAGGAGCTAGAGAGCGTCATCCTGACCGACCTGAAGCCTTCTACCATGTATGAAGTCAAAATCTTGGCCCAAACCAAAGCAGGAATGGGACCAGCCTCAGCTCCACTCCAATGCTCCACTCTGGACGAGAGTAAGATGAGGATGCCTCAATATAATTTACTGCATGATTTCACTTTTATCAAAGACCTTGATGACATAATAGAAGGATGATTATATTCTGTTTCAAGTTCTACAAACATCAACAGCATCAACCAGCAGTACCACAGCATCAACCAGCAGATCCACAGCATCAACCAGCAGATCCACAGCATCAACCAGCAGGTCCACAGCATCATCCAGCAGGTCCACAGCATCAACCAGCAGATCCACTCCCACTGCTGCCACAGAGTGGACACCGGCCACGAGGGATCTGGCTTCAGGTGTGTTTTGCTGGTTTGGTGAAACTGATTTGAGGACTGTGTGACTTTTAACTTGCTCTTTTCTGTTTTTTTTTGTTGGTCTCAAGTTCACACAACCTCATTGGTTGAGCCTGTTACCACCAGCCCAGTCCAGGGAGACAACACTACCAGTTTCCTATCAGGTAATCCACATGGACTCTCTAGTGTTTCATGACACTTCATCATCTTTAACAGAAGAAACAACACATTCAATGAGAATTCAAAATAAAATCTATATCACAGTTACTCCGTTCTTTTCTGGTATAATTCAGAAATTACTCTCTCGTCTCCAACTGGTTCCGAACGCACCAGCGAGGCTTATCACCGGTATTAACAGACACGAAACCGGTCCTTCTTCATAACATCGGTATTAGAATTGATTTTAAGATGTTACAGACCTGCTTTAACACGATATCATTTCTTCTCAGTTATATCCTTTTATATTGTTGAATTGCTGGTACGCTAACTCTATTGTTTTTCATATGCACCAAATTTGGACTAAGTTGGACAAATGGTTTAGAAGTTAAGGCCTGAAAAAGAGTTTTTCGTGAAGACGTTTCCCTTGAATGAGTAAAATATGAACGATTGGAGTATAATATGTTAAGATAAATCTCCTTCCGTCAATTCACTTGCACCAAATTTGGTACTAAATCGGACCATCGGTTAGAAAGCTATGTCTGAAAAACAGTGTTTTTCAATCTAATAGAGTTCCCCCTAGTGAGCAAAATATAAACTAGTACAGTAAAATATGGAATATACAAGATATGTCTTAATAAACAAAGTCAATTCATATCATAGAAACTCTAAATTTACCATAAAATGACACATTTTTTGATCAAGCATGTTTTTAAGCATGATGTAATAAATGGTAAGGCATGTTTTTAGAAAAATATATTTACCGTTATAAGACTTAACAGAGTTTTGTTTACTAAGTCAACACATGCTTTAATATGCAAAGAAAAAAGAAAATCTCACTTATCGAATAGGACTTTCTCAATGGTCATGGTTAATACCTCCTCCTTGGTGACCCATGTGACCTGTGGTGTCGCCCAGGGCTCCATTCTTGGCCCCCTTACTACTTGGCGTATTCATGCTGCCAATGGATCATATTATAAACAGATTCTGACACATTTTTTAATCAGAAAAAGAGACTCAAAATGAGCTCCACCAAACAGTTGAGTGTCCCAGCTACAGGGTTTCGTCTGTAGATCACATGACCACCGCAATCTGTGTTCCATAAACCAAATTGACGTGGGACGTTTTCTCTTTGCTAAACGTGTTAAGGTCTCCCAGAACCTCCAGTGGTGGCGTTGAAGGAGGTGACTGATATTACATTCACTCTGACATGGACTCCCGGGTTGGAAGGCGACAGCCCCATCACTGGATATTACCTGGAGTATAAAGAACTGAACGGTAAGAAATATTGAATTGGCGTCCAACTTCTTTGTAATCAAGCTATATTTATAGTTTAGGGTTGTAAAATAGGTTTTGTGTCCTACAGCCTACTGGGAATACAAAACGACAACTGTAGATTTCAGTCCCAATGAGACGCAGGCCACGGTGATAGAGATAAATCCGTCAACCTACAACGTCCGCATGTTTGCCTTGAGTGATCTGGGTACCAGTGGAACCAGCAACGTCCTCACCATCACCATGAGCCAAACCAACATTACTGCAGAGACGGGTGCTGCTCCTCATGCTTTTATTGTCTTAATGCATACATCAGGAAGACCACACCTGGTGTTTTCATTTCTTCCTGTTATTCACACTAGGAGAAGATGCCCAGATTGTAAATGAAGTACATTATTATTATGACAGAATCATAAATTGTGGCACTGCTCTCCTTTGTGGTTGTGTCCTACAGGCGATCCCACCGCCTCTCATGACTCCGATGCTGCTGTAAGTAAGAATTAATAGTTGTGAGCGATACCTTCAGATCATTTCTTAAAAGTAAAAGTAGTACTACCTACGCAGTCGTACCCGACAGCAGGGGTGAATCACCCAAAAGCCCCCCTTCTCCTGATTGAACTCCTCATATTTAAATATGACTCATTAATAAGGAACTCAATAATGAAAATAAATACAATCAATTATTATATACCTGAAAAGTCGTGGATATTATGGGATCATCATCGCCGCGTCGGCCATGTCCGCCGACGCGGATTCTTCATGTTAACGCGATAACTCGAAAACCACATCATCGATACTTTTCAAACTTTAGACCCACATAGAACCTAGTGAGAGAAAGAACTGAAGTGATTTTGAGAAAGTTGGTGATGGAGAAAATAGAATAAAAATGTTTTATTTCGTGAGTTGAATCAGGGGGTTGCTTGTACAACGAAGGGGGTCGGGGACTTTTTCTGGGGATATACCCCAGTGATGACAGCGTAGGTCTAGTTTTTCTGCTCTCAATAATAAAAGAAGGAAGATTTCCTTGTGTCATATCATTTGAGCTAAATTAGGGGTTCTTACTTGGACTTATGGTTGGGAAGTTATGGACAAAAAACTCTGTTCTCCTCAAAAAGTTGTTCCTAGTTAGATATATTTGAACTACTGTTGTGAAAAAATATATAAATATTTGTATATACATATAAGATAGATCTACTTGTGTTGATTCATATGAGGTCATTTGGACATAATTAAACATATGGGTGGGAGGTAACGGTCAAAAAACTGTTTTTCTTTTAGTGGAATATGAACACTTATAGTAAAATATGACAAATACTAGTTAGTTCTCCTTGAAGTAGTTCACATAAAGTAAATTTGCACCAACAATTAGGAAGATATGTTCAAAGAAAGTGTTTTTCCTTAAAAAAGCGCCCCCTAGTGTTTACAATATGAACTATGAGAGTAGCAAATGATATATATAAGATAGATGTCCTCCAGTTCATTCATACGCCCTCAAAAATGTGGACTAAATGGGGCCAACAGTTGAGAAATTACTGCCCAAATACTGTAATTTTGGAGCTAAAGCTCCCCCTAGTGTCTGAAATATGGAACTGACCTTTTCCAAAATCAGATTTGAAAATGATCCATGAAACAGTTTTTGAGTTATCACGTTCACATAAAGGATCTGCAGTTACGACGATGACGGTTCCATAACATCCCGTATATTTCAAAGATATGGTTGTAAAAGATATTCGCACCTTGTTCGTTGGACTTACAGAGGCCCGGCTCCAAATGAGCGTCATTCTGCCTCGGTAGGATTTAAAAAACAGACAATTATTTGTTACATTGGTCGCCGAAAAAAGGACTCACTAAGTGTCTTCTCTTGTTTCCTGCTTGTGATGAAATGTTAACGTAGGTTCCCTCGATCTCTCTGTTAGGCCAACTCCAAGAAGAGTGGAGGTGTTCATCCGGTGGCCATCGTGGTCCCAGTGGTGCTGGTGGTGTTGATTGTTGGTGTCGCCGCTGTGTGGATCCTCCATCGTGAGTTCTCCCAGCCTGTTTGAATCTCCCCTTTTGTCTTTCTGACTCCCTGATGTGATCCTCACCTTCTCTGTTCACAGAAGTCCATCAGAGAGAGGGCTACAGGTGAGTGGCTGTCATGTAGAGGATTAAAGGTGCAGTGTGTAAAGTTTAGTGGAATCTTGAGGTTGAAGTTCCAGATTGCATTCCTTAAATCTACGGTGGCCTTCCCGTGTCAAAAAGACTTCTGCGACTGTAGCAGGTAGCCGGTTAGATGATGAGGTTCCACTAGATAGATTGGGAAATTAATTGGAAACTGTTCGTCAACGCTTTCATAAAAGATGACAAACATTACGGCAGGGAGCGTCTGGGGGCAATCATTTAAACTAAACTAAATTTAGTTCATATGAATCAATCTGAGGAGATCTATCATGTTTTTCTTTAATAGTTTATGTTTTACTCACTAGGTGGAGCCTTTTTTTTAATGAAAACACAGTGTTTTGGACGTAACTTCTTAATCCTCAACCCGGTTCAGTCTGAATTAGATGCATATGAAGCAACCCGAGAAGCTCTATCTTAAATATATATATATATTATTATTATTTTATTAGAGCATAAGATATTAATATATTTTACTCTAATAGTCAAATAGTCTATAAATGGTAAATGTACTGCGCTCAAATAGCACTTTTTTTTTCTGTCTGACTACTCACCCACTCACACAAACATTCACTCAGCCATGACAAATGATGAGTGAAGTTTATCTTCTTCTTCATCTTCTTCTTCTTCGTTGGTTGTTAGAGACGGAGCGTTTCCCTCCCCCCTCCCAGGGTTCGGTTTGAGCGTTCAGGCTCCCGTACAAACTGAGTAGGAGGAATTATGTAGTGCTGAGAATTAATTTTCATTTATTCCAAAGAGAACACACGACAAATTTTATTAACTGCACCTTTAAGAGAGTTTTTATGTCCTGCTGGTTGAATAATAATTTGTTTTGTCCGCAGGTGGCTGGCCAGTCCAGCGTTTTTTTCCAAAGACCCTGACACACTTCATGAGCTGTAAACCTCCCCACTCACTAATTATCTCGCTGTCACGGAAACCCTTTTTCTGTCAACCGGAGTGAGAGAAGAATCCTGATGATGATTTCACTTTTTATCAAGATTACAGCTCACTTTCTCAGAAATCAGTTCATTATTTTAAAATCAATTTGAGAAACGGGCTTCCATCTATTGTCATGTGATGAAAACTGATGATGTCACGTCATGAAAAGCTAGATACGATCATGTTATTACAAAATACAAAAGAGAGAAGAGACTAAATAATATATTGTGACATTAATATATATATAATCTATCGTATAGTTTGACGGCACCTTCTTACATTACATCATGGTATCTTATTGTCTTAACAAAGATTGTTCAACATCCCCAGAAGTCGTCGTGTTCTGATTTCAAAACATGTCAGTTTATAATGGGAAACATTTTTTGGGGAATAAGAATAATAAGTTAATAAGAAAGCATGTACTTGCTGGAGAAAGTTTTTTAACTCTTTAATGTCCTGCTCATCTGTTTGGTTGAGCTCCAGCACATTTTTGACAAATGTGGCTAGAGCTGGTTTTACTATGACACGGTAGCAGCATGTATATGCTAGAGTAAGGGGCCGAGGATGGGGCCCTGGGGGACACCACAGATTAGAAGGGCCACCGCTGAGGTGGCATTAACCATGGATGAATCTGATATTTGGTACATAAAAGCAAGTGAAAACTTACTAATCAGAATTTTAGAACTGGATTCGACCAAAAGAAGTCTAGTCCACAGGAATAAAATATGCAAAGAAATTATTTTACATATATTCTTACTTGGTGAGTTCATTAAAAAAAAACAAAAAAAACTCTTATAATATAAGTTCTAATATTCGGCTGGTTTTGTGCTCCTTAAAGGAAAGTTACAAACAATTCCAAAGGTTTAATCGTATATCTTTGATTAAATTAAATTTAGCCTGAATTTTAACTTTTTAGTATAGAAAAATTTAGAATGTAATTTGTATGAGAAAAGAAATAATATATATGTATATATATACATATATAAATATATATTTACAAGTTAGAGAATATATTGGTGTGTTTTTGTGTTGTAATCGAGACAGTTATGATTTTGATATAATATATATGTCTAATCCAAACATCAGAAAAGAAGAGAAGATGAGATAAATCTGGTCCACTAAGTAGAACAATAAATGTCAAGCTAATTTGTTCCTAATGAGGACAAAACAATAATCACAACATAAAACAGCCCATTTCAGAAATATGATCAGAAATGTGTCCCATGTGATCCGTTTGTTTTATTTATATCAGCCGTAGTTTTATTGTAGGGAAAAATGGGCTTTGGTTCTCGTGGATTCAAACAATAACTATCAAGGTTTCTTTATGTCTTGTTGTAAGATGAAAGCATATTTTTGCATAAAATAATACTGATCCATTTGTATTTTGATTTGTTTTTGTTTTGGACGTGGCAGTAACACTTTGATCTACATGACCTGAACTTTGTTCACATTTACTAAAGGCGTTTTAAACAAATCAGTAATATTGGCTGATCAACACTGACAACCAATGAGTGGAAATCTTTTTCAGTGTATTCCTGTTCAATACTCTCATAAATCTCATAATCTTTCAATTGTTCAGTTGTTGAGTTGTCCAATTATTACCTCTTTCTAACAATGCATTGTTCAAACAGTGTATTACACTGTAATAACATTGACAGGTCACTCACTCCTTAAATACTTGACTTGTTATGTAACTTCTGGGACTTTAATGGTAAACATCGATCTCATCGATCGCATCTTTTTGGTTTTATGTTGTCAGTAATAATAATAATAATAATAATACATTTAATTAATAAAAATGTATAAACCCATTCAGAGTTGAATTTCATTTCCTTTTTCTATGTTTTTCTCTATATAGCACTTTGAGATTTGATCCAAATGTAAAGTGCATTATAAATTAAATGTATTATTATTATATGTATAAATATTACTCAACATTATGGGATATTTCAACAAAATCTTTCTGACCGGTTTCAGTCATTTTAAGTAAAATATCCTCAATTCTCAATGCAAAAAGTCACAAATATTATGCAATCATCATCGCCGCGTCCGCAGCGGATCCTTCGTGTTAAAACGATAACTCAGAAAAGTTTTTAATGGATGCTTTCAAATTTGATGCCCCCATAGACCTTAAAGCGAGGAAGAACTGGAGCAATTTTGGAAAAGGTTGGCCGATATTTACGACACTAGGGGCAGCCTTATCTCCTAAATTGTGAGGCCATAATTTTGCAACCATCGACCCAGTGCAGTGACATACGTCTGAACCGACTTGGGAAAATCTATCTCATATACATTTGTGATTGACTCTAAATAGCTCTTATTTTATACACCAGGGTTTGTTTGTTTTTGTTTTTTTCAAAAAACAGTTTTTACGAACATGGGGTTGGTTTGATTTTGTCTTCACTCGAGGGAATCTTATCTTATAAATATTATATTTTACTATTCTATTTTGTTATTCGTATTTCAGTCACTAGGGGCGGTGGCTCATCTAAAAAAAAAAAAAATACAGTTTTTGTACATAACTCGAAAACCATTTAATTGGTGATTTTCAAATAGTATGCCTCGATAAGCCTCGAGGAAGAACTGCATTGATTTTGGGAAAGGTCAGTTGTATATACTCATACTCATACATATCACATATATATACTAATACCCACTCATACCGCCTCCTCCTCCCCCGGTATAAGCTCAGCACCATGGGTGATCGGGCCTTCTGTTCTGCTGCCCCTCGTCTGTGGAATGCCCTCCCTGACCATCTGAGGGCTCCACAGACGACTAACACATTTAAAAAAGGACTTAAAACTTTCCTTTTTAGCAGAACCTATAACTTTATTTAACATTGCTGCTTTTTGTCATGTTTTTATATAGTTATTTTTTTTATTGATGCTTTTATCTGCTTTTACTTTCTAGCACTTTGAGATTTGATCCAAATGTAAAGTGCATTATAAAAGTAAATGTATTAATATTATTATTATTATTATAACCTAAGTAAATGTACCACTATGATAACATGGTAACATGTTTCACGTTTCATGACATGTTAGTGTATCATATATCTTCAGAGCAGAGAAAGAAATCTGGCCTCTGAAGATTCTGCAACAACGTTTTGCACAATTGTATGGACACAGTTTCTCAGCTGTTGGTCCAATGTTGTGCAAATTGGGTGTATTTGAATCAAACTGAGGCGATCTATCGTGTCTTTATCATATTTTACCCATATTTTATACTAATAATTCATAATTTACTAAATTTAGGAGATTTTTTTTTTTTTTCACTAAAACTCTGTGGAAATAACTTATTAACTTAAAAATAATAAGTGCACTCGGGGGGGATTTCTCGTACAACGAAGGGGGTTGAGGACTTTTTGGGGGATACACCCTTGCTGTCGAGGCAATCGGTTCGGTTGCAGAAAAACATCTTGGAAGCAAGAAAATCTTTTCAGCGTCAATCTCCTTCCTCAGGATCTAATTTTGGCAGGATTAATGAAAATGTTTTGTTTTTTCCCCAAATGGAATAAATATCCATAGCGACAAGCCCGTGTAAGACATCGAGTTCCAGCGTTTAGTGGAGATGAGATGTATTAGGCCTGTTTACACCCTTGAGGTCTTACATTATGAGAAGCTCTGGAATGCACGAGCTCTCATGTCTTCAGACGGAGAAGGCTGTTCGACTCTGTTCACCTCCCCAGGATGTGCAAAAACTGTCTGAAACCAGTTTCCCAAGACTCACGACCACCGTCGCCGTCTGTGAGGACTTGGGTCATCATGGCGACCTTCCTGAGTGGAAGGTGGACTCTGATCCTTCTGCAGATCTTCATTAAACTTCATTCATCTGATCAGCTCCGCTGCCTCCATCTCCTGGTTGTCACCACAAGCGTTTTATACCTGAGGATTCTCAAACGCCACAGACTGAACCGACACGTCCCCAAAATGCCCTTTGTGAAGATTACGCCTGAGGATTCAACATCATGATTTTACAGGAGGTATTCACCCTAAAAATGTATATTATACTAGGCAGAAATGAAATCCCTCCAATCAATCAATCAATCAAACTTTGTTTTAACGTGTAATGCACTTTAAGTTACTTTCTCAAACATGAGAAGTGCTGTACAAATCCTTTCCCCTGCACATTTAATACAAGAAAATTAAAGCGAGACATTTTGTTCCACACACCAGTGTGTATCCGTGACCAGCAGATGGTACCAGAGCGACATCTATGACGGGTTCACTGGAAGTTCTTCTGCTCTCGCCTCATTAACCAGCCAGCCGTCCTCAGGGGCAGGAGCTGCAGCCGGCTGGATTTCCATCCATCTGTCCTGCAAATCTCTTAATTGTTCTAATTGAGGAGATGAGGAAGAGGAGGAGATGTGATACTCCCGTGGAGCTCTGAGGCAGCTGCCTGCGAGGGAGTCTTCTGCTAATGGAGGATCACAGGGAGGGGATACCCGAGCTCCCGTCTCAGCGGGGGCCAACAGTTGTGATCAATGTTTGTGTGTGGATGAATGGCTGTTTGAAAAAGTGCTTCCACTTCCTCTCTGCTTGTTTATGCCCTCTCTGAAGAAACCGCCGTTGTTTCTTTTTTCCGCTCGCATGCTAAATCGTTGAACTTCCCGAGAAGCTAATTACCCAAAGTCCCCTAAATATTGCTGGATTCTTTGCTTGGCCGTGGTAACCCGCCACACGCTGAGAGCTGCTGACGCACAAAGCCACACTGGACCGTGTGTCCGTGGCGTGTAAACACATCGCCACCACATCCCTCGCTCTTCACATCTATGGACCCCACGCTTCCGCCGGCCACCGCGCCTCTCCCGCCGTCCTCCGCCTCATTGCTCTGTCTTTGCTTACACCAACGCCGGCGTCTTCCTGTCCTGGTTCTGTCCTCAGTCTGCTCCACCTCTCCATTTTTGTTCTGCTTTCATCCACGCTGCCTTCCGCTCGAGATGATTACATCATGTAGCGCTTACATAAACAGAAGAGAAGAAGCGAGGAAGGTGGTGGGAAGCGTGTATGGCTTTGATGAGGTCGTCAGAAAACAATTTGCCCCACTGGTCACCGCCACGCCCATTCCTCTTGGTTCTGCTTGGACCACCACCTGTAACCTACCCATGTTATAGACCCAGCATGATGGATGCGCTGAAGCAGCTGACCCGCAGAGATTACTCACTAGGGCGAGCTTGTTTTCGGATATAACCTCCTAACCGTTGGTTCTATTTAGTCCAAATGTGGTGAATATGAATCGACTCAAAGATATCTGTCTTCTAATCATCATATTTTACTCCAGTGGGTTTTATGTCAATCACTAGGGGGAGCTTTTATTTTAAGGAAAAAACACTTTTTACCAGACGTAACTCAAAAAATGTTTCATGGATCATTTTCAAGCTTTGTACCTAAATAGGCCTTATTGCGAGGAAGAACTGCATTCATTTTGGGAAAGGTCAGTTGTAATTTTCTGTCACTAGGGGGAGTTAAGTCGCCAAAAGTTGTGGTCCATAAATTCTCAACGGTTGGTCCGATTTTATTCCAATTTGATGCTTATGAATCGACTTAAAGAGATCTATCTTATATATATCATATTTAACTCTAAAAGTTCACATTCTACTCACTAGGGGGAGCTTTTTTAAGAAAACGGACGTAGCATTCCAGACATACCTCAAAAACTTTCATGGATCATTTTCAAATTCTATACCCACATTGACCTCAACGCAAGGAAGAACTGCATTGATTTTTGGGAAAGGTCCTTGTATATTTCTGACACTGGGGGGAGCTTTAACTCCCAAAGTTTTCCAGACATAATTTCTCAACAGTTGGTTCAAAAAAGTTCAAATGTGGTTTATATGAATCATCTTGAGGAGATCTATCATGTAAACATCGTGTTTTACTTTAATAGCTCCTATTTAACTGGCTATGGGAGCTTTCACATTAAAAACACTGTTTTTCATGTACACTTTAAACAAACTTTATACCCCCAATAGACCCCATTGCAGAGCTGGATGCACTGCAGCAGCTGTTCTCGCCGACCTGCAGTGATTCACGTGTCAATGCTCAGACAAACTTATCGTTATCTTCGCCAACATCTCCAACCAAAACCAAACATCCATTAATGCGACATCATTACACTCCTTATGTAAGCCACACAGAGCTGTGTCGGCCTGATGTGGTGAAGGCTTCTGTGTGAGACTGCGGGGGGGGGGTATATAATAATGGCAGTTTAGCAGAGGGGAGTTAGTGCTGTAATAAATCATGCACTATGGTTCTGGCCACATCAAGGCTCCGGCGCTCAGGAAATGGAGACTCTGAGCGGTACCACACACACCAAAGGCTGAGCTCCGCAGGAAGGACTGGTGTCCAGGTCTCTGTGCCCCAGAACACATGCAGGACCCTGGGCCTATGGAGCTGCCAGATGTTGGTCCTTCTGAAGATGCAAGAATTGAACGGAACAGAAATGAAAGAGGTTGAACAAAGAAGGTGGACATGGAAGCAGTTTGTGGAAGAATGCATGCTGGACCAGGGCCTGTTTCCTGATGAAAGAAGCACTAATTGAATCAAGTCTTTATCAAACTACCGCCCCGCTGCAACTGTGAGTTTTCATCTAGTTAGAGCTGCAGCTTGCAGCTGCACTATCACTGTGCAAATGAAAACAGTGCCGAGTGGGAGCCGTCAAATCAGATCCTTATGTCTTTTTGCGAGCAGGAAAGTCAGATGTGACTGCGTCTGATAAAGTTTTTGAGAAACCGATGGCTGCGGCGATGGCGATGGCGATGGCGGATAGAACAGCCCAAAAAAAACACCACCTCACTAATGACGTGATAGTTAATTTCTGTGTGTGTTGATGTGATCTGATTAGCCAACCTGAGCCAGATGGGAGGTGGTGCACATGTTTGAAGGTCAGACATAACAGTTTCCATGGAGACATCAGCTAGTAAAACAAGTAAAACGCTGTATGTGCTTCTTCTTCTCGTGTGTGTGTGTGTGTGTGTGTGTGTGTGTGTGTGTGTGTGTGTGTGTGTATGCATGAATGTGCACAGCGTAAAAGCGTTGTCTGACATTCACTTGTCACTTTTCATTAGGCTTTTCATCGCAGCCACTGAGATTGATTGTGGTATAATTTTCTTACTCCTCATCAATTATTCCAGTTAAACGTAGAATAAAACAAATAGGCATGAGACGACTTGGGAAGACTTTCGCAAAATCCCTGGACAAAAATAGGCTTTAAAGGAAATCCGACCTTCCAATGTGACCGACCCAGACTAAAAAGTGATTTGATATACATAATTAGATGCTTTTACCCGATGATATAAAATAGCTTTGTGTAAAAAAAAAAAAATAGAATATGAAATTTGCGTGAAGGGATCGAGTTCTGCAGAATTGGCCTCAAAGACGCAAACACGTGAAGTAAGAACACGGGTATTTATGCTGGTATGTTATTATTGTGCATATCTTGAGCTAAGTGGCAAATTTCAACCTTCTTGAGGTCTAAGTTTCCATAGAAACACACTAGACTTCATATTGATGTCGAGAGTTTATGAAAAAACGCATTTGGCAGCAAGTCATTGAGGACAGAAATAGCTATTCTGAGACGCTTGTTGCCTCCCTTTGCACACACACATATAATCCTTAATGCTCGCAGATATTTCCATAAACGTTTGAAGGAACCAAAACCATCTCTTGTGCGATTCATATCACACGTCACCTCTCATTCAGGCTGTATTAAGTGTCAGAGCTCTGAGCGGGAGCGTGTCTCCTAATCTGTTTAAACGTGTTTCCTTCTTACACCACTGCTTTTCAACGCACCTGCCCAGAGGCGAGTTCTGGTGAGGAGAGGCGTCGTACTGGAAGACCTCCATCGTCCTGGCAGCTGAACACAGTAGAAAGCTTGGATCTGTTCGGGGAATTGGACCGGGCGGAGAAACGCTGCTGCGGAAGACGAGCGGCTGGCGCCGTTGAATGGGAGATAAAGTGAGGAAGGATGGAGGGAGATGGGGTAAAGTTGTTGAAGGAGGGAGGGAAGGAGGGAGGGAGAGGGAGGTAATCACATCAGGGGATTAGTGGCTGTTATTAATGGAAGATCAGGCTCTCTGTCATCACTCCCTAATCTGTCTGTCTATCTGTCTGTCTGTCTATCCGTCTGTCTGTCTTTCCATCAGTCCGTCCGTTTTTCCATCTATCTATCTATCTATCTATCTATCTATCTATCTATCTATCTATCTATCTATCTATCTATCTATCTATCTATCTATCTATCTATCTATCTATCTATCTATCTATCTATCTATCTATCTATCTATCTATCTATCTATCCATCCATCCATCCATCCATCCATCCATCCATCCATCCATCCATCCATCCATCCATCCATCCATCCATCCATCCATCTATCTATCTATCTAACTTTCTATCTATCTATCCTCCTGCTTGTCTGTCTGTCTGTCGGTCTGTTGTTTCTGTCTGAAAGTAATTTGATTACACAGCTGTCTCTCCTCATGTGCAACTTCTGGCCTTCGGCATATCGTTGTGATTTGTTTTATAATATTCTCGCTACCTTCTCCATGGAGGAGGAAAAAATGATCTGCTCTGAGTGTGTGTATGTGCCTGTGCCTGTGTGTGTGTGTGTGTGTGTGTGTGTGTGTGTGTGTGTGTGTGTGCTGGCATGACACGCTTTGAAAGATGGCCATTCAGTGGTGAACAAACAAGACATTTGTCTCAAGTCTTGCATCACCTCAGGGAGGAATGTGTTCTCTGCCAGGTTATCTTCTCTGTTATTCTCAGTCTCCGTGTGACTCGCAGGATTCCAGCATCGTCGCAGAATTTGAGCAAAAGATAAACAATTACGAGTCATACTTTATATATATGTGTGTTTGGACACCTGTCTGTCATCTGCACTACACGAAAGCAAACATATGAGCTCATCATCTACATTCCTGCGAGGAGCGTCTGTGTAAACTTCTTATTTTCTGATTATTGTTTGATTTTGATTTTTACACAAAATGAAGGTTATCTCTATTAGTTTATATAAGTTCAACTGTTGTGATCCTTGTCTCTTAGCCTATATGAAGGTGAAGGGAAATCTGACAGATAACATAAAAGAAAAAGAAATGACACCAAACGCTGGAATATTGAACAGGTTTTATTGTGATAGATAAAACCTGAGAGTTAACCCTAACCCTAATTCTAGCCCGACCTTTCCAGAGGGTTAACCAGATTCTCACGATGTCTCAGCGAAGAGGCAGTTCTTCATCCAGAGTTCACCAAAGGGACTTCTCGCTTCCATCAGAAACGCATCATGATACTTTTACAACTCCACACTTAGAACTTTTCTCCCAGCTGGTGATTTTCTGTCACCTCCAGAGGAAGTCGGCTACAGAACCCGACATTAAGGCGAGTTCAGTGTGTGATGTGTTTGGGTCGAGCCCCAGAGGGAGGGGGCAGTTGCCCAGAAGGTTCTGTCACTCCAGGTCTGGTGTTCGGTCCTGAGTGGCGCAGAGAGGAGGCTTGGGTTCTTGCCCTCATAACCTCAGACCCCAGAGGCTTAGAAAGGACACAAACGGGTCTTTTGTGATCACATTTCTTCAGATTCCTATCATCCTATTCACATTTTCTACACTTCTCTACACAGACAAACGTGATTTTAACTATCAAATTAAGATCATCTGTATTATTCATTTATTTGTTTATTCTAAAAAATTTGTTTCTAGTCATATCCTGATATCAAACCTGGATTCTGAATCCTTTCCTCGTGTCAATACTTTTAAGTATAAATCTAAAACCAAAGGTTTTGCAAATATCCAAATTTGCACTTTGCAATTTAGACATGACGTTCGCTAACTTAGGCTTCCCAAACATGGCGGACAAAAACCTCTGGTCTGCCACAAAAACCCCGCCCCCAGCCTCTGACATCACCGCTACTTACTTTTAACCCGGATGCTATTGGTTGCTCTTAAGTACCTGTTTTTAAAGCAGAGGGCGATTACAAGTTAGGCACTGGCTCAAACTAGATTACAATTTTCGAGTTTTTTTCTTCATCAAGCTTTTATTTTGGTACTTCCGCTGACGTCGCTGTCATTTTTCGAAACGTTTAGGTTCAACATTTGGATTGAGATTGAGATTTGGAGCTAAATGTCGTCGAATGTTGCTGTTAAAATCAGCATGTGTTACTTTTACAAACTCCGCCCCATAGCTGAGGATGGCCTACCTGTCCTGCTGTCTCCAGCAGCCACACACCTGTGTGGACGTCCACAGACCTTCTCCACGAGTCGGTGTCATCATTCTCATCCGGGAACTTCCTCTTCTATTGGGTTGTCTGCTTGTTCTTATGTTGACCAATAAGGTTCTTCTTCTTCTTTGTTGTTAATTATGCTCTGCTGTACATTTATAATGAAATAATTTAAACCGGCGCTCAAAAACTGTCTCAGTTCTTGTCACAGGCGAGGAAACACAAACAGCAGGAAGCTCACTAATTTGCATGTCGTGGGATCGGACTCTAGAGTTTGAATGTAAGTAAATATGTGTTTATATGACATCATGGAGTGGAAATACTGAGTTACATGCCCCTGTAAGACGGGTGTAGCGATGGCCCTGTCTTACATACACGCGTAAACACGCACAAACACAACCATGCCGGAGCAGACGACAGTCACGATGGCGTCCCGGTAAGAAGACGCATGTGGAATAAACAGTTACATTTACAGCCTCTTTCATCAGTGAGAATTCGCCCCAACCTCGCAGAGAGCCACAAAGGCTCCGGCGCACCACTGCGAGCCAGAGACGCCGCTGCAGCGGCGCAGTTTCATCATCTGAATGGTGTTTCACAGCAGTGGCAGGGAAAGCAGAGTCCCAGAGCCTCCTCATATCAGAACCCTGGAGGTGTAGCAGACTAGCAGGATGTCAGAAACACTGAACAGTCCTGTGACACACAATAGGACGGGTAAACAGAGAGAAGCCACACGCAGAGGGAAGAAATACTGGAGGCAGGGATGGAGGAAGTTGGAGGATTTCTCCTGTTGACGGAATCAGAATGACATCATTGATCCAAAGGGGGACGTTGGTTCGTTACAGGTTCTCCATGTGAACTACCAGAATACAATGATATCCATCCAGGTTCTTCTGATTATTCAGGGACGGGTCGCAGTGACAGCAGGCTAAGAAAGGACTTCCGGACATCCCTCGCCCCAGCAGCACTCTCCAGCTCATCCTGAGGGATCCCAAGGCATTCCAAGGCCAGATGAGATATATAGTTCCTCCATCAAGTTCTGGCTCTACCCCGGGGTCCTGGAAGAACCCTTACCAGACGCTCAAACCACCTCCACTGGCTCCTTTAACCTCAAGGGAGCAGCGGCTCCACGTCGAGCCCTGGACGGATGTCTGAGCTCCGTACCCTGTGTCTAAACAGCTGATATGAGCTTCAACCCCACGAAGGAAGCTCATATAACCCGCTTGTTTCCTCGCCCTCATTCTTTCAGCCTCTACCAAGAGCTCAAGACCACAGGTGGGGGTTGGAACGGATATTACGTACAGGTGCAGTTCAACAGTTCAATGTGCAAAATGTAAAAATATACCAAATATGTGCAGAGGTTACTCCCTTGACTTATAAAATGCAGCAGGTTTATGAAAAAAGTTTTTGCCGAGAAGCAAGAAAAATACGTTGTTGTTGTTTCTATGGCGTTAAATTTTTGCCAAAAGTTTGCATACAAGGGAAACACATATTAGAAATGTTCACGATTGAGGCACTAACACAATTTTCTTTGTACTTGTAAATGTACATTACTTTATAAAGGACATTAAATGTATCGTTTCTATCAACTCAGAAGTGCTGCCAAGCACGACTAATGGAATTATTTACACATGCTTGGTTTTTATCTTAGATATCACTAGTTTTTATTAATTATTTATTCTCTCTTGTCAGAGCTGGTGAGAAACCGTGGATGCAGAATAATCAGTGAAATGACGATAAACTGAATGTAGAATCTTGAGTTTTCTACTCGTGAGACATGCTGTAAATGTCTGTGAAGCAGAAAAATATGAGGGGTGTTTGTTTGAAAAAGCACATTTTGTGTTTGCAGAAAGAGAAAATATCAGTTTGTTAATCGTGTTTTTCATTCGTGACGTCGTAGGAAAAGTTTGTGTGTAAATCCTCAACATTTATAAAATCTTGCAGGCAAAACTTTTGGCAGGAATTTGACTCCATACATCTCATGAAAACAGCGGAAGCTCCACTTGTGCGTGAAAACTTCTTCATAGGGGTTGAATTACATGCAGTTACTTCAATAAATTAGCACTTTGTTGCCGACAATGTAAACAACGCCACAAGTAGAGGATGCATGTGTGTCATTATATTACATGGCTGTGCTTCTGGAGTTGGTCTCTGGAACAGAGGGAGTCAAAGGCCCTGAGGGAAACACACACACACACACACACACACACACACACACATCTCCACAGATCCACACATGCCAATCTCTGCGTCTGTCAGCTCTGTGCTCATAATCACATCCTATCCCCCCGTGTTCACGTACACACAACCCCCCCATGCCTCGCTTCACTGTAGAGGCAGAGGAACGAGAGTTCCTTCCAAACGCTCCAAGATTAAGGCTTTGTGTTTTACATGTGTTATCGTTGCTTCCCTTCGTTATCCCCCTGCTTTTGTCTCAGCCTCCTCCTCTAATTAGAATCTTGTCCCTTTCAAGCCTCCGTGCGCCTTCCGTGCACCTGTGAGAGCGAGGAGAAGACGAGGAGCACTGAGGGAGAGAGAGGGAGGGAGGGAGAGAGAGAGAGAGAGAGAGAGAGAGGGAGAGAGAGGCGAGGGAGAATAGGGAAAAAATGGGGAGAGGAAAGATGAAAAGCGCGCCACACGGAGCGAGTGGCGGAGCGTTGAGGAATGCGCCGTCTGAGGGGAGGATGAAGGCGCTTGTCACGTCTCATCGCACAAACACACACACACACACACACACACACACACACACACACACACACACACACACACACACACACACACACACACACACACTCAACCACACATTCACACAACCTGGCTGTGGCGCTGAAGAGACACACGGTCCCGCTGAGCCGGGCTTTGAAAAGAAGAAAGTGCAAAGGGAATGAAAAAGAAGAAAGAAGAACAAGCAAGAAGAATCCAACATGTTTCATTTTGACCCATATTTGTCCCGACGCATGAATCAAACAGCTGCTGAGGAGCCGCGGCGCATCTGTCACGACCGGCCGCTGGAGAAAACACCTACACACACGCGGCCGCGTGCACGCGCTGCAGGTGGTAAGAACTGCAATTAGGAGGTGCAAATAATAAGACGTGAAGTTAAACAATAACCGCGGCGAGGACGCCTTCATGCTGCTCTCTCTCTCTCTCTCTCTCTCTCTCTCTCTCTCGCTCTCTCTCTCTCTCTCTCTCTCTCTCTCTCTCCCTCTCTCTCTCTCTCTCGCTCTCTCTCTCTCTCTCTCTCTCTCTCTCTCTCTCTCTCTCTCTCTCTCTGCATTCATGTGAATTTCTCTAACAAGCGTGAAATCGTGGCCTGATGCTTCCTCTGCCTCCGTGTTCCCTCCCGCCTCCTCGCCTGCAGCCAGGTTCACTCTGCCCGGCCCCCGGCCCACATTGAGGCCTCGTTGGCGGTCTCCGAGTGAGACTGGGGGTGGGGGGGCAGAGGCCGGCGCGACGCCTCTCTGTGCGGTCGGGCTGTATTTACGTCTGTCTGGCCCTGGAGACTGGAACCTGGAGCTGTGTGCCAGTGCATTCTGGACATGGTCCAGAAGACTGCAGCATGACCTGGGGACCGAGTCCGGACGGATGGCCTACAGTCTGACCGAGACAAGCATGTCCCTTTGCATAAGTGACTTTTCCCTGCCCTGCTAGTAAACTATCTACTACTTTTACTGCTTAATGCCTCTAACCAAACTGAAAAAATGTCACTAGCCGATAAAGTATTCAGAACCTTTACGTGAGTAAAAGTACCGGAGAGGTGGAGCGTCTTCCATCGTCTGTTTTTGAGCGGCATCATGGAGAACAAAATCCAAATCTCACTTTCATTTATGAAATAATTGTGTATCTTTTTGGGAAATATTCCATCATGAGATTCAGATTATGCTTCAAAAGCGGCACCTACAGGTCGGGCAAGGGGAAAGGCTATAAGTGTGAAGTAGCAGAGGAGGTAAAGAGAGAATTGTTCATGAGTTTCAAAAAAATAACCTGAACTGGTAAAAGAAAATTAG
Organism: Lophius americanus; assembly: GCA_037951165.1. NCBI lineage: Eukaryota > Metazoa > Chordata > Actinopteri > Lophiiformes > Lophiidae > Lophius > Lophius americanus. The sequence continues at coordinate 1,553,290 of JBBDHG010000072.1, read as the reverse complement.
ATTATCCCTTTAATGTCCTGCTCAGCTGTTTAGATCAATAAACAAAATGGACGTTTTTTCCATGACATATAGTCATTATAATACATTTATTTTTTTTATGTGAATCTGAAATAATTACACAAGTATAATATTTCTATTACAGTTTAAAAAAAACATGCTTGAATGCTTGACCAAACAAAGTTTTCATTTGAATGTCTAAGATACTGAAGTAATAAACGCCCCCAAAAATATAATAAAATAAAATAAAATATGCAAAGAAGTACTTCTTTTTAATTAATGAGGGCCTGAGAGTATTTTGAACTCCAATAAATAACGTAGATGTCAAACTTCTTAATCATGCGGTCAAGTGACATGAAAACCCTGTTTGTTTGTTTTTAGGTGCTTTAATATGGCAAAAAAGAAAGAAAGAAAATAAATCTTACTTATCGTATAGGACTTTCTCGAGAGCCATGGTCCTCCGCTTCCTTGGCCCCTTTCACCCGTGGTGTCCCCCAGGGCTCCATCTTTGGCCCTTTGCTCTTTAGCAAACACTGGGTCATTGCTGCTACTGGGTTTTATTATAAAATGTTTCAGAAAAAGCGACTTAAAATGTGGTCAACTAAGAGAGTTGGACAGGAAATTAAAAGTTTATGAATAAATTACATGTATTTAAATTTCTTAGGTTATTAGTTATGACATAAGTTTTGAGTCTTTCCAATTTCTTCACGTTCACATTTGGAAACCATGTCGTTCCATCAGAGTGATGCAAAAATGCACTTTCAGTGACCTTCAAGTTTTCCCATGTTTTTGCAGCGCACCACTGTGTTTCTCAGACTTCCCAGCATTCCCACATAAGAGCGGCCATAAGGAGCTTTTTGCCTGCATGCGGAGGAAACTCCAGACTCCCTCTCTGATTGAATGTCTCCATGTTGGCGCTGAGGATTTGTGCGTCTGAGATATGTTTAACAAGCCTTAATCCACCAGAAGCAGCAGAGGAGGGAGAGAATTGAATAGTTGCAGTTGTGATACGCGACAAACGGAGTGATCTGCCTTTTGTTTTTTAAACCTGATGAATATGCATGCTGCCCCTGGAGTGACTGGAGTTTGGGCTGGGGTGGAGGCTCAGAAGAGCATGTTAAACAATGGAATTACATCTCTGACATGCATCCACCGCGAGGCTGGGATTAAAGCCAGCGCAGAGGGAGAGAAATAAGAAGAGGAGGAGAAGAAGGGAGAAGGGATGATAGCGATGGAGAGGAGAGCGATAAAGAGCAGATCCGCCGCTTATCTATTGAAGAAATGGAGGCCTTGGGGAGAAGAGGGGAGAACGGAGATGAGGAGGGAGGCAGTGTTGCCAAAGAGTTGTGGGGGTGGGGGGTGGAAGTGGGGGACGTCAATCCGATGTATTTAATTTCTTTTGCTGTTAGTGAATCATCAAGGGGATGATCCAACAGTGGATCAAAAGAACGAGCAGGGGAACGAGAAAAAAGAGCAGATTAATGCGACGGCACAAAGAAACAGTCCCTCTAAGACGACTGCAACTTCTCTTCCTCCATCATCCGCTCACTTCCCCTCCTCCTCTTCCCGCTGTCGTCCCTCCGTCTTATCAGAGTTTTTCTCAACAAGCAAATGTCGTCGTAAGTTCTACGATCGTGGACCAGAAGAGGATGGGGACAGGCTTGGCCCTCCTGGCATTTATTTCTACAATCTGTGTGGATGAGAGAATGTGGTTGTTTCTCCTCTGTGTGCTTCGCTGGTGTCTCTTCCTGTATCGTGGCCCGTCAGCCGCCAGGCAGACCGCTTGTTTAGTCTGAGTTTACAGATCAGAGGACGTCCAGTCATTCTGTGTGAGTCCGCTCCGAGGACGTCCATGTTTAAAGTGGAGACCTAATCTGGACTGTTAGGTGAGGGTATAGCCATAGCATAGTTCCCCTTGAGCAGGTTTTGGTTTGTCCCGGCGTCTGGGGGGGTTTTCATGTAGTGTTGTTGTTGGCCCAGATCGGAGTCTTCTGTCTTTCTGCTGGAGAGAGGAAAGAATTATGAGCCCTACCCAGAGCGAGAGTCATTTTCACTGCGGTGAAAGTATTCGGCAAAAAGGGGGTGGGATTCTGTGTGAGTGTGTGTGTGTGTGTGTGTGTGGGGAGGCAATAGAGGTGGACGAGGGTCTTTCCAGGTCAGGCTTGGATGCTACTCCTCAAGACAAATGGTTTGAGCGAGTCCAGCTAAAACAAATATATGAGGCCTCAGTGATGGCGTTGTAATCACATAGCCGCGCACACACACCTCCTTCAACGTTCTCCCTTTCTTCCCTTTTCACCCGTTCTTCCTCTCTCTGTCACTTTTTCTTTCGTTCTCTCAGCACTGATCTCTGCAGCTCACACACACAGTTCACCTGCTTATACCTGCCTTCACCAGATTGCAGATCCAGACTGGTATACGTTCACTTTTTTCTGCATGTGTGTGTTTGGATACCCGCCACGTCCGCCCTCCGCAGATCCTTTTGTTAACGACGACACCAGAAAAACTATTAACACGGATTGTTTTTAAATTGGGTACCAACATAGACCCTAGTAGGAGGAACAACTGGAAGGTTTAGGGGAAAGTTCACTTGTTTATATCTGACACTAAGAGGAGCTTTATCTCCAAAATTTTCAAGCTGTAATTTCTAAACTGTTGGTCCAATTAAGTTGAATTTTGGGCGTAGGAATCGACTCAAAGTGATGTATCGTGTATAAATCGTGTTGTAGTTTAATATATCATATTTACTCAGTAGGGGGAGCTTTTTACTAAAAAAAAAAGAAAAACGGTTTTAGGACATTACTTCCTAAATGTTGGTCTGATTCAGTCTAAATTTGGTGAATATAGTCAATTCCTGGAGGTCGATCTTGTGAATATCATACTTCACTCTAGTAGATCATTTTCAAATATGACATGCACATGGACCTTAGTGCGAGGAAGAACTGGATTTTGGGAGAGATCGGTCGTATATTTCTGGGACTAGGGGGAACTACATTGGCAGAAGTTTTGGGGCCATAAAATCTCAAGCATTTGTCCGATACTGTCCAAATTGGGTGAATCTGGATCAACTCAAAGATATCTATCGTGCATGTATTTTCTTTTCAATCCAATAGTTCATAATTTAGTACATTTCGGGAGCATTTCTCCTTTTACTAAAATACTGTGGAAAAAACTTCACATTTAATTTGATGGATTAAATTCGGGATAATCGTTTGCACGCTGAAGGGGATTGGGGACTTTTCAGGGACATGTCCTTGCTGTCGGGGACGACGGCGTTGGTCTCGTTCGGGGAATATTTTTATTGAGAATTTAATTGAAATAAGTTGAAGATGCTAGAGAACAAATGAAGTTGTATGCCTGCCTTTTGTTTTACAAAAAAAAACCCTGTTTTACTGTTTGATTGATATGATTTAAGTAGATTTCTTGTATATTCACCTTCGTTTTAAACGTCCTGTCACTGTTCCTGTGATCTGTCTTACACTTTAATTTCCTCTGTTTAGTTTTCATGTTTTAGTTCTGGATTCCTCCCATGTAAGTTTGGTCTTTCTATGTTTCCACTCGTGTTATCCTCTTCCTCTCTGTGATTTTCTTTCCCGCTACGCTTTCCTTGTGAGCCAGTTTGTTGGTCGTCCTATGGACGTCACTCTTACCACCATCTTCCCCGTTTTTACCTTTGGAAATCTTTTTGGTTTTTTGGATTGTTTTGCATTTTTTGGTCCGCCCCGTGTTTTTCTGAAAAAGCCTTTTGGAGTTTGAAATGTCGTTTGTACATTAAATCACTGAAAACACACCTACTCTGCCTTTACCTGGTGTCTTTACTTGGATCCACACTCCAGTTCTGCAAACCTGTTACAGGGTTTGGTCAAGATAGCCAATTTGAAATGATGCTTTCAAGGTATCTAATGTATCCAATGTAACAAGGACGTCAAGCAAGTGTCAAGTGTCAAAGTTTAAAACTACCAAACATCATGCAGGGAAATTGGTTGCTGGTAGGTATCTTTCCGAAATTACAGGCACCTTATGGAATATTCATCGGTGCCGCGTCTGCTGAATCTGCGGCAGATTCTTCGTGTTAGCGCGATAAAACACAAAAATTATTTCATGGTCTTCAAATTTTATACCAACGTAGACCTTAGTGCAAGAAAGAAGTGAACAGATTCTGGGAAAGGTTGGTTGTATTTTCCACCAGTAAAGGAACTCTAGGGGAAAATTTCAGGCCAGCCTGAATCAGGTTCAGGTTGGCCTGAACCGTTGGTTCGATTTAGTCCAAATATGTTGCATATGAATCGACTTGTGGAGATCCACCTTGTATACATCGTGTTTTACTTTAATAATTCATATTTCATCCACTAGGGGGAGTTTTTTTGTGTATGAAAAAACTCTTTCGGACATAACCTTTTACTTTGATTTAGTTGTGGATTTTTAACAAAGTAATTTGTCAATCTCAGTACATTTATAACAGCAGATGAGTGTCTTATGTTTGTGTTTTATGTGTGAAAGACACACAAGTAAAAGTTGTTCACTTTTTACTGAAAGTTTTACTGGCATAGCGCCAGACAGCGCCATCTTACAGTCATTTATTCTGCTGACATTAGTAATCAGGGTACAACAGGGACGACTGTGTGATAGTGGAAAACCTTCCTGCCTCAGGTAGCATTAACTTTGTGGGACAGAAAAACAAAAGATCTGCTGGTTTCTGTCCTGGCTCGGTTACTAGTCTCTCAATCTCAATTGGGCTCAGACACAAAATGCGACCCGAGCCGTGCTCTGGTGCGGATGCAGGACCAGACCCCCCCCCCATCAGGCAGAATGACCTGCAGTCTGAGGAGTTAAGGAGTTTCCTGCCAAGCTCACGGATGGTTGACAGTCAATATTGACCCTGGGCTCTATATCGCTCTCCTGAAACGTTGAATAAACCCCAAACAACCCCCCTCCGTGTCACCTCCAGTCCCTCACACATAGACAGGACCAGGTTTCTGGCAGCTGCTTGACCAGCGCTGACCCTGCTCTGGGTATTTTCTCATCCTCCTGCTGGTTCAGAGCAGGAGATGGTGTGAAAGTGTTCTCGGCGGTGTGAGCCAGCAGGGAGTGAATGATGGAAGGACGGTGTTGCCAGTGATGCTAGAGGTTGAATGAGTGTCGCTAAATGACTGCAAAAAGCCCATCCCGATGCTCACGGACTGCAAAACCTGAGTTCTGAGAGTTTGAGAAAATCCAAAGTAACATGCATACGTGCAGCGGGGTGTGTATGGCAGCATGAACACCTTACTTTGACGGAGACAGGCTGCCTCATGACAGTTATTTGCTAGTTTTGGTCTCCATGCTCTGTCTAACTTTCTGTCTCTCTTCTACTGCACAACTTACCCCAGGAGAACCGGGCGAGGGGTAAACACAAACCCTGAAAGTCCCGCCGCTTGTTATTATGAGAAGTTTACTTTTCTTTCTTCATCTGTAGCTCCTAGGAGTCCCTATCTGTAAGACATCTGGGTCCTACAGAGACCACAGACAGGCTGTGTCTGAGGAGGCATCTACGCGAGGTTAAATCCATAGAAGCACCTGTTAGAACTGGGTCAGCTGCTTTCTCAGAGGGTTTGGGGAAGGAGTGAATGCACACGGGAAGAGTTTGATATGATACGAAGTTGTCCAGCAGCGATCCAGATCTTTGGCCGAGGGGAGAGGCCACAAGCTGGAGCAGCAAGGTCTTAGTCCTGCTGAGGAGAAAACATGATGATTGATGGATGGATGGATGGATGGATGGATGGATGGATGGATATATAGACAGACAGACAGACAGACAGACAGACAGACAGACAGACAGACAGACAGACAGACAGACAGACACCTGGGGATGGATGTGTGAACTCACACTCACACTATAATCACAGATGTCCCTTTTCATCAAAAGCTCTAATTTTCCCTGTTCAAATCTTGCAACCGCCCACATCCCAGTCTGTCACAGCACACCTGCACTCAATATGAGCCCCCCCACAGTCACACACACACACACACACACACACACACATGCGCGCGCACACACACATACACACCCCTCACACATGAACTAGCCTTGCTACACACACCCCGCTCTCTTTCATTCAACCTGAAGTTTCATTACAACAGGAAATCCTGAACGTTTTACATTTCCTTCAGTTGGGCAGCAGATGTGCTTGACTGGGAAAAAGCGAAGGATGGAGAGTGTGGGAGAACCAGCTACTAGTCCACATCCATGTATTTCCTCTTTTCTCTTCATGTTAGCGCACATGTCTTCTGGCTTCCACTCCGCTGCATCCTCACGGTGATGGCCGACTCGGGCTACTGGGGCTCAGGCCTAAAGGCTAGGCAGTGAATTGACCCGACGTCCTCAGAGGTTTGTGACCAGGGGCTGTGGCTCCTCATTGATTCTGGCCAAACCCCGACGGTATGTTTCTTTGATGAGCTCTGCTCAGATTAGTTAGCTTGAGTTACTCACCCTCTCCATACGAGTTATTCCCAAAGCTGAGGAACGAGGAAGAGCACTTAAGAGTTCTGAACCTCTGAACCGTCATCCACTTTTTCTTTCAACTACAACTACGCTGTCGTCCTGGAAAAGAAAGGTTTATCCCTGAGAGGTGCCCAATCGCCTGCATTGTACAAGCAATCCACCTGATTAACTCCTCAAATTAAATGTGTAATTAATAATCCCAAATCCATATCGACTCAAATTCTCTCTGATTGTTTCTGATACCACTACTAAAATTATAAAAATGAACTACTCACACTCGTCATATGGCATTATGACAAAATCAACATCTTTTGCAATGTTACGGTCAAAAGATTTCTTAGAGTCGATTCAAAGGCACCAAACTTGGACTAAACGGTTGAGAAATGATTGCCAGAAAACTCTGATTTGGAGATAAAGCTCCTCCTAGTGTCAGAAATATGCAACTGACCTTTCCCAAAATCAATCCAGTTCTTCATCGCTCTAAGGCCTATAGGCTTATAAATTTGAAAATGATCCGTGAAATAGTTTTGAGTCATTGCGTCAACCCAAAGGATCTGGCATGGCGACAATGATGATTCAATATTATAATACAGTCCGATCTGTATTATTGGAGAATAAAACTGTTGCCTCACAAAAGTAAGAGAGGCCAGACTGAGATGGTTTGGAGCCATGAAAAGGATGGGATAGTGGATCTATTGGTAGGAGGATGCTGGAGATGGAGCTTCCAGACAGGTAAGGTGAGCGAAAAGAATGAATCGATGTAATGGAATCCTAGAAATCCCGAGAAACGTGCTCACACAAACACACACACACACACACACACACACACAAAAATACACACAATCACCCAAACTGCACCCAAAATATAATTTGTTTACACCCCCCCACCCAACCTTAAAGGTCCCAGTGTGCTGGAATGCGCAGGGAAAAGCAGTTGGAAGCTCCAGTGTGTTTGCAGGCCTATAAATAAAGGTGGCGGTGGGGAGTGCGGTTGACCATAATTACACAGGCCCTGTTAAAGCTGAGGCGTGCTCCCTGTCTCTCTGTCTGCTGCTCTTTGCAGTCTTGGTTACTCCCATCCACGCACACACACATGCACATGTGCACTCACACACTAGTGTTCCAGGAGAAAACATCTCTGATGGGATGTGGGTCAAAAGTTTTGTTTTTCTGTGACTGTCTAGACTTTTAAAACAATGTTACTGCTAAAACTCGATTACATAATTTAAGTCAATCCGCAAACATTTTTTCAGCTTCTTGCCTTTTGTTTGGAGGTATAACTCCTAGAATAACAAGGATCAATCTACTAATTCGTGGTTAATAAGAGGATTTATTAAAGGTGCAGTGTGCAGAATGTAACGGCATCTAGTGGTGAAGTTCCACATTACAACTTCTTTGACACATCAGCTCACCTGTCGCCACCCAAGGACCTAGATGTCGTTGTGTAGCCTAAAAAGTGATGAGGGTACTTTAGTTAAATAGATTCATATCCCTAAAAAGTCAGGGATGTTGTCGGATCTTCAGTGTGGCTGCGTTCGAATCGTTAGCCACGAATCCTTCGTCTTAACTTACTAACTAAAAAACATTTTCATGCATCATTTCCAAACATTATAACCACACATAACTTACTGAGAGGAAGAACTGGATTGATTTTGGGAAAGGTCAGTTGCACATTTCTGCCACTGGTGGGAGCTTTATCTCCAAAAGTTTTCTTTTGGTCCGACTTAGTCGGAGACGGCTAGAGAGAGAGGGGTTAAAGTTATTCAGTACAAAAAAATACAAAAGTTTAAAACCTCGCCGTAAAAGATGGTGGATGATGTCCCGACTCGTGAAATGTTGGGGGCGGAAAACTGATGATATTCATCCAGCTGTGGACGGCCGCTTGGTTCTGGAGTCATTTCTCCAGAACCAAGCGGCCCCCCCTGGAGATAGGAAGGTTCTTTTCTGAACTACCATTAACCATCTGGATCCTAACATCGCACCGGCGTGATCCCTAAACACTGTTTTTTTTGTTTTTGAGTAAACTAATACAGTACGTTCAAGTGAAGATATGACTGGAGGATCAAGGAGGGAATGTGCGTTAAAATTAAACCAGTAATTGGCATGTGGCACATTATTTGATGCGGTATGTAAAAACTCAGCGTTAACGTTAAACCCAGACCAGAGAGTTAACGATATATTTTCATTGCACACCAGCGAAACATAGTTATGAATGTTATATAATTCAAAGAGCGACCCCCTATATTTGACATCCTTTAGGTTACCAATCTGTTGAGTCTCCAGATTGAACCAAAAGCCTTCGATGCAGCCCAGTTCTGATCAGAGTGAGGAGACTCTGATCAGAACTCTCGGTTTTTTGGTTCTTTTTTCGCTCGCGGTGTGTATTTTCATCCTTGTGGCACACATATTCACGAGCTAAATCTCCATCTGGCTGCTGTGAAAGGAAGTTCACAGCATCGGAGTCAAGATGTAAACACACATTCACACACTGTTCTCTTTCTCGCTAAGCTGCAGAGACAGACACTTACCAAACTGTGCTGTATGTCGCATATTTCTACCGGCCAAGATTGATTTAATAACTCTGTGTGTGAGTGTGTGTGTGATTGTGTGTGTGTGTGTGAGCGCACACAGGCAGAGCGTCTTCGCTCATCAGCCAAGATTCTCTTTCTTACACATTGAGTGGAGCTACTTTAAGCAGCCAGGATAATTCTGCAATTTCTATACCCTCAGCCACTCGGTACAATTTGTTCCAATGCTTCCTTGCGTTGCTGAACAAATCAGAGCCAGGCAGCCAACTATAGCTAACTCACTCTATTAAAACACAGCAGGCTAAATGCCAGGTCCAGAAAGACATCCAACGGTTTTAATATTTGGTTTTCACACAATCAATGTTTCATTCCGGCTTCTAAAAGCCAAACGACTGTAACAATAGCAGGAACAAGAAAACCAGCCTCTTTTTGATCTAAAGTATTCTTAAAGCTGCTGTTATTGCAACAGGCCATTGGTCCCCGTCCCCCCGCCCATTCGTCCTCTTGTGGTTTGGCACAGGAAGCGTGCGGTCTGGGCCGGGTAGGACTGGGTAGATAGAGCAACGTCAGGGTTTGTAGATGTTTTAATGTCATCTGTCTGCACATTCGGAGCTCGATCCCTGGTTTGTTTTTATTGTAATGTGAAAAATTACACACATTCCTAGTGGCACACATGCTTTGAGAGTGAAGGTTTGAGTGCGGGATGAATTCCCCTGCAGTGAGCAGACGTAGAGAGTTGCTGAAAAGCATCAGGTTAGTGTGATTACTTAGCCTCATCTCGCCAGTCCATTTACCGCAGAGGTGCTGGGAAGTGGAACGGCAGTGATATTTTTTAATGCACCTCGACGCGATAGAAGTTGAGCGGCTGCTGCGACACGTGCTAGACTTCACCATCCATCCACCTTACAGTTACATGTCTCCTTATGTGCCACTGGCTCTTGTAGCATTAAACATTCAGGAGATAGAAAAGAAGGAGTCTCTTAAAAGCCTTAACTGAACCAACCGGGCCGCATTCAAATAAAAACCAAGCAATCTAGAAAAGAGGTTATCCAACTTTGAAATAGTAACAAGAACTGAAGTTAAACGTTTTCCCCTTTGGTGGCGGTGAATGCAATGTAGTGTACCATATATACTCATCTGCTTTATTGCTTGCAGAAATTGAATTGGTGCCTCAGAGATGCAATATTCAGATCTTAAGGGGGCTGGTGGCTGGATAGCCCTAAAGACACAGGAGTGAAGAATGGAGAGTTTGTGGAGCCTTTGATGAACTGTGATGTATCATCGCACACTTTAACTGTCTCCGGCAATCCAGATCAACTCCAGTTACCCCAAACGAGGGTGATGAGAAATTTCACAGGGGACTAGTGGAAAAATATTAAACTCCTGGCTGGTTTCAGTTTAGGAACGGCGTTAGTGTCAGACGGTAAATCAACAGCGTCTCTAGGTGTCCCTTTATCAACTCCAACAAAGAGGTTACGTTTGTACTCTTTGGTGTTTGGTGAGCGAGATTACGCAAAAAAAATATACCTGAAGGTAGGTAGCAACATATCCTAGAGATTCTTGTGGCTAAATCATGACCTCATGATTTAGTGATGTCTCGGTAACTTTTTTCTTAACCATTAAGACATTGGAAAGTTTTAGAGGTTTTTTTTTGCAATAACGCATAACAAAAAAAATCAAACATTTGAGTCCAAAGAGCAAATCACGGCATCAAAGCGTTTAAAATAAAAGAATGTTTAATTAAGCCGGTGATTTTCACTTTTTGGTAAAAGTGCTGTCAGTGTTGGTTTGGTGTCGACAGACTGACCGGTGATTGGGCGTCATAAAGTTTCTCCAGACATCCTATATTGCCATGACGGCTGGGATTATTACATCATCGTTACTCTTCATCAAATGTAAATTGGTAAAAGAGGTGCTGGGATGGTGGAGGTGAGTGCTGGGTGCGTTGAGCAGAGACGCCGAAGTGGAAGACGCAGGAGATCGAGGAGAGGCAAACGGTTCCAGAGTATCTGAAATAGTTTGTCGGAGTTTTTGGTAGATTTGGCAACAACTCACAAACGATAAAACCATCTAATTGACTGTGACCACAATAATGTCGACCTTGGGTTATGGTATGCCTTGGCGGAGGTTTGCGGTCTCGGAAGTGTTTTCTAGTCTGTCTGTCTGTCTGTCTGTCCTTTTGGGCCTGGTGTCCTCTAGGTGTCACTAGAGGCGTTCATGGAGCAGACAGGGCCGACTTCTACGGCGTTTGTGAAAGTGAAGCTGCAGCTTCCCTGCGCTCTGACAGCCTCGGTCCAGTTGCCGTGGTGATATCTTCTCCCAGGTGCATCAGTCACATTCACACACTAACGCAGGCACACACTCCTTCTCACTCTCTCTGAGTCGCACAAAGGGACGCGCATCTCTCTCTCTCTCTCTCTCTCTCCCTCTCTCTCTCTCTCTCTCTCTCTCTCCCAGGAGTTAGCTCCACATGCTCTCATGCCTCGACACCCTCAGCTGGTTGTTTGTGGCGCCCTCTCTGCTAGCTTAGACAGCCATCATTAACACCAGCGTCCCTGTGCTGCCTCAGTGTGAGATCCTCTGTGTCACTCTCTGCCTCGCGTGGTGCACCCCGCTTTTCCGCAGGCAGGTGTCCAAACCTTCCCGCCCCCCCTGCTTCCCACCCACCCACCACATACTTGCTAATGAGAGTGAAAATGAGAACAATGGGGAGAGGAGCGTGGGGCCCGCCAGCTCATCTGGGCTCCGTTGATCTTGTTAATTGCGTCCGTGGACGGCGCCGCTCGCTTTGAAGTGTGTCTGAAGAGCCCGCTTCAGAGACTGGCAATTACCGCACATCATGTAATTGCTGCAAGACAGGCAGCCATATGAGCGAACTCCTCATGTTACTGTATGTGCGCATGAGTGTGAATACATATCGATATGGGTGTGTGCATAGGAGAGAGAGAGACAGAGAGAGAGAGAGAGAGAGATAGAGTTTGATGATGCGTTCCACGGTGTTGTAACTGTGTGTCAGGTAACATCCTGTCAAACCACAACACCTTCAGAAGAGAAGCTCAGCCGCTTTGATGCTGCAAACATTAAGACGACTACTTACCACTTTGTTGAAATCAATTTGAACGGATGAAAAGAAATTCTTCCCCTTCGGAATTCAATTAGAATGTTTATTCTCACGGAGCGCCACTGCTGTGGTTTTAAGAGGTGACGTCCGCCGCCTGTTTACATCCTCCACCTCTGCTCATAAATGTTTCGAGGTCAGTCCAGCTTTGCCATTCTTTCATTCTTTGAGCGGAAAGTCTCGTCGCGTTTCTTCAAAAACGGCATTGAGTCCCTTTTAATGGCCTGAGACTGAAACGGGCCAAGTTTCGGTTGGCTTCCTTTTGTCACTTCAAGTGTAAACCCTCCAGGTGAGGTAGACGCCGCGTGTTTCTGTGGTGTATCGACCGACAAAGCAACAAGTGGAGTGATGAAATCTCAGTGTCGAACATTTTCAAGGTGGATTTTGGCTCCGAAAAGTCTCATTTATTCATATTCTGAGTCAAATGGTATTTAATGTTTGAGGTAATTGACAGAGTTCATCTTTTTGGTGTCAATGTCTTGGATCATCAGTTTACATCCGTTCTTCACGCCTGTATACTCCTGGTTTACGGCACAAACGCCCCCTTTACCGACACTAGAGGGACACTGATTGGTGACCCCTTCCCAGCTGGGTTTTCTCTTTGGCGTAAATCAAACTTGCAGAAATCTTGGTGTTTTCTTTTACGACCCCCTCATTCTAAACAAACACGGTTGTTCGTCTTGTTTTATGCAGCTCAGGAAACGGGCCGAGATCATTTTGGTTTTATCCAGATGTAATTTAGAGATGGCCATAAATGCTTTTTATGTCGTCTGGTTTAGACTATTGCAACTACTATTTATACGTGTTTAAGTCAACAGAATTCACATAAACTACAGCTGCTACAGAATGCAGCAGACAGACTGCCTAACCAATAAGAATAATCATATTCCTCCTGTTTCCGCTTCTCGTCATCGGCTTCCTGTTGCTTTTAGAATAGATTTTATTGATAACTTTTAAGGCTTGCGATCGACTCGCTCGCAGTTAGAGTTACAATCACGTGACTCCTCATGTAACCACTGGTTGACCTGAAGTCCTCAGCCAGGGTTCTGTTAGCAGATCCTCAATCCAGGCTAATGGCGAAGGCTGACTGGACCTTCTGGTCAAGCACCGCGTCTTTCCGAAACAATCTACCTGAGGACCTCAGAAAAGTTGAAGTTTAAAGCTTAATAAACAAAGTTTATTAAAACCCTGCAGAGACATAACTAAGCTCCAACCACACAATAAAGGAAAGTGGGGGGCGTTAAGGCGTGAAGTACAGTAATTTACTGTAACCACTGTTCTCTGAGTGAGGAGACGCTCTGGGTTTCTGCGTTCTCGGGTCCCCCAATCCTGAAAGCAGGGTTTGATCCTGGTACTTGTATTCTAAATGGTGCTACATATATATCGCCTTTCTGGTCTGCTTGACCACAAAAATTGCTCAACAAAACGAGTCAGCATTCACACAAACAAAAGAGAGGCCCATCTGATCATCAGAAGCGATAAACCTTCACACCATCAGACATACACTAAAGGAACAGCAACCAGAGCAACTCAGCTTTCCGTCTCTTTCGCTCAAGGACCTTTCGAGATGTAGCCCCGCGGGGGCTGGGGATCGAACAGCCCACCTCATGAGCTACAGCCACAATCTACATGCCAGAGAGTCTTTGAGCAAGACCCTGAACCTCAATCTCCTCTCCGTGCGCCTCACAGGGGCATCCCATCCATCCTCAGTGACGGCTCTACTGCAGACAATTAATCTCACAATGCTGTCTGGTAAAATCCATGTAAAATAAACGGTATTAATATTCTTATTAGACGCAGCAGTTTAACCAATAACATTCTGCCGCTTTTCATAGAAAGGGAATTTTTGAAATTAAATAATATTTCAATGTAAGTTTTCGAAATGTATAGAAAAACGCACTTTTACCTGTCAGAATACAGAAATGAAAACCATTAAATGTTATCATTATATAAAATGTCACTTTACCTCAGAGCTGGTGAGAATGATATAAACTCAGGCTTAGTGTTGGTTTTAACACCGTGTGGGTTAAATGAACTCTTCAGATTTATATTACTGTCCACACTGGGAACTGCCTGCTTATTGAGATATTGCCTGGGATATTTTGTCCGTCTTTTTATCTGCACCACTGATCCAACACCTTTTTTGCAGCAGACTATTGTATTTCAGCTGGTAGGAAAGAAAGCCCACTCTTCTGTACAAAAGAACCAGCTGATGTATTCTGCCAAGCAGCTCTGAGCTGCAAAGTCTCTCACTCGGCCCTTTTTTTTTTCGCCGTAAATCAGATAACGTAACAGTAGCATGCCTCTGTGCTTTTTTTTATAAAAAGATACAGATACCAGGCAACCCTGTGCTCCCACTCCCACGTCTGAATGCAATTGAAAGTGTAAAAGATGAAATGTAGCACTCGGGGCTAACTACAGCTGTAAGATAAACACTGTACCACAAGCTGCTTTGGTGGGAGATATATCTCTGTCTGATATATAGCATGAGTGTGCACACACTGTCAGACGTACACACACACGTAGCGGCATGTCTGTGTGTGTTATATGTATAAATGGGCGTGCGATTAAAGCTGTTCCGTCTCTAACTGTGTGCAAATATTTCCTTCCTCCGTTCCAGCGCAGCTTTAAGTATCACTCGCCCGTAATGTTCTGTCAGATAAATGAGATATTTACAATGGAAAGAAGGAAATCTGGAGTGTTATCAAGTAAACACACTCCACCCATGCTTGCTGCTCTTGTCATGGTGCACCACTGACAAGAGCAGTTCTCTCTCTCTCTCTCTCTCTCTCTCTCTCTCTCTCTCTCTCTCTCTCTCACCTGGTGATGTGGGCTGATCTTCACCACAACTGTCTTCAATGCATCATCAATGTAACCACGGTTGTTCCCTCCACTCAGCGCCAGATGAGCTGTCGACCTTCCTGGTACATTTCTAGTAAAGCTCACTGTACTGAGTTTTATCATTTTTTTTTCTCCTCGTGCATCAGAGACCCGGTGTCCTGCCAACCATCCCTGCCGTCCAGCCCAGCCACTCATCCTGTTCTGTTGAAGTACGTTCAGCCAGCGGTCCCTCATTAAACCACCTTCAAACGTTTCCTGAGTCTGAGTCTCGCTCTGAGGTCACGTCTATTGTGGGAAAACCATGAATAGCTCTAAAAGTTTGCTCGGAGCCAGCACAGGCTATAACCATGAAGTTGATGAGGTATATTATATTCCTGAATGCATGTACTCACAAAAAAAAAAAGAAGGTATTAGTGAGAATTCAGTTCAGTTCACGGCCACCGCTGCAAAGAAAAAAAAGAATTCAGGCATTTACCAGCGCCTGCCTCAGAAGATTTTTTCACTGACTGATTAGTTAGCTAGGAGCTGTGATAATGAAGAAGACGAGCAACAAACAAGCCTGAACATCTTCTGAAGATACCTCAAGATAACAAGTCGGGGATGCTGTGGAATCGTAAATGCCGCCGCCACAGCAGATCCTTCCTGATAACTCAAAAAACTACGACGACCACATAGACCTTAGTTTAAGGAAGAACTGGATAGATTTTGGAAAAGGTCAGTTGCATATTTCCACCACTAGGGGGAAGTTTTTCCTCAAAAAACACAGTTTTCTAACTTAGATTTCTCAACTGTTAACAGGATTCAGTCCAAATCTGTTACATCAGAACCAACTCAAGGGTAATATATCATATTATACTCTCAGAGCTCATATGTTTTACTAGTGGAGCTCTAATTAAAAAAAACAAAAAACGCTGTTTTTCAGACATAACTTCCTAACCATTGGCCCGATTTACTCCAAATTCAGTGCATATAAATCTACTCAAGAAGATCGATCTTGTATATATCATATCATACTCTAATAACTAATAATTTACTCGCTGGGGGGAGTTCTTCTTACAAAAGAAACCCTACTGCCTCCCATACATAACTTCCTAACCGTTTCACCGGTTTAGTCCAAATTTCCCTCTTGTGAACCGTCTCTTGGAGATCTAGCTTGTATTTGTCATGTTTTACTTTAAGTGCTCATATTTCACTCATTATGGAAACTTTTTCTGCAAAAAGGCCTATTTAAAATCATTTTAATGACTTTCACAGGATTTTTGAGAACACATATTCTTTTTTCCTTTATTCGTTTAAAAATCATCTTGAAATAGTCTTTCTTAACAATAGTCTTCAATATATCAGTGTCAACTGTAACCCGTATCTGTCGGCCCCCCCGGTCCTCTCCAAACCAGTCCTGCCAGACAGCTCCACAGGTGGATCCAGGTTACCTAAAGCAGGAGCCTCAATGTCAGGTTTATGGGATAGACACTGTGCGTATATATTCCAGCCTGAGCTGTGGTGTAATATCATGTTCACGTATGTGAAATAGACGTCTGTAAAGAGCAGAACGAGGTTAATCGTTCCATCAACACGACAAACCCTCCTGAGATATTTCTTGCACATATGCAGGGAAACACAACCTGTGGGCTTCACATACAGTAAAATGTAACAGCTTCATAAGTTTGACTGCGGTGCAAACATGTGTGTCCGGAAATGGATGGAATATAAAATATTTTAAATATACACTGACACGCCTAGCAGGAGGACAGAGAAAGAAAAAAAAAGGGGTTGCATTGAGGCAGCCTGCCGAACGGCACCCTGCCAAAAGAGTGGGAGCAAGCAACACACACACATACACACAAATAACGAGAGAGAAATGGCAAGGGGAAGAGCAAGAGGGAAAGGCAGGAAAGTCCTTACATAGCCCACAGGAAGAGCTGTGTCAGGGCAGGAAGCTCCTTCTTTGGGCATGGAGGTTTCCTGGCTGCCTTGAAGACCGATATTTCCTCTCCTTGTTGGCTTCTGCTGAAGGGATCACATGAAGGCTGTGGAGAGGCTGCAGGGGTGGTGGTGGTGGTGGGCCGCCAGTCCTGCTGAGCCGGGCCCCTTCTCTGGTTTCAACTCCAGCACTCCCTTCCAGCCTGTCTCTGTGTTCCTCACTCTCTGCAGCGCCTGCAGGTAGCGGCTTATTGCATGTATATTTTGCAGACACTTCAGAGGCCAGCCTTCTTTCTCTGCTCTGAAGATATATGATACACTAATATGTAATGAAACGTGAAACATGTTACCATGTTATCATAGTGGTACACTTACTTAGGTTACAATAATAATAATAATAATAATACATTTAATTTATAATGCACTTTACATTTGGATCAAATCTCAAAGTGATACAAAGTAAAAGCAGATAAAAGCATCAATAAAAGATAAAATAATAATTATATAAAGATATGACCAAAAAGCAGCAATGTTAATTAAAGTTATAGGTTCTGCTAAAAAGGAAAGTTTTAAGTCCTTTTTTAAATGTGTTAGTCGTCTGTGGAGCCCTCAGATGGTCAGGGAGGGCATTCCACAGACGAGGGGCAGCAGAACAGAAGGCCCAATCACCCATGGTGCTGAGCTTAGTCCGGGGAAGGAGGAGGTGGTATGAGTGGGTAGAACGGAGGGATCGTGTTGAGGTCAGTGGGGTGAGTAGTTCAAAGGTGAGGTTGTCATGAGTGGGTGGGGACAGCAGAGTGTGTTTGTGGATTACATCATTAGGAGTGTACTTAAGATAGGTGGGATGAATCTACATTCACTTTGACTTTAATTTATTCATAATTTGGGCTCGAGCACTAAAGGCAGAAAGACCCTATTGAAATGCTATCAGTTTTATTATTTGTTCCTATGAAAGGCATTTTTGGGGGGACTCTATCATATTTGAAACCTCATCAAACTTAGCAGACCCTTTAGTCACAGTAAAACATTTAAGTAGATTATGGCTCCTGATAAAGGAAATGGTAAAATGACTCCAACACGCCCCTTTGACATCTTCAAAAGAATCCCTATTTCACTTATTTTGACCAAGAACTATTACATTTTGTTGACATGCGTAAACACTAACAGGAAGTTGGTCATTTTTTAATTAAATGTGTAATTTTAAAGTACTTTTTGGCAATTCCAGGCATTGCGCTTTAAGAAACTTCTCCATTATAGCAGATCATCTTCAAATTTGGTTATTGACATGTTACGACCATACGGATGAAAAGTTACCAAAAGCTTTAGTTTTGGATGAAAGGTCTGGACGATAGAAGGCAGCCGATATGAACGTCTCGCCATAAAACCCTTCACCATACTGTGACTGACATGTACTTGTATGACTGTGTGATCAAATAAAGTAAACGTTATTATTACTATTATTATTTGTATTATTATTAATAAAAAATAAAAAGCAACGAAAAAAGAACGTCTCAAGTTTAAGGTCAAATAGTGGGACACAGAGGAGGATGGAACAGGAACAACAGGCGAAACAACAAACGTTATTTTCACTGCGGCTTTTCCTCACTTTTTTATGCTTTAGAGAAACATGAAAATGTTCTCATCTTCAAAACAACTTTTAGCCCGCTGGTTGGGTAACAGAATGCGACTGGGGTCATTACTCACAAATGGAGGACTCTATTAAGCTGCAGTGTACAGAGCTAAATACACACACACACACACACACACACACACACCAACAGATAGACAGTTACACCCTGAGGTGTAGACAGAGCATGCCTAAGTGTGTGTACTTGAGTGTGTGTGTGTGTGTGGGTCAAATGTGTGGCCCTCCGCGTGTGAATTACACTGAACAGCGGGGATATTTCTGAGCTGTAAAAAAACAGAACACACACACACGTACACACTAACACACACACAAGCTCCTTCTGCTCTAGCACCATTACTCGTGGTTTCACGTACATTAGAGGATGACAATAATGGGGCAGAAGGAGATAGGGCCACTGAAGGGGTGACTTCATTGAGGTATTTATAGCCAAACAATTGAAGCAGTGAAAGAGTTCATGATCTGATCAGGGATGGATCATAATGGAGGCTGTATAGCCTGGATTCAGCGATACGCCGCTCACACCAGGGCCGCTATTTCAGTCTACTTATAGAAAATTGTCTCACCTTGTTTAAGAATTTCCAGTTCTGAGCCAAAAATGTCCAGGGTTAAAGTTGGGTTATGGCTGTGGTCAAGGCTCATGACTTGACTTTGGCGGTAATAACCTGTCAACTGTTTCGCATTAGGAAGCATAAAACCCGACATCCACAGTTGACAGAGCTGACAGATGCTGACACGCCACTGCAAGCAGTCACAGGCCCTAAATGAGGAGCCAACGGTGTGGATTAGACAGAGATGTCTCGCTGCACAGCACACACAGACATCATTTAACTATATGTTAGGAGGGCAGACGAGGAGAGACAGACAGAAAGACAGAAAAGCGAAAGGGGAAGGGGTTTTTATTAAAATAGATCCCAATAAAAAGGTGATTAAGACGGAGGAAATGAGTCGATGTAAAGAAAAAAGCCACACATGTCTGCTGCTGGACAGCAGAAGCACCCAGCAGGTGTCTGTCATCCTCTCCCACCCTTGTGCTCCCCAGGCGTAGCACACTGATGACATCATCTGGTGGGAAAGTGGCCATTAGTTCCACCTCATCACTGTGGGACAAATATAGCAACACAAGGCTTTCATCAGATGTGGAGGACAGCTGTAGTAAGGGGGCGGGACAGGAAACCTGGGCAAATTCTCATTTCTCCCACTCCTTCACGATTATGCTGTCACCTCGGAGACTGATTACACCTTACGACACTAAGTATATGCTTTATATGCAATATGTCAGTAACAAGTTGGGACAGGGGCAACAAAAGACTGGGAAAGTCTTGAAATGTACAACCTCAGGTAAACATGTAGATCAGCGGCGTCTGGTGAGTTCAAAAAAAAAGTTGGGGAAGACGAAGAGTTTTTTTTTTTTTTAAATAAGTCAGAATGGAAAGTTTTTCAACTACATGAAGCGTTTATTCATCATATTCATGACTGAATGCATGTTTTTACAACAAATGTTAAGAAATATTTGTCACATTTAACCTGAATAGTACACATAAAAAACAAAAAATAAAATACTGGAAGAAATTATTGTTGGAGGTGATTGTACTGTAAAAGTATATTAGCGTTGAGCTAATTGCTAAGCTAACAAGCAAACTGCTAAAGCGAAACAAATTAAGTGTATTCAGACAACGCATGAATAAAAAAAGTTTCTTTTAGTTCTATTTGAAAGTAGTTGGCAATGAAGTGCCTTATATTAGTTGACAATTGAAGAGGAAATGTGGAAATCTCATCGGACCAATGTAATGTCGATATTTGGGAGCGCGTTCTCCCCTGGAGCATCACTTCCCGTATTCTGTCCACTAGCAGAACAGCAGGAAGAAAAGGAAGCGAGTTAAATTGATCCAATAGATCCCGCCCCCCGGAGGAGACTAAGCTGAGTCCGTCATCCTCTTCTCTCCAATTCACAAAGAACGATTTTGCCTGACCTGTAGGTGTCACTGTTGTCGCATAATGCGAATTTCAAAAATTGATTTTTTTTTTCCCCCAATGAATAGAAATAATAGTGAGATGGTTTATTTCAATTAAGCACTGTTTTTGATTTTTGATCTCCTTCTTGTTACTTGAAAACAAATGAAAAAAATCCTCCTCTGCCTCTAAGGACCGTCCTCCTCTGATCCACATATCTATTAAACTAAACCCTTCAATTAGAGAAGACTAAGAACGAAGCGAAAATGAATGATTTATTACAACAGCCGATATGTGATAATTGGTCTATTGGAAAGTCGTTGGCGCTCCGACTTGAGATGGAAGCGTCTCTGGCCAACAGCAGCACGGAACATTGAAGATTCAAAGAGTTTTATTCATACAGTCATTACACATGAGAGGAAAAAACCCAAACAGAACAAGAAAGACAAATCCACATTGTTTAGTGCGAAAAAAGGGAAGTTAACTATAAATCAGTCAAGAAGTTTCAAGAAAACGATCAACAAAAACAAAGGCCAGCAACCGTTAGGATCTGGATGTTGGTGGTGGTGGCTGATGACACTGCTGAGGCCGAGGAATGATGAAGCTGATGTATCTGCGAGGACGAGGCAGAGATGAGGAGGTTGAAGCAGGTAACAGGGACTGAACACGTGTAAAGGGTGAAGACTTTTGGATGGATCTCCATCTATATTGTCTTTACATATGTCTTAAAAACAAGGCCTAGCAGCAGCAGGATGAACAACGCTGCTTTTTTTTTTTTTTTAATTCCTGGAGTTGAGTGAAAGCAGAGCAGCAGCGGCACACAGTGTTATTGTCCATCCCAGTCAAAATTACAAACCGCCACGACAGAGGATGTCTCCCGTCAACACCGGTCGTCCTGATTCAATTATCTCTGGCCACGAAACCAGAAATATTGTTCTTCCATCTCTTGACAGTGACTGAAATTTCATATCTGTGTCAGGTCACATGATGTTTTATTGACTCACACCGTATTACCTAATAAATGAGTTATTTTTAGCAGTGGATGGGACTCTGTTAGGGTCCGTGTGGAGAAGCAGGGGACTTAATGGGGGGTTCTGTGTGGGTGTGCGGCGGATCGCAGGTGGCTGTGTAGTCGGAGCAGGCACCTGGCCCCTCCGCCTTTTGAATGACAGGTGGTGGAGTCACTGCCGGGCACATCTGGAGGGCGGGGGGAGAGGTCCAGATTTTTCTGTGAGGTCTTTGATACTTTTTCAGCTTTTCATGTATTTGAGTGAGACACAGGATGCCCTTATATGGTCATAGGAGTTGGCTGTTTTTGATTATCTCACTGGATCCTGAGACGCTGACAAGTAGTTCAAACAATTTGAAAGAAAAACCACAAAGTTCATGTTATCTAAACAGTTTATTTTTTTGTTAGGACCAGGAGGACTCTCCATTTGGAACACTTTGATGACCATTATTCCCAAAATATGCCAAAGATGCCATTTTGACCCCAAATAGGAATTCTGATTTCGAAATGACCACTCATGTCCTTTTGCTGTAACATAAATGAATGTTTATAGTCAAATATATAGTTGTGCGCAGTATCGAACATGCTAATACGAGCAAATAGCTCTCAGTACTATCTGGGTTGTTGATCTGTGGTCTTGAATCGGGGCTCAAACTAAAACTTGTGACCTTAAAATAAATCCCTCCAGCAACACTTGGAATAAAATGAATGATGGAAAGAGCAGAATTATGGGAAATAAAGCAATTGATGAATCTACAAACTTAGAGCATTGCATCAGGCTATACTCTAACAAATAAAGAATTACATTTATTTAACTTCGTTTTGTAACAAAAAATTGTTAATTAAGTGCTACATCGCACATTTCCGATTAATTTACTGATGAGGATAATTATGCATGAAGCAAACACAGCGTTGTCATCCCAAACTTTTTTACCGTTACATTAACTTTTCGCCGCCTCTGCGTTTGCCGCAGACCCCTTGTGTTACCGCGGTAACTCAAAAACTATCTCATAGATCACTTTCAAGTTTCAAATCTTCATCGACCTTGGTGGAAGGAAGAACTGGATTGATTTTGGGGTAGGTCGGTTGTATATTTCCAACACTAGGGGCAACATTAACTCCAACAGTTGTCGGACCTTCATTTCCCAACTGTTGGTCGAATTTAGTCCAGATTTGGTGCCTATGAATCGACCCCAGGATATCTATAATGTTTATATCATATACACATTTTCATATACACATCACATTTTCTTCTTTTTTTACAATAAATTACGTTTGACTTTATGACTTTGAATTCACGCTTAGGATTTCACTGAAGGAAATTGCTTGTACAACGCAGGGGATTGGGGACTTTTCAGGCCCTAGCTTCTTACAGCGTACCAGCCTTTGACCACCACTCCACTAATGACCCTGATGCTGCAATAATAAAGATGTTCCTCTAGTAGGAACACACAGATTTGTGCGTTTGAAGTGTTTTGGTTTTGGAATTGATGACTTGCTCGGCGCCTTAAACGGCCTCTAATTTGCAGGATGAGGCGTTTGCAGCCGGGCGTTCGTTCGTCTGATAAAAGCAGACAGGTCTGCGAGAGACGTGACTGGACTTATTCCTCCAGCCTCAGAGAGCCGTCTGAGGGATTTCACATGATCATCAGATTCCCTCACAGAAACGAAAAATCCCTTACCGGCCCTTAACACACGGAGATTTAGGAGGGCCTGTTTGCGTTTCAGAGCCACACAGGTGCCTCTATCATCATCATCATCATCATCTTTATCGAGCCATAGTGCACATGATGCCGAGCTGAAGAGGTGTCACATTTGGAGGTTCTGGAGCGTGCGTTGTTTTGTTGTCTATTCAAAGCCGCCCGCTTCAAACCAGCAGGCGTCGGCGAGAAGAGCTAAAGTTGCCAGGACACCTGTCGATTGTTGTGTAGGTGACGCGTAGAAAAAATGCCTTTTGTGTCTGTCGCAAATCATTTCAAAGACGGCGGTGAGATCTGCTGCTCTTACATTCTTTGTGTTTTTTTCAGCAGGTAAGGAGAAAAATATCCACAGATGTCAACCCAGATATGGAGAGCAGATTTGTGACACTTCTGAAGATCTGTTATGGGCTGGTGTGTCTTCGTTTCTGCTCACCTGTTTCTGGTTGTTACTGTCATCCACAGCATGAAGCAGAAGTAAATGCACCCTTACACTGTAAAAAAACAACAACAAAAAGTATAAATTACTGTAAAAAAACTACCAAATGCCAACAATGAAAAGTGTTAAATTCAAAATAGTATTTCACCAGATTAGACTCTGTTTATTATCTATTCTCAAAAATTAAGAAACAGTGAATAAATGTATTGAGTTGAATATGAATATGTGGAAAACACATATTTTTACTGAAAAAAAAAATTCGATGTTTGGTAAAGTACCATAATGTTGCCTACATGTCGTTAGCGTGAAAGTAATATTCCGTCTAAACGACAGATTTCGCTGATATGAAATTTTAAATAACCAACTTTGCTTTAATTATACAGAATTTAGATGCTAAAATTATATTTGTAAAATAATGTTGACGATCACGGTTAAACATTCTGAATTAATTGTAATTTACTGTCATTTTACGTAAATGTATGGAATTATCTATGTAATTGGTAACAGATTATTATTGTCTGGCACGTCTGGCATGTTTATTCTGTAAAACTCAAGGAAAGTTGGTTATTTAAGATTTCTTGTCAGCCCAATCAGTCATTTAGACAGAAAAATACTTTGAGAGTAAGGACTTTACTTTAATTTTACCAAAAGTGTATTTTTTCACAGTAAAAGCCACAGTTTTCAACATGTTCTGACCATTTTCTGTGTCTTTATGTAAGATAATTAAGGAGGTAGAGCACTTACCAGAACGTTGGTGCTTGGGTCCACTTCCCCTGATGGTCTGTGCAGTTCTTAAAACCTCAAAAGTTTAAGTCATCATACAAATAAAAGATAAGTTATCATCCGTATGTCTTTAAATCTTTAAATAAAGAGTCTGAGTTGGCTTCAAAACTCAGACATCGGTTGCATTAAAATGTTCAGTTTTCCTTCATTCCTATTTTTTTACAGTGTACAAAACCCAAAGTTTGTCATATAATTTACACTTTTTCAAGCTGTGATTAAAGTAAAGGCACTTTCTGATCCCCGCGTCTGCATATATGGTGCAATCTACCTGAAATGTTCCTGTAATATCAGCTCAAATGTAACCTAGGTGTCCCAAAGGCTCAACAGGTGTAAGAGGTGGAGTAGGAGAACGCACCAGACAACTGTGTCTCTATTTGCAGGAAGAAGAAGAGAAAAAAAAACTATCCCAGCGAGGCTCTGATGGTGCGATGAATGGAGCATATTGAAAAGACATTAAAGAGCAGTCCTCCTGTCATATCCCTGTGATGGAGTAGAAGAATCCAGGCTTCCAGCAGACACCAGCGTGTCTGTGTGAAGGCAACTCTCCAGTGTCGCTCCTGAGCTCCATCTCCATGTGGAGATGAAGAACAGAGGACGGAGAACGGCGTCTACATGCCGGACCGGACTCCGGGTCATCTTACCAGACGACGGTCCTTCCCCAGTGGCCCGGAAGATGTCACGAGGCGATGAAGGAGGAGAATGGATGGCTGCTGGCTCCGGAGGCCCTCGTTCATTTTCTAACTTGCTCACATTAAAGCGCGCTCTAATCACTGCAGGGACTTGGCCAATGATGTGCTTATCAAACGGCATATTTCAAAAAGGCATCTTAGAAGGCCCGGGGGCAAAGAGGCAATAAGAGCACATTTGTATGTGGATGAAAGGAAAAGTGTAGACAGACCTTGCATCAGAATGCAGAGGGGGGGGGGAGATCATTAGCATCTGCAGCAAAATATGCGCTGCCAGAGAGGGCGAGCGAGGTAGAGGCAGCAGGGAGAGAGATGCAGGGAGGTGCTAGTGGGACGGGGTTGGAGAGAGAATGGTTCTTTTTTTTTTTTTTTTTGCTGCTCGTCCTTTTTTGTTTTACACAGTTCCCAAAAAGAATACGAGAACAAATACATTTTTGAACAAAGGCAGGGCTCTTGAAGTGGAAGCCCGTTGGGGGCGCGAGGGGGGCTCCACTGCGAGTTACAACAGAGTGAAGCCACGACACAACCGCACTCCCAAATCCTCTCGCAATCCCTCTCACCTCCCTCGGACCCAGCACGTGAGCTTTGATACGACAAGAGCGGCTTCGGGTCGGCGTAAGAAGAGATGACGGCCGACACAATTCCCTGGTATTCAGGGGGATATCGGCCATCTGTCTCTCCAGCATATTTCTGTTATTGGCTGTGACGGGACGGGCTGAAATACTGTGTGTGGACATGGGAAAGGGCTGAGACAAGCACAGTCTGTGGTGTTCACATTGAGCAAAAGAGTTTGGTTAAAGCATGCCATGAAAAAGTTGTGAAGCAAAAAGCTGCTGAGTGGCTCCTGATCTGCAGCCAAAGACCAAAATAATTCCATAAACAATGACAGGAAATGGCAGATTTGAGGATTTTAAGTCGCACAAGGAGGTTTGGGTTTTGTCCAGAGAGCTGAATCTGCTCCTCAGCGGGAGACATGGCGATGATTAACCTCATCGATTCATCGATCGACCGCAGTGATGGAGGTGCTGATAGTCTTCGTATGAATGCGTTTGCGCATGTATTCATTACCGTATGGGAGTCTTCTTCAGACTTCTTCTAAAATGACGGCCTAAACTCTCATCCCACACAGCGAGGGTATATGACCGGGAAAAAAAAAAAAAACCAATCCTCTGCGTTGTACACTAATGTCCCCGATTAAACTCCTCGAATGAAAAGTGACATTAATAATCTATAACTATAACTATATAATATGCTCTAAGATCGGATCCCATAGTGACTCAATTGTGGAGATAAATACAGTTAACTGGTTTTTCTGAGCTCAGCTGAAGAAAAATCCTTCATTGATTAGTTTTCTACATTTGACCCATCCCCGCAGGGAGCAGTGGGCGGCCCCTTTGAAGCGCCCGGGGAGCTAAGGTTTCCGGGGTCTTGTTCAAGGACCCTACCAAATGCAGACCCTGGTGGGATCTTAACCGGCTTCCCTCTGATCTTCTGATTGGGACTCGGCCGCTCTACCCACTGAGCCACAGCCGCCGGTAAAACAAGACAGATTTCTGCCTGTCAATTCATGAGCTAAATTTAGCTTTCCCCAAAATCAATGACACATGGTTGGGAGGCAACAGTCAGAAAACAGGGTCTTATCGTGTACAAGAGCTCCCCCTACTTAGTAAAATATGTACTATTAGAGTAAAAATATTATGAATATAAGATAGATACCAAAACGCCCCTTAGTGGGGGAAATATACAACTGACATTTCCCCAAATCAATCCAGTTCTTCCTCAGATTAAGGTCTATGGGGGTAAAACAATTGACAATGATTCATGAAATAGTGTTGGAGTGATCGCGATAACACAAAGGATCTACGGCGGCGAAGACAATTCCATAACCCCCAAGTTTTCAGGGATCTAAAAATGTTTGTTACTTTTTGTGAAAATGTAATTAAAGTAACGAAGTATAACTAGTTGTTTTTGGCATTATAGTGACTCCTATCAGTGTTATGATATAGGATATAGGATTTGTTAGGATTACTTTTACTGCTGCATTCATCCGTAGGTCTATGTTACTACTGTAAATGATGTAATCTGACTACTCTACCTACATGGTCACGATAGACATTTCGTAGCATCGCTGTTCAATGAGAACCACATAAAAAGTCACCCTTTCAAAAGTTTGTCTTTTTTTTTCTACTTTGTAAAGTTTCCCAGATAATACTTTTAAAAAACGTTATTTATCGTCAGAAGTAGGAGAATGTTCTACGACCTTAAATAAAGAAAAACTGTCCACAGACATGAACTCGGTTGGAGAAACGAGGTTTTCAGTCGACAAGGAGGGCACGAAAAACTGTAATCCCAAAAGTAACTTGTTACTATAGCTGTGAAGAACGAAAAAAAAGGGGAGTAGAATTATAATGCAGCGTAAAATGGAATTAATCGAGTAGAATACAAATACCTCAAATGTGTACTTCAGTACAGTACTTGAGACAATCTACCTTACACTGCAAAAACATTCTAGGGAGAAGCCAAATATTAAATTTAAAAAAATATATATATATATATATAAAAAATTTTTTTAAATATATAAAAAAATATTAAATGTTATCAATTGAAATTAGGTAGAATAAAAAAAAGTCTGACAACATCATAAGAAAATATAATTTGTATCCTTAACCAAACGCAGTTTCATTCATCTATATTTCTTTCTATTTGACCCAACCCTGATGGAGCAGTGGGCGGAGCCTATGGTCGCTGGAAGGCATGTGTTTGGGTTGAGGGTCTTGCTCAAGGACCCTACGAAATGATGAATGCGGGAATTGAACCGCCGACCTGCTGATCGCCGGAGCTACAGCCGTTCACCCAAGCTTAGCTAATTATGGGCAATGAGAAGTCATTTATTTTACATTTATTTCCTTAAAATCTGTGTTTTAGTCTCACAATTTAACTGATTTTAAGAATCTAAACCTTCTTAATATAAGAGAACATTTCGGTAAATGGAATAAGTCGTTCCAACTATCTCAATATAACCTTGGAAATAAGGTACATCTTCTAAAAACAACATTAATATTTTTCTTTTGAGTTAAGAAAAATGTTGAAGAAACAAAGCTTCTCTTACTTTCTTGAAATTCCCCTCCAGCAGCATAAATACATTGGGGGAGGCTTGCAGGTGTTTGTGCTTCATTGGAAGCCATAAACTATAGACAGCCTCTGTTTATATGTACACAAACACTTGCACATACACACACATGCATACGTAGACAACCACACACTCAACCGACCCAATTTAGAGAGTCAATTTGGGATCAGGAGACCAATTATCTTAATTATTTTTCCTCTTTCCCTCCATCACTCTCTGTTTTTCATGCTTTTTCTATTTTAGCTCTGTTTGCATTTGTGAGTGTTTTGGGTTTTTTTTTTTTTTTTACGCGTTTCACAACACAAAATGACTCCAGAGCTCCTGGAGAGAGAAAAAAAAAAAAACTTGCTAAGCGTATTTTATTTTCATTCTCAAACATGGAGCAAGAATACCTTGCCCCGGGAAGGGTGGTAGATGAATAATGATGGTGCAACAAGGCTATTATTATATTCCTCTTGAAAGATCACTACAAAAAAAAGAAGAAGCCAGCGCCGGCTGAACCCTCGGGGCCGGTTTGTTCAGCTGCAGCCACGCAACAGTTGACTCTCACACACACAGATATCGCCAAATTGTACGTTAGAGCTCATTCGCTGCGAGGTGACAGCGTCGGTCGCAGCAGGAAAGAGGGTAATTACGGTGTGATGGATTTCACCTGCGCTGCGTGAAAATAACCCCACGCATGTCAGGCCCGTTTTAAAATATCCACACAGAAGAAGAAAGAAATATGTTGGGGTTTTTTTTCTTTCTTTTCTTGGAGATATATTTGCTGGAAGGCTGAGCGTTCAGCAGGAAGGGCCATCGAGAACATCTACAATGAAATGAAAGCGGAGATGAGCTTAATATCTTCAAGAGCATGTTGGATCAAGATAAGAGTTCTTCATCTTCAGTGTTTACAGGCATGGGAGTCACGCGTTAGTCTTATCATTAACACAGGGTTCAGCTGGAGAACAGCGGGGGGGGGAGAACAGAGAGAGAGAGAGGGAGAGAGGGAGAGAGAGAGTGACGGAGAGAGAGAAGAACGGAGAGAGTGAGGGAGAGAGAGAGTGAGGGAGAGAGAGAAGAACAGAGAAGAGAGAGAAGAGAGAGAGAGAAAAGAACAGAGAGAGAGTGAGGGGGAGAGAGAGAGAGAGAGAGTGAGGGAGAGAAGAACAGAGAGAGAGAGAGAGAGAAGAGAGAGAGAGAGAGAGAGAGAGAGAAGAACACAGAGAGAGAGAGAGAGAAGAACAGAGAGAGGGAGAAGAACAAAGAGAGAGTGAGGGAGAGAAGAACAGAGAGAGAGAGAGAGGAAGAGAGAGGGAGAGAGGGAGAGAGGGAGAGAGAGAGTGACGGAGAGAGAGAAGAACGGAGAGAGTGAGGGAGAGAGAGAGTGAGGGAGAGAGAGAAGAACAGAGAAGAGAGAGAAGAGAGAGAGAGAAAAGAACAGAGAGAGAGTGAGGGGGAGAGAGAGAGAGAGAGAGATGAACGGAGAGAGAGAGTGAGGGAGAGAGACAGAGAGAGAGAGTGAGGGAGAGAAGAACAGAAAGAGAGAGAGAGAGAAGAACAGAGAGAGAGAGAGAGAAGAAGAGAGAGAGAGAGAGAGAAGAACAGAGAGAGGGAGAAGAACAAAGAGAGAGTGAGGGAGAGAAGAACAGAGAGAGAGAGAGAGGAAGAGAGAGAGAGAGAGAGAAGAACACACAGAGAGAGAGAGAGAAGAACAGAGAGAGAGGGAGAAGAACATGGAGAGAGAGAGAAGAACATGGAGAGAGAGAGAAGAACATGGAGAGAGAGAGAAAAGAACAGAGAGAGAGAGAGAGAAGAACAGAGAGAGAGAGAAAGAGAAGAACAGAGAGAGAAAGAGAGAGAAGAACATGGAGAGAGAGAGAAGAACAGAGAGAGAAAGAGAGAGAAGAACAGCGAGAGAGAGAGAAGAACAGAGAGAGAAAGAGAGAGAAGAACAGCGAGAGAGAGAGGCAACAGGCTGTAGCCTCTCTCTCATTACTCATTAAATGGACGCTTTCTATAATGGGAGTAGGTGGAGAGCAATATAAAATGACAAGTTAATTAATTAATTAATTCAATTAAAAAATACTTTTAAAAAAACACAAAAAAAAAAAAACTCAATTAAAAAATAAATATATTATATATTTTTGCCCGAAAATATTCGGTCAATATAAAAGGAAAGGCATTTTAACAATAACAAAAAAAGTCAATAAAAAATAATAAATACAAATAACTAAATATTTGACCCATATAAGAAAAAAGAAGAAGAAGATATTTAAGCAATAAATAATGCAAACAATGCATATTTATATTCATATTTTTATTTATTTATATTTCATTTCTTGGAGGATATCTTGTACACCAAATATCCCGTTGGCAGTTAAGCGCATTCAATGTGTTTAGAAGCCAGAAACAGTCACTTGTTTTAACAAACACAAATACAAAATAAAGAATAACCACAAAATAATGAATTGCATGTATATAACATACAAAGAAATCCCATGCCTACTCAGTAGGTAACTTCAACATTCCAGCTCTTGAAGATGTGGATATTTACACTTCAGTTTTTAGAAAAATATACTTTGATAACTTTTTCTCCTTTTTTTGCTTACATTCTAATGAAATGAAGCGGTGCCCTCTTCGCTCGTCCCTTTCCCCCCCCCCTCTCTCAGAGAACGACTTACATTCTGTAACAAAAATATTCCGTCAACCCTTAAGGCGAGATGCGAGCGCATCCTCTCTCGCGCATAGCCGAGTCACAAAATCAGCAAGGCTTCACAAAAGGCACCAAATAACGGGAGTACGTGTCTTGATTTTGTTTTTTTTTGTTTTGATTTTTTTAAATATGTTTGTCTTCTCTCTATTATTCCATATAACTGAGCAATATGTCACCTGTGAGACAGAGAGAAAGAGAAAGTACCAGTGGATGATATTTACAACAGAAACTAACATCACTCTTACTCATGCTTGAATACTTAAGTGCTTTTTTTTTTTCTTTTTTTTTTCAAAACAATGTCAAAACGTATCACAGCATCATCACTACATAATAGAGAAAAGTATGTAAAAAATATGGCCCTGCTCACTTCAAAGCAAATATGCAAATCATTTTTCACATCGAGGGTACCAAAGAATGATCAAAACGAAACGTGGCACATGTACAATATACATATATGTTAGCTTATGTATATCATTCAATGTCTGTTGAGTGCCTGCAGGGACGGCGGCGCTTTCAGCACCAAATCTGCTGGCAATCTGTGAGTCTCTTGCTTTTTGTGTACCTCTTGGTGGAAACCGTCTCTATCTGCTGACTCCCTTATGCATGTGAAGAGCTGCGTCTGCTTTACAGAGACTGAAAAAAAAAACATCCCTTTTTAATCTTCTACTGTCTCTGCCCAGTCCTTGACATGTGTGTGTTCTCACTCTCTTTGGGGTAAATCTCAGGATTGACCCAACGCCGCACAGGGAGCGGACAGAAAAGTGCTTTTTTGGAAGGGAAAACAAAGTCTTTCCGTTCACCTCAGAGAACCTTTAGGAAGGAGAGGTGCAGAGAGACACACAGGAAAAACTGTTTTTTTTTCTCTCCTCGCCCCTTTCCTAGCAGATCTCGATTGTCCTTGGGGAGAGGGTGGACTGCATGTCTGATAGCGGGGTGGGGATGGGGGAGCTGTAGATGTTGGAGGCGATTGAGGAGGGGAAGGAGGAGGCCACCTGCGACTGAAAGGTGCTGGACATGGAGACTGACGGGTAGGTGGTGGCGATGGAAGGGGACGGATAGGATGTGTGGACTGGAGAGGAGTAGCAGGAGGTGACGGGAGAGGGGTAAGAAGACACCGGAGACGGGTAGGAGGTGATGGGTGAAGGGTAGCTGGAGACGGGCGAAGCTGCCGGCACCGGAGCCGCTGTCGGTGCCGACGCCGCTCCGGCCTTCTCCGCCTTTTTGTCCTTCTGCCGTAGGTGGATCTTGGTGTGTCTCTTCCTCTCGTCGCTGCGGGCAAACTTGCGTCCGCAGATCTCGCAGGCGAAGGGCTTCTCCCCGGTGTGAGTGCGGATGTGCGTCGTCAGGTGGTCGCTGCGGCTGAAGTTGCGCATGCAGATGCGACACTGGAAGGGCTTCTGGCCCGTGTGGATGCGGATGTGCCGCGTCAGCTCGTCGGACCGCGAGAAGCGGCGGTCGCAGGTCTCTACGGGGCAAGCGTAGGGCCTTTCATGCGGAGGCGTCTTGCTCGGCCTGGTGGGGTACTT
Organism: Lophius americanus; assembly: GCA_037951165.1. Taxonomy (NCBI): domain Eukaryota; kingdom Metazoa; phylum Chordata; class Actinopteri; order Lophiiformes; family Lophiidae; genus Lophius; species Lophius americanus. Next base: position 1,520,842 of record JBBDHG010000072.1, on the reverse strand, counting down.
TCGCATGCGACTGGGCTTAATTAGCTGAGACTGGTAGACACTCTTTAAGTCCTGGGAACCGGTCTGTGTGGCAAAGGCCTTAATGGTGGACAGAGGAGTGAGGGAGGGCTGGCTGGACTGACTCTGGAAGGGCTTTTGGTCAGGAGGAACCAAGCAGATCTCTCCCTGTTGCTGAGGGAAGAGATAGTCAGGAATCATGGGCACAGGGAAGCTAGTGCTGCAGGTTTTGCCATTGGGGTAGGCGGGAGGGGAGTACTGGACTGCTCCGGTGGCAATGGGGAAACCTTGGCCCTGGTCTGGGAAGATGTCAGAGTTGGGGCTTGAGTAGGTTGGGGCGGCTGAGTAGATGGGGTTGGCTTCACTGTGGTGAATGGAGGAGCTGAGGCTGGAGTTCTGAGAAGAGGAGGTGGAAGTCGAAGAGGACACAGTGGACGAAGAGGAGGAAGAGGTGGTCTGTGCGGCGGCAGAGGAAGAGCTGGAGCTGGGGGCAATGTTGCCCATCAGACCGGTGAACAGGCCCAGGATGGGCTCTGCCCAGAGGCTGTTGCTGCAGTTGGAGGCGGGCTCCAGCGTGAAGCGGCCCGTGTAGGAGATGGGGGGCAGCCTCTGGGTGGGGTAGGTCTGCTCCTGCTTTTCACAGTTGAAGGGGATATCAGGTAACGTATCTGAAGAGAGCACAGAGAAGGGGGGAGACATTAATCAAAGTGTCCATACTCAGAGAGAGGGGGAATCCTGCCAGGGCAGTGGTCTGCGTATCACCCCTCTCATCTGTTGTGACAGGTCTGTCAAATGCCCCCGCAGAGAAGACCCCCCCCCTACCCAAAATCAACTCTTCCCCTCAACTCTTATATTGTTTCTTCAACCCCCCCCCCAACAAGACAGGCTGTGAAAACTCTTCCTATTAGCATTATCGCTCGCTCAGTAACCGCCGATATTTCCTTCATTCTCCCTGTGCTCCTGTCTTACAGTCACACGCACACACACGCACACACACGCACACACACTCACAAACACGCACACACACTCACACACACGCACACACACGCACACACACTCACACACACGCACACACACGCACACATTCCTGAAGCCCATCGCAGTGCCCGAGGCAATTGATTACCAAAACTGCAGTTCAGCTGGTTTTAGGAATGCAATTTGAATTGAGCTGTAGGAGTGTCTGGAGGCGTACGGTGACTGAGCAGTGTTTGAGTCCTCAGAGAATCAACAGGGATCTACAACCATCAATTTATAGATGAATTAAAATACTAAACCCAGTGTTTGCCCTCTTTTTTCTTTTCTTTTTTTTAACTTCATTTATTGAATTAATGTTGTCACTGTTTTATGTCCAGGGTTACTTCTATCGTCCGATTCCACTTTAAATATAACATTTCTTAACATGAGATATGATACGACATATTAATAAACTTTTTTTTTTTTTTAAAGAAGCTTTGTTTGGATATCAATGATGAAAAGCAAAACGTAAATAAAAATAAATGTAAGGCAGCTGTCTCTTAACTGGAGCTCATAAATTGTGATTGGCATGCAGTAAAGACAAAAGGGAAATGTCTCCAGCCTCTTACCTCCAGCAAGGTGGTCGTACTGATCTCCTGGATCCCCTGAGCCGAAGACTGCACCTTCCGGCGCTGAAGCGGTGAGGAAGGGGGTTCCTGTGGAGCTCAGCATCATCACCTCCTCCAGCTTTGGGTAGTTATCCATTGGAGAGTGAGGGAAGCTAAGGGGCTCTGAGATCTGCAGTGCAGGAAGGATCATCTCGGTCTTGGCTGCAGCCATCCTCTGCTGGTGCTGGAGCTGCAGGGCTGAAGCTGCGCTGGCGGCTGGCACGGAGTGCAGGGAGACTGGATGCAGGCTGGCTGAGCGACACCTAGCAGGTGGAGGGAATCACTGAGCCCAGCTCAGGGAGCGATGCACACTTCTGCTGATGCTGAGGAAGAGGCTGCGCTCTGCTCCGTTGCTCTCCTTCTCCAGTTTTTCTCTCTCGGAGATGAGTAAAAGTCCACTTCAGAAGAAAATCAAACGTGTCCTCAGAACTCATTCCCTGAGATTCGTTGAAACATAACAACAAATCAATATCGTTTTTTTTTTTCTTTCCTCTTTTAAAAAAAAAAAAAAAAAAAATCGATATATTAAATAACTTATCCAAGCAGGTTTTGACCTTCTTGGATAGATGTTGTTGTGAATTGCTTTCTTTTTGTGTGACTTTTCTTATTTCTAATGGCGTTCTATGTGTTTGTCTGAGTATCTGTGCTGTCAGTTGCTCTTGTGGCTCTCAGGGCTCTCTCTGAGCTGAGAGGTTCCCCCGCCTGTTTTATATCCTCTTGCTGTGACGTAGATGTCCATATATGGAGTGAAGGAAGCCCATATTTAGGCACTGCAGTGGAGGACTCATGACGCTGGCCTGGGGGGAAAAGCAAAGCGGAGACTTTATATTAGGCTCTTGCAGAAAATTGCAACGACATCGCAGCTCCTGCTCGGTCCAGAAACATGCATCTTCACAGCGGCGGAGAACAGACCCGGTAGCGGCGCAACTCCGGCTCCCTCCCGGTCGCCCCGTAGATTAGATTTGGATTTCCCATCTGTGCAGCAGGCTGCGCTGCTGCCGGAAAGCCCTGCTCCGCCGTTCCTTATAAGGTCGTGACTACATAAGGACCTATTCCGGTGGGTTTCCATTTCCCTTGTCCTTATTTGGAGCTTCCTGGGGCTGATCGCTGCTTGGCAGTGAATGAGAAGCTGGAGAGAAAGAGCAACAAATGTCAGCAGCAGAATCTCTCTGTTCCCAAACACAGAGATTTAATGTGAAAGAGTTTGGGCCACATGAGAAAATACTTTAATATTCGATTTTGCAATATTTAAAACAGTTTGAACCACAAGGGCCAGGCTTCTGTGCAGAACTTTGTGTTACTTTGTTTGCAAAAACTCTAGCTGTATAGATAGATAGATAGATAGATAGATAGATAGATAGATAGATAGATAGATAGATAGATAGATAGATAGATAGATAGATAGATAGATAGATAGATAGATAGATAGATAGATAGATAGATAGATAGATAGATAGATAGATAGATAGATAGATAGATAGATAGATAGATAGATAGATAGATAGATAGATAGATAGATAGATAGATAGTTGGATAAGTAGAATTTGAAATATATATATTATTATAACTTATAATTCTACATATTTATTGAAAAATATACACCCATTTTTATACATCAACTTACAACAACTGCAAAATATATGATAAGGAGCGAAAATAAAACAATACACACACATCGAGAGAAAATGTAATACGTATACAAATATATGTGCATATATGCATACGTAAGCATATATACTCATACATGAAAACACGCATACATACTGATAGATAGTAAATATGGAAACATCAACATACACATAATTCAGATAGACAGATTAACAGCATAAACATATATATGGACATATAATTACACACATATATAGGCCACAGATACACAATATGCAAACACATAGATGTATAAACACATACATATATCTTTAAATTAAAGTGTGAATGCAATTTAGATTAAGTTTTAAATGCAAGTTTGTAGAGCAGAGAGTTTGATCTCTAATGTGCAGATGTGTACACATCATGTGGGGAAGGTTTGAGGTGGATTTAACCTGAATTAGAAGCTCCCTCAGACACATTATAATGTTATTCTGGCTTCTAGGCTGCAGTTTTATTGACTATGAATAATTAGCCACATGTTAAATTGATCCTTAAGTTTATTATAAATAGTTTCTCAGGCTGTGGCTTTGTGTTCTCTGGCTGCAAACTCCCTCTGAATTAACTTTCTGTCCGAGTCTCGGGGTCATTGATTCAGGAGGACGAATCACCGGTTGCTGACGAGGTGCGGACCGATCGCTCTAATTGAGGGCTGTCCCCAGCTCGATATTCGGGGAATCTCTTTACCTCTAATGGGCCGCATTCACAACGCTGAGCGCAGCTCCAGCTGCCACTGAACCTCCAGGATACCGAACATCAGCCCGTCGTTCACAGCACCAGCACCGGAGAGACAGAACCTCCTCTTTCCCCTCCTCCTCCTATAGTTCTGACAGGAAATCAATGGTGCTGATGGATGGATGGATGGATGGATGGATGGATGGATGGATGGATGGATGGATGGATGGATGGATGGATGGATGGATGGATGGATGGATAGATAGATAGATAGATAGATAGATAGATAGATAGATAGATAGATAGATAGATAGATAGATAGATAGATAGATAGATAGATAGATAGACAGACAGACAGACAGACAGACAGACAGACAGACAGACAGACAGACAGACAGATAGATAGATAGATAGATAGATAGATAGATAGATAGATAGATAGATAGATAGATAGATAGATAGATCTATCTATCTATCTACTCAGTTTCCTGCAAATATCTTTGTTTACCCCAATTAGACTGATAGCAAAATTGGGTCATATATTATGGATGATCTGGAGAAGAGACCCCTCCACAAAATCCAAATAAGCCTGGAGTACAGGGCACAGCTGGAGAATGTATAACCATGTTTATCCATACAGTCAGATACTATATAAATGATCCCAACTAATCGCTGCTGAAGGTGTCTGGCTCTGCACAGCAATGTTGGGTTATAGGGGGGAAATTGTACTCCCACCACACACACACACACACACACACACACACACACACACACACACACACACACACACACACACACACACACACACACACACACACACACACACACACACACACAGACACACACACACACAAACACATACACTCACACGCAAATGCTGACTTTACATTGTGTTTACAGACGAGGAGGATGCTACACACTCAGGACATCATGCTGGTGAGTTAGATAATCGACTTTGAGAAGAAGTGAATTTGAACAAAGGTCATAAAATTTGTGGGAAATGTAGAAGAAAGACCAGAGAGCGGAGAAGAAGGAGCTCATTATACGATGAAATAGTAATAAAATCCGGTTAGGGGAAACTCAGGAAAGTAATAAAGAAGTAATCATAAACATTTCACAGAGTCTGTTTGGTTTTTTGTTTTTTTACCTTACTGTACACTCAAAAATAAAAATAACCTCTTCGAACGAGCTCAATAAAATCCTGGGAAGTATTTCCACATGAACTGGGGGTCAATTTAATTTATTAGGGTTTACTCAACTTAGTAACTTGGATGGATCCACTTTAATTTAACAGGGAGGCTCAACTCATTTTCAAGTACCCAACTAAATGGAGTTTACCTAACCTATAAAAACCATGGAAAGTATTTCCACGATTAAACAAACTTTCTCGACACATGAAGAAATCAAGTTTGTCTTAATTAATATAATTGGGTTAGCTCAATTTAATGTAAAAGGGTTGATTCAACTAAATTACTTGGACTGAGTCAATTTAATTTGATAAATGGGTTCAAGTACTTTTCCAGTGTTAAATGTACTAAATAGAGTTTTTCTAACTCAAATAAATGATGTTGGTCCAACATACAGTTGAATTTATCTAAAGATTTGCTATTGAGTGGCAAAAGATGTGATGGGAATAAAGCTTGCGCCAAACAAACATGGTATATTGATAACATAATTAAAGGCCAACTTGATTAGATCTTGGTAAAGTAAAGTTGTTGAATTTCAGGCGTTAGTTTCGTAGAAAATACAAGTTGCATTCAAGTAACTGTAACAGCCTGACAATTTCCTGTTTTTGAGTGCACAGAGGAGCAGAGGCCAGATGCTTTAAGGACAGAGGAAGGAGCCTCAGCCCGTGTGTGTGTGTGTGTGTGTGTGCGTGTGTGTGTGTGTGTGTGTGTGTGCGTGTGTGTGTGTGTGTGTGTGTGTGTGTGTGTGTGTGTGTGTGTGTGTGTGTGTGTGTGTGTGTGTGCGTGTGTGCGTGCAGAGTAGGACTTGCATGATGTGTGCACCACTGCATGTTTAATGTAAGTCAGCTGGGTCACTCTTCTGTGTGTGTGTGTTCCACAATGCTGCCAACACAAACAGCTACAGGAGTCCAATGATCTGCCACCCAACAAAAAAGGAAAAGCTCTCACATTATCTACGAAGCCGCTACGCCCCAGTTCACTTAAACACACCCTGCATGAGGTTATGTTTTTGCCAGCATGGGTTTGTCTGTCTGGCTGTTAACAGGAAGTTATGAACGAATTAAAAAAATTTGTAGAGGTAGGACCATGACCCAGGAGCAATCCATTCGATTTCAGTCTGCTCTTTGAACTGGTGATCAGTTTATTTCACTTTATGGCGCTGATAGCAGTGTGAGTACACATTAAAGGGGTATGTTTTCATGCTCATATCATGTGAGTCAAATTATCATGGGACTATAAATTTAACCCTTTAATGTCCTGCTCAACTGTCTGGTTGAACACATTTATTGTCTTTTTTTTGTATTTAAAAATGTTTAAGGAGCCGATTTAGGGAGTAAGGGTCCAAGGATGGAGCCCCGGGGTATAACACAGATGAAAGGATTAAATTAGGGGTAAAATAGTTTTCTGGAAGAATGCTTTGCCAAAAGTTTGAGCCAATCAGAGAAATTGACTATTTTCCATGAAATACAAAATTTCATTGTGAAATAATTTTTTTTTTTTACTATTTAAAAATAATCTGGACCGAGATTTATGTTATGTTGTGCTAAAGAGTGTCTATAAGGTGTCTAAAAAATTAAGAATTGTCCTTTGGTAATAAAGTCTACAAAAAAGAAAAATGTTTCCAACTTTTTTTCTTGTTGAGGACATCAAAGGGTTAAATTTCAACGACATAGTGAGGAAACTGAGCCGCCTTCAAAGACGTTTTCACTCTGAGCACCGTCGATTAATCACGTCCCGATATTCTGTGGAGAAAAGAAGGAAGGAAGTCAAAAAAAAGACTGTAGATATTGGGGGAGAACAAGAGAGGAGAGAAGCTGGGATGGAAGGATGAGTGAGATAGAAAAGAAAGAGAGAATTCTCACACCCACGTTCCAATTTGTAGGAGCAAATATCAGGCTTTGGGCTGACATTTGTCATCAGCCAATGTCAGACACTCAGTCAGACAGACAGACAGTCAGACAGACGGACACGGAGATGTCGTGTATGCTGTCACATCTCCTCACCTGCCGGGTTACCCACACTGACCGATGGTGCAATCCCTCTCCATTAGCATTTAGGTGGCTTCAGCTATGAGCGAATCAAGACTAGAGGGTGGACCACCACAGTTACCAGAGCCTGCAGGTTACATAACGTGGAGGAGGCGACGGGGAGGGAGGAATAGCGTGATGACATATAAAGGAGAAGAGAACGAGAGATGACCCGGCAACAGCATGCAGCAGTAAAAGCTTCATTTTGAGGGTGGATTAAAAAAAGGGATTGATTTGTCCAGGAAGGGTTTGGTAAATATAGGATTATGCTCAGCAAGGGTGTATCCCCGAAAACCCTCCACTCGCCTGCGTTGTACAAGCAATACCCCTGGTTGAACTCCTCAAATTAAATGTGTCTTGCTAATAGAAGTGAGTGAAATATAAACAATTGCAGTAAAATATGACAAATACAGGTTAAATCTCCTTATGGCCGACTAAGGCGTACTAATGGTTACCAAGTTATGTCCAAAAAACAGCGTTTTAAACTTCCCCTTTGCTTGTGAACTATGAGAACTATTGGAGTAGAGTGTGTTATACAAAAGTTAGGTCTCTTGAGTCGATTCATGTGCAACAAATTTGGGTTAAATTGGACCAAGGGTTAGGAAGTAGTGTCACAAAAAGATGTTTGTTTTAAAAACAAAAAGCTACCCTAGTCAGTAAAATGTGAATTATTATATTTAGATATGATACATAAAAGACAGATCTCCTCGAATCAATTAAAATGCTCAAAATTTGGACAAAATCGGAGAAATTATGGCCCGAAAAATTGAAAACCGCAAAAAAAGGAAAATGAAAACGTTAGGAGATGGAGCCCCCACTAGCGGCGGAAATATTCAACCAAGATTTCCCCAAATCAATCCAGTTCTTCCCCACATTACGTTCTACGGCGATATATAATTTGAAAATAATCAATGATATGGGTTTTTGAGTTGTTTCGTTAACGCGACGGATCTGCTGGGGGCGTTTCCGTGACTTCCCCGACTCTTCAGGGATATAATGAGAGAACTGCTGAGGCCGGGTCGACTCACGCCAGCGACAGGCGGAATATTAGCTCTCACGCATCGACATACAGTATTGGGAGAAGCAAAAAGAGCCTGATACGAGTGTATTTAATAAATGTCACTTTTGTCACAGCTTTTAAGGTGACGCCAGAAGGAGTGTGCGGCCTGACCTTTTTACGTGCGGAGTGAGACGCGCCTGGGAAAAGAGGAATTGGCATGAGAGGGATTAAATCTGTCAGAAACGTCAGCAAAATTTACAGTTTAAAAGGGGTCAGGGAACATCTCCCCGCTAATTGTCATGCATGGAAAGCCGAACTGATCTAATGGGATTTGGTAAACCGCAGTCGATGAAGACATCCACCGGAGCCCGCTTAAATACCTGACACCTCGCAGTAGGCGTGCCAGCCATCACAAACCTTTCGCTCGCTCGCTGAAATCTAACACAGCCCATTATGATATCATGCAGATGATTTCAGCACCTGTTGCAGTGATGAAGTAGCCAGACTTTTTCTTCAGGCCAGGAACGGCGCCGTGGAATGCTGGCTTTGTGCTGGCGGCGCGTGATCACAGGATCACAGGTTCTCTGTTTCTGCAGGAGCTGCCCCGCTGACGCTTTGGGCCCCGGGAAGATGTTTGAAAAACAATCTGGTTGCATTTCACAGTCACTGCAGGCCTCCCTCTCTGTTGCACGCCCCAACCCCGAGGCGGAGCGGCGGCATCGGTGTTAGTGTATCACCCAGAAGCAGTGTCCCGGCATGTGGTCGCTCTATCTGCTCACCCGCATGTTGATGTCTCCCAGAGGTGGTAGGTGACAGAGACACAATAACCAAACATGCCCCGGAGGACGTGTGACTCACTCAGCCCCCCGGCCTGTTTATCTGAAGCCGGCGACAAAAGATCTGACCCCTGGTCTTTAAGCTTGTGGTGAGTCACCATCGGTGGGTGGAAACACGGGGCTTCCCCACCCCGGGCAGCAGTCGCAGCCTAGCAACAATAACGTTTAAACATGTCACAGAACACTTTTATGCACACCTGAGCTGTGTATCCCATAATATGTGAGCGCTACGATTCTAAAAGGAGCAGACGTTTTATTCAAACGTCGGCTCCTTGTAGGGAACCTTCAGTGTCATTGTCTTCTTCCGATTTCTGGGGATCTTGAGGAGCTAGCGCATTAGCATAGCCGAGCATACTCTGGTCAAATTGTTGTCGTCTGAGCCGACTCATATTGTACGAATAAAATAATTGTCTGTGTTATGAGTCAAAGGTCATGGCTAGTGTTCTAACAGTTGTGGTTATCGACAATTGTCAATAAAGATTTGTTTGCTAGCAACTAGCTGACAGACTGAAACGAGCTGCTTTGATCATTTTTTGTCATCCTGTGTGCCGAAAACTTAAAAATAAGAGGCGGCGCCGCATATGGAATCGTAGGTGGTAGGGATGGTGTTGACAGAATGTCCATTTAGCAGAGAGAAAGGAGGTAAGCTAGCTACGTTTTACTGTATAGAGCGTTGAATTTGAAGCTAGCAACGACAGCTAACAACCTTTCTTTGTCTTCCCTGTTGTTCGATTGCTACAAGCCATAAAATGTAGTTGCTTAATATGACATTAAGCAACTACATATTGTTCAAAACATGATATATATTCTATAATCAGGTGGTTTAATGTAATACAGGACATGTTATTGAAACATCTAAATGGTTAAAAGGATTTTATTTAAGATTTAGGGACAAAAAAGAAGCTAAAAGTTGTACTTCCTGAGTTAAAAATCGAGGATAAAGCAGTATAAGGAACCTTTCTTAGCATTTTAGTGACACTAGTGTCACAATGGCTCCATTTAAATTAGAGGTCATTAAAGGAAGGACAAGTTCTTTTTATTCTGACGATTAATAAAGTTTGGTTCTGAAAGGAATTCTTGATTTTCACTTACAGCAACATAGAGTAATATTCAACCAGCCTCATCAGTTGTCTTAACTTTGAATGTTGTGTTTTACTGTGCTGGGATGGAGCTTCCTCATTGGCTGACGGACGTTGCTGACTAAAACAAATTGCTCATCCCTCTGCTGACGTCTTCATGCGAGACTGAGGCCGACAGGAAGGAGCGAGCGAGGCAGGAGATGTGGCCTCAGTGACCAGACTGAGCTGCAACTGCTCTGTTGTCTTTAGCAAACTCGTTTGGGTGTGACTCATCTGCACACATTTTTGGAGCAGACAGAAAACATCAGGACTCAGAGACTTGTTTGTGTCAGATTCTTGTCAAGATTTGGTACGCAGCTTCGGTTCACAGTCAAGAAGAGCTTTTCCACTCGGCAACAGGCCATCGCCTGCACTCTCAACTTAACCAAACTAAACACAGCAAAGGTTTATTACCCAAGAGTCCCCAATCTCCTGCGTTGTTTTCGTAAAAAAAAAAAAAAGCTTTTAGTGTAAACTGTGATATAAAAGATAGACCTTCTGGATTTGATTTATATTATTCCTAGCGAACAAAATGGAAAACGAGTAGACTAAAATATAAAATATATGAGATAGAGCTCCTCGCGTCTATCCATATGTTCCTAAATTTCGACTAAACGGGACCAAAGTTGGAGGAATTATGGGAAAAACTTTTGAAGCTAAAACTCCCCTAGTGTCAGAAATATAAAGCTGACCTTTCCAAACATTCAATTCAGTTTTTCCTCATACTTAAGTCCATGTACCTAGACTTTTTGTAGAAAAGCTCCCCCTAGTGTGTAAAATAGGAACTGTTGGAGTAAAACACAATGTATACAAGATAGATTTCCCCAAAAGGGTCCATCCAGTTCTTCTTCGTACTAAAGGTGTATGTGGGTAGACAGTTTCAATATGATCCATGATAATGTTTTGGAGTTATGGCGCTAACACGAAGGGTTTGCGATGGCGGAAGCGGCGGTGGCGGTCGCGATGACGATTCCACAATATCCCCGGATTTTTCAGGGAAATGAAAATTGGTCTACTGAACCTGAATTGTCCGTGTCTCTCAGAGTCTGGCCCGTCTAAAACCCAGACACACACACACACAAACCATTAAGTTGTTCTCCAGAGTTTATTTGAGTTCTGAGTCGGATCAGAAGCTGCCAAGACAAATAGTCTCCGCGGGTCCAGCGGCCAAACCTCTCCCAATAACCTGCTCTGAAGTGAAATTGACAGTCAGGGAGATGCACGTCTGCTCAGGTGAGAGTTATTTGTTTTGCAGTGTCAGAGCCGGAGCTGAGTGAAGGTGTGAAGAGGATAAGAGCGGGGAGATGAATGAGTGAGAAGAGATGCAAAGGCAGAGGAAGGGATGAAAACGTAGAGTCAGAAAGCGACAGAGTGAAAGAGAAAGCGACTGTCGCTGGGTTGTTGACAGGTGAGCCTCAGGGCAGGTACGACAGGTTGATTTAGGTAAGCCGCTCTCCCTCCTCTTCCTCCCCCCTCCCCTTCCCTCCAACCCTCCTCCCCCCCTCTGCCCCAGCTGGAGACTGTCAGCGCTGGATAGCCTACAGGGCTGAGGAGACAGGTCTCCATCAGACGAAGCCCCCAACCCCTCTACCGTCATATGATAATTATTTAATTCCATGTGCCACACGTCAACAGGTATGACGGCTGACGAGGCAGATAGACAACACCACAAAGAACGCTCACTCTTGCATGCTTCTGAGAAGAAGAAGAAAAGCTGGGAATGGAGGGAGAGAGGGATGAATAAATGAATAACTGTCAGAAACGTACCACAGGTTTTTCAGGAGTGAGGCTCCGGGCCTGAAAGTCAGTCTGGGTCACCTGGATTGACCCTTTTGCAGCAGAATGACTCGATGAGGATCACAAACTTAAAAATAATAATAATCAATCAGATCTTCCGTAATGTTTGAATTTTTAATTACGTGCTACTAATTACGGGGGCGAGAGCGGTGCCCTCTCTCCTCCTGCGAGGACCCGGCGAGACTGGGTGCCCAGGTTAATGGTGCAGCAGGATTAAGGAGACTGCATGCATACATAATACAGGCATTTACCTTAATGGGAGAAACGTGACCGGTAAGCAGTGTTTACATTAAAGTGGGGTGAGAGTTCAGCCGAGCCGAGGGAACATTTTTCTGCCTACGCCGGCGGTAGACGGAGTAATGAATTTCCATAAAGCGCACTGCAAATAAAAATAAAGACACACAAAGGAGATTGCATGTTGATGGTTGTCTGGCGATGCTGACAAGGAGAAATGGGCGAGGACAGCGTTGAGACTTGCAGTTAGTGCACAGTTTTTGAAAGAGTTTCGGTAGCCTCAGCCTAACCTCGTCTTCCTCACGGCTGTGAAGTGATAGATAGATAGATGGATAGATAGATAGATAGATAGATAGATAGATAGATAGATAGATAGATAGATAGATAGATAGATAGATAGATAGATAGATAGATAGATAGATAGATAGATAGATAGATAGATAGATAGATAGATAGATAGATAGATAGATAGACAGACAGATAGATAGTTCTATCTCCCTTTCTTCCCACTTTCTTCCTCCCACCCGCCCTATCTCCCATTGCTGTCCGGTGGCATCATCAAATAATAACATATAATAAGAATAATAAATACATAAGTACACAGTTTATGCAGCTGGAGGGGTATGACAGACTTTTCTTTTGCAGACTAAAATCTGTCTTCCACCGTCAGGCAGCCTGATCATCGTCCCGCAGGCCGAGGCAGCTGGACAGGACAGGTCAAATCAAAAATCAATCAATCAAAAACAACATTTCAGAGTAGCTTAAACTCCCACTTTTCAACGAGAACACACACATGCACACGTAGGATGCTTCGAGGAACGCAGACCGGTCATTATTTGTGTTTGCCTCGCTATCCAAACACACGTGCCATACTGAACCTAAACACACACAATCATTTCCAGGGGCCGACGCAGCGGCGGTTATCCACCGGTGTGCTGACAACACACACCCTTACATATAGCTTGATGTTCTCTGGGCCCGAAAATGCACCACACAATTAAAATAAATCTCCTACGGAGGCCACGTAGTGCAGCCAAACATAAGGGTAGCGCCATAGCAACTGCAGAGCAATATTTATGCATTAGAATATTTGGATATTCCCCTGCTGGAAACACGTACAGGCTGAGTTTAATAATTTAGTTAGGAAACATGATTTTCTCTCCGCGTCGACTTTAAGAGTCAACGAAAGAAAATACCGTGAGTCGGAAAGTCATGAACTTCCATTTTTACTCGCAGCGGGATTGTGACAGTGTGTGTTCTCATTACGAGCACACAGACAGCCCTCCATGGTTCTCACTCCGAGTCCCTCTCCTCATCTATCTATGCATTCCCAGACAGCTTTAGCAGTTCAAAACCTCGCACTGCGGCATTGTCACACACCACACTGGTTGCCATGGAGAAAATAGTCCTCTGTGTCTCCAAGGTACCCGGGTCTATTGTCTTTGGCTTCTTTATTTAGATGAAAACATGATTTGTTGGAAAGGATCTACTTGTTGTTTTTTTTAAAGTTTTTTGCTGCTTCTCTTTGCTGCCTTTTTTTTTTTTAGTTTTTTCCTTCTTCTTCTTCTTCTTCCACCTTCCACCAGCATCAATGCAATGTCGCGCGGAGTGCAATGTTTCATTCTTCGCACATGTGTGCGTCAAGCTTCCGTGATGTTTTGTAGCAATTAATTTCAGTGTGTCTGCATGTCAGGGCCCTTGGAGGGGGGGCCGTGGAAAAAGTTTTACCCCCTTGCCACAGCTCTCACCAGGGCTTATAATTGCCTTCCATTACCAGGACTGGGTGTCACAGCCTGTCTTTCACCAGCAGAATCTCAGCTGAGGACAGATGATGAGGAAAAGGAGTCGGAGTTTGCTCACTGCTGCTCTTTTGGCAGAACAGACAATACGGGATATATATAGAGGGAGTTATAGTACATCGTATTGTCCTCCAGCTATGTGGCCTCAATTGTTTTGCTACGCCAAAATTTACCCTTCAGGGATTTGTGCACCAGGATTGCTGGAAAAAGCTGATTCGGAGTTAAGTGTATTTGAGTGGTGAACTCGTACAACTTTAACCCATAAGAACCCAGAACCATTCCTCCTTAGCCCCCTAGAGTCTGAGGTCAGGCTGGGGTCAAGTTAGGGGGGCACTGTATGACGGACCACCTCCTCCTGAATCTACTCAATAATAGTTTAAAAGTGCTTAATTTGATCGCCTTTGGTACATTATTGTATCCTACATATCTTTTTTTATTAATTTAAGGATGTACTGCGTCTGTTAACAGCAAGTTCATTTCTCTCAATTGAGAGTAATAAGAATAAAATGAGTCCAATTTAATTTCCAAAGAAAAATCCTGCCTGTTCATGTGCAGACACGCCGCAAGGAAGGAGTGGCGGTGAGCACTGGAACCAAACAGACGGGAGGTTCCGGGTTTAAATCCCAACCTGAGGCTTGTTTATTCAGAGTTTTTTTACTCCGGCTTCCTCCTACAGTCCAAAAACAAGCAATGTAGGTGAATTGGTGAATCTTAATTGAGGCACTCATGTAAATCTAGTTTAAAATGTACATAAAATAATAATATGTGTATTCACCTTTAAAATGGAAGTATACTTTTAATATATATATACATATATATGTAGTAATAAAGAACAATCTGAAAACAGTTAAAGTTAAAAATCAAGAATATAGAAGGTTTTTATAGGATTTAAATGGTTTTGGATTCTTGTCTCCATGGTCTGTTGGGGGTTAATCAGAACCACAAATCAAACAACAATGAAAAACTGTGCTGTGACTTCAATTTGGCTTAAAAAAAACAAAACAAAAAAAAATGTGAAGGCTCTAAACTTTGACCCCATTAATTTACATGTTTCCAGCTCCGCTTACAGGGACCGGCAAGCTGCTGCGTCTGTGAAACACTGGCAAGAGCGACTAAAAAACCAAACAGGAAGTGACATCACGTCCGCTTCTCCATGATATCACTGGGCTGACATTCAGAGAAAAAGATCGAGTGAAAGGAAGAAAAAAAAAAAAGAAAGACAGCAGGGCTGATGGGTGGAAAGAGGAAGCTGGTGTGTTTCACTCTCAGTCAGACACTGAGGCTCAGACATCCCGGCCGATGTGGTCGTGTTTAAGGCCGGCCAGACAAATAAACTCATCCAATTTAAGTCACTTATCTGCCGAATGAAAGGGGTCTCAAACACGCAGTCATCTCCTGCCGCACACTGTCAGGACCAGCTACCATCACCACACATAAACTTTAAGAAACACACATAAATATTTTTGGGCTAGACTTTGCTGCTGTCAGCGGTTGTTAAACATTTGATGACTTCTTTTATTTGCTATAACTTTAAATATAGGCCAGTTTGTTTCACTCAAAATTGAAAGAAACTGGCCTGTATGTGTATATCTGAGAAGGGTATTGAAGACGTCCCTCTCCCCAACAACACTCTCCGGCGTTACCAGGCCAGATGAGATAAGAAGTCCCTCCTGTGAGTTTTGGGTCTACTCCAGTGCCTCCTCCTAGTTTGACCTGCGGGAAAAACCTCCAAAGGGAGGCGTCCTAATCAGATGCCTGGAGGATAAGACGCTCCACTCCGAGGTCCTCCGGGTGTCCGAGCTCCACAAGTGTCCGAGTCCAGCCCCCCTACGAGTGACACTTCCGCCGCTTGTGTCCTTGACCTCCTTCTTTCGCTCGGGACACCCCGCTCACTACTATAGGTGAGCTTTGGAACGTAGATGGACAATCATTCTTATAAGGTTGAGGGACAGGTTTGAGAGAATGAGCGGGTCTGTGATGGTGTGATGATGACAGTCTGTTCACATGGATTCACTGACGTTTCTGTCTTTATGTGAGATGATGCAAAAGTGGAAGGAGAGGTTTTGGAAATTGTGACGCTGTGCTTTGTCAGCGCTGGGAGCAAAACCGGGTGACTTATTGTTGTGTGTCTTTACGGGACAAGCCTGCAGCAGCTTGTTCCTCTGGCATGGAGGCTTGACACTGGATGGAGTGGGCGCTGGTAAACATGCTAAAACAGGTCCTCGGTAGTTTTTCCGGCTTGTTGACATCATCACATTTGTAAACCTTCTTTTTCTCATTACTCCATCTCTGACTTTTCAGTCTTTGTGATCTTTTGGTCATGTCAAGTCAAGTCAACTTTATTTTTATGGCACAACTAACACAACAAGTTTGACCAAAGCGCTTCACGAGATAGAAAAGCACAACCATACATCAGAGACAAATTACTAATTTGTATCTGATGAAATGTACAAATTGTAAAAAACCTTTTGGGATAATAACATTCACATCTGGAAGGGAAGACCAAAGAGAAGAGAGGGGTTTTGAACAGAGATTTATAAAATCCAAGAGTGGCGTTAAAACTTATTTCAAGTAGTAAAGTGTTCCACAGGTTCGGAGCGGTGACTGCGAAGGGTCCAACGCCACGGGTTTCAAAACCGGTTCTGGACACAGCAGACTAGTTGACCTCGGCCCTCTAGCTTCAGCCTTGACAAGGTCAAGTTTAGCCATACATGAAGGTCTTGATTGATTTTGGGAGTTGATCCTGTAACGTACAGGAACGATTCCAAAATGCTGTTGTTGGCTTTGAGTAGGAGATCAGCCTTTCTCTTAACTATCTGTCTCAGCTAAAATAAGTTAGACTTCACAAGGCAAGAAATATACTCATCAAGTTTGAAAATATTGTCACTGTAGACAGATATTTCCTTATCAGAACGTTACAGGCTCCTACTATACTCATTTAAAAGGGAAACATTAAGAGACATAAATAACCAAAATTGGATTCTTACTGAAATTTTGAGTCCCCATCAACAAAGACATGAAATAATAGTTCTTAGAACCTGGAACCACCCAGTCTGATTTTGGTACGCCCACCTTACAGATCCACACCATGAGACAAAAACTTTCAGTTTTGGTGTTTCATCACCCTTTAATTAGTAATTGTCGGTAACTTCTTATCCTGCCCAGGATCTTGGCGGGCTTGATCCTGTCCAAGCAGACATTAGTCAAGAGGCAGAGAACATCCTGGACAAGCTGCCAATACATCACACACAGAGACAGACAACCTGTAACGCTCACATGCACACCGACGGACCTCTAAGAGTCAATAATTCATCTACATCGTGTGCTTTGGACTGTGGGAGGAAGCTGGAGTAACCGGAAGGAACCCACTCAAACACAGGGAGAACTCCACACAAAAAGGCCCCCGGGGCGAAGAGGTGGATTTGAACCCGTGACCTTACTCTGAGGCCTCTTGCTACGCCTTTTTCATCACCCGTTTGTTGCTATGATGACGACGATTGTGACAGTAACGGGACGCTGACTCGCCGGAGCAATAAATAGACACAAATGTTTTGGAAAGATGTCTTCATGTCTAATTTTTCAGAATGAGGAACCCGGGAAAATGAGTCAGTGCAGATGTGTTGGGATGCTGAGACAGCAGACACTGATTTTAGATCACATCTCCTGCTTTAATAGAGCGACTGAGCCCGTAGGACCGAACAGAACGATGGTCCAAGAGCAGAGCTCAGAGGAAAGGTGGTGCTGAAAAAAACGGAAAACATCTGAGGGAGCTGGCCCGCTGTTAAGAGACAAATAAAGCAGTGGTTGTATTGTATGGGACTGTTGGGAACAGCAGTGAAGAAGGGGAAGCGGGTGGGAGAGAAGGGGGGAGAAGGAGGGGAGCACTGTGGGAGAGAGGCAGGAGGGAAGGAAGAGGAGGTCTGGAGCGAGTCCAGGGGAACTCCAGAATGCTGTTACCTAACGTGCTGGCTCTCCACGGGGGCTGGGAGAGCTGCTGCTGCTGCAGCGGCCGCCGGCGCTGGAGAACGGGGAGGGAGAGGAACCGAAACACACTCTCACACGTTCATGAACAGCACACCCTCACCTCTTACACACACCAACACACGGCCGTGGAAGTGTCGCCATAGTAACACACTGACCCCGGCCTCAAAAGTTACACTGATCTCCTGCCAAGCTCTGAGTAGAGGGGCGGACTAAATCGGCCTATAAATAGTTGGACCTTCGGCTCATTTTCTTCTTGTGAAATTAAGAGCTAATCTGCTTTCACCAAAAGCTCCACCACATCTACCTTATGTTAGCTAAACTATAATCCCATGTTAGTACCGGCAAGAAGACGGGGATTGTCTGGAGACAGGGAGTCATAGCTGGGAAAGAATGAGGGAAAGGAAGAAATGGCAGAAGAAATGGAAACTGAAGAAGACTGATGATGATTCGTTCACCCTGATGAAGGCTCCTCAATAAATAAAGGTTCTGCCATGAGGGGTCGCTCATTCAAAACGCTGAACATAAGTAGTCTGATCATGAAGACAACCCCTCCCTTGGGACACTGGGAGTGGTTGGTTCATTGTTAGAACGCTCGCTGTGAGTCACGGATGAGGTTATTTTCATTCAGGTTAGATTTCATCATGTTTGTCACCTGACTTCTGCTCTCTCTCACTCTATCCAGGAAGTTAAAGGTGACAGGTGAGCAAATGAAATGCAGTGTTACCTTGACTTAAATTAGACATGGCATAGTTTGAGATAAAGGGCAGAACTTGGGAAAGAATGACAAAAAGGGTAATTTTAGACATTTAACGTGGAAATTTTAGTTAATATATTTAACAATGATAAAAAAAAAAAAAGTTGCCTGGCTAAATATTGAGATTCAGTTGGAAGTCGGTCTTCAAGAAATAGCTATTTGAAGACTGACTATATATAGCTATAGCTGTATATAGCTATTTAGCTTAATGTTGGTTATCTTATGCGAGCTTAGGTCAATAATGCAGTCAGTAAACATCATGTTAGTTCACTTTAACAATAGGAATTTTCTTGTTATGCTAAGCTAGTGTATTGTCAATGTCTTCTGAGCTACAGATCTAAGGGCTTTCCATTTCCTGATGTGCGGGAGCAAAGGTTAAAGGTCACGTTCAGTCCAGTTCTTTTGAAAGGGTTTTAGATCATGTTATGGGACAAATTAGTTAAAAGTAAAATTAGGTTATGCAGTTCATGAAGACTTGAGCCAATTGAATCATCAGGAAAAGTTAGAAAACTAAGCTCCTCCTACTGTGATGTCATCCTTACGTGACAGTATCCTGATATCTCATTAACTTAATTTCATAGGATTCGTTTCGTGGAATGTCAGAGATGAAGGAGACGAGATCAAATATTACAGGTAAAAGAAATGTATGAAAAATATAAATCTCTAGATGTGTATGTATATATATCAAGCTAGTGTACTTGGTTTTATCCTTTGAGCAACAGTTTTAAAGGTCTTACTGTTTTCCTTCCCTGCTGGGGCAAAGGTCGAAGATCAGGTCAGATTGCCGTCTGCATGAGGATTGAGGACTTTAAAGAAATGAAGAGCCTCGACATGTGCTGAGTCATCATTTTTAACCAAATGTTAGGTAAAACCAACCAACCTATTACCCAGCAACATCAAACCCAGCATTTGAGTATTTATAATAATCCTGTATTTTGTATCAAACGTCAATTTCATAAGTCGGTAGCGCCAAGGATTTAAAGAGAAACAGCGTGGGAAAAGTTTAGAGTAAGCAGTTAGAACAACCCTGCCCCTCAGAAACGTTACAATTAGCATATCTGTAGTGAGTGTGTATGCGTATCTGCGGTAGAACTCACAACCACATGGACACAGACTAGACTTTGGCCAAAGAGCCTCAGCAGTGCCCGGGGTAATTGTCCCATTATTGGCTTCTGTTCCCAGCCAGACTGAGTTAACGGAGCCAGTCACAGTGAGCGGTGCGTAACATTAGCCGGAGTAAACCCCACTCTGGCTCCGATCCAAGTCCACTAACCTCTCTCTCAACCCCTTCCTCTTGACGATGATAGTAGTGACTGTGGCTGGCGGAGCACAGAGGTGCATCAAGTCCAGGCCCCACAATACCCTCGACACAGACATAGTGGAGGGAGGAGTTGTTGCAGTTAAAGGGGCTGATATTGATGAACTCTGGGAGATGTTCTCCTTGCTGTGTTTAACGTTCTTCCTTTCCGCACCTTGAAGTTGAAGTTTTTCAGTGACATACAGGCTGCGTTCACAAAGCAGGAAAAATGTGTCTCAGGTCCGATTTTGTGCTCATCTGTGACTTCTTCATGTCAGTGTGAACCACACGGAATCTGATCTCTCCCCGTTCAAATCAAACACGGATCGGATTTTTTTGCAGTGCCGCCTCAGTCTGATCTGTCAGATCGGAATTCAGGCGGCTTTGACGTCAGCTTCCATCGACATTTGTCACAAAGCTGCCCTGGCACCCACCACCGTTATGATAATAACAACATCAATATCAGTAATAATGACTGATTATTACACAGCAAGGGCTGGACTGTCGAAATTTTAATCTTCCAATATGGGTGATGGCCGCTCTGCCCACTGAGCTATAGCCGCTACATTTATAACACGTTTATAACATGTTTACAACACGTTTATAACACGTTATAAACGAAACATTCAAACTAACTTCAGTTGTGTGCATGTTGCTTCCGTATGGCCAGCATGCTGCATGTGACGTATGTATTATAGTTATTTTGCGCATGCGAGTCAGTTTTGGCCGCGAACTGTTAATACTGGAATGTGACATAGGACACATTTTAAAAGTAATGTGAACAGCTACACAAAACAAATCCGATCTAAGAAAAGAATCAGAAGTGAGTATTGAGACATAGCCATAGATTTCCCACACCTTATTTTGCCGTCATAACTTCTGCTCCTCCCCCACATAGTGAGTCTTTGTCTTCTGTCATTCGTACAGCGGCTCATGCACCGTGTAATTTTACGTAATTAATATAAGCAGTCATAGTTTTGCAATCTTCATCGAACACCAGAACAGGCTTTGAGGCGGAGGACATTCCAGTTCCTTAAATTGGCCAGGTGTTGAGAGGGACTGAGGAACCAGACATTCCAAGTACACACATCATTTATTCAGTTACAAGTCTAGTAACTGGTGTGGGAAAAAAGAAGAAGAAGAAGAAGCAGTTTGTACGAGGTGTGGCTGTAAGACCAGCAAACCTCACTGATCCTCAGTAGGTCTACTGATATAATATTAATTTAAGGAGTGAGGGTCTTTATTTCCGCTTCTATTACATTCACCTATTCTGCATTAATGGCATATATAGAGAAAAGCAAAGTGGATTAAAAAAAACTCAACTCTTCTTCATGGTCGAGTCCCTTCCTTACGAATGTTTCCTCTCTGTTTCATCTAGGTAAATATTTAATACTGATGTACTGATGTTTTGTTTCGTCTGTTGGAAGCAGCAGGGGATCCTCTTCCCTACCTGTCATCATCTCCAAACAGGTTGATGCAAAGTAGAAATAATCGACTAAAGTAAGAAACCTGCTTGGTTGGTTTATTGCACAGCAAACAACCTCTGAATCATTGTGGAAAAAAACAAAAGTGATGATTGTGGACTCCTCCACCACCCCCCACCGCCCCTGCATCGGAGGAGCAGCTGTCGAGGTGGTCTCCAGCTCCAAGTACCCGGAAGTGAACATGGCAGATAACCTCGGCTGGAGAAACAACACAGTCACCAGCGCCTCTACTTCCTGAGGAAGCTGAAGCGGGCTGGACTTGGCGCCACAATACGCTTCCAGAATAACATCAGATCATGACAGATTTTTTTTGTTTTGTTTTGTTCTGTTGTTTCTCTTTCTAAATCTAATACCAAACACAATGTAATAATGTAGCTGGATGGATGGATGGATGGATGGAAAGGAAGTCCAGTACTCGTATTGTGCAGTTTAACAGATGTGTATCAGTACGAGGAAGAATAAAGTTTAGAGGTCCAGCGTAAACACCAGCGTGTCGTTTTTAAAGGGGTTTTCCGTTTAGAAACCCCTAGGCAGTAGAAGGAGTAATCATAATAATAATAAAAATAATAATAGTAATACAGGATGCAGCCGTAAACAGTGATACATGATGAACCGTTATTAGGACTTTTCATTTCTCTTTTAAGCATTATTATGGCACAAACTTCTTCTTTTTTTAACCACATTAGAAAAGCCATTCTATAATTTGGTTTCTCTAAATCTTAGAAGAAGAAGAATATAAAATAATAATATAATAATATCCACACATTATGAATTTAAGAGTATGAATGTCAAATTTTTGCGTTAAAATGAAGGTAAAAAAAACTAAAAAGCTAAAAAAAAAACCTGAACACTGAAGTGGCGTACAGCTGCATGAAAACTCTACTGGACGACAGAGCTGGTTGTGTTTGTACCTCGGTTATGGTCTGTGTGACAAAAAGACACAAGGAGTTGTGGATTCATTTGTTTTGGGCAGACTTTCAGCTGAAGTGAAGGACTAATCCAATCAGCTGATCGATGACGACCGCATTCGCATCAGCAAAATCGAATGATGGTCCTGAGTCAGGTGTCAGACGAACACGCCTCTCCACGCCGGTCATTCTATTTCCTGCCCAGACTTCATTCATGGGATCATCCTGGACAGCTAAGCTCAAGTGGCGTTCTGTCCTGACTTTACCAGCTCCTCTATAACGCCACAGCTCGCTAATTGGCTTGGGCTGCTTCCTCTGCAGCCGAATACGTCACACAGTAAACTCTACCTCAGCCCAGACATAAGTATATTAACACGGTTCAGTATAAATAACCCCAAGGAGCTAAATTAAACACACATGGATGTGGAAGTGGGTGTTTTTAGGCACCTGTGATCTTGTTATTTGCTTTAAATTTAGCTTTGTGGTCCTTGGCTAGGAATGGAAACAGTGACAGGGACCCGCTTTGCCACAACACACTTCCTGTGCATTATGAGCGATGAAAAAAACCACAACTCAGTGACGCAACATTCGGAAAAAAAAAAAAAAAAGAGAAAGAGAGCAACAAGGAGGCGTATACAATCAGCAATGAGGAAGTTGTGGCCTGATTTGAAAGAGGAAAATAGTTGAATGAACTGTCAAAGGATCCAAGTCGTGTCGTGTAAAGCTTCCTGTGTGCGGACTTTCCCCTTTAAGATAACACGTGCTGATAAGGCGGGCAACAGACGGAATAAACTGCTGCAGCTTTGACTGACTGCGGATTTATTTGTGTGCTTGGTGGTATAAAATGTTCTCAACACCGAGTTTTTCTCTTTCATGTCCTCCAGCTCTCATGTTTTTGACGCCGCTCTTCGCTTCTCATGATCCATTGTTCGGCTTGACCTCGCTTAAGCGCGGCAGAACGCTCAGCATTTACTTGCTCACAAAACGGGACTTCATCTCTTGTGCTTCGACACAAATGTGCTGCAGCATTTCCCGATAGAGCATTGAATTAATAGACAGATTTCTCAAAGCAATTTGTTACATAAACTGCTTATTTATAGGGATGAATTCATAGCAGTACTGAGGGAAATCTCGCCCAATGCTACGTGATTATGATATTTATATTCACGATCATGTGGTGCTGCCAGAGGAAGTGCTAAATGACTGCATGGGTAAGATGTTCCTCATTTGTTGCACCACAAAAAAAGCAACAACCAAGATGCCCTCATTTGTGTCAACACATGTGGGAGTCAAGGTGCGATGGTGACCAATATGTGCATCCGTTAATTGGTTGGTAGAATATGCGTCAGTTTTCCATTTCTGAAAAAAACCCTGAATGTCATGAATCACCTCCGCTGCAAATGCAAAACAGGAAGTACCCATGGTACACAGAATCAGAGTACACAGCATATGCTAATTCACTTAAAGAAAGATCTAATGCATACATGACAAACTCAAGGCTCCCGTGGAACGATTATATCCGGCCCCGGAGACAATATCTCATTTCTGTAATAGAGATTATAGAAAATGTGCTGGTATGAAGCACAAACACTTTTTCATTGATACTACAAATCCCAGAATGCAACTTTGCAACTCCAATTTGCCATTTTTTTCTCTTGGTTTGTTCTGAATTATATAAGAAGTTTATATTAATGTTATAATAAATAATAATAATAGTAAAACAAAAACACCTTCCAATGAATGAAATATGAACTATTATAGTGAAATAACATATACAAGCTAGATCTACTTGTCTAGTTTCATAGTTTCTCTTTTGATCCGTAAAGTTTGTCCTGCTTGTTTTCTTTTCTGAGAGTTTTCAGACCTTAATAAGATTTTCTTGCTTTTATGACGACTCTGCGTGCCGTAAGAATTACTTTCTGGGGACGGATCGAGATCGCTGACTCAGCTGATCTGACATCGTAGGGCTGAGCCCCAAAACCATCCAAGGACCTCAAATCTTGAAATTTGTCCTAAAGGAATATTGGGAAACAACAACAACGCTCAAACAGTAGTGATGTCATCACGTCTCTTAGTTCTGGTTAAGATTCTGGCGGCTGAGTTCTATACCGGAGATGTTCTGAAACCTCACTTTAAGCCTGTATTTGATAATAATAATAATAATAATACATTTAATTTATAATGCACTTTACATTTGGAAATATGAATATGATGAATATTCACCCCCGTAACCACCCATAGTGGCACATTCAACAATCTAGAGACCCCACAGAAACGCCCCACAGAGCTGTGGGCACCCCCCAGGAGGATGTATTCATGGAATTTGCTTGGAAGGGATTTTTTTTTTTTTTTTTACTTATCGACCACCAGCGTCAGCTAAGACATTTTTTTTCCGGGAAACAGCCACCAAATCTTGTGGGTCAATAAAATTTGGTCAAGCCCAGGTATTAATCTCTCAGCCGTTTGCAGCAGAAGAGAGTTAACGTTGCGACAACCAACACTTGAGGGACAAACGCTGGAGAGTGGATGTCATAAAGCATGGTGTGTCTGTGTGTGGCTCACATGAGACGGGGATAGAAGGAGCCAGCGCTCAGCCTTGACCCCTGGAGTCCCTTTTCTTTGTAAACCTTCGCTGCGACACAGTCGAATACCATGCTCGTTATTCCTGTTGCATGAGCCTGGTCCTTGGGGTGACAGCCGTAATGAAATAGTGCTATCACCGGCCACACACACATGTATGCTCGCACACACACGCGCACACACACACACAGTTAACAAGAGATAAGGGAGAGGATTTCAAGGTTAGAGGAAATCAGGCACGTCCATAGAAACGCACATAAAGGAGTACAAAGTGCTTCATTTGTCAGCGACCTCCTCTCTCTTTTTATGAGCACCGGAGGAATGAATCAGTCAACGTTTTGTGTGATTGTATTTAATTGCATGTATATATATATATATATATATATATATATATATATATATATATATATATATGTACATGCAGTAACATTTAAGATTACGGCAGCGAAGCACAGTTTGACTCTTCCTGGTTTTTATGCTGGGGTACCAGTGTAAGAAATAAGGCATCACATTTTCTCAACTTTGTTTATGTAGATTTGATTGTGTGAAAAGAAGGAGGGGGAAAAAAATGGGGAAAAGATTAGAAGAGAATTATTACTGGATGGTTTTAAGCACTAAAAAGTCTTCAATTAGGTACTGCAGCATAGAGCTATGGTGAATCTAATAAACAACCAAGTTTCATTTCTTTATCACATGTATCTTGCATGTACTAAGTGCAGTTATGTTGAGTTCATAACACAATTATGGAATCCCCCCCAGACCCTTTTTTTAAGATCATATTAATGCGATCACAGTCACTGCAGCTGATTAGTTAATTCAATGGAAAGAAAAGTCATTTAAAGCCCACAACATCCCTATGTCATTTGGCAAACATAAAATGTTGCTTGAACTAAATATAGT
The DNA here is from genome assembly GCA_037951165.1 of Lophius americanus. Taxonomy (NCBI): domain Eukaryota; kingdom Metazoa; phylum Chordata; class Actinopteri; order Lophiiformes; family Lophiidae; genus Lophius; species Lophius americanus. Next base: position 1,494,996 of record JBBDHG010000072.1, on the reverse strand, counting down.
TATGCTGAAATATTTAAATATGTGGACTGCCAACAGCTAAAAGCAATTCTTTAATTCCAAAATCGTTCTTTATTTCAACCGATGCAACGAAACTCCCGTGTTTTAATTATCAAAGATATAACTGCTTTGTTCTTTCCGCGTAAGACCTCGCCTTGGCGGAGTTCCGTTCTCTAACTGCTTCTAGTGCGGCATAAATTTGCAGCTATTTGTTTCAAAATAGCAGCGAACACGGGGTTGTGCACATCAGTGAGCACGCTGTAAAGCAGGTGGAGAGAGAGTGGACGCCCCCTCGCTCAGGGGGGCTGCCGGTTGATGCCGTTACTCTGATCCCTTCAGATGAGCCTTCAGGCTTGACATGCCTGCTTATCCAGGTGACGGCGACTGTGGAGGCAAAGGCCTGACCGGTCTTGGCCCGCTCTGTTACGCCGACTGTGCCAACTTAGCGTCAACTGGAGGCTAAACGGCGGCGACACATTAGCCGCCTTCCTCTGCTGTAGACACGCGTGCAGACCTGAGAAATGTAAACCGAAAGCGTGCGCCACCATTAGAAATCAGGAGAGCCGCAATTAGATTTGCCCGCCTCCGTCTAAATCGTCCAGAAGACTGATGGAACATGTGACCCCGGCATCAGCGGCGACTTTGTTGTCGGTTGGCTGCGAGGAACACAGAGAGAGAGATTTGCAGAGACGGCCCGTAACGGCTCCCTTGGACGCCATGACTCAGAAATGCAGATGTGTTTACTTCCCTTCTGTTTCCCACCTCAGCCAGCGCAGGAGAAGCCGGGGGGGTGAAAGTGCCTGATAATGTCTTTAAGTGTTCCATTTATATATTTATATGCCGCCATAAAGAAAAGTCATTTCTTTTCCTAAAACTTAGACAGGCACTTCAGATGTGCTCTGCGCCGCCGCTCTCTATTACCTCCTTCCCTTCTGAGGGTATTTCGTCTTTTGTCTAATGCGTTGCGCTGCTCTCTGTTAGCTTCTCCCTGACACCATGCCAGCAGAGTCATCTGCAGAGAAGGACTCATGTAGGGATTAAAAACCATCAGCAGCTCTCCTTTCAACAGAGAGACGGCAAGAAAGAGAAAAAAACACACTGACAAACAAAACACGCACACGCACACTCAAAATAAGAATGAAAAAAAAAAACTCCAGACAGTTTTGAGAAAACTTGTAGAAAGAGAATGCAGATTGTCACCTGACCCCGAGGCGAAGCAGCCCTAAATATAATAAAGAGAAGACAACAGAAGAAGGCGAGGCGACGCGACACGGGTAATGTGTTTTCTCTGCTGGTGTCGTCTGGCAGATATGGGATGATTGAGTGCTGATGCCTGCCTGGGCAGCTTCAGAGAATATCCCCCCCCACCTTTAGCTCGCACACACGACACACACATGTGCACACACACGCACACACACACACATACACACACACACATTCAGCCTTGTGTTTTCAGAGTGACAAAAACATCAAGGCATATTAACTGTCATCTTCTCAGCATCTCTTTTGGTCGAGGGAATATTTCAATACTTTAATATTGTGATAGTGTGTGTGTGTGTGTGTGTGTGTGCCGGGTTTTCTTGGTGGTGGGTGTGAGTCTTAATTATAACAGGGTTTAGTGAATCAGGGCAGAATGTGTAATAGACTCAAATTTGCATAATCTGTGTTTTAATAAACCGGCATCACTGCGCTGCGTGCATTTCATAAGAATATATAAAGAGCAGAAATGTTTGGCGGTGATTAAACGCATTTAATCATAAGACGTCTGAATTAATTTCCACATTCTCACAATCGCCGTCCGTACTGTAAAATTGTCAGCGGCAGATTCCGATAAACAGGTGCTGGCTGCAGAGGAAGTTGATTGGCCTGATTCCATGATCCATTTTCCCAAGGCCTCCACACCCCTGCAGCTGTCCAGAATATGAGAACCATGTGTGTGTGTGGTTGTGTGTGTGTGTGTGAGTGTGTGTGTATGCATGGTTGTGATTATGACAAATTCACTTCCCTCTATTTGCCAAAAAGCATGAGACTGAACTCCCTTGAGGAGAAAAATAATGTAATGCCAAACAAATTTCTGGACCAGAAGAAGTCAAATAATTTACCAAGGAGAGATTTATCTTCCCTTCGCTGATTCTTTGGAGCGGTTTGAAATATTTTTGGGAGTTTTGAAGAGCGGAGGCTGCTTGTGAATGACTTCCCCTGATGTTCAAAGTGAACTCTTATAACAGGTTTGGGGGGGACTTTTGGCTTTTCTGCATGGCAGAATGTTTTGAAGTGAGGGCTGACAGCAGCCTCAGCCTCAGCCTCAGCCTCAGCCTCAGCCTCAGCCACGACTGAAGGGTATCTCACTTCATTGCTGGTGGAAAACACTTCCCTCTCTCCCTCTCCCATACTTCTCCCTTCCCCTCTCCGTCGCGCTGCCTCACCCTCCTCCCTCTGAAGCAGCAGATCACTTGAAAAAGCAGGGGGAAGGAGCATGAATAAAAACTGAAGGCACTGCTCTTAGATATGTCTCATGATGCTCGTCAGATCTTTAAGACTTCATCAGAGGGAAGTGGAGGGGTGACTCCGAGGAAATTGAAAGACTCCGACTTCCTAATCTATCAGACGGGAGCTGAATCGGAGAACACTACTCCTTTTCTCTTTTTTTTAAAGTCTGCTCCTTTTTTTTTTTTTCTTGTTCAAAATTTTGGACTTCACTGTTTTGGGGGTTTTTTAGGGGAGGGGGGTTTGAAGTGAAGGTTGAGCTGTCGCATCCCTCGCCGGAAACCAGGAGCCATAAAGATCATTTGTGTTTAATAGTTTCATAACCTCACGTTACAAGTTAAAAACTAAGAGGGAATAAACTTCTGTGGAAGAAAAATAAAAGTGATTATTTCGCCCACAGTGGCTCCATTGTTTCCATTTTGGGCAGGTGCTATGGTTTAAGCCTGGAGGGCAGTCTGTTGGGAAACGAGCTGTTAAAGGTGCAGTATGTAAAATGTAGGTCTGTCCTTGAACGAATGGACTATAATATTCATAAAAAGGTTTTTTTTAGTGCATTCTCGGCAGAAAATCTTCTTTGTCTTACGGTTCTAACATAAAGACTCAATTGGTGAAAAACATTGCGAGGTAAACGGTGAGACGGATGCCGGTAACTGTCGGTCACATGATGTGGAGAGCTCGCACTGAGTTGGCTTGAAAAAAGGTCGGGGGAAGGTTGGCTCCAGTTACGACCCGTACATTTTCCAGTGCGTCCTCTTACCTCCCCGAGACCTGATGAAATGTTCCATGAATCAGGTTTTCATTCTTCTTGGAGTCACCAAGACAACGCTACCAAAGCGTGGAACAAAAAATCACATTGGTTTTCGTACCTCAAAGCTTCGGCCCATCGTTTTACAGTGGGAAGGATACCTTACCTGACCTTTCTGACAGTTTTAGGTCACTAGGATAGGGAGGGGTGAGCTGATATGTGATATAAATTATAATCTGGAACTTAATAGCTAGATACCTCTAAATTTTTCACACTGCACCTTTAAATGCAGAGCTGCAGTCCAGAAACAGTAGCCGCACACATGCTCTTGTTCTTCCAGGTGGAGAAGCCCAGTGTCCGGGTGGTGGGAATGGTGTTGTTGGTTGAGTTAGGGTATATTGGGTTAAGATGAGGGTAAATGACTAACAGGACTTTACCTCACGAGTCAAAATTCACCCATTCAAACACTCAAACACCCAGAAGTTTCACCATGCATGGAGTCACCAGCGCATAGGGAGTGGAAACCATCCATGCCAGTATTCATACAGCATGGGAAAAGCCATATGAAGCAAACCGGGCTTCGCTATTTTGATCAAGGTTACTTCAACATGTGGACCATATGGACCACGGCTCTACCTCCTGAGCCACAGCTGCCCACGCCAGCGTGACCTCAGACTCCAGAGGGTTAAAGTCATTTGGAGGTTTCAAATGTTCTCACTTATTGTTCCATGGATTGTCTGCAGGCTCAGTAAATCTGGACTTGGATGAGCAGAACCTGAATCTTGGACAGCACCACAATGTTCAGTCCCCCTTGGCGGATGCAGACATATTGACTGATATTCCAGGAGTAATGAAAACATCCCCTAATGATTCAATCTGATTGGATATCTGCTATCGACCACTGATCGTTCAACAACTGCAAACAGCAGAGAAAATGAGCGACCGCCAGCATCTTCTATCCCTCTCTCTCTCTCTCTCTCTCTCTCTCTCTCTCTCTCTCTCTCTCTCTCTCTCTCTCTCTCTCTCTCTCTTTCTCTCTCTCGCTCTCTCTCGCTCTCCCTCTCTGTCTCTTCCAAATGTTCAAATTTTAACAAGCCTTATTGGCATGAGTATTGATACAGTATTGCCAAAGCATTGAAATCCTTACCACCGCCCCACCCCCGCCTGGCTGAACTGAAGCAGCAACAAACTAAACAGACCTATGAGTTCATTAGAAGAATACCTTCGCTCCACCTGTAGCAGCTTATTATTCTCCATATGTCCAATTACAAGGAGTGGATGAATAGAAATAAAGTCATGACTCACTTAGTTGTTTGGGTGCCGGTGTCAGCGGGGAGGGTCATTTGGCCTGACAGCCCAAATTCACTGCGCTCTCTCTCTCTCTCTCTCTCTCTCTCTCTCTCTCTCTCTCTCTCTCTCTCTCTCTCTCTCTCTCTCCCTCTCAACAATTGACAGACCTCTCTGTTCACCCTCTTTAAGACGACAGGAAACAGCACCCCCTTTTGGAGAATGAAGGTAATTCATTCAGGGGCAGCTCTCCCAAAAATGACCTCCAAGTATGTTTGATGTCCTGGATCAGCGGTTCCAGGACATCAAATGAATTCAGTATCTGGTTTATTTAATTACATTAACATAACACATGTAAATAAGTGTCTTATTTCCTGACATAATATTTTTGCCAACCTGCAATATGAATTAATTGAAAAGCAGTGTCACTGGAATGTAACTGACTGACAGAAGTTTGTTGGTTCTGTTTATTATTTATTGATAAATGGGTCGATGCTGTTTTTAAACCAGGAACTACTACTGTTGATTTCCATAATTCCTTAAATATCCAAACTTCCCGCTCACAGGCAGTGTGATTGTGTTGGCTGTTTCCAGTTTAGGGCAGTTAGCAGATGCGTCAGTGTTCCAGAAAAAGGAACTCTCAACGTAAAAGTACGACATTGGGTTTATATTTGTGCCGTTTTACTTAATGTGTTGAAAAGAAACTCACATTGTCTCCTTGCAGAAAGTATGCTAGTACTTCTCCAGGTATTCTTGCCCTCATTTGTGAAACATTGGTGTGACTCAGGCCTCGGGGTCGGACCCACCTCTGACTGTGGGGTTTGTCAAGTCACCTCCTGTTGGCTTGGGTTCCGTTCAGGTACCCCAGCTCCCTCCCACAAAAAAACAATAGTAATTTATTGAGGTTGATTCAGTTCAGATGCTTAGATTAATCCCCAATGAATGTATCAAAGATGATTCAACACAGTTGCCTGGATTCGCCCCAACTTGATTTATAAAGGTTAATTCAGCTTATTATTACTCTACTAGATGAAGTTAATCTAACCCAAATAAATTAAGCTGACCCAACAGAATTACTTAGTGATGAAAAAAAACCATTTGATCATCCATTTAATAAATATTATTTGATTTTTATAACTTAATCCGAAGAATACTTCTTAAGTACAAACAATGTGAACAGCAACAAAGATTTTAGTGTGTGTACATCTTATGAATGGAATCAAGGTTGGACACAAAACAAGACGAACTCGACTTAACCCAGTCGTGTTTTTTCATCTCAAATTGGTTGAATCTTGTAAAAGTTGTTTTTGTTTTTTTTTATTTAACCACGAGGTCCCATTGATATTAAAAAATCTCTTTTACAAGGTAGATCTGGCCAAGATAGCAGCCAATAACACATTTAAAGTCCAACAAATCCAACAAGTAATACAAAGCATCTATCCTGTGGGTGGTCCGTGACATCCAACCCACCAAACCATCTTCTTTCTAAAACACGGTTCATTTCTAGAATCCCCCATCTTCATTTTCTGCAATATGTACATCAAATGAAAGTTTGTCATTCAACCATACTGGAATGCTGCCTGAGCTACGCTATGAGCATTCGTGTAAATCGCTGCGTCGTCATCATAGAAATGGGTTTCGGATTTAAAATCTTTAAAAAGATCATCTATAAAAATGAGAATAAAAAAGGTCCCAAAATGGACCCATGTGGGACGCCTTTATATTTATTGTGAGAAATTCAGATTTGTCTCCTTCTGCATAAGGAGACAAATCTGCATCTATATATATAGATATATATGTATATAGCTTTGCGATAATATCTGCCGCTATCTTAAGAAGATACAGATCTGGATTCTCTGGTTCTGCTGACGTTTTGTGGTCAAAGTCTTTCGGAGCTTTACGATAATTTACAATTATTATTATTAGTTATTTGAATAGGTTTAAGATCAAACAGATCCATATTTTCATCAGCTGCAGCGCTGGTCGATACATAATTACATTTGCCTCGTCAAATATAGACCCCTCACTATTATTAGTGAGGGGACTAACTATTTATTAAACAGAAGAACAATGGCAGCTCTGTCTTTTATTCCATCTGTGCCAACCAGAATGTGTTCCGGTACGCTTTTAAGTACCGGAGAAGGATTTTATTTATTCCCGGAATTTACAAGGGTCCTTTAAGTTTTCTGTTAGTGATTTCAGGTAATAATGTGATTTGGTCTTTTGAACCATGACGGTACACTTGTTCCTTAGGGTTCTAAAAGAAGTCCAATCAGAAGAGGGGTTTGAGAATCTAGCCTGGGCCCATGATTTATTCCTTAAAATAATGAACTAAGAAAAAACAGGGATTGTCCCGCCCACTGACTCTAAATTCTTTAATCGGAACATGTTTATTACAGATAGACTGAAAAGTTGAGTGAAAGTAATCCCGTATCAGTTCAACATCCAGTATCGAAGAAACTCTGTTAAGAATCCTAAGGAATACATTCTATACAATCTGATGGTCCCAAAGACCCAGGTCTCAATTAAGGCTACGTTCACACAGAAGGCAAGTTTGGCCCAAACCCGACTTTTTTGCCCATATGTGACCCTTGTCAGATTTTTTTATGACGGCCTGAACAGCACAAATACGATTTTTTAAAATGGGACCCAGGCCAATTTCATATGTGGTCCTACATTGGATACGTATCTGATATTTTCAAAGCGACCTCAATCTGAACGGTCATGTCGCATTTCATCCGACACCAGATTTCTTCAGTCAGGTTTCAGACAGGAACACGATCCTGATCTTATCCATTTTAGGAACAAGACTTCTGACAATTAAATGTACAAAACCAAGACCAGCTACTAGTATCAAAATCAGAGGGGGTGGGTAGATAAGGGGGTGGGTAAGGGGGTGGGTAAGGGGGTGGGTAGATATTGCATAGAGGAAGGTTTGGGCTGAGCATTACCCGATAACTTTAGCGTGATAAATGTTCAGTTGATGCAGTGGATGGATGTTTGGTGATAGAGCTCCAGGCAGGTTGTTCCAGTTCTTGAAGCTTGTAGATCCAAATGTACGCCGGATGCTAGCAGACGGAGCCCAAAGCCGTACATTAGCAGGCCTCCCGGAAGTTTGATGGTAGCAGACAAGACTGGAAACTGGATTTTAGCAGATGTAGAAGAAGGTTGGAAGGAAGCAGGCAGGGCCCAATGCTAGAGGCTATCAGGCCCAGGCTGAGGGTTGAATTCTAGTAGACAGCGCCTAAAGCAGGAGGCTAATAGGACTAGCTGAGGGGACGCTGACCAGCAGGGTCCAAACCTGCGGGCTTGTAGGTCTGGCTGAAGGTTTTAGGATTTTTGGCAAAAAAAACAAAGCTGGATATTAGCAAGCTCCTGTTTTTTCCTTTTGTCGTTTGAGCAGGTGGGATCCAAGTAGGCCTACTGGATCACTCAAAGCAAACAAGCAAACTTCTGAGAAAAAGTAATTTATATATATATATACAAATATACACATTTTTTAAAATTTGATTAAATAACCAGGAAATATCCCCTTGAGGACAGGCATGTCTTTTTCAAGGTACCGCCAGGAAGGCAGCAGCACACATCATAATTATGACAACATAAAATCCACACAAATCAATGCGTGTAGGTGTGAATGTGAGCGTGAATGGTTGTTTGTTTCTACGTATCGACTCTGTGATGGGTGGTACCGCGTCTACTGCCCAAAGTCGGCTGGGATAATTTTTAAAAAAAACTCCCTGACCCTTGAAGAGCTCCGTTATTAACTGCCTCTTTATTTATTTTGCTGAAAATAAAAGGATTATTCAACACGCAGAAAGAACTGAGAGTTGTATTGTCTCCTGTTGTCGCTGAGGCTCCTCGTCGCTCTCCCATCTCCCCGGACATCACCGACCCAACAGATTAATTAGACAACTGATACCAGCCGTCTCTCCCTCTCTCTCTCGCTCACTCTCTCTCTCTCTCCCTCGAGTTATTGTTTTTTTTTTCTTTCTCACTTCTTGTAAGCCTCAATTTCTATCTATTTCTCATTAATATGGACCCTTGGAGTGGTGACCTCGGGGAGAAGAACGTTGAGTCTCTCGTCCTCCAAGGGTTCTGCGGCTTATCCTGAAAAACTTTGCTTCATCCACATGGCGGGGAAAAAAAAACGTTAGATCAGAAAACTGAATAAAACAAGTCTTGGATTAAAAAAAAAGAAAAGTTTTTGGGACAAACGTCTCTTTATTTATATATATATATACCTCAAAGCTCTTATATATATATATATATATATATATATAAGAGCTTTGAGGTGACAGGTAGAAGCGTTTTGTCAGAGTAACCACTATTTCATGCTCTTCCATTCAGTGTCTGTCTGCCCTCCCTGGACACAGGTCCTGCTTAGTTGCCTTGGAAACCAGCAAAAGACTATTCTGAGAGCCACGCGTGCGAGGGAGAGGAAGCGAGCGTCGCAGGGTAAGTCAAACAAGAAGTCTCTGGTCAACTTGATAAAGTGTGATGAAAATCAAAGGCCACGACTCCGTGACTCCGGCGAGGCGAGAGAGAGAATGAAAAGTTTAATTTCTGAAAGCGCTGGTAGGAGCATGAACACACTGGAGCTCAGACAGCGCCGCTTTCAGAGCATGTCTCATAAAGCGGAGAAATCAATAGAGAAAATAGCGAATGGATTCTCTTTTGCTTTTCATGCAGAGGCAGTACAGTACGTCGCAGAGGACGGTGCGTCGTCTTTTATTAGCACTTTGAGTCGGCGCTATCAATGCCTTAATCTTTGCAAATTACAAATGCAGGAGATGCCAGAAGACTTCTCCTTTTTTATTCCTTACAGTGAACTTACAGGCTTGACAGCAGGTCTTCGGCTCCAAATTCTTTATTCGTATTCTTTGAGGAGGCTCTTACGCCTTATTAAGACAACATGCACAATCATCCTGTTTGAATAACTCTGCCCTGCAACACTTTATGTGTGTCACGGTCGATGTTTATGTAAAGCAGCGTAACAAAGAATGAATACACTTATACAGTTACAGCAAAGGCAAGGACATAATTGTTTAAATTCCGCAGCATTATAAGGATTTCATGCGAAGTCAGTATGGTTTTGCATCCTCTGCACAATGCAGGATTTTAATACAAGGACAGACACGTCAGGTCAAACATTTAAAGTGAGAAAAAGGGATAAAAGATATAGAGGGAATGGTGAGAGTTGAAAGCTCGGAGTTAAAAAACAAAAAGGATGTAAAAGCTTTTTTAGGACATTGCTCTGCAGTTTTACATTCCTACAAATCCTTAGAAACATTCCTTCATTCCTGAAGCATCTCAGGCACTCAAAACCTGGTTTGAACTTAACTTAAACTTTTAAGAATATCATGAATTCTTTCTTCTTTGTCTTTCGGCTTCTCCCTTTCGCGGTTGCCACAGCAGAATCGCCAGTGAGGGAATTTGTTAACCCTATCCAATCTGGTTTACACCGGTTTAAAAGCACTGTGCACCGTCAACACAAGAAATACAAAAATTTAGCAAAAGCCCAAACTTGTACTGTGTACATACAGCTCCCTCTAGTGGACATGGATGGTATTTCTTAGCCAAAATCCTTCTCTGAAATTCCTCTTTTTGGCACATTTTGAGTGTATTTGCTGTCCACCTTTCCATAAAAATCCTATCCCAAGAATAACTGAGTAGAATAACGTAAACTTTGTGGTATTTCTATTAACTTTGATGCAGTAGTTATTAGTTTCTGAGCAAATTCATTAACCGTTTTGTTTCATGGTGTCTAATAATTTTACTGCTCTTTTTATATATATAAAAAAAAAAAAAATCATGCAATGATAGAAATATCAGTATTTTTGTGTTAAATCACAGATTACTTGCGCATAATAACGGGAACAATGTTACTGATATTGAAAATAAATCGATTCACCTGCCCATGGACACCTGATGGTTATAAGCAGACCAGTAATACATCTTAACAAATTAAGGTGCTTTTTAAAGCAGCGGGTCGTCATGGGATTTTCTCGTGAAGGCCATTCCTTTCGGTTAAGAGAGCAGATTTACAAATATGTTATAGCAAAAGAATCAGAAGCTTTTTTTGTAGGTTTTTAAAATACATATGGTACCCTCTTCTCCGTCCTCCTTCCACCGAGAGCTTTAAGGCGACAGGACAGCGGCAGGCGTAGAGAGGTCTAGCGGGAATCGTACTGTAAAAGGCATCAAGAGTAGCCCGGACATCTCTGAATGGAGATGAAGGTCTGATGGTGATGGCACAGCGGCCACACAGGGGCCTAAGGAGCCTCTCCAGAGGCTGTAATGCAATCATAAGTCAACCGTGGGGAAGACGGAGAGACAGATATGGGGGATAAACCGAGAGAGTTGGATGCAAGGGAGAGAGAGTAGATGGAGGCATAAGTAGAAAGAATCAGATTACCATGCTGTTAAGGGGAGGGAAGGGTGACACTTATCCGACCTGATTTAAACGACAGAAGCGTAAGGAATGAAGTCCTCCACTCGTCTGTTCTGTCCCTTGACCTCGCCGGGGAGCGCCGCATGTGAGAGGGGAGAGGAGGAATTGGTCATGCTTGGAGTGAGATGGTGCCTAATCGTCCGGAGGCTGGGATTGAATAACTGTGACTTGGCACATCCACTGCTGAGCGAGGGGCAGGGAACATTTGAAAAGCTAAAAAGTGATAATCAGGCTCTTATTTTAAACAGGCAGTGGAGCGCGTTTTGCACATGGGACGCTCCAGGCTGTACGTGATGAGGCCATCTAAACTAGTTTGCCAGCAGCCGAGACACAAGTCATTTCACCTCAGCTCCACACTCACAGGATGGTATGTTTCGAGAGCCAGTATACATGCGGACTATTCCAACTGTTGACCAGACTGATGATGAGACGTCGCGTTGCTCTCGTCTCACCAACCACGTACACTCTTCCCTCTCCATTTCTTCAATGTGGTCAAACGTGTCCCAGACCGCCTCAGCGAGCGCTTTGAGTGATCGGATCACCACCATCCTTGTTGGCCGTTTGCTACGGTGGCCGCTTTAACAACACAATAAAGGAGGACACTTTGAGATCGACAAAATCCAATGTGACATTATTTCAGTCCAAATATTTTGGTCTGGATATTGCAGGGGACCCCCTCAAGGACAACGTCTTTTAACATAAACTTCTTCGCCTTCATCTTTCGGCTTTTTCCATTTCAGGGTTGCCACAGCTGATCACACGTTTACATCCATCGTACGGTACCCTACTGGGTAACTGTACCAGTTAACCCGGTTTTACACCAGATGCCCTTCCTGATGCAACCCTCCCCATTTATCCGGGTTTGGGGCTGAACTGGAGTACACTGGCTCGTGACCACTTTGTGGCTGGGTTGTCTTTTAAAATGAACATTTCCCTCGATAATGTTCATTTGATATTTCCATGAAAACAACGAAAACTACTTCTTTAATTCAAGTTTCTCGCCCAAATCTACATTCTTCAAGATTACGCTTGAACACTTGAACACTGGACACTCTTGATGAAGACGATGTTACAATTCTGCTTCGCCCAAAACTGCTATCCTAAATAGACATTGAACGCATCATGCAGTACATCTCAATGCAATGAGGTGCAGACAGCTACTTTAACAAGCACTCCTGCCAATGTCAACAGTAAACATTTGTTTGACTTGATTTGTTGTTCACACTAAGTCATTACTCGCGTCCGGCTCAAGGTCGCACTGGTGGACAGACACCGTGTTTCAAATCCGGACAGTCGGGCCTAAAACCAGACAGATGGCATCTGGGATGCCTTTTTAAATTGATCTAAATAAGGTCTGTTTGAGACTAGACAGTCTTTGCAACTGCTTGGCTGGATTAATGATTTTTTGTTACCCTATCTATCAATCCCATTCACTGTTCCCCCATATGTCTCTATTTTGTCTGTCTTTAAGCATCCGGGTGCCGTTATTGTTTCAAACGTCGGTGACAAATCCTTTTATAGCTACAGTAAGATCCATTAGATTACACTGAAGCACCTAATATGTCATAAGATCTTCGGCGTACGTGTGTTTGTGTGTGTTTGTGTGTGTTTGTGTGTGTTTGTGTGTGTTTGTGCCGTCTTTTCTTTTCCCTGTGCGTATATCGCAGCGATTTTGTTTATGTGTTTACGTCTTTGTATGTTTGTCTTGGACTACTGATCTCGCCAGCCCAGAGCAGACATTAAACGAGGGGAGCAGCGGAGAGAGAGACTGAGAGAGAGACTGAGAGAGAGACTGAGAGAGTGATGGATGGCAATGAAAGAGGAAGGAGCGGCAGGCAGCCGTTCTAAATGTAAACAAGGTCGAACAATAAATACTAAAAAAGGCAGAGTGCTTAACTGAGATTAAAAGGAAGACTTGGAGAAAGGGTAGCATACACCTGCCCTATATGAACTATTAGAGATAAATACGACGTAAAAGATGATGAAGATCTACTGGAGTCCATTCGCGTGCTACAAAATTTGGACTAAATCAGACAAATGTTTGAGAAATGATGTTATGAAATTATTGGAGATATTGCTCCCCCTAGTGGCAGAAATATGCTACACATCTTTCCCCATATCAATCCAGTTCTTCCTCACACTAAGGTCTATGTTGGTACTACATTTGAAAACATCTATTGAATGAAGATTTTTTTATATCCCCAACTTTTGTTGCTCTGTGACATAATAGATCAAAGGTCCACAGTTTTCGCCCTGAGGACCACTTTTGTACATAATTTTTGGAAAATGTACCTTTTGGTGCAGAAGCGGTATCAATATTTCTCCCTGAGTGACGATATAGGACAGTGGAAATGGGCAAAAAAGTATAGGAACAAGAAAACATAACAGTGAGTCACAAACTGTGTATACAGTGTGCAGACACACACACACACACACACATGGTAAATGTGAAGTTATAAATCAATACAGCTCTTCTGCACAGATACAACCGGAATGACGGAAGTGGCTGGGAAATATCAGAACAACCTTGGGAGTGTGAGCTGACTGCGAACACTTTGTGCCTCCACAACATGAGCTCTCTATGCCTCTCCTTTTCAATCAATCTGTTCGCCACTCTTTCATCCACAGTTTGGTCTCTCTCTCACTCTGTCGCTGCGTTATTTGTGCCACTGTACTGTTTGTCCCATTCAGTGTGTATCGCAAAGCAATGTGGAAGGCACACACACGCACGCACACAATCACACGCACACACACACTTATACACAGGCACACATTTAAATATCAGTCACTGAGTGGAAATCTCACAATGTTGCTGGCGTGTGGGTTATTAACAAGGTCTATCTAACACCGGGTGACAGCAAACAAACAGGTTCCATGTACTTCTGCTGTGATTACATGCCAGGAAACACACACCCACACACACACATACATTCATTCACTCACAAAGAAAAATATAATGTGTCCCAGCCATTGAGTGAATTCTTCAAATCCGCACCTACATATCCAGGTTCTTTATGTTAACACACAGACACATGCGGCGGCCGTCGCTGCATATACGTACGGCGCTCTGCTCTCACAGGAGGTCAAGAGCACCATCTGTGCATCTTCAATACTTAATTAGATTTGCAGCCGATGAATAATGTATTTATGGTACAGAAATACCTGACATTACGACGGGGTCCATTTTTGACAGATTTCATGTTTTTTTTCCCTCTCCGTTGCCGCCAGTGTGCTGGCGTGACAACTGGTCTCAGTCTCATTAACTCAAGGGTTCTTATTAAAGGGACACTCCACTGAAAATTAATTATCCAACACTCTCTGCAGTGTTAAGGAGTCAAAAGATTCCTCGTTGTCAGAGAACGTGATTGTTTATTGGATTATAATTGTTTCTCGTTTTCGCGGAGGCAAAAAGGCTCCATACCAGCAGAGAAACTTCTCCAATCACACCTCTAAAACGATTCTCCTCTCTGCTCCTCCTTCATCAAATCAGCCTCTCACAAACATCATACGGACATTCGGGGCTTTGAACTGTGGCTGTTTGTATATGAATCCGTGGTTAAAGTTGGTCCTTTAAACGGTCCTTTTCTTGATTTATTTAAAGTTGCAGTGTGTGAAATGTGGTGGCCTCTAGTGGTGACGTTAAAGATTGCGATGTCACTGTGTGTTCCGACATTTTCCTGCCAATTTGTGCCACGGCACCTCTTTAATTGGATCGGATAATAACGGCCATTTTTCCTGATTTCAGAACATCTACCGTCCGACTTTACCTGTCAGTGGTTATAATGTTATGGCTGATTATTGCATCGCTTCCTTTGGTTGGTATGTTGTACTTGAATTCATTGTATTTTATTACTTTATATTTATATTCCATTAAAGGCGGAGATGTGATGGAATCGTCTTCTTTGTGTTAACGCAACATCATAAAAAACTATTTCAATGATAATTTTCATATTTTTAACAGCATAGATCACAGTGCGAGGAAGAACTGGATTGATTTTGTGAAAGATCAATCTGTGAGCTGTGTCTCCAAAGGTTTTTTGGGTCATAATTTCTTAATCCTTGGTCTGATTTAGTCCGAATTTGGTGGATATGAATCGACTCAATGAGATTTATCTTGTATTTTTCATATTCATTTATATTTTACAAAAAACAAAAACTGTTTCTCACGTTTTGTTTGATTTGAATTTAAAATATATTGGGGGTAATTTCGTTCTGCTTCTGCCTTTTATTAAATGTTTTTAAATTATTTTTAATTTCTGTCTCTCCTAAAGAATACAGTTTAGGAGAAAACGGAATTATGTCTGCAATCGAAACGGCTAAGACAGTTGATATTCTTCTAATCGAGCTTTTACTAATTTATTTATTTTTTAATCCAGCCTGTTTTTCCAACTGTTTTTAACTATATCTTTATGTTCTATTAAACTTTGTCAAAATGCTCTTCAGTGTTTGTGTAAAGTACTTTTAGTTACCCTGTTGCTGAAATTTTCCCATATAAATAAAAGTATTTATATAGGAAATTTTTAGGCAACTTATTTATATAAATATTTATATGAATATATAAATAAAGTTGCCTTGCTTTCTCTGCCGTAGATTCCCGACGTATGAAGGAGGCGGCTAATGACTAACAGAACATCAGAGGTTTCGTCGCGCGAAGGTGATTCACTGCCGCCAAAGTCGCCGTTTGTTACAAAGTGTTCAAAAACGCTCCCAACCGCACCGAAAATAAAATACGCCAACCCCGTATTGTAACTGAAAGAGGAGGAGCCGTGTAATGCCCACGAATCTCCTGGCTGTCAACATTGACGTGCTCATAAAACACAAGGCCTCATTTTAAGTCAAACAGGAAATAGTCTGCTCCATCCTGGGAACGAGCAGGAGAGGACGGCGGTGCAATTTGATTGGGCCATGAGCGGTCGCTGTCGTAACAAAGCACCACTGTAAGCTTCATCGATTATCAAAGGGCTCGGAGCTCAGACGGAGAGTCTACTGATCTTTTCCCAAGCTCAGACATGAAAAGCCCCCACTGACAGCTCATAGCCTGGGCTAGATCATGCTGATGTGGTGGTGAGGGGGGGGGGGGGGGGGGGGGGCTTCTGCGGTGCCTCTCTTCTAACCACCTGCTCCACAGGCCCGGTTTTGTTTTCTTGTTTTTTTAATGCTACGTTCTGTCGGGGAGCGACGAGGACGTGTTTTCCTGCGAACTCGGGGGCCGGCGATGAAGAAAGGTGTGAGAGAGACACTTGGTAAAACAATGCGAGGCAACATTTTGTACCAGCAGCTCCTCATTACTTTTTTAACTCGTGTAATCGTACGTGCCGCGCCTCATGAATTATTCACAGGTGGGTTTCTCCTCACAAAATGACAAGAGATAGCGAAGAGCTCTGAGGGGGAAAAACAAGCATAAAAATAGGAGAAGGCACTTGTTGAGGAGTGATGCGTCTATTTACAGCGTATTTAGAAAAGCGTGATATGGACCTTAGATTATCCACGTACAACCTGGGCCGCAGCTCGGGTCAAGAATCTATCGCGTCTTTCCAAATGACTTTGTACAGAGTCCCACAAAGAAAATAAACTGAACAAGCTCACAGATTTGCAATCCGCACACAGGGATCAGTAAATTGAAGGATTGGTTTTGAGTGAAAAGCCCAACAAAAACAAGGTTACACAACGAAGTTAATGCATTTAATCTGCTCTTTAATGCGAGATAATTGGACTCACCTGGCAACCGCGGCCACGATTTCATTGCAATGCTACCCATGCAGAAAAGTTTGCAAAACGTTTGCACTAAGTCTACTTAAATGCTAATCTGTGCGCACAGTTTGATAAACCACAGCGACGGATATGAAGCTCCATCAAAGGTTCAGTCATGGAGCCTATCCCCTTGCACACTCTGGCCACTTCACAACTGACATAAGTTGTGCTCACTTCGTCAGAATGGTCATTCATCGGTCTCAGCAGTGTCATCAGCCACCAACACCAGTACCCAGATACCAAAGGGGGATATAGCTGCTGCTACTGGGGTCGTCACAATTCAATCACAGCTCCTTGAAGAGTTCGAGCTCCAAAGACTTCCTGATGGACAAACTATCGTACATCATCAGTTTTAATATTGACACTGAAATATAATAATATAATAACTTCAGTTATTATTGTTGCTATTACAATAATAACTTTGTCCTTAATTTTAACAGTTTAACTCAAAAACTGTTTGATGGATCGTTTTAAAATTTTATATACACATAGAACTTGCCGTGAGAAAGAACTGAATTGATTTGGGGAACGGTCAGTTGTATATTTCCTACACTAGGGGGAGCTTATCTCCAAAAGTTTTGGGCCATAATTTTTCAATCTTTGGTCAGATTTAGTCCAAATTCGGTGCTTATGAATCGACTCGAGGAGATCTAGATCTAGATTCCCTGTCATATTTTACCTATATAGTTAATATTCACTCACTTAAGGGAGCTTTTCTTTTAACGTCACATTTAATTTGAGGAGTTCAATTGCTTTTTCAACACAAGGGATTGAGGATTTTTGGGTAATATACCCCTGGTGTCAGGGGCGACAGCATAGCACATATCCTAGCACAGCGTAACTACACAACATCGCAAAGTGCTTTAAGATACGAAGTAAAACATAATGTAACCGGGGTGCCTCCTGCATGACATGTTCCACTTTAAATCTTATTCAATTAATCTTTAATCTCCTTGAATTTGATTGGCAAACAAGGAATGGAGGACAGAATGAGGGTAATGTGGGACCTTCATTAAAAGCTGCATTCTGCACCAGCTGTAACCGAGCGACTGAGGATGGACTGAAACACGTAAACAAACTTATAGCAGAAGTTCCTTCATGTATGGATCACCAGGAAGGCTGCGTAACTTTCAACTGAAAAGGAATTGTACAAACCGACGGTGTTGTTTAGGTACACACTCTGAGTCAGGAGCGATCATCTCCTGCTCACCACTCAAGGAGCTCAGCTGGTCCATGAAGGGTTGTTTTTTTTTATCCTGCTTGAGGAGTTTGAGAAAAAGAGGGAAGCATAAAAACTTTAGATCTTGGCTGTCAGTTTCAGTTCAGTCAGTGAGTTGCCGAATCTCAGATTTCAAAATGAATCAGGGTTTAGTAACTGTGAGAGACGGGAAGCTAAATAGGGAAAAAGTGAACAGAAGAAAATACATAAAAAAATTTCTTTTTTAAAAAGGTGACATTTATTTTTTTTAAACCTTATATGAAGCAGGCGATCACTGTCTCCTCCTCAGAGATAGCTGGGAAGAATCAAATTAAATTCTACACATACTTTGTAGGGTTCCTAAGGCTGTGCATCATATGATTAGTTCTTTCATTGGCTTTCCTTTCTAGCGGTGGAATCTGTGTCCTTGCAAACAGATTTTCAGATTTCCACGTATGTTTAGCGGTTCACTCGGCTGTGTGGCTGAATATCAATAAAACTAGTTCATTCATAGACTTTAGCCCACTCCACAGCTCCCCTGAGAGTCTGCGGATGCTGCCACGCGCCCCTGAGGTTCACGGCTTTATAAAACATCCATGATCAATTAGACACCAATTAATTAATGTGTTGCTCAGATGCCTAATGACGCAACAGCCCTGCTGACAAAGACAAGCCACTTTATCGCCCACTTGTTGCCCACCAGCATGGAGTCAAGGATGGAGTAAAACGTTTTTACTGATCACAGCATTTATGCGTTAAAAAAAATGACAAAAGTGTCAAAGAAAGGGAGAAAACGCCGTCCGATTTCGACCCATATTGGGTGTTCCTCAGGGCGTGACTAGGGTGTAGTGTAGCCAGTATTGTCATTCCTTATATAGAGAAAATGATTTCCATTAATGCACCAGTCCGTGAGGGAGGTAAGTGAGGATGAGCATGTGTGAAAGGTGAGAATAATAAAGTAGTATGAGCAGTGACTGTGGCCCGAGTGTGCAAGAGCATAGTCCTCCTGACTTATTATATCCAGTATATTGCTGGGGACTACGCCGGGGTGTCGGGATTGAGCCGAGCATCTTTTGTTTGTCTGCAGCTGTTAGGAGTGTTTCGCTGCTCGAGTGAATAAAAAACAAGCTACAACCAGTTTTTTTTTGCACCATGGAAACAAAGTATTGGTTACATAATTCAACCCACATTGCTGAATTTCACCAGCGTGATGTGGTGATGTATTTATTATTTTAATGCTCAGCATTAGAAGATTTGGTGACCAGCAATAACCCACGCAGGTTAAAACCTCACGGGTTTCCGTGACTCAGAGATTGAATATCCGCGTGTAAACTTTAAAGGTAAGTATGAAAACCTGCAGTTTTAATCATTCTGTTGTTGTACTCCTCCGCTTTCTGAGTCAGCAGCTTTCCTTTTCAAAGCTTTTCAGACGCAGGATGAGGAGTGAATCACGTTTATTTCATTAAATTTACGCCAAACTTTGTTTAAAAAGTTGACAATGCTTACAGAGGGTAGGCAGACAGAAAAGACAACGGAGCTGAGGAGCAGATGACCCACTTAGTGCAATTATCGCTAACGAAGAGATGGGAAAGTTGTGAGCTGAGAAAAACACAGAGGCCTAAATGCGTTAAATTAATCCAGATAATTCAATAGGCGATGATGAAACGCCACAATCAAGCCCCCCCTGGCTCTACTGCTGGACTGATAATTCACTGGGCTGTTTCTATGCGAGTAGTTTTCCATAACCTTGTTCTCCGGTCGGTGCTGCCAGGTTGTGTTTGTCTGTGGAAAGTGACACACTGGCATACAAGCTTATTTGTATGTACATATTAATATAGACACACACACACACACACACACGGGTAAACACGGCACACTGTAAATCATTTTGAACTCTTTCGACTCAAAAATGCAACTAAAGCTAATTTCAAAAAAATTAATGAGTTTAACATATTATTAATAACTAATTCAAAGTCTAAAATCTAAGTCTTTTGATGAATGGAATTTATAAAGCTAACTGTTATTGAGAAAATGTGCCCAGTAACCCCAAGGTATGAAATGTAATCAACAACGGATCAGTTACACAAGCAAACACTGCAAACAAATTAGATTTTCCTTTTTAACAATTTCTCCGTTTGAAAAGTCAGCTGCTCTTAGTGGACTAACCTTGTTCCAGCATTGGCTCCAAAACAATATGTGAAGGATTATGGATTTAATTCAATGTTAATCCTGGTGACCGGCCACACAAACAACTGTGACACATCATAAAACATATTAAAGACGGACATTCAAACTTTGTAAAAATAATGTTACCATAATGGTGAACTCTCATGCTTCCACAACATTTATGATCATTAACTCAATGCTGTATCGAATTATTCAACATTTGAATGGATTAAGAAGAAAAAGGGTTCATGTTAGAGGTGGGACTGCACCAAGGATCTGCTCTGAGCCCCTTCTTCTTTGCTAAGGTGATGGACAGGTTGACAGACGAGGTCCTGCAGGAGTCTTTGTGGACTATGGTGTTGGTGGACGATATTGTGATCAGTAGCGGCAGTGGGGAACAGTTTGAACAAAAACTAGGATATGTGGAGGAGAAGACTGCCAGGAGTTATCTGTGACAGAAGAGTAGCTGCAGGAGCAAAGGGAAATATTCCCAATGCGGTAGTGAGAGCAGCTCTGCGGTCGGGTTTAGAGAGGCTGGCTCTGACCAAAAGACGGGAGGCAGAGCCGAAGATTTTAAGCATTAGGAGTGAGAAGGACGGACAGGATTAATAAGGAGCAGATCAGAGGGACGGCTCAAGTTAGACATCTTGGAGACAGCGTAAGAGAGGACAGATTGTGATGGTTTGGACGCGTGAGATGGAGGGATAGGGGATCAATTGGTAGAAAGATGCTTGAAAAGGATCTGCCAGGCAGGAGAGTAAGGGGAATACCTAACAGGAGCTTTCAGGATATTGTGAAAGAGGACATGCATTGGTTGGTGTGACTGATCGGAAAGAGTTACGTCGCACCTCCACAGAGGAAATGCAACAGGTTGGGGCGCACAAACTCTGGACACTGTGGATGACGGTCATCTACCGGGTTGAATCCCCCAGGCGGACTGTACTGACCTCACCACTTTACCTATCGATGGTTTCACAAGCCTTCTGGCTGCTCCCTTTCGGGGTCCCCACGGAAGATCACCTGTTTGCATCCATAAGTCGGTATCCTGCCGGCCAACTGTACCTGTGACAGTATTTGTTAACCCGGGGCCCCAACCGATCCGGTTTGGAAATCAGTTTTGGGTTCGACATATGGATTTGGCCTAGGTTTAAACGCCGGATACCCTCCCTGACGCGGATCACAAAATCATTTTATTTTCATGCAATGCTACGTAAGTTCTGCATAGCTGTGTAAAATATGCAAACTCCTCCGATATAATCAATGTGTTTCTTCAAAAACGTAATTCAGTTGCGTAAACTATATTCATGCGACTCATTTTTGTCAAAAGAGAACTGATTCTCATACGACATATAAGATAAAAAGCGGTCTGAAAATAGAAACTGCACAATTTTAAACATGAACTTGAATGCATTAATCGTGCTTATTCAATCTTAAGCTAACAATGGGATATTTGTTGATTTCAGTAGACTACTAATGATTCTTTTTTTTTACAGTGCAGTGTATGTTGTCACCCTCAGACATGTCCGGAGCCTCATGTGAGATTCATACAATGCGTTCAACCATGGCTTCCCCTCTGGGTGTTTGCGAGTGCAGTGTCTGAGTTTTAGTAACAAGATCATTAAAATAATCAAATTATGATAAGAGCGAGTCAGTCGTGCTGAAAGTAGTTGTTTTGATGCTGTTAGTGTGTGGAGGGACGGCCGAGAGAGGAGGGCATCATCAACATTAGCTGACAGCATGGGGAAAGAAAAAGCCTGCGGTGCATCTGAGCAATAATAACATTACCGCCGCTTTATCACAATAAAAAAGACACTGCAGGAGAATAAAAGAAAAGTTGAGTCTGTAAGTTGAGTGGCCCACTTCTCAGCCCCGGAGAAGCAATCCCGGCTCACTGGATTGTGTCTTACGTCAGTTAAGACCTCCTGGCTGCTGGTCTGTTGTTGGAATCTGTTGCTGTGGGAAGAGAGGTGGAGAAAAGAAACGCACCTCCAAGCGTCTTCAGAGTGGATGGTTGCATTTTAATCGCCCGTGCACATATTTGTTTAATGAGAAAATGTTATTCCTTTCCTGCCTGCTTACAAACATCTCCTTTGAGGTGCGGTTTTATTACGATTGCAGCTTAATCTGAGAAGGAATTAAAGTAGCGGTAATTAGTTTATAGAGGAGTCTAATTGTCTTATTGCGTTCTTAAAAGCGTTGCTTCATCTCCGAGGGGACTTTGAAAAGGGGATCGTGTTTCCCTCCTTTCGTCCTCATCCACTCTCTCCGCTGTACAACAAAACTATTCATTTAAACCAATAATCTCCGAGTCATTACCGCTTATCAAAAGGGCGGCAAATTAATTATGTTAACTGCAAGAATTTTCATTAGATCTTTAAAGTTGTACACTTCATCAGTTCTGAGAGCACAGAAATTTGATTACAGTTGATTTCTCTCTATTTAATGAGGCGAGCGCATCTTTTTTCATCTCCTTTTTTTGGATGTTTTCTTTCTTTCTTCTTATTAATTGGATTACGATCAATGTAAGCTTTAATGTTATGGAAAACTTAACCGAACCCTCTATCTACTACGACACATTTCAGCAGCGGGAAAGATTAGAAAATGCCATATCTCCATTTGTCGGATATCGAAACTGTCTTTTGCTTAAAGATGATGGAATGAAATGTTGCTAATCACAGCTGACGAATGCACATTGCTGCTCCGCAAAGATAATGAGTCTGCCAGAGCGGAGAAACAAACAGCCGAGGAGAGAGGAGACGATGTGGCTCCGAGTACAACTACAGCCCGACAACTGATGTGCAACAAAAGCCTGATTTGAAGAGAAAAGAGTGAAATCAAAGGAAAGGAGGACGTTGGGGGGGGGGAGGAGGGGACGGACGTCATGTTGGTTCAGGTTAGAGAGTTAAATGGAGGCAGAGCAGGAGAGACGGAGTCAGAGACATTACTGGGACACACGTCAACAACCGTTGGATGCAAGGTGTGAAAGAGACATACAGAATAAGAGGGTGAGAAAAGAGGAAGGGCGGGGTGGGGGGGTGGGGGGGTGGGGGGCACGGATCTAGAGGCAGAGACAAAACCTTTTGATGAGAAGAGAGACAGATTCTCCCTCCACTGCGTCCATCCCCGAAAACTTTTACATCACGCTGAGACCAAAATTGAGCGACTCCCACCTGAAATGATGCGTTTTATTACCCTCCTCGGCTCGGATCTTATTCACGACGGATGAAACCGTCTGACCGGCGAACAAGTGAGAACTTGAGGATTTATACCTTCAGCGTCCCCCCAACACACACAAACACGATTTATAGACATTTGAAAAGCACCTGTCCACATTAGCCTCCTCCACATTGGATCAAAATGTCACACAGACTCATAAACACACACACACACACACGCACACACACACAGGTGCTGCTGGGCGGACCGTGGGGGAGACATGGGAGCGCTCTCGCTCCACTGAGTGGAAAACGTGATCTTCTTACCTCAGCTACTTCAGATGGTCGGACTGGAGAGACATCTGTGTGTGCCTGAGTGTGTGTGTGTGTGTGTGTGTGTGTGTGTGTGTTTGTTTGTCTGTGTGTGTGTGTGGGTAGGAAGGCCAACCACAGCACCAGCAGAAGAGTGAGCAAAGAGATTAAGGAGGACGTGAGAACGATGGACACACTGGCGGTTGCCATGGCGCCATATTAGCCGGCTGTAAGGTGAACAGGTGTCTTCTCTTAACTTCATCGATAAATCCCAATGAGCTCAAGAGCGCTTGTTTTATTATCCGCAGGGCTGATAAAGAGCCACGCTGCTTCGCCCTCCAAGATCCGGGGTCAAATTTACATAGCCGTGTGGCGTTCAGTCGCCTCCCCACTGGACCAGGTGACTTTTCCCGCCAGCTTCTGCTGTTATTGTGTGTGTGTGTGCGTGTGACCGCCCACTATCTTCATTAGCGACCGTCGGAGAGGGAGGGCGGCGGTGGTGTGGATTATCACAGCGCGGGCTATTACCATAACATTTAGGATAGCTACACCTTCATTGAATGGATAATCAACGCGGTATTATGTGCTGGGATAATAGCACTGCGTGAAAACGGGGATAAACTCCTGGTTAATGTGAACGTACCGATTATTACGAGCCGGCTTCATGCTAGATTTCACCAGAATTGCTCACAGCCGCGAATCTGATTATGATAACATCAGAGTGTCTTCTGATGATGATTATTAGGGCGATTGTAGAGATGATTAAGGTTACTTCCAGAGCCTCACCTGTATGTGTTTGTGTGTGTGTGCGTGTGTGTGTGTGTGTGTGTGTGTGTGTGTTTAAAGCATGAAAGAGAAAATAATTGACACGGCAGTAAGAGAAATTGTTTTTTCCCAGACTAAAAATAAAATTGTTGTTGCTTTTTACTTAATTCTATTGGAGCCAGTTGTTGCACAAAAATAAATGTATGTAAATCACAATTTTTTTTTTTTTACTTCAATTTACTTGTATTTTAAAGGTTGGTCCGATAAAACAGATGAAGATTTTAAAAAACACAAACTAAAGGAGTAGAAGAAAAATCATCTATCAATGAAGTTAAAATCAAAAGGATAGAATTAAAGAAGAATATAAGCATTTAAATAAACATTTTAAATATAGGCGTCAAAGCTCACCTGGAATTTTAAAATGAATTAAAAAGATATGTAGGATTGACATAAACCTGATTAAGACATATAACAATTACTGGGGGTCGGATTCAGAAAAAACACATCATCTGTTTCATTTCACACAACACCATCATTACATTACTTCAATAATTATATATTTTGTTAAAGGTCAAGACTAGAGAGCGACACACCTGTGTCCGTTTGCAGTTTTCATTTTGGAGCCTGGTAGAGGCACCTATTTTCTGATCCCCGTCTGTCTGACTAGATCCACACCTGGCAGAAGCTAACGCCCGATTCAGACGAAACGACCGTAGCCATTATTGAGTGGAAAAAGTGTGAACGCCGCTGAGATTTTAACTCTTTTTAAATCGTTTTTAACTATTAACTATTACTAAAATTCAAAGTAAATCAGGACGTACATGATAGTTCTCCTTCGGTTGATTCATATGCAACAGGTTTGGACTAAATCAGACGAACGGATGAGAAATTATGCACCGGAATCTTTTGTAGATAAAGCTCCGCCTAGTATCGGAATTATACAACCGACCATTGCCAAAATCCATCCAGTTGTTCCTCACACTAAGGTCTATCTGGGCATAAAATCTGAAAGAGTTCTTTAGTTATCGCGTTAAGATTAAGGATCTATTGCGGGCACCACTGCGATGACGATTCCATAATATCCCCAACTTTTCGGGGACATGATGAAGGGTAACATTCATCATATTCAAACATGTAGTGTTTCCAGCCTTCTGACTGAGACATAATTTAACTTCATGACCCTGTGATTGCCTGAAATACCGTCACTGAAGACAAAAGTATCATATAGTGAGAAACAAGCATGAGCAAAGACTTGAAGACAAGAAGAAAACTCATTTTAAGTCTCCATCACTCTCTGTCTTAATTAACCCCTTAAGTTTAATCACCATTAGAAAAGACTTTGGAAAAATTGATTCTTTGCTTATTTTCTTAGGGGAAAGTATTTTCTATTTATTTTTTTATCGTAGATACTACATTTAGCATGTAGGTAATAATAGTTTTTAAACAGCAAAAAAAAAATTGAATTAAATAACTTAAAAGTTAAATAATTCCATGATGATTTTTTTTTATTATTTCATGGAAAATGGTCAATTTTAATTAGATTAGGAATATTTTTATAAAGCATGTTTTTGGAACATTATTTGACTGGACTTTTTGGTCGTATCAAGTTACATAATTCCGTTTAGTAAGTCTTCACAGGCTTTAATATGCCAAAATCCTACTTAATGAATAGTACTTCCTTAATTGCAATGGCCAATGCCTCCGCTGTGGCCCCTTTGAGCTGTGGTGTCCCCCAGGGCTCCATCATTGGCCCCTTGCTCTTTCACACATACATGCTGCAACTGGGTCATGATTTAACCAGGTTTAATCAAGTAACACACATTTTTCAATTAAGAAATAAAGACCTGCCTTGATCCTGACTGACAGGAACATGACGGGGAGCAGAGGTGGTCGTTAGCAGGTGGAATCAAAGACACGTTGGGTTACAGATAAATCTGCTGAAACGTGAGGTTCGCGCCGCTCCGCTCCAACATTTCCCCGTCTCATTTAGAGAGGGCAGCATTTTTGTTGCCTCATATCCCCCCACGTCTGTGGGCATGTACACATTATTAAGCTGCACGAGCTTCCCCCACCATCCTCTCCCCCCCCCCAGATCCCCAGAGATAATCAGGATATTACAAATGAAAAGTCGGAGCCATAAATCAGGACCCCCACCTCCTCCTCTTCATCCCCCTCTCATTCCCTCCTCCCCACTTCCGTCCTGTTTCCCATCCCTAACCTGGACAAGCAGCAGCTCGGCCTGCAGGTGAGAAAAAAGATGGAAGGAGAGACAGAAGAGATGGAGTGAGGAAAGCAAAAAGGACAGACAGAGATGGGGGCAAGTAATCCGGGATTTCCACAGGACGACGTCAGCAGTTGGACTGGGCCGTTCATCAAACCCGCTTCTGTGTCACAAACATTCCTATATGCGTATTTACTGCGTATGTGTTGCAGTCCGTCATGACTCACATGCAGCTGGTCCGCCCTCAGCTGCTGATGTGGACCCGTGGGGACAGACGAGGGGGAATTTAATAAAGAGCACAACTTCAGTCATTAAACTTTGATGTTCTGTGAGGAAATCTCTCATCAATGCATCCTGTGAAAAGATTATTTGCGGCTAGCAGAGCGTCGACTCCTCACCTGAGGCTTTGCTCAGCTGAGAGCCTCTTTTTGGTGACCTTTGGTCCTCTTACTTTGGTGTTTCGCTGGCTCAGATGGTGCAGTGTATTCCGTGTAGGAGGTACATTTTTCACCTTTTGTCTGCTTGACAAAAATAAAAGCGAATTTCACTCATATCCCACTTATCCTTTGAGAGTTCCACCTCATGTCCTCCGGGCGGGAAGGATCTTCTTCCATGCTGATGTCGCTATCTCATTAGCTCAAAGTTAGTAAACGATTTGATGGCGATCTCTTTGTATCATCAGATAGATCAACTAAAGGCCTATGCTGTCGTCCAGGACAGGGTATATCCTCGAAAAGTCACCAATCCCCTGTGTTGTACAAGCAATGCCCCTGACTGAAGTCTTCACACACTGGTGAGTTTAATACGACTATACAAGTGATATGAATATATGAATTTAAGAGAGAAGTTTTAAATATAGATGGGGTAGATCTCGAGGTGATTCATATGCACCAGATCTGGACTAAATCGGACCAAAAAACGATCCATGAAACAGTCGTTGAGTTAACATGCCAACATGCAGGACGGCGGCGACGAGCATTCAACAATATCCCCGATGTTTCAGGGATATTATTAATAACCGTTGGCAACAAAAAAATACCATCTGTGACGTTTGTGCAGGAACCCGAGCTCCCTTCTTAACATGCGCCCGACCGAGTCGTGGGGAGTTAGTACCAGCTTAAGCAGAGTTTCGGCGCTGTCAAACAGTTGGTTACCATGGTTACAGCTTGTCTGTTTACTCTGATTACTCATGTCAGCAGAGTAAAGGACCATAAAAGGGCCTGTTTTTTACTCTCTGCCTGCTGGTGTTTAAAGACATCAAACACAAACACTACACACTGTCATCAGTTATAAATGACCTAGAGTTTTACAGCTTGAAATGTAACACATAGCTTGTTTTGCTTTCAAGGGCCGCAGGTCACCTTAAAAAAAAAAACCTGAATAATACTGTAAAATGACATTGGCCAACACAAAGACACAAACTTAGGATGCATTAGTTTGTATTTATTGGGACACTGATGTTTTCACTAAGTTAACTTGAAAGCATCTTCTCATTAGCTGTTGTGGAAAAAACCCAACTTTGGCTAACTCTTTAAACCAACACTGTACAAACAAATCGTTTCTGTGAGCTCATGTTTGGTGTGTACTCACTGCATGGTCTGGTCGGCACGCTGACCAGACCATGCTAGCAACATGCTAACCAGACAGAAACTAGATATCTTCATCATCTCTGCCATCCTGTGTGCCCAAACCTCTTGAGAAAAGGAGAAGAGGCTCCGGCGTATCTGGACTCGTAGGTGGTTTAGGACGCTGTGGACAGTATGGCTGGTCTATTTGGCAGAAAGAATCGAAGTTAAGCTAGTTATGTTTAACTGCATAGATAGTTAACCTGACCTGAGTGGTTAGCGGGCACCACTCAGAGTGTTAAGAACCTTTCCTTTTCTTCTTTGCTGTTTAGTTTCCACCAGCCATAAACTGCACTCACTATTGACTACTTGCTATCTGTTATCCACATGAGGCGCAGCGTCTCCATGGCAACTAAGAACCTCAATAGCTACTTCCCAGAGTCGCAGTGCAAAAAGACGGCGCCGACAACAGCCGATCGAATCTTGACGCAGCTTCCCGATCGTCGAAAGTCGTTTGGGATTGATGATCGGACCTCGTGCCCCGACGCGCATTGCACGACAAACAACGTCAGTGGGTCCCCAACAGTGACGCGGCTCAAATCATACAGGGTAGCCCCAGCTTTAATACTGTGGGAGCACAGTTGTCAGCTTCACCCCTGCCTGGCCTTTCTGTGTGGAGTTTTCATTTTCTGTGCGTACTGTCAGCCCAAAAACATGTGATATAGTTGAACTGATGACTTTATGTGAGCATGAATTCATTTTCTGTCTCCAAATACCAGCCCTGTGAGGAACTGGCAGCTTGTCTAGAACGTACCCCATCTCCTCCCCAGTGTTCCCCACGATAGGCTCCAGCCCCCTGAGACCCAGATCAGGAGACGCGATTGCAGGGAAAGGAATTCATATTCAAGTTGAAAAATGTGCCGAATGAGAACTTCTTCTTCTCCTCAGTAAGCTGCAGCTTGGGCAGACATTGATGAGAGAAGCGACGTGGACGGGAAGCTGAAGCCCTCAGACGTCACATGACGACAAGTTGCTGTTGCTGTGTCAAACAGACATGGTGGGAAAGTACAGCAGCAATGAGTGAGGGATGGAGAAGAGAAGAGAAGAGAAGAGAAGAGAAGAGAAGAGAAGAGAAGAGAAGAGAAGAGGGAGGATGTCTCCAACCCTCCCAGCCTGTCAGTCAGTCACAAAGGGGGGAACGACAGGCCACAATGGGGCCCTTCAGCGCCTGGCTTAAAGTTGTAATTTAGCATGAAGAGCCATCAAGGGGCGCCCCTAAATATAGCCGCACATATACATTGTGTCTTGTAGAGAGAATAGCAATTAACAACCAATTAAACGAATGACTGGGGTCAGCAGCAGCGGCAAACTAATGGTGGGTGTGTTGCTGAGCTACCGGATAATCCAAAGAGACAAAGAGGGAGGTTGGAGAGTTCAAGGGGGCAAATTCCTCCATGTTTTCTCTTTTCTTTGAGCAACCCAGCATAATGAGATTTGAAAGGATCAAATTATCCGCGCCACCTGTCCCTCACACGCCTCAGTGTATGGCTGCCATATAAAGCACACAGACATCATAACTATAGTGCAAGTATGTCAGCGTCACAGAGATGACAGACTTTAGAGTTTAGAAAGTGCGTTTGCATAGGAGGCTGTTGCACCAGTATCCATAGGCTGTGTGTGTGTGTGTGTGTTAAGGTGTGTGTGTGTGTGTTAAGGTGTGTGTGTGTGTGTGTTTCACCACTTCCACCACCCAGCATTGATTGGCCGGTCGGTGACAGCTTTACTAAGTCACTGCAGTAGCCCAAGCACAACGGAACAAGTCCCCCTCTAATTGCCTTGCCTTTGAAAAAGGCAACTTCTCGCTTCAAAAAACAAGGCGAGTCATTAACGCTGTTCTAGCAGACAATCCAGCTCCCCTCCACATGCCCCCTCTCTCTCTCTCTCCCTCTCTCTCTCCCTGTCTCCCTCTCTTTACCCCAGTCTCTCTTTGCCGCAGCTGATAACACCTTGTTCAGAGCCAGTGATCAAGGCAGAATCATCTCCTCCTCACCCCTATCTCCTCTGCAACTCCACCTGCATAATTGCCGCACCTAACCTTTTCAGCGCTGCCTCCGCTGGGAGTCAGCCAGCCAGCCCAATTGGGCTGCAGGTATTAATAGAATCTCATTTCATGCCTCCATCTGATAAAACAAAGGTTGGGTTTCAGCGAGCAAGTTTGATCTTATTACTGTGACTGTCGAGAAGGTACAAGTACACTGTGAATTCAGGAGTGTGTGTGTGTGTGTGTGTGTGTGCTAATGTGTGTGTGTGATGACCAACGTGATTATGACTTTAAAACCAGCAACAATGCATTTTGTCGAGAGCGAGACATACAAACATTTTCTGACCTGGCAGCCAAAGATATTTTTTGTCTGAGCTGCTGAAAACTTTGAGAATCCCTTCTGACAAAAAAAGATTTGTTAGATTAAGGTTTCAAACATCTTCCCATTTCAATTAATACATTTTAATTATCGTTAATACTTCTTGGCCGTCTCTACCAAACCATAATGCCCCCTTTCTAATAGCTTGTTTCACAGTGACCATCAATATGTGGTGAATATCTTAACTGTTCCTACGACTACAGCAGTTAGCATCAGCAACGTATTGCATCTGGAATGAAATATATAAAAAGGTTTATCCAGACATCATTATCCTGGGCCATCGTCAACATTAAGAACGCAAGGGGGGCAAACTCCACACAAAAAGGCCCCCGAGGTGGTTTTGAACTCGGAACCTTCTTATTGAGGTCACCGTTGTTGATGCTATGTTGGCAAACCATCACAAAAAAACTAGGAAAAGCTCCCAAATAGCACAAATCTCCCCCAAGCGCTAAAACCTACCTCTGAACCTACTCTTAAACAGACATTGTTTTGTCCTTTCCTGTTCCCCCTCCAGTATAAAACCTCAAAGGAACAAGCCACAACAGCCCCCAAGGTTAAGTCCCCAACAAACCATCGATCTTAATGGGATCAAAAAGCAGTTTACTCTTTATGTGTGCAGCCTTGATTTCTTTTCCTCTCCCAGCCCCAGTGTTTCTTAACTGCTGTAAAACACTTAACGTCACCAAAACGTAATCAGAGTAACCGGAGAACATGCGCAAAGACCTAACTTCTGGAAAAATGTCATGCAAACCCATTAGTTCTTCCATAAGCTTGTTTGCAGCAGCACAGACGAACAAACGCTGATGAAAAAATAACTTCCTCACTTGGTGGAGGTAATGATTAATATTGATATCAACCAATCGGGCGATGCTAGATGGTCACTGTCATGTGATATTTGCATGTTTGTGAGGAGGACATTTGGAGCTTTTAGTGTTTCCACCTTTCACACTTTCTCTTTCCCTTCATGTCTGAGCACCTCTTCTTTTGTTTCTGTTGTCCTCTGTGCTTCCCTCTTTGGGTTCCCCCTCTCACATCTCACCTGCATCTCCCCTGTTGTTTTCACCATATTTAGTTTCCCATTGACTTTATCTAGTTGTTTTCCTTTTGATTTTCCTTTCCACGTTTTATACTCTGCCTTGGATTGTGCACTTCCTCCTGGGTTTATTGGATTTGTTGCATAGTTATCCTTGCTTTCTTGGTTGTGACCCTCGTCTGCTTCACCTTATTTTTGGGATTTGGAATCATTAAATGACTGAACTGCACCTGCTCTGCCTCTGCATTGTGTCTGCACATGGGTCCAAACTCTGGTTTCTCGTTATCAGGTAGTTTGTAGCACACTGTCTTCTTTTTGACCAATTCGCCTCCATGAAAGCCAGGAGAAGTGTCTCTCATAAAAAAAAAGGCTCTCTGTGGATTTTACCTTTGCACTCACAGTATGTCTGTGGATTGTTAGGATTTAATGGAATGTGTCACTTTACTGGAGTAGCCTGGTTCTTTTCATTGCAGTTGTTTCCACACAGAAAGTAAACAACACGGACTGTTGCACACTGGTCCATGACGTTGTCTGTGCACTTCAGTGCATCGTGATTATTTGCGTCCAGATCATTTGCTGACAAACATACTGCAACTTATGAAAACACATATGAATAGGTAAAGCACAAGCAAATAAAGAAAAACATCTTCCTCGACGTCGCAACACAACAGAAGGGTTTACGCGATAATTAGTCCGTGACGATCAGACTCTTCAGGGAGATTGACGGCATATACCTGATCTTTTGGAGTCTGACACTGGTGGTGGTGGCTTGTGACTCTGCTGAGGCTGATGAATGGTGAGGTTGATAGAGCGACACGGACTGGGTGGAGGTGGGGAGTTGGAGGGTGCAGCATGAAGGAACTAGAAGGATGGAGACAATCGTTTAACAAGACAGCAGCCGATGGTGATTGGCTGATGATGATTGAGCACAGCTGACATCAACTGATGCTCCTGACTGTGAAGCGGGTAATTGAGACGGAGCAGAGGTTAAAGGTGAGAATAATAAAGAGTATGGGTGATACCTCTGGTCTGAGAAGGTCTTCCTGCTGACTCAACCTGAGATAAATCTTCATTCTTTAGTTGTGAATGGGAGTTATAGATGTTAAAATTAAGTTCCTAATCCCTTACATTTATCATTTAATAATAGGATTTGAGTAATTAGGTTTGAGAAATATCCTTGGAAGGGATACCTGTTTGTTTTTCACTTTCACATTTCAGAACGTTTTTGGCTTGAGTAAAGAAATAGAATCAACGCTTTCAGTCTTGCTCAAATCCTTTTTTTTTTCTTGGAGTAAAGATGTGTGTGAGACTTTTGCCAACTCTGATTTTTTGACATCAATTACGATAACACGATAATAGATGGATAGATCTCGTCAATTCAATTCATACGCACCACATTTGGACTAAATCAGACCAACGGTTGGGAAGTTATGGCCCAAAACTGTTAGGAGATAAAGCCCCCCTAGTGTCACATATAATCAACGTTCCTTTCCCGAAATCATTCCATTTCTTCCTTGTACAAAAGTTTATGAAAGCGTAAAATTTTAAAATGATCCATGAAATGTTTTTTGAGTTATCGCGTGAACACAAAGGCTATATGTGCTGGTGACGATGATGATGAGGATTCTGCAATATCTCCGACTCTTCGGTGGCATAATAATAACGATAAGAAGACATGACATCATCTTCAGGTTGGGGTTTTTTTTGGGCCATTTTAGATGCTGATTCCTTAATTACTTCCCAAATTAGAGCCTGACTGTTCCTGAGTCGTGATTGATTTCCCACTGATCATGTCATAAATTAAGATTAAAGGCTGACTGTTTTCCCAGGATGCACGTCTTGCGTTTTCCCCTCAAACACCGTCTCTGGACACACAATCCGTCTCAGCCTCGGCAGCTGTAGGTGTGAACTCTACCGAGCAGGCGCGCCGTTTGAGGGCTCTCAGGAGGCGAGAATGAGACGGCTTAAATATCCCTTCTCCGAGGTGACATGCTGCACTTTAAAGCATCGTAACGCCATTTAGAGATCGACGTGAGCCGCGCCATGCACATGTGTGTGAGATGAGATGCATCTTGGGAAATCTCTCTAATGAAGGAATAACAGTCGAGAGAGCGGCGGAGGAAGCTTTCGCCTTAATAGCCAAATCGAGAACATCCTGAAGAATGCATGGCCACATCGGCATTGAAAATATCAGCCTTTCATCGGCCGCTCTCCGACTTTGTCTTCCTGTTTCTTCTCCTCTTTGTTTTAGCTCTGTCGCCGGGGCTGTGGCAGAATCTTTGCAGGCTGTTTTTCAACCCTTAATAATGCATAGAAGGTTGTGGGTGATATGGCAAAGGCATCTTTGTTCAGGGAGTCCCTGGTGTGACACAAATTGATGGAGATCTATGAGAATCCAGTTCGTTATGAGGGAGCTGTAGCCATTTATGAGGGGGATGAGGTTGTGTGTGTGTGTGGGGGGGTGTAAAGGGGAAGATATAAGGCAGAGGAGGAGGGAGGGGCGCAGCAGGTCACTGCAGACGATCGAGAATGAAAAAGGACTGCTTTCATCTGGGGTTTGGGAAGGGAACAGAGGAGCGATCATTATACAACACACACACACACACACACACACAAGCACACGCACACACACATTCACAAAGTTCAGAGTCTTTTAGCCTCGGCTTAAACCTTTGTAAGAATAAAAAGTCTGACCAGAAGAAATACATTTATGTGCAACCATACAATAAGGAGGTGTGCGGTCGGGTGGGCTACTGTCTTAATTTGGAACTAATGAGGGGTGGGACAGAGAGGGTGGGGGGGTGGGGGGGGTAGCCTTGCAACAGTTTGGCGAGGGGCTGGAATTTCACTCCTTTTTCTAGATGGACCGATAGGATCGGGCTGACCCTGGTCTCAGACGCCACACCTTTCCTGCGCATCAGAACACGGACTCCTTCAAAACATTTGGAAACCATTAAACAGAAACACAGGATTTCAAACAGAAGCTTCCTGAACATTTTCGGACAAACCTTTGAGTTCCTCTGCATTTTTTTTTTTTTTTTCCTCTGGTCTGTAGGTCTGTGGGGACTGCTCCACTTTCACCGATAATCTCTCATTTTCATTTGCATGAGAATACATTAATAAGAAAGGATATTCTGGCTTACACTCCACGGCGCGGGCCTCTCCAAGAATAATAAATACACCAGTCTTTCTTTCTTTCTTTCTTTCTCTTTCTTTCAGTCCTTCCGTCTCTGTGATCACGCCATCTCCATCCGTCCCTTTGTCTCATCTATATTTATGTTCTCCATAGTGAAAAGTTCTTTTGCATTCAGAGAGAAGCTGTGCGCCGCTCCTCACTGCAATT
This sequence comes from Lophius americanus, assembly GCA_037951165.1. Taxonomy (NCBI): domain Eukaryota; kingdom Metazoa; phylum Chordata; class Actinopteri; order Lophiiformes; family Lophiidae; genus Lophius; species Lophius americanus. The sequence continues at coordinate 1,460,097 of JBBDHG010000072.1, read as the reverse complement.
ACTGATTAATTACAGGGAATCAAAGCAATTAGAGCTGCAGAGATATACAATTAACAAACACACGCTTCATGATGCCGCACACAGGCGGTGCAATCACCGGATTGCAGTGGAAATACCTCTCTCTTTTAATCTTTCGCAGTTTTTTTCTTTTATTTTCTCAACCAGCCCTTCCCCAACGAGACACACACAAACAAAAACACACACACACGCACACACGCACACACCAAACATAGTGGGGGCAGGATTTCCAGTTCATTAGACAGTATTTAATTTGAAAACACCTCTGCGCTGTGGGAGCCGTGAGTTCTCCTGGGGATGAAAACTGAAGCAGGAGTGGGCAACGAGGAGGGTATTCCTCCATCTGTCGCCGTCAGTTTGACAAACTGGAGACGGCAGACACCAGCAGCTCCTCGGCAGCCAGAGGAGGCAGAGGAGGGGTTACGTGGTGATGGTATTTCAGCTGGAATCTTTACAACAAAAAAAACCCCAGCAGTGACAGATTTATTTCGGCAGTAAAACCGCATCTAAATCAGAAACGTGAAGATCTAACAAACGCTCAGTCAGGAGGACTATCCCCTTGCACACCCGGGCCACGGTTACTTCTCATTTCACGTTATTATTCTGACCTGTAACCCATGCTCAGTCTCAATTACCCACTTCAAGGTCTGAGGCTTCAGTTGATGTTAGCTGTTCCACAATGCCCAGCCACATCCATCCAAATAAGTGACACGCCATCATCATCGGCCCCTCGTCATCGGCTGCTGTCTTTACAAATACGATTCTATCCATTCATGTATAGTCGTACTTCCAGGCTGCCTTCACCTCCCAGATCCAACAGCCTCATCGCCTTCTTCAGTCTTAGCAGAGTCATCAGCCACCACCACCAGTATGCAGGCTTTTTCAAGTCAAAATGTCTCCCATGAGTCGGCTGTCCGTCATCTAAGTACTAACCAGGCTCAGCCTGCTTGATTTTGAAGATCTGACCTGTTTTGGCATATTGAGGCTGGAACGGCCGTAAACCGTAAGGATGAACATTCTGTTTATATCTGATAGAAGGAAAACTTTATTTGAAGGGGAACAGACCCCAACATAAGAGCTGGCCCCTCATTGATAGAATGGTCTCATACATTTACATTTAAGTTTATAGTAGGACTTTTTATCCGTGACGATCTAAAGTAACCATCTTTTTTCAACCTCCTTTTTCATCACACCGATTGTGCATAAGTCTAGTAGTGGAGGCAGGGTGGAGGCAGCTCTTCCTCCCAGATGGAGGTAGGAGTGTTCCATCAAACTCAGATCAAAGTGTGAAACGAGGCAGTGCTTATCAAATATGAACCAGGGCTCTCTTACTGTAAATCGTACTTCTTGCATAATTAGTTGTCAAAAATATTTCTTAGTACACATTTCAGCTGTAATACCGGATTGTGTTCGGCTCCCCTAGACTCCAAGCCCAAAAACAAAATCACCACCCAACTCACAGAATATCAGCAGCACCTTCAAGAACATCATAGTCCTACGGTTTCTCTGATCATGCACAAGTTTGAAATCTATGTGCATCCTCCTACTGCATAGATTCTTCCTCTCCTCATATTTGCTGCTCCTGATTTAAGGTCACCACAGCAGCGTTTTCTACTTCCACCGAAGAATTCCAAACACTTTGTTGAACTGGCACAGGTTTTATGCTAAATGCCCCCCACCCCAAATCATAGCATGATTTTTAACAGGAACCTTTTTGCCACATTTAGCTCCAAACAATGTTCAAAAAACAGCGACTAATTTTTTAGTTCACATTTTTAATCACAATTACACCAATAGTTATGAACTCAGTCACATTTATCTTCCTAGGAAATATGTGTGAAATAAATATTAAGCATAAAATGAAAACATAAATGTTATGTCAAAATTTTTAGATCTACATGTAAATGTTTGACCTAAATGTTTAGAACAAAACTGAATATTTAGCTAAAATGCAAATGTACACTGAGTTTGGCAGAAGTACCAAAATAAAAGCTTGAAAAGTTTCTTGAGCATTTTTAAGTTCTAGATCAGGCGGAGAGGCCGAGCTTAGATGGCTGGGAGGCTGACAGGACATGAATAAAGATTAAAAGTAATCGGGACACATTATTAGGCTTTAAATGTTGTTACCATAAGGGATACACAAATATTCACAATCCTGATGTTAGAATATTGGTACATGAAATACTGGAACACAGTCAGAATTTGACTCTTGAAAGGAAAAATCTGGAACACCAAACCTAGGTTTTTGTGGTTTAAAATTGTTTTTCTTATGAAATCAGCCACAATGTCATGACATAACATCACCAAAATGTAGTCCAGTCTAGCATTCGCCAGATACTACTTCTGGGTAAAAGTACTACTAATTATTTAACTTATTGCCAAAAAGTACCCAAAATGCCCTTTGTAGCATAGGTTAAGAAAAGATTATTATGACATCACATCTTGACATCATGACGTAACTTTATTAAAATGTTATAGCCCCTCGAATATGATAAAAGTTATCTCTTGGTAATATTTTATACAGAGTTATGGCAACAACAAAAAAACTCCAAAAGTGCCCTATCTCCAAATGGCTGGGAAAAAAAAGTTCTTATGACATCAGTAAAGACGTCATGACATAACGTCACCAAAATTTAGTCAAGTCTGGCGTTTGCGAAAAACTACCTCTGTGTAAAATTCCATACATATTCCTCCATTAATTTTTTAGTTATTGCCAAAAACTACAAATTGCGCTATCTTGCAAAGGTTACAAAAAGGTTATTATGACGTCACATCGTGACACCGTGATGTAACGTCCGTGAAATTCAAACAACTCTGGAATATGATGAAAGACAAAAGAAATACCTCCAAAAGTTAAGATGGTTAAGATGACGTTATTATGATGTCATTTTCTGAGGTCACGAAGTAGCGTCACCAAAACTCAAACATCGGTAGGATAAGCCAAAATCTAACTCTTTTGTCCTTAATCTTGCGAACAAACAAACAAACCAAGGTAAAAAAAAATAGTTCTGGACTCTCAGCATGAGTTTTCGCGGGTTTCTATCTAACTCTATTTCCCTCCCGCGCTCAGAAGACACCATTCGGTAAGAATCCAAACATCCAAATGACTGAGAGAGCATTTGTCTATCTAATGGCCCTGCGACTGATTGACTGGTGAACCTTCCGGAGTCTTTGGTGATTGTGGAAATGATTGAGTGGGTTGAGTGGGTTGAAATTAATTCTCCGTTCAGGCTGGGAAATGTGATTGTGCAACTGTGTCTGAGGTTAGTGTGAATCACAGAGAGCTGCTGCTTCCATCATCTGCTCTGCTGGGATATAATAAATACTTTCAGATGTGAGGAGAAATGGTGGCAGAAGCACTTAAAAAAAAAAACAAGGGAGTGCGCGGTAGTAAACACACGTTTTATTGAACCATTACAGGCGTAAGCTGTACAGTTATTCTACCGTAAATGAAGAGTGACAGCGATATCTCTGACAGCCTCCAGACAAGAGGAGAGGTTTGGAGTTCAGAGGAGTCGTCGGCCTCTCTCCTGAGTTTCCAGCGCCATAACGCGCATTCGCAGCCGGCGACACACTCTTTGAGAAGCAGAGTGGTTGACGGAAAAACAATTTGTGTAAACAGGTGAGGGGAAAAAATGCAATCTGAAGAGGAGAGAGATTGATAGGTGACAGGATGCTCTTCTTCTCCATCGTCTCGCAGTGGCACTCAAATTGTGATGCCCTGAAGCCATGCCCTCGGATACACTCTCCGTTTCTTCCTACGCCACTCTCTTCGCCTTTATTTAACGGAAAGTACACCTTCTCTGTGACTCTTGTGAACTTTGAGCTCTCTCTGTTTTGAAACTTTTCCTTATCAAAACTGTGCATTACAACAAAAATAAAAAACTTCCCCACAATGATGCGCTGGCACGGCCTCAATGTCTCTCAGCTTATATAAACGCTGAAATATTCATATACAGGCATATTTTCCCTTCATTTTCTTCAGAGAGGAACATTTTTCTGCACTTTAAGGTTTGCTATATTTATGAAGAAGGCAGGACAAACAGAGAGACTCATCTCAAGACCCCGCTGTGGTTTAGCAGACAGACGACTCCCTCTCATCCACCGGAATGCACATGTCAAAACTCTCTACCTACAAACATATGGCAGGAGAGATGTTTTCTTGGAAAGAGGATGACTTTGGTCGTTAAAGGTCGTTGTCGTCTTAGCAACATGCGGTCACATGACTTTACTGTCAGAGTAGCTGAGCTCAGCTGTCAGCCTCTCATTGTGATACTGTAGGACTAGAAATGATGGAAGGAGATGGTAAATATTTGAAGACACTGAGAGCTTTGGTTCTCATCATGAAGACATTCCATTCATCCCAAATCAATAAGAAAAGAATGAAAGTAAATTCTTAATGCTTCCATCTTTAAAAAAAAAAAAAAAAAGCGATCAACTTTAAACCTTTTGACGGAATAATAACATTACTTTTATGATAAATACTTGTTTGTGTTGTTACTGTATTTCACCATAAGTGCGTATTTTCTCTGTAAAACGTGTGTTTTCCACATATTCAGGCCGAATAAATTTACTTTTTCCTTCATGAGTTCAAGTAATTATGGGCTTCTGTTATATAATCTTCTGAATTTTTACAACCTTCTAACTGTTTGTCAGTTTTTATTGTAGTTTGTATGGAGATTTTTCTACACCGTTTCAGACACGACGCACAGATCAGTCCGTTCAGGAGCTTCTCACGCCACGACCCTGCCGCAGTAAATGCAAAAAAGAGTAACAAGACGCCATTTCCATTCCCTATTTTCATCTCTCCGGTTAACCTTCAGTCCCCTCCACAGGCGAGCAGCAGAATTCCTCCGCTGTGCAGAGCGCACTGTAGTTTACCATTACCCGTTTCCCACAGAACAGTTTAACACCTAAAGACTGTACGGCCGTATAATCACATAAATGATATCTAATGCGTTCGCCTCTGATAATGTGCGCCGTGGCATGTCGCATTTCAATACTGCTTTGTACATCATGATCACAAGAAGCCATTATGGTAATGCAGAACCTGAGGGAAGACAGATGGAAACCGGCGAGGAGGCTGACCTAGAGGAAAAAGGAAACGACAGGAGGAAGACTTTTGATGTATCTTTATAATGTACATCTTATTTTCAGTTTGTCCGCTGTGAACTGAAAGAACAATTAAAAACCTCCATGTCATGAGAAAATGTTGCAGTTTGACATTAAACTTTAAATTAAACATTTCTCCTAATATCTCCGACTGGTCTTGACCTCCTATGATTTATAGGTTACGTTTTACGCCTCTGCGTTTATCTGTTTGTTTGTATGTGTGTATGTTTGTTTGTCGGTTTGTTTGTGAGCAACATTACGGGAAAACTACTGGATGGTGTTCCTCGAAACTTTAGCCAGAGGTATGTTTCGGCATATCCTTTGATTCCTTTGATGTTCTTTGGGAGAGGAAATGGAGGATCAGTTTTAAAGATTTCCTTTGATTCCTTTGATGTTTCTTTTGGAGTGGAAATGGAGGATCAGTTTCAAGATTTTCCTTTGATTCCTTTGATGTTTAGTTTGGCGTGGAAATGGAGGATCAGTTTCAAGATTTTCCTTTGATTCCTTTGATGTTTCTTTGGGAGTGGAAATGGAGGATCAGTTTCAAGATTTTCCTTTGATTCCTTTGATGTTTAGTTTGGCGTGGAAATGGAGGATCAGTTTCAAGATTTTCCTTTGATTCCTTTGATGTTTCTTTGGGAGTGGAAATGGAGGATCAGTTTCAAGATTTCCTTTGATCCTTTGATGTTTCCTTGGGGGTGGAGCTGGGGGCTCAGTGGGCTGAACAGAGACGCTGAAGTAAAAGGCACCAGGGATGACCGGCTACAGAGTATTTGAGAAATATTCAGAGAGGTTGCTGGAGTTGTCGGTAGATTTAGAGGATGACAAAAACTGAAATAACCTAACCACAACCCTTAGTGGAGGAATCGGGATGAGTTTGTTCTAAGCGTAGGCTACTGCTGTGCCATGGCGGAGATGGATATGGGCGAATAGACTCACCTTCATTTTATCAAAACTACCTGGTGCCACTAGTTGTTTCTCCCCTGTCTTCCACAAGACAGGGGAGGGGGTGGGGAGTTCATTATAAAACTTTGCGTGTAAATGTTGTCTTGATAGAGGGACGACAGCTTCAACTATTTTATGAGACTCAAAATCTCTATTGAAATCTTATTGGTTGTAAAAATGTGCAGCAGCAGGATTTTAGTGTCATGTCTCTTCATTATATGAGTTATTTAGTATCAGTTTCCCCACTTTACCTTCAACGCATAATCGTTCTGTGTTTTCTGTTTAAGTGTTTCCTGTTTTATTTTGAAAGCGTGTTCCTCCATGCCGCTCAGTTGGCTTTACACTTCCTGTATTATATATATTGCTTGTGATGTTTTTAATGAATGCTGGAAGTGTGCATTAAAATAATTAGAAATGTAGGATAAATCTTTCTAAAGAACGTCTCATAGCATTTGTGACGCGCGCCTCAGCGTGGTTACCTGTCGGATCCCTGAACAGCAACAACTCTGGGATCCTTTGGGTTCGAGAGGAGTTTTTACAGATTGTACTGTTTCTTCCATGAAGGAGAAAATACAACCTGATCTCCTCTGTTTGGTCATCATCCTACATGCCAGAAACTCAGCCATGATCCTTCAGCCATCCGTCTCATACTCGCTCTTTTTGTTCACCATTATCACAGCCTCACCTTTCCTTTCTTGCTCTCTTTCAATACCTCTCCCTCCTGCATCCCCATCTCCCCCAGTAACACATAGTGACAGCTTATGTAACATGCCAAGTTCCAAACTGAACTCAACTCTCCGTGATCTGCAGCCTTTTCTCTCGTCTAAATGACTCACTTCTGTTACAACACTTCAGCCTGAGTGAGAGACAGAGCGCGGAGGGCGGGAGGGAGGGTTGGCAGACAGAGACATGACATGAGAAGAGAGGAAACGCAGGTTTAATTATTCATACCTACTGCAGCAAGAAAAAAGAGAGCAAGGGAGAGAAAGAGATACACCGAAAGAGAGAGAGAGAGAGAGAAATGTACCCGCATGGGGAGGTATTCCTAGGGTAGTAGTGGATTCTGGGAGCCAAGTTTTTGCCAGCCCAGGGCCATGGGTGAGAGGGAATTCCGCCATTAGCTGCCAGAACACCTCAGAGAGGGATCGAAGAGTGATAGAGGAAGAGAAGGGAAATTCCATGACTGGAAAACTAGCCTGTGACTTAATTCTGTTTCTTTAATGCACTGTTGCTGTTATCTTTGTAAAATTCCATTTTCAATTTCCCACCACGCCCTGAACATGACTACTGCAGAGGAAGGAAGTTTTATTGGTAACACTGACTTGGGACTGTATCCTCTCAGTGTGTGTGTGTGTGTCTGTGGCTGTGTTTGCGAGTGTTTTTTTGTATATGTGTGTGTCTGTGTGTGTGTATGTGTGTTTGTGTGTGTGTATGTATATGTGTGTGTGTGTGTGGGTGTGTGTGGGTGTGTGTGTATGTATATGTGTGTGTGTGTGTGTGTGGCTGTGTGTGTGTGTGTTTATGAACAGGGAGATCGTGCCCAACAGGACCTAAATTTCAACCCTCTCACTTCGTGCACTGCCGCAGGAATGCGAGCGCAGGTCCTCCCTCGTTCAGCGCCGGTGGTCCCCTGAGACCAGCTCCCTTTCATCTCCCTGCCTCCTCAGGGTGCCCAACAACAAACCACCAGTGGAGGAAGAGGAGAGAGAAACATGGGAGCGTTTTGGCTCGTGGGTGGGTTTGCCTTCCAAGCTACGGGTCAACATGTTGTCTGGCAGATGTTATAGAAGCAAAGCAGTTGGTCGTTTTATCTGCATGTCAAAGAAAAACTCTATTATTCCCTCTTAGACCATTATTAATCATTTGTGCTGGACTGGGATACTTTTCTTCGTCACTTTTCAGAAAAAGAAGAATGTTGGCCTGTCTTGTTCTTGCCCAGTGATGACTCTCCGTTGAAGGTGGGAGTGAAGGAAGGTGGGAGGCGGGGAGGATGTACGGTACATGGGTGGAGTTCTACAGAGATGAGAGGTGTGGGACCATGATGGGACATGTCTCAACATCACACACTCATGAAAAAAAAAACCCTGCCCTCCTAGTAAACCTGTGTGAGCCCCGCCTCACACACCAAGTTTTTCTTCCTTCCCTCTCTTAATTGCCGCTCAGCGAATCCCTTATTCTTTCTTCTCACCCCCCTGTGTTCTGCTTGTATCCCTCCTCGACTCACTGTGTCCCCATCTGTCTCCCGTCTTTCAGTTTTAATGTGGTCCTCTTGAACCTCCCGCTGCTCTGTTCTGCTCCAACTCTCTCTGCTCCGTCCCTCCTCTCCTTCATCACTCCTCTCTTTGGCGTCGGGTCGTTCCTCAGCGATGACAAGTACATGTTGAGGAGGCAGCTAGTCGTCACGGACGCAGTGGCTAAGCTTCCGATAAAATCAATGTTTAATTCAGATGTCTGCAGGCCATTGACAGAAAAAGTGGAAGCCTTTCATCTATAAAAGGAATTAGAATGAAGGGGGGTGGAGAAAAAGGACTGACAGGATTAATGGAATCGTCACCAGTTGTATCTAAAGCGATGAGACGGAGGCATCAGCCCTCTGCTGCCACCTTATTCTATAACCCGCATGGATTCGTAGATATGAGCTTGAAGAAGGTTTCTCTTCGTATTCACCTTTTTCATCCAAACTGCAAGTTCTTGTGCCACCGATTCGTGTTTTCTGTCTTATTTTCAGGTTTTCTACACTGAAAATAATGTTTTTTTAAATTCACTAAATGCTGTCATGCAAAGGGGTCGCATGAAATAAATGTAGAGGAGTTGGTGGATGTGGCCGGGGAAACTGCTCCCCCCGCAACCCGGACCCGGACCCGGATAAGCGGAAGATAACAAAACGAAACAAAACTAATAGAAATACTAATTATTTATCGTCATTATTGAGTCACTGTAGCGTCTGATCTTAAAGAATATTGCTGACATCATAGAAATACAACTCACAACAATAAAGGGAAAACATAATCATCACAGTGTAACTACATGACAATCACACCTCCGGGATATCAACCTGTTCAGTCAGGGAGCAACAATGATTGTGAATCAATTTCACCTGCTTTTGTGCAAATGGGACAGACAACAGGTGGAAAGGAGAGGCCATTGGCGAGACGCCTATTAAGGAATGGTTTTGCAGGTGGTGGCCACAGACCATTTCCTTCTCCTCATCCTTTCTGGCTGTTTCTTGCCTAATTTTACATTTTTCCAGTAACCTCGCCACTAGCGGTAGCATAAGGCGTTATCTGCAGCCCGCAGAAGTTGCTCAGGTAGTGCACCTCCTACAGGACGGCACTGTCCAGAAGGTTTGCTGTGCTTCCCAGCACAGTGTTAAGAGCGAGTAGGAGATACCAGGAGACAAGCCGGTACACCAGGGGAGGTGGAGGGGCCCATAGGAGGGCAACAACCCAGCTGCAGGACATTTATCTACTCCTCTAAGCAAGGAAAACAGGAGGAGCCCTGCCAGAGTCCTACAAAATGACCTCCGGCCACTCGTGTGCATGTTTCTGTCCAAACTGTCAGGAACACACTCCATGAGGATGGCAAGAGGGCCGGACCTCACGCAGCCCGGCACCGTGCAGCCAAATTGGCATTACTAGAGAAGACCAGAATTGGAAGATTCGCCATTGGCACCATGTTCTCTTCAGAGATGAGAGCAGGTTCACATTGAGCACATGTGACAGATTTGAGAGAATCTGGAGACGCTGTGGAGAACGTTCTGCTGCCTGCAACATCCCCCAACATGACCGGTTTGGCAGTGGGTCAATGATGATCTGGGGAGGCATATCCTTGGAGGGCCTCACAGAACTCCACGTAGTAGCCAGGGGTCCCATGACTCCTGTTAAGTAGCGGTATGAGATCCTCAGACCCATTGTCAGACTGTATGCTGGTGCAGTGGGGACTGGGTTCCTTCTGGTGACATGACAATGCCAGGCCTCATGTAGCTGGAGTGTGTCAGCGGTTCCTAGATGACGAAGGCATTGATGCTATTTAATGGCCAGTCAATAGCATCAGCTGGGATGTGGGATTGTGGTGTTCCCTTTTCTTTTTGGTCTAGTTAGGTTGACTCAATATGGACTGTTTGAGATTATCCGTAGGTCTAATTTAGTTTAAGGAGTTCAATCAGGGGGATTGCTTGTCAAACGCAAGGGATTGGGGGCTTTGGTAGATACAACCCTTGCTGTCAATAGCTAAAGGCCTAGCTTCAAAAGATATATAGTTTTAAAAGAAATGAAATGAGACAGACAGAAACACGTAACAATCAGTCGTCAGTGTTTGATCCTGAAGTCATGTTGGGAAGGTTGACACGACAGAAAATCCATAAAACTCGTCAAGCTCTGATGTCAAATATGAAGCAACACAAGTAGGCGGGGCCATTTGTTTAAGGTCATAGACCTACAGTCATGCACGGATGCTTAAACACATCATCTCCACCAACCTGCCCAAATGCCTGCATGTACATGTGTGTGCATGTGTGTGCATGAGTGTGCGTGCATGAGTGTGCATGTCTGCACACGTGTGTGCCTGCATGCCTGTACATGTGTGTCCGTGCGTGTGCGTGTGCATCACGTGTCTGTGAACATCAACCCTGCCGGCACTGTGTTCAAATGTCAGACCTTTAACCTTTTGAATATGACCCGCGCTGGCAGCGAGGCATGTCATTCGCCAGCCTTCACGTGTGCGGAGATAAAGGAAGGGATGAAATATTAAAAAAAAAAACATAACAGAAAAACCGAACACCCACCGTGGCTCCATCTCTGTGCTACGGAGCAGATTGAAGTGTCACGCGGAGAGAGGAGAGAATCTGTTCCCGTACAGGTGGTGAGCAGAAGGTGAGGGCTGGGGGGAGGTCAGGGTGAAGAGATGGAGCTGTGAAGAGTGGGAAAGGAGGAGAGGAAGGAGGGCTGTTACTCTGGTTACATAATGAATGAGGTGAGGTGCAACATATTTGCTGCGGAGGCTTTATTTTACTGGGCTGTATAGTAGAGCCATGGATCCCAACACCTTCATGCATGCTAACCCCTTAAGATGATCCTCTTCATGGTTTCCACGCTGAGCTTGAATAATCCTTATCACAATATTATTTTTCATCTTGAAGCCGATGAATGAGGGAATTTTGTCCCATTACCTGGGAAAGTAAACTGATTTTTGATGAATGAATAAACATTCCACACATGTACGTAAAGCTGCGCGGAGCTTTTATGCTGTGTATGTATTTCTAATCAGTGTATTTGAGTGTGATGTGTGTGTGAGAGCAGATGTACACGTGGGTGTGTGTGTGTTTGTGTGTGTGTTTTCATGCACACACTCAGTGTCAGAACTAGTGATGAGCTAACAGGCGGCTCAAAGAATGACAGGTGACCACACGACGAAGATAGAAATGTCAGGCTGAACAGGGTGATTGGGGGAAGGGGGGGTGTCAGGAGAGGCGGTGGGGAAAGCAGGAAGCCTGGAGTGATGAGTACATCGCCGCAGCCCTTGTCACTTCCTATTAGTACCCCCCCCCCACACACACACACACACACACAAGCTGTGGATGTAATTAATTCATTGGGCTGCTTTGGAATGTGAATTGGTATTGGTGTGTGTGTGTGTGTGTGTGTGTGTGTGTGTGTGTGTGTGTGTGTGTGTGTGTGTGTGTGTGTGTGTGTGTGTGTGTGTGTGTGTGTGTGCGTGTGTGGGTGTGTGTGTGTATGCGTGTCTGTGTGTGAGTCGGTGTGTATGTATGTCTCTGTGTATGTTGGTGTATGCGTGTCTGTGTGTGTGTCGGTGTGTATGTATGTCTCTGTGTATGTTTGTGTGTGTGTGTGTGTGTGTGTGTGTGTGTGTGTGTGTGTGTGTGTGTGACATGTAAAGAAAGCTGACAGAATCCTGGATGGCAGGCTGTGGCCTGAACCTACAGGATGCTGCTCCACACACTGCGACGCCATTACCCCTCTGTAGGTTCAGTCATGCCCACTAAGCAGCGGTGGATTAGTGACCACCCACTATGTAACATTTGTGGCTCTACAAAAAGGTCCTTTTGAATGGATTAATGTTTTTTGTTTGGTTTTTCACCTCACACTAGATGTGTTTACATGGGACACTTTTCTCCTTTCCGATATAACCTTTCCGAATTACAATGTCGGTCGCCTGCTCACATGACCTTCCCTAATCGGAAACGCTTTCAGACATACGCCCAGAATAAGAATATGATAAAGAGGGCATTCGCAGAGGTGACTTTTTGCCCTTTTAACCGTCCAACTATATCAAACTCTTTCAAAGTTAATTTTGATCCTCCATTTTGCAAAACACAAAAGAGTCTCCCAGAAACAACGTATTGATCTTCTTCTTCCTCATTGTTTTTTAGAGGAGAAACGTGTCTTCATCATCTTTCTGTCACTCCAACTCAGCCAGTGTTCAGTTTGTCCACTCTAAGACAAACACCGAGTAGAACCCGCTCACTCTGGAGTTATAATAGTGTTCCAAAACCAACACTAAAAAAAAAAAAATGTCATCCGATTGTACAAAAAAAAATACATTATGAATATTATATTTCATTTAATCAAAGAGATACCCCTGTATTCTACGTACTGCACCTTTAAAATATAGTTTTCACATTAATAATCTACCGGGAATGTGTAGCAAAAGTCAAGCAAGGGTTTTTTTTTTTGTTAAATTGTGCAAGGACTTGAAATAATCAGACAGTAGTTTTGCATTAAGTCGCATGAATTCTTCAACAGATTCCAACAATAACACCAGTAAACTTTCACCTTCTGAAGTTTCTTTAAAAGACATTCTTGTACTCCAGATCCAGGAAGCCAAAGGCAGAACCTCTCCTCCCAGAACGACCCGGCGCACAGGAGGAGTGTGAAGATTGTCGTACCAACTTTCTACTCAGCTCTTAAACCTTCGGTCTCCATGTTTGTGTTATTTTAAATTCGGGATCCTCTGGGCTGCACTGCTCCTGCATAGATTACTTCGTTGTTTTCACTCTGCTGGCTGGCGACGGGCTTTTGTTTTGCTGTTGCGTTGTAGTTTTTAGACACAGGGGAATCGTCGAGGGACGTTGTTGTTGTTTTTCTAATTCAGCAGTCATGGACGGACCCACCAAACTGAGAAGGGTCCGAGGAGCCTTCAGCTCCACAAACGTACCGCAATTCATATTCATGTTTACATCCACAGGTCGGGTAGGATGACGCTTTTTCACCGCGAGGTGAAGGCCAGTGCACCCAAAACTGACACGCCTGATCTGAAACTATATGACCTCGTGGATGAGTTTGTCGCCGTGTGTGAAAGCAGAACCTCTGTGTCGGGTTCAGGTCGGATCCAAGTGCCTGTGGTTGGTGCTTCATGAGTGAGCCTCACTAATCTGGGAGTGGGCACTGACCCAGATCTCACTGAGTGGGAACCACCCTGGCCATCTGTGGGTCTCCACATCCTCCTGGCACCTCTCTCTCTCTCGCTCTCTCTCGGACACACACACACACACACACACACACACACACACACACACACACTGCATAATAACTGCTACACAAGAAATAGAGACAAGATGGAATAAGCAGAGTGATATGGAAAGACAGGAAAAGATAAATATATGAAGAAGACTAACTTCAATGTCTGTGTCTTTTTGCCGCCTTTAAGGGTTTGTTTTTGTTCAGACACCTGCCTCATGACAAAGATGGCACAGACCAGCGCTCGTAGAATTTTCTGGCGCTTAAAGCTGGTACTCTGGAAGGCAGCATCGTAGGGCAGCCGGGTTGAGTCGACCTTCTTCAACGGCTGGGTGGGAGGGCAGGAGAACACCCCGCTCCGTGGCCTAAGCCTGCAGAGAGGCCATCTGGATGGGGGAAACACATGCGGAGGAACCGGCCAGACCTGGATCTCAACTCTAAATCCCACAAACAGGTAGAAAACACCTCTACACACATACAACATCAGAATACTATCTCATTTATTATTATTTTATCACACTCTTACCTGGCAGGTAAGTTCATGGATTCATTATCAACCAATTAGACCTTAGTGTGAGGAAGAACTGGATTGATTTTGGGAAAGGTTGGTTGTTTATTTCTTTCACTTTATCTCCAAAAGTTGTTTTTTTTTTGCTGTAATTTCTCACAATTGGTTTAATTTAATCCAGAAACGCATCAACTGGAGGGGATCTATAAATGTATTTAATGACAAATTCTAAGCTAATAGTTCATATTTTACTCACTAGGGGGAGCTATTTTACCCAAAACACCTATTTGTTGGACATATCCTCCCAACTATTGGACCGATTCAGTCCATTTTCTTCCGATGAACCGCCTTAACGGCCTCAAACTTTTGTTTGTCGTTTTTCACTCACTATGGCTACATTTAGCAAAAAAACATTGTTTTTGACTTTTCCTTCCCTTCTCATCTGAACTGACACAACTGTCCCACACATATGTCCATTATTGGGTCACTGTGGGATCTGATCTCAGAACCGACTGTTTGACTTCACAGGAATAATAATACGGTTGAGTCAACATGGACTGTTTGAGATTATTAATCAGTCACGTTTAATTTAAGGGGTTCAGTAAAGCGCTTTGCTTTTATAACGCAGAATATTGGGGGGTTTTCGGGGATATATTTTTGCTGTCGGGGGCGACAGCATTGGCCTAGTTATTCGCTCGTCCTCACCAGCCGATGTGTGTCGGCGCGCAGGAATGTCTACCTGCGGGTTCATGTGTGTCAAACAAAACCATCTTTGTACATTACTTGCATAATCAGGAATACATCAGCCGGACGCGCCCAGCATGGAACCCCCGCTAAAACTCACATGCCTTCCGTGCAGCCCCTCGTCAGTCAGTCTGTGGTGACGTTAATGTTCCGCCCCACCGATTCCGCCCGTCGATGAGTGTTTTACATTTGGTTAAAACAGATTCTGCCTGTGCCGCTTTGGAGAGTGCTGCATTTGCTTAAAAGCCATTATTATGGTAATGTGAGGGTGCTTGAGATAATGGCAAGATGAGAGCAGCTCGACTGCCTCTGACATAACAACCCTCAAACACACACTCACACACACACACTCACACTTCTCTGTACCTCACAGTTTCTCTTCCTGACTAACCTCTCTTACTGAATAAAATTGTTGTTCTTTTCTTTTCCACAAGATACCTGGTCACAGCAAAGCTATTTAGTAATCTCCATCAAACATTTATCGTGGGCGAACGTTCAGTGGCACCACATTTCACCAGTGTCTGAGAGAATGCCTTAATTTGTTTGCTATATATATATATATATATATATATATATATATATATATATATAAAAACCACAGTGTTAGTGAAAACGATACAGCATCCGTCTCTAGTGCTTAATACGAACGAGCCTGTTATGCTCTAAAATTTTATCTTTGTCCAAAAAAGCGTCATTTTGATTTCTTACTTAATATAATTCCGTGAATATTGTTACTTGTTTATTTCTTAGAGTGCATTTATTGTTATTTGATATTGTTTATTGTATTATTGTATAGTTTAATATTTCTATTATATTTCTATTATAGTGCAATATTTCCAGTATATTGGATACTGTACTATAATATATTCCTTTAGTATAGTATAATATTTTAGTATATTGTAATATTTCTAGTATATTTCCTGTATAGTGTTATATTTATATTATGGTGTAATGTTTCCTGTATAGTGTAATATTTATATTATGGTGTAATACGCTAGTAAAGATTTATATATATATATATATATAAAGTTTAATATATATTAAACTGTATATATATATACAGTGTAATATTATAGTGTAATATACGGGATATATCACTCTCAATGGGCATTATGTAACTCAATGATAAGGATTATATGTGGAAAGTATTGAAGTAATTAGCAAGAAAAAAAAAGTAAAACATTTATTTTCCTCGCATTGTGAATAAAATTGTGCAGCAAGCTTAAATTCTTCGTCGTCTTTCAGCTGTTTTCTTTGGAAGCTGCCACAGCGAATCACCTGTTTCCATCCACAGGTCATTTGTTTAGTCAAACCATACCCCAAAAAATATTAAAGGCTTAAATTAATCAACAAGCATTTCAGCACGACACAAGCAAATAAAACACAACTCAGCAATGTGAGT
Organism: Lophius americanus; assembly: GCA_037951165.1. Lineage (NCBI taxonomy): Eukaryota > Metazoa > Chordata > Actinopteri > Lophiiformes > Lophiidae > Lophius > Lophius americanus. The sequence continues at coordinate 1,443,893 of JBBDHG010000072.1, read as the reverse complement.
GGACGTGAGTTCCTCAGACTCGGCCCGGTGAGTTCGTTTCAGTGTTTCCCAACAACCCCACAATACAACAGTCCAATCCAGTGGATTCAATGCAAAAGTCAACATCAAAAAAATAACCAGTCCAGGTTTTACCAAACAAACCAGGAAGTTAGAAAATAAAATAATGATGCATTTCAGCCAGTTCAATGACATATGTAATGTATGAAAACAAATAAACCCATTTTTACCAGATCAGTCAGTCAGTTACTTTGCAGTGTCTGCTTTTAAGTCAGCCAGACTAACCACTCCGTAACTCTGTCAACACATTGTGAGGTTGTGATTGGATAATTGGATGGATGTGGGTGTAAACTCCTGTCAAACATTATTGAATATCTCAGAGTGATGGTAACGGGATTCTGGTCCTCTACACTATGTAGAATGTTTGAACATTGAGAAGTTGTACTAATATATCAGTGCAGGATTTGCGTAATATGTTGGTATGCCAAATGTATGAACAAGAATCTGTTATTGATGTTATTCTGTATTGTCCTGTTTGTAACATACCAATAAAATATTATTGAGAAAAAGAAAAAAATCAAATAAATTATAAAGCGGAAGAAAAAAATGAATGTTCGGACATTGAGAGATTGTTTTTAATTCATTATTAATACTTTATGTTTTTTTCTTTTAAAATTTTGCACCACTTAGAATTTTATACCCGGAGACGCCGCCCCTCTAGCCTTGCCCACGCCACGCCATAGGGTCACTAAACTGTGTTTTGGAAAAAACACTGCCCCAAGTGAGTGAAATATACATTATTAAAGTCAAAAATGATATATAATAATAATAATAATAATACATTTAATCTATAATGATAGATCTCCTCTGCCAAAATAAGACCAACGGTCGAGAAATTTTGGCCTGAAAAATATTTCCTTAAAAAATTTTGTGGCAGAAATATGTAACCCACCTTTATCAAAAACGATGCAGTTCTTCCTCACATTAAGGTTTACGTGGTAATGATATTTAAACATGATCCACGCCATAGTTTCTGAGTTATCACGTTAACACGAAGGATTTGCAGCAGAGGCTGCTTTGATGATTCCATAATATCTTTTGGGAGGATTAAAAGTGTCTTTACGGTAACATTGGAGATATTTTCAAAACAAGTTCTTCCAGATGCATTTCCCAAAACAAGTCCCTATTTTTAAGAGATGATTTCAGTGAATATATTTGGGCAGATTTGGCAGATGTTTGAGGTCATGTCACCAGAGTTGAGCAGACCGCCCCCCATCTGTTACCATCCTTCTTCATTTTTGTTAAAAACGATATGGTATTTGACTTCCATGCGTCGCTACTCAGTCAGAGCGCTACCTGTGACTCCAGGAATAAACCCCGTTTGTCCCCGGGGATCCCGCGGATGGCATCATCGCCACTGGCAGCAGAGGATCTGCTCATGAAGGAGGAAAGAGACCGTACAAGTCAGTGGCAACACATTTTTCAGGTCACTAGCGCTGAGATATCGGGGGACGGTGGTGCTGATGAGAGAGAGAGAGAGAGAAAGAGAGAGAGAGAGGAGGAAGAGGAGCAGGGAAATGGGGTAAAAAAAAAAAGTCTGAGAGAGAGAGAGAGGGAGAGAATGAGGCAGAGAAGAGCAGAAAGAGAAAAGAGGAGAGATTGAGAGCAGTGTAATGCCATGCACATCGAATTTCCCTTAATATGATTTTGTGTTCTGTGTCTATTCAAGTCAGCCCTGATTTGGTTGTGTGTTATAATCGCATCAGAGCAGGGATTTGCTCTGGCTTTTTCACCGCTGTTGTGTTGTTGTTTTTTCTCTTATTGGACTTGGCATCAGCCTTCATGACACAAATCCCCTCTGATAAATTAAAAATGATTGATTCAGAGTCAAAGATGGAAACGGCACCGCAGGGAGCGACTGAGTGTCCCCCCCACTTATGTCCGCATGTTTTCCACTACATGCATGTGCAGGAGTGCATGGCTGTGACGGCGAACACACAACCGCGGACCCATGCGAGCGTGGAAGTGCAGCCGCTGCAGCGGATGCTCTTGTGTTTTTACAGTGTGGAAGCGCAAGTGTGAACGCGGCTAGAGCGGCAGGCTGGGCTGATTCCACTGGATTCCAGACACTTTTACAGAGAGCGAGCAGACGGCAGACATTCTACAGCCGTAAGGAGAAAAAAAATTTATTTCAAGCTAACCGAGAAAAAACATTGTGAAATTTGGTAAAATTTTTTCGGTCATTATCTCCGGTTGTAAAATGTTACCGAATCTGTTTGTAATATGATTCTGTAGCAGCATAAATATTCCAAAAAGTAAGCAGTTAAGGGTGGAGCTCTAGAGGACGCCATTAAGGAACCACCAATTGAGAAAGTCCAATTGGATAATTGGGATTTTTCCGCCGTATTAAAGAATGTGAGGACTTAAAAAACAGAATAATGTAACTTCAGTCAACCAAAAAAAAAAGCCAATATTGGTCAAAGGTTGAGACTACTTTCCATGTAATACAAACATTTCATCAAGAATAAATATGATTTTCTTTTTTCCATTAAAAACATGCTCAACCAATTGATTAGAACAAATGGAACAAAGAAATAAAATATGTAAAGAAATCATTTGAACTTGAATTAAATTAAGTAGTTTTGAGTCTCATTAATTATTTTATGTTGTAACTATTTAAACTGATTAAGTCTAAGCAGTTGAAGTAAGTTTAATTGAGTTCATCAACAATTCTCTTTTTACTGTGTATGCCGGTTATTTGGTTCACGCTGGACAAGTTGAAGGTTCAAAGGTGGATTAGAACCTAGAACCTTCTCGCTGTAAGACAACTGTGATACACCCTACCCTGCTGCGTTTCCAAAAATGTAGCGTAACTTTATTAGGTAGATAAATATGATTACACTATTTGTTTTTTTACAACTTCATTTTTGACACAAATCTGAAATCTATTCTGATATTAAGATGAATTTTCATTTAATGTAAGATCAGAAACCAGTTCAATTAACTCAATTTTAGTGAGTTTGACATGAAAATACTTAAATATTTTTAATTAAGTTTTTTCTTTTCAAGTAATTATTTTTAAATGTAATCAACTATTCTCTTTTTACAGTGTACCCTGCACCTCAACGGCTAAAACCAAAGTTAAATGAAGTATTTTTAACTTAAATTAATAAGTTAAATGCTAAAGAATGTGGTGATTTTATATGAAAACTTCTGGTTTCAGGTGAAGTTACTTAAAACTGTAAAATTATTGTTATTTCATTTTTATTATAGTCCAACTAAAGAAAGAAGTTTTGAACTGGAAACCATTAATGCTCCTTAAATGAGAGACTTCAAACTCTTGTTTCTAGTTGGGGTTTTTTCCATTTTTATACTGCAAGCCAGATATCACTCATGTGTGGAATTCTGGACCAACATGTATGACAATCCACAGAAAGATCACTGACAGGGAGAGGGGTCAGAGGTCAGCTGGAGGTTTACCCAGTTTTGCCTTCTAGATAGAGAGGTACCATTTCTTTTTCATCTGGTGGTTAATGACGTCCAACACACCGAACCAGAAAGAATGCAGGGATGTGGGAGAGACGGTGAGTTCACTGAATCGAGTCTACGTGAAACAGAAATGAGGTTTTCTGGGAAAAAATGAAATCAACTAACGGCAGAAAGGTTCCGCAAGTCTTCTGTTTGCGCTGCATGGAGATTTATTCATAAAAGAATAGCCAACCTTCGTTTTTGACTTTCCGGACCGCGTTTACGCACGTGAAATGTAAACTTGTCACATACCCAGCTACATGTACGGAGGTGAAAATGTAGTAAAAATCCACTAAGAGCCCAAAGTGAGCTTTCAATATCTACATTAGCGCCATTACGTACGTTTATCCACCAACACACTGCATGCA